>CM053787.1:459827477-461027477 GCA_028749045.1 Cupressus sempervirens
ATCTAAACTCATATAAGTATGGAAAAGATGACCATATAGAGCCTTGAAAGGTGTCATTCCAGTAGAAATTTGATACCTATTTTTGTATTCATACTCCACCATGTACAACTAGTCCTCCCAATGAGTCTATCAATCCATAACCTACATCCGTAGCATATCCTCCAAAACTCAATTTACCCTTTCTATCTAGCCATAAATTTTGACATGATATATCAAACTAAAATTTGATTGCATTATTAAGGAATGTTATAGTGAAGTCTAGAGTTCTAAGGTGAATATTGGTTACACACATATGTGAATACATCCTTTGTGAATACCCTTTCCATAGATGATATGTCAAAATGAAATTCAATTTCATTCTTAAGATTGAGTCCCTTTAAAATGATCTTCCTTGAAATCCCATGGAGCCTAAATACATCCTTTTTTAATACCCTTTCAATTGTGCTAGTTATGTATGAGGACTGTATAGGAGAAAAGTGAGATACTTTATTCAATCGATCAATAATGACCATGAAAACAACATGCATTCAAGGTGTCATGGGTAGTCACAGTATAAATTTCATGGATATAGTATCCCATTCCATTCTAGAGAAGGGGCTTGATAAAGCCTATGTGATGTTGGTGATCTTCCTTGACTCTCTAACATTCTAATAACCTTACTACAAAATATATATATTTCTTTTCAAGTCTTCCCAATAATAGATATGTATGAAGTCTTAGTACGTCTTCTTAACCCCTGGATGGATTCAATAAGAGGTCCAATGGGATTTGGAGAGGATTTTCTTCCTAAGGTCCTTTGGAATATATATTTTCATCATTGTAGTCTTAACAACCCATCAGCTTCCAAGGAATATCCTAAGTACCCATTTCTTTTGTTTACATTTTAACCTCTTGATACCATGCATTAGTAGGAAGTGCCTACAAAATTTGACTTCTTAGTTTGATATCAAGGGTAAGTGAGGAGAGTTCATGCCTTCTTCTACTAAGGGAATCTTCCACTATATTTTATTTTCCTTGAATATGTTTCACTTTGAACTCATAATCACATGAAAATTCCATCCACCTGCATTATCTTGTATTGAGATTGGATTGGGTAAATATGTACTAAAGGCTCCTGTGATTAGTATTCAACTCAAGCTTATGACCCAGAAGGAAATGTCTCCATCAAACCAAATCATGAATGAATACTTCTAGTTCCAAATAATGTGTGGATTATTTAAGCTCGTGGTATTTTAATTATGTAGACTCGTAAGCAAAATCTCTCCCTTCATCCATTAGTACTATCCATATTTCTTCCAATGAACCATCTTTAAAAACTGCAAATTTTCCTAAAGCATTAGGTGCAACTAGGATCGAGGCACTAGTCAATTTCTCCTTAAGGGATTAAAATATTCTTCACACTTTTTAGACCATGGGAATTTCTTTCCTTTCCTATGTAATAAAGTAATAGGATGAGAAATTTTAGAAAATCCTATAAAAAAATCTCCTATAGTATCATGCTAATCCCATGAAGCTTCATACTTTAAACAAATTTGTGGGAGCCAGAAATCTACTATGGCTTGGATCTTTGTAGGATCAACTGAAATACCTTCACCTGAGATCACATGTCCCAAATATTTTACCTTTAGTTTGGGAAAAATTATATTTTTCAAGTTTGCATAAAGTTGGTTCTCTCTAAGACATTGAAGCACTTGTCTGAAATGTTATTTTTGATCCTCTATTGACTTTGTACACTCCAAAATAGTATCATGTAATACCATTAACAATCTATCCAAATAGGTCTTGAATACTCCATTCATTAGACTCATAAAAATTGAGGAAGAATTTGTGAGACCAAAGGGTACTATTGTGAATTCATAATGACCATATCGGAATAATGTTTATTGAATATCCTCCTCATGAATCCTTAACAGGAAATATCTTGAAGTAAGATTAATCTTTGTGAATACCTTATCCCCATTCATATAATCAAATAAATCATCAATCCATAATAGTGGATTTCATTTTTTTATGGTGACCTTATAGAGTTGTTTATAATCAATGAACAACTTAAGTGATGAATCACTCTTCTTTACAAAAATCATGGGTGCACCCCATGAAGATACACTAGGTCTAATTGGCCATTTCTCCAAAAGTTCTTCTAATTAAAGTCTTAGTTCACTTAACTCTTGAGTGGTCATTTGGTAACGATCTTTAGGGATGGGTTCTACCCCAAGCACAAAATCAATTTGGAAATCAATATCTTTTCTCAGTGGCATCCCAGGAATTTTCTTTGGAAATACTTTTAAAAATTCCTAAAGTAAGAGGATTTTCCAATGATTTTGAACTTTCCTTTCTACCCTCAAAATCATTGACTAAAACTACAAAAAGTTGACATCCTTGTGCATGGTTTTTTTTAGTTGCATTGTTGAGATCATACAAAGAGATATGGCTCTTTGAATACCCACAAATTATCCTCCTTATCTTGAATCATCTTTAAAATGGATATTTTTATTTGTCTATTATCAATATTTGATTAGTGAGCATCCATCCAATCAATCCCTAGGATTACCCCATATGAATCAAGAGGAATTACCGGAAGATTTACTATATTAGAAAAAGATCCAAGACCTTTTGATAAAGTATTTGACCAACATAGGCCCATCTTCCTTACATCCTAAAAATGGTTTAACATAATAGAATCTTCTTTCATACTCTTCTACAAACATGTTCAAATTGATATGGTAAAATTCTTTATCTTTTTCCTTCCTCTATTGGTCTGACAAATACCTATCCTTAAAACTTTCCCAAAAGAGTTCCCATGAGACATTTTCAATTATTTTATACAATCTTTCCTCTTCTTAAAGCCACTAGGTTGATACATTTTTTCTTAAGTGCATTATATCACATCTAGCCTTGAAGTTTCTACTAAAATGATGCATGGAAAATAATCTTTCTAGATCAAACAACCAAGTCTTGGTTGTTGATCACCCTTCAATTCTGTAGAATTGGGGTATTTAAACCCTTAGCAAACCCCTCATCTGAGTGGTTATAGATGGTTCATTACTTTCTATGGTCATTATTCTTCTAGGACTTCTTTCCCTTTCATTATTATTATTAGGGTGGGAAATGTGTAGCCCCTTCCTAGTTGACCCTAATCTAAATATGATCTAGCCTTAGCAATATTTTTTGTGTAATTTCCCTAACTTGAATTCCTTTATATATTTTGTCTTGACTTTCACTTCCTTTATTCCTAATTTTTTCTTCATTCTTTCCCTAAGATCTTTCTTGATGAACCTTTAGGGATAGTTCTAGACTCCTCACCTAGATCTTCTTCATGTAAGAGAAGGAATCTTGAATCAATGAAAAGATGAAAAGGTAAGAAGATGTCTCCAAAATTTCTATGACCAGTGTTCTTGAGAAATTATGTTTACTAAGAAAGATTTCCCAATGTAGAGACCTAGGACTCTAATACTAGATGGAATTCCTCACTAGGAAGCCCACAAGCACAGACTAAAAGATGCTAATTTTAGTGAGTTAATTTTTAACAATCTTTCTTACATTGTTTTCCTAAAGTGAAAGAGTCCCTACAGGCTCCCTAGCACTTTCCCTGAGCAACATTACTTGATTCATATGCTTCTTTTTATACAAACTAGCTGAGTAAAGTGTCAAATCTTGATTGCATGTGGAATGAAAATAACATTTATTTAGTATTGTTTCCAAATAACATAATTCCTACATTGATTACATAGGAAAGGAAACATAACCATAAGTTTTTTTGACATTATGGTCAAATCATTTGTTAGTTAGTGACTAAACACTTAATTAGTTGGATTGATTACTAATTCTACCGAGATTTACAAATAGAAAGTAGTGTACATTGAGCTTCACAAACAAAAATCAGTGTAAGACAAGCTTCACAAAGTCTACTGAGCTTCACAATGCAAACCAAACAAGAAGTAGTGTTAAGCAAGCTAGTAGTATCTACCAAGCTAGTCATGTTAACCAAGTAGAAGGAAGGTAGTGTTGATCGAGCTACAATGTCAACCGAGTCCTTCAGTGTCTATCAAGTTCTCCAGTATTAGTTGAGTCATTAGTGCTAACCAATTTCACACTACTCCCAAGTGATCAATATGGACTATGAACCAATTTCAATTGAGTTCCAAAGCTTGCTAAGTTGATAGTGTTGTCGAGTGTTAGAATATCACCTAAGTGGTCTTCAGAACTTGAGTATCAGTAGTGAGATGACTTAGTGAAGATTGTATGAATTTGGTGTTGTAGTCGACTCCATAAGGTAATTAATTAGATTGGTATATATGTAATATTTCTTGTGTGATCCAAATGAGAATGTGTAACAACAATAACAAGTATGAGTGTGAATTAGAAGACAAAGGGCTACAAGCAGTATAAGGAAAATAAAAATCTTATATATCACAACAAGGTGATTAGTTTACATGAAAGGAATCTCACTCAACAAACCAAGTTGAAGATCAAAGATCTACTACTGGTTCATTCTAACAGGTGCATTAATCAAATCCTTTAACAAGATGGACTTAATAGTCTTATGCAGAATCTCCTAACAAAGTGTGCATACTTCATTGTATTGTATAAATCCTTTTACAAGGTGGACCTAATAGTCCTTATTGCTCCTAATAGGGTAGATCACCAAAATAGGATAACTTTATATTACAATACTAAAGCTTGTGGGTATCATCCCCACCCCATTTTTACTTTCTATTTGGAAGGTTTCTGGGTTACCAAATATTGTGTCAAGTGTTATGAATGTTTTATTTATTTCATTCTTTCATGCATGCAATTAGATCAAATTAGATTGTGAAGGTTTAATTGGTGAATTAAAGTAAAAGTTTTATTGGTTCCTGATTCACCACCACCCCCCCCCCCCCCCCCCCCCCCCGCCCTCTAACTCTCAATCATCCAACAATTGGTATCAGAGCCCTTGGAAGAAAAGAATTTTTGAACATAAAATAATAGACATGTCAAGAGTGAGCCAAACTTACATGGATTAGTCTTTGATGCTCCGATGCTCTCCATGTTCTTACTTATTTGGTTTCAACTGCAACTCATCAAGGTCAAATGACAAATTATTTTTGACCACCTTGAGGGAGGGAGGTCATCTAGCTTAGAGAAGGTTACAACTGAGTCACAGAAATTTGAGCTAATCATTGTTCCACCAAAAACTCAACTGACTATTAGAGCTATACTACTAAGTGTAATGATAAGTGTTATAACTACTACTTCATCTATTGAGCAACAGGCACCACTCTTCATAGCAGCAAGCCAAACCAAGATTCAGCAAGGTACTGCAAATATTCCTATTGTTGTTTCTTTTGTAAGTGGTATTATTTTTGCTTCTAGTGTTTCAACAATAAGTGCAATCACAATTAAGGTTAAGCATCAACTAAGAATAGAGGATTTGAACAAAGGAAAAGAAATTATTCCTTCTACTGTTCAAAAGGAAAAGGGTAAAGAGATAGAAGCCTCCAATGATGAGATTGATCTAGCAGAAGATAGAGTTATTCCACATTGGGATCATTCCAATCTTACTCCTAGTCAAATGGACACTCTAGGAGAACTTGGAAGAAAAGGGAAAAACAACAGAAGTTGAGAGGGTAAAAGAAAAGGAGGAATCAAGTGCTTGAAGACACTAAAGGTATATTTGTTTATGCGCTTAGTAAAGAGGTTGATGAAAAGAAACCTATTCGGGATCAACTTTTTGACATAGTTCACAAGTTTAATAACGAATTGAATGGACAAGAAAAACTATTGCAAAGTGCAAAAAGGAAATTTGGTTACAAAGTTTTGGAGAAGGTAACACAAAAGGTTGGCATTGATCAAGTGAAATTGTCCACTATTCTTTCTACTTTTGAGAATTCTATAAATAATGTTGTTTCGCTATTTGTGAAATAAGTGATATATCCAATTTCACCAAGGAAATAGAGGACAAGTTGTCTAAAATTGATAGTGATATGAAGGCAAGTGCACACCACTTGTCACTTAACCCAAGCACTAGCTCTGCATATTTTATGAAAATCAAGTATCTGATAGACTTGTAGATAGAATTGTTGAGGGAAGAAGCCAGAATTAAGGCTACACTGACAGAGATTCAAAGTTTGGTAATTCCTAACATGGATGTAATGAAAAAACATATTTCTCATGCTAAAACATTAATCCATGAAAATAACTTTTTGATTGTTGATCATATGATGGAATTATCAACTAAATTGCAAGTAGCTTTACACTCTTCCAAAGTTTTGCAAAAGAATTGGGATAAAACCATGTCCATAATTTTGAAGGTACATAGTGATTTCCTCTCACATTTTGGTGTTACCTTGTAAATATGCACTTTTTTTTGGCATTTATGTCAAAATCAAGGGGGAAATGTATATCATAAGGAATAAAATCAATAAAAAAGAAATATATCTATAAGGAAGAAGAAGAAATATATCTATGAGGAAGAAGAAGATATATATGTATAGCAAAGCTACAAAAATAATTTGAAAAATCAAAATAGAGTCAAAGTCTACTGAGTTGTCAGCACGGCAGTCAAAGCCAAGTTGCAGACCCAAGCATATTGATAGGGGAAGTTTTGACTTATATATTTGAGTATTCATAATTTTTGTATAATAAGTGTTTTTGTCACTAATGCCAAAGGGGGAGATTGTTAACATTATGGTCAAATCATTTGTCAATTAGTGACTTAACACTTAATCAATTTGATTGGTTACTAAGTCTATCAAGCTTTATAGATAGAAAGTAGTGTAAGTCAAGCTTCACAGAGTCTACTGAGCTTCACAGACAGAAATCAGTGTAATTTGAGCTTCACAGAATCTACCAAGATTCACAGTGCAAAGAAAATAGGAAGTAGTGTTAACCGAGCTAGCAGTTTCTACCAAGCTAGTCATGTTAACCAAGTAGAAGGAAAGTATTGTTGACCAAGCTACAGTGTCAACCGAGTCCTGCAGTATCAGTAATAAGATAACTTAGTGAAGATTGTTTGAATTTTGTGTTGTAGCTAACTCCAGAAGGTAATTAATTAGATTGGTGTATATGTAATATATCTTGTGTGATCCAAATGAGAATGTGTAACAAGAATAACAAGTATGAGTGTGAATTAGAAGACAAAGGGCTACAAGAAGTGTAAGGAAAGGTAGAATCTTATCTATCACAACAAACTGAGTTTTTGATCAAAGATCTACTACTAGTTTATCCTAATAGGTGCATTAGTCAAATACTTTAACAAGGTGGACTTAACAATCTTATGCAGGATCTCCTGATTGAGTGCATCCTTCATTGTATTGTATAAATCCTTGTACAAGGTGGACCTAACAGTCCTTATTGCTCCTAACAGGACAAATCACGAGAAGTGATCAATTGTAAGCTTTAACAAACTAACTTTATACTGTAGTTCTAAAGCTTGTGGGTATCATCCCCACCCCAATTTTATTGTCTATTTAAAAGGTTTCAAGGTTACCAAATATTATGTCAAGTGTTATGAATGTTTTATTGCTTTTACTATTTCATGCATGCAATTAGATCAGATTAGATTGTGAAGGTTTAATTGGTGAATTAGAATTAAAAAATTTATCAGTTCCTGATTCACTCCCCCTCCCCCAATCACCTAATCTATACTACATTTCCAAAAAAGATTAACTTTCTTTAATTTAACATTTTTTTTTTATAAAATAACCTAAGAATAGATATTCATTTTACTAAAATGAGTACACTTTCCTCATTTATTCTATTGGACTCATTCCTCACCTTGTAATTACATTTCAAAATTCAACTAATAAACAGCTAAAGATCATCTCTTCCATTTCATAACATAGGCTCTTCATTAACATTGTTAATACAAATTGGTAATAGAGAATCCTTTCCTTAGAATCTTTTCAAATGTAAGAGAGAAATAGAATATTGCTTCTTAAATGCAACATGTATAAGTCCATAATACAAACTTCACCCTTATCCGTTTTCCTAAACTACCCTCCCAAAATTGCATTACTTTTATTTAAATTACAAATATACATCAAATACACCCCTTTTTATGGTTTTCATAATTACAATAAATTTTATATAGAGAATGATAAAATATAAAGGAATCTTCATCTGTATCCATCTTATGCTTGGTCCATGAACAATACCTCTAAATATTTTACCACCCAACCATGCAGTACCATAAATGGTCCACTCTTCTGAGAAAGGAGATAAGACCATGATCCTCATAGGTTCTAAGGAAAACTATGGTTAGGGTTTACCCCTCCCAAAACATCATAGAAAATAAGGGAAACAACATAAGGACAACCAAAGGAAACCATATACAAGAGTGAGGGTTTAGAATACCACTAGGTGAGTTTCATTACAAATTCCTTAATGTTGGACATCCTAAACTAATGACACATTGTCACACTCAGGCCTTCTATAGGATGTCATATAGTCCCAATAATCCAACAGGACATGTGTGGTCACAAGATCCTTTATCTTGATTAATGTTTACACCCAAACCTCCATAACCCATTCATTTTATTAGTGTTACCACTTTATTTCAAAAACACACATTTAGAGCCAACCTACTTAAAGTCTTGGCCTCTACAACATAGGATCCTCTAGGAACCACTCCTGGGTCCTAACACCTATGGGGAGCTACTCATTTAGGGAATCTAACCCTACTCAACATCTAATAATAATGCACATATTTATAGGCAATTCACTAGGGTTGCATACCCCTAAATTAACTTTAAACTACAAACCAAGCATTTATGATTTTCAATAACATAAAATCAAAACATGAAACTTGTATATGCAATAATGAACATGTGAAAACACATAGAAAACATCATGATACATTTTTTACAAGCCTTAGGTGACCCAAAACAAGGATATAAAATACAAAAGCATAATCAGGAGATCAAACTAGTTAACAAGCCCTAAAATTGTGCATATGTTTAGCATTTTTGTGCATATGTTTTGCATACCTATGCATATGTTTAGTAATCTTATGCATATGTTTAGCATTCTTTTGCATATGTTTAGAATTTTTGTGCATATGTTTATCATTTATGCACATACATTCTTTATTTTTGTTCATTTTTTCCAAAACTTCTTTTTTTTAAATGAATTCATCCAAGTTGAACACAACTCACAACCTGGACATAATAAAGTGTCCATACAGAAAGTTTGGGGTGTGTTCTAACTAGTTCACCCAGCCTCCTTAATGAAACCCCCATCATATCTTGTCTAGATTGTGTTCCAACTTGTCCCAATCCATGTTGACTCATACAAACCTTTGGAAGGAGAAATAAAAAACTTCCAACATAAATAAATACTAAGACCTATACCAGATTTCATAAAAAAAAGCCCAAGACCTTATAATTTGCAAAAAGATAATGAAGATGGAAAATGTCATATAGAACTCTTAAATTCTTCTTTCAAATACAATTTAAACAACATATCATGTGTAATTATATTCAGAAGTCTAAGGATCCATGCCTACTTGGAAATGTTGAGAATGTCTTGAACTAGGTCGTAGGAAGGATATTGTTGCAGGCTACCCTATAGGCATGTTCCGATGCAGGAGCATCCTGGGTGTAAAAGCAATCTTGCATCACCCAAAAATATTTCCTTTTTGTTTCTTGAATAAGGTTTATCTCATGCTGATTTTTTGTCTATGAAGGCTTGCTACTTGTAATCACCTAAAAATGGTCATCTAGACTATTAGCCCCCTTCTCAGCATTTTCGGTAAATTAATTAAATATTTCCCTAAGCCAAATTGCTAAAAATCAATTTGCTTGATTTTAACCTATAGTTTGAATATAATATTCTAAGTCCATATTTGATTAAAAGAACATGTCCCCTTTTAATTAAATAAGAGACCCCATTCTTCTAACCCACTCAATATGCACACATAAAGCCTTTTTTCCTATTTTCAAATTAAAAGAAAAGGCTTTTGTCTCACATAAAAAGTCAACTCCTTTACATTAGTTGACTTGCTCTTGCACATGGATTATGCCAAAAGTCACCCCCCACCCTTGATCATCCACTTATTGATCTTGATCTCAACCATCCAACTACCTTTAAAAGAGAGAGCTCTCTTCCTCTCTAAGGATACCATTTTGAGCTAATGTTATGTTGCAAGTTTTTTGACAGGTTTTCTTAGAGCTTTGTGGAGAACTTCTTGCTTCTTTTTCCATTCTCTCATTTCTATCCTCATTCTACTTTAGATGCATTTTTAATAGCTTAGCTTTTCAATTTACATTAGCATAGATCACATAGCTTAATTAAAAGGGTATGCTCATCTTTCTTAACTTAGTTGCATTGTGCATTTCATCTTAGTCTAGCTTCATTCCTTGCATTGCATTTTGAGAGTTCTTTTGGACACTTGCATTCTTTCTCTTGTCTCAAGAACCTCCCATTTCATGGTTTACTAGCAAGGGTTGCATCTCTAAGGCTCATTTGAGAGCTCGCTTCATGCTTATTTTATGCCTTTTGCACTCCATGAATAGGGAGCTCTAAGCCAACATTAGAGTGTTCCAATCCATGAGATATCTTGGATAGAAGGGTTAAGAGAAGTGCAAAAATTGAGTGTACATTTTTGGCACCCACCATGGGAGAGGATGTCTCTACATCTCATACAAATAGGTTGGATCAACTCTCGCATCTGCCAAATTTGGGCAGTAGTCCCAAGGCTCCTGCATCAAAGTTGTTGTATCCCTCACGGCCATATGATAGTCAAACATGGGTAGCCATCCCTGATCCTCCTCTCTGCAAAAGTAGGCATATATGGTGGTCTCCATCGAGATCACCTATCTATGTCTGAACTATCTCTAGACTCAGTTGATGGAAAACTTCTCAACTATCTTGGAATATCGTATCCTAACCAATGGCCTATTGTATCGCATTTACTCTAACTCCCTTACATCTGACCATCTGGCACATTATCAGTATGACTGCCAGACAAAAGAAGTAAGCTCATTAAATAGATGCTAGTAGTATATCTCATCCCCATTGTGGCTTTAGGGGATGAACTCGGTGTATCTATAAATGAATGGCCTATTGTGCTCTTGCGGCTACACCCATGGTCGAATCACTATGATGTGCTTCCAAGCCTATATATGTGCTAGAACTATGTTGCATGCCTGGGTCTGACCATCTTGATACACTATCTCATGCAGCTCATGGTACATATCTATAAGGATAGTCATCTCCCACGCCATCCATCTTGGTCAGCCCACCAAGTCTGCAACCAATTGGCCCCAACTTAGAGGGAAGCCCTTCTAGTCCCAGCCAGTGACAAGCGCCTGGGAAACTAGTGAGCAAATTGGTCTCCATATTTGTCTATGAGCCTCTCCTAGCTCAAGTGGCGGTCTAGGATGTTAACATCCTTGAACAGTTATTGTGCTTCCAACCTCCCCTCTATCAGGGTCCGATCATTGTAAGCATATGACATAATCACACACATTAGCACACCTCATGCGAATAGAAAAAACTTGAAGAAAATGAATATCAAAACATAGTGATCATACTCATAGGGTCTTCGTGGCATGGCACATGAAAGATGTGATTTACGTCCTCCAGAGTAATGGTGGCCTCACTAGTGGCAAATGAAAGGGGTTATGCTCACTGTGCCATTGCTCAACTAAAGCAGTGAGAAATCCATAGTTCACCATTATGTGGGGCATGTATAGCAACCACTTGAATCCCATGCTATCTATAGCGGTCTTCTCGTCATCCTCTAGATGTCGGAGGACTTCAACCCCACTACCTTGGGGGCTTTGATCAATAGTGCTAGAAAGACAATATGCATAATCAAGTCAGGAAAACATGGAAATATGAGTATCAGCTCTAAACATATTAGTAACATTATAAACAGATCAACATGATAGAAAAAACCAACCTTATGCTCAAAGTTTGGTCCTACACATTCAAAAAAACTCAATAATAGCCCAGGCAATACTTTTCATAACATTTAGGCGATACTTTTTGTTGATTAAGTATTGCACGATACATTTTATAACACCTGTGCGATACTTTTGTGTCGGGAAATAGTCCGTACCATATCATGCAACAATTGGGTATATCTAATATGATAGAACTTTCTGAAGCATGCGATACAATTTTGATGAGAGAAGTATCGTGTGATACTTTTAAAGTATTATTCAATACTTTGCTTTAAAAACCCCTAGAAATGCATTAAAAGCATGTTAAATTCTCAAAAAAAGCATGAAATTTTCAAAGGCTCATCAGGGCCTCATACTCGTGTGGTCGATTATGCAACCAACCATGCTCGAAATGTTGCCTATGCTTCGAAAAACCTGGTAGAGCCATCATCTCTCTCAAAATCACTCAAGAGCTCTCAAAAATCACATAAGATAAATGAATTGAAAATGACCCTTGGACCCCTTATATAGTGCTCTGACCTCATTTTGACCCATTTTTTCAAACGCCTCTAAATATCATAAAAATTGCACCCCTCGCTAATTTGACATCCTGTATTTTTGAGATTGAAATTAAAATCTAAGTTCATCTTGATGGTGAAAATTGTATTTTACAATCCTACCTTCTTCTATGTAGTTAGTTGGCCTTCCAAGTCTAATCTTTGAGTCTTTGATGGGACATCTTCATTTTTCCATATCCTCATCATTTCTACACTTTATACCAACTTCGATTCACCTCTTCCACTTCTAAATCATCTTTCTACTTGATTTGACCTAATTTGCATACTTTATCCTTCATGGTCAACTCTAGTCAAACTAGAGCACTTTATCACTTCATTATAATCACTTTTTGGTTCTAAACACATATCTTTCATCATGGACTTTTCTATTTCTCAATTTTCTCATATCTTTCTCATTTTTGCATTCCCTTTACCTCATTTCAATTTCGATCCCGAGGGGGCAAAAATAATCTATCATTGCTTGCTTGCTATAACTATCTAGTTCTTAAGAGCATAAACTTGATTCTTCCATTTTCTCTTGATCTGTCTACTTTTCTTGATGTTAGTACTCTTCTTGAGTCTTGATATCATCTCTCTCCTATTTTTCAGTACTATCGCTATCAAGTTGCACATTTAGGACTTGCTATCTCATTTTGCATTTCGTTCTTTAGAATCATATCTCTTTATATATTGCTGCCTACTTGGCTTCTATATTCTTTGACATAATGTGTCCCCAAATCGATCACACATTAGTCAAAGAGGGGCAAATATAATCACCTAAAAATTGTCATCTAGACTATTAGCCCCCTTATCAGCATTTTGGCTAAATTAATTAAATATTTCCCTAGGCCAAATTGCTAAAAATCAGTTTGCTTGATTGTAATTTATAGTTTGACTATAATATCCTAAGTCCATATTTGATTAAAAGAACATGCCTCCTTTTAATTAAATAAAAGACCATATTCTTCTAACCCACTTAATGTGCAAACATAAAGCCTTTTTCCCTATTTTCAAATTAAAAGAAAATGATTTTGTCTCACATGAAAAATCAACTCCTTTTCATTGGTTGACTTTCTCTTGTACATGGATCATGCAAAAAGTCAACCCCCACCCTTGATCATCCACTTCTTGATCTTGATCTCAACCATCCGTCTACCTTTAAAAGAGAGAGCTCTCTCCCTCTCTAAGGATCTCGTTTTTGAGCTAATGTTATACTGCAAGTTTCTTGACAAGTTTTCTTAGAGCTTTGTGGAGAACTTATTGCTTCTTGTCTCATTCTCTCATTTCCATCCTCATTCTAGTTTAGATGCATTTGCAATAGCTTAGCTTTTCGATTTACATTAGCATAGATCACATAGATTAATTAAAAGGGTTGTAATATATTCATCTTTCTTAGCTTAGTTGCATTATGCATTTCATCTTAGTCTAGCTTCATTCTTTGCATTGCATTTTGAGAGTTCTTTTGGACACTTGCATCCATGCTCTTGTCTCAAGAACCTCCCATTTAATGGTTTGCTAGCAAGGGTTGCATCTCTAAGGCTCATTTGAGAGCTCACTTCATGCTTATTTTATGTCTCTTTCACTCCATGACTAGGGAGCTCTAAGCCGACATTTGAATGTTCCAATCCATGGGGTATCTTGGATAGAAGGGTTTAGAGAAGTGCACAAACTAAGTGTACACTACTTAGTAAGCCAGTCATACGAGCTCGGAATGTCCTAATTTCAGAGGTGGATGTTCATCTTGGATATATTAGCCTACCAGTTGAGGCTCAGTGCCATATCATGAGTATTCATATGGAGTTATTGTCAATTTTTGGTCTATAATTTTGGTATAAAAACTTATCGCTCATTGTTGAAGACCTTAAATGCCCTAGATGGGCTCCGAAATGGGATCGACTAGAGTTTGCATGAGTTAGGCCTTGTAGATCAAAATTTGAGGATTCTAAAAAGTGGTTATAATAGCCAATCAGAGTAATGGTTCAAAAGTTATGGCCTCCCAAAGTTGGGTCGACCAAAATTTCTAAAATAAGTGTCAAAGGTGTATCAGATAAACTCTATATATAATTTTAGAGTTAGTCAGTCTCAAGGGTTAGGGTTTGTTGTCTAAAAACTTCTCAAGCGGTGTAAAAATGCCTATTTAAGGAATTATTGTATGGAAGGAGCTCATGTGAGTTCCCATATTGTATTTCAAAATTCTGTAATTTTGCATTTGCGGCGATAATAAGTAACCCATATTTTGTTCTTACCAAATGTTGTTATTTCTTTGTTTCTCTTTTGTGTTTGTGGTATTAAGGGGAGCACCCTTCATCATGTTCCAACTCTCTTCCCACCAAATCCAATTGGTCTCTAAAACAAAGATATCCTTTCAATCCAAAGATATTCTTTCAATCCTTCACTAATCTCTCCCAAAATACTCAATTTCCACAAAATTGAAAACCTTTCAATTTAATTTTTTGTTCTTATATAGATAGTTTCTCCTCCCAGCCCCTCCTAAGCCAAATTTATAGACTTTTCATGTGGTTGTGATTTTCGCAAAATTTGCACAACCATAGAACCATATGGTTTGATTTTTTAAAGAAGTATATTTATTAAATCAAACTAATTTAGTTATTATTAGTTTATTTTAATTTTAATTTTATTTATGTTTACTTTAATAGAGCTCCACTTCTTAAAAAGTTTTAAGGAAAACAAATAACTTAATGGCCAAGGAACCCACTACCAACCCCTAGGTTATAGGTTCAAACCTCTTTGGCTAGAATTTTTAAGTAATTTACTTAAGTTTGATATTTTTTTCAAAGTAAAATTCAAAAATATGTATTATTGATCAAGATATTGAACAAAATTAAGGATTTTGAGACATAATGTCCATGTAAACAGTTCAAATAAACTATATCCTAAAAACATAGTATAAAATCACGATTCGAAGCATGATGCTGAAATAGATATCTAAACAACATTGGTAACTGTCTAATCACATAACACTATCATTAGGGGTTTGATGCATCAGATGTGTTTTCGATGAGACAAACCCTCTTAATGAGATGCTCTTTTCCTTCATTAGGTGCTTGATGTAACATTAAAGTCAACATATTTCGATGAGAATCTACCCATCTGTTTCCTCGATCCCTGCTTTCTGGTGTAACATCACTTTTCAGTGA
Source organism: Cupressus sempervirens (assembly GCA_028749045.1). Taxonomy (NCBI): domain Eukaryota; kingdom Viridiplantae; phylum Streptophyta; class Pinopsida; order Cupressales; family Cupressaceae; genus Cupressus; species Cupressus sempervirens. Next base: position 459,843,063 of record CM053787.1, read on the forward strand.
AACCTCTTTTGCCTTCATTAGATGTTCAATTTTATATTGATGCCAGTGTGTTCATTCGTATTTCAAAGACAAACCTTCATGTGTCTCTTCAATGTCTTTAGCATTTCGACATATGACATTGCTTTCAATGAGGACCCTTCTTGCATTCCATTGGCCTTCGATGTTTCATCAAATATGTCACCTTTCTCCGTGTGATGAAAAAGACAATCAAGCAATCTTGGCGAAAAGCTGACAAAGTCCAAAATGGAAAGGATTTTATATTTTGGTTTGATATGTTGGATTCCATCATTTTGAATTCAAATTTATTTCCTTATCTTTCTACTTTATACTTGCATGAAATTCTTCTTGTTTCGAAAGAGTGACTGTAATGACTTTAGGTTAGTAAACATATTGAGCTACAACGTCTGAATGGTTGTAGAAAAATTATTAAATTTATTTGAATAGTAGTGGGAAAATTCTAAAATTCATATGAATAAAGGGGGGGTTCATGATCTAGGAAACGATGTGAGGAAGTACTTCCTTATTTTGTGAGGTATTAACACCTTCCTCACTCTCTTTCTTTCTCAAAATAAACAATTGTCTATCACTGAGAGAACAACTCATATCCTTCACCTCCTAACATTTGATTGTCTTACCACACATCTATTAGAACTGTTACTTTATGTAATTTATTGCACTACAACTCTTGCATCAACATCCATTCTTTTCTCCTTGTACCCACTAAATAATTTATGATGGAATCTTTCTTAGATTGATTTATAATCCTTGTCTCTTTGCAATATCTCTTGTTATCTTCCTAACCTTTCTTGTTGGCATTTATTGTAAGAAACGAAGTTCTTCATCCTATTATCTACCTCTCATTCATGTCTACAAGAATCTCTACGTACTAGTAATTGTATTGGTCACTCTTAACATGTTGACAAGTCACCTACAAATGCAAATGTATGCAACTCCTTTAAAAGGTTGAGTATAGTAGGTTACCCTCATGAACAAATGACATTGTGTTGATGTTCCTATTCTATACTTTTTACAAATTATTTGACATGTCGCTAGTCGCCAAAAAATTATCTCACAATCAACACTTCTAACAACAAACTCCTCACAATTTACTCATGCATAGTTACCCTGATACCACTTAATGTAGGTCCCAATTAATAGATGACCAAAATCACAAACTTATAAATACTACCTTTAAAGTAAGTCTATGCAAAAGGAGGAAGTAGTCTACAATTCACAAACCATGGTAGAATTACATGGATAAAATCCAAACCCATTTCTTCATTTTTTGGCGTGCATGACGTTCACTCACTTTTATAATGATAATCTCCAACCACAAAATAAAGGACAAGTAATTGTTCAACATCTCCCTTGTTGCCAACAAAGTATCTCACAATCAACACTTCTATCCACACACTCTTTGCAATTTACTCATGCAATAACCATAGTTACTCTAATAACATTTAATGGAGGTCCCGATCTTATAAATACTCTTTAAAGTAAGTAGTCTATAATCCACAAGCCATGGTAGAATTACATGGATAAAATCCTAAACCCGTTTCTTCATTTTTTGGCACATATGATGTTCACTCATTTTTCTAGTGGTAATCCCCAATCAAGGAATAAAGGACAAGTAAATCCCTTATATAATACATATGTAATATGCTCTAGATCATGTTTGAATAAAGGATGAGCAACTATACAATTCAAAAGAATAGTTGTGGAAATCATCAATTGTATTACTGGCATTGGAACCAATCATGTCATAATGGCAACTCATGTTACCATAGAAGATAGGAATTGGACACTCATGTTACCATATAGAAAAGGCTAGGCAACTTCTTATAATGGTTCAATTTGTCTCTTGGCATGTGGTATTTCCCAAATAGAGAGGTTCTATTCAGGTAAGAAATAATTCAATTGTTCCCCTACACCAATTTGGTTGATCGTGTCCCTAGCGCTACCCATTGTTCCAAAATAAGAGCAACATATAACTGCAATGCTTTATGAAAATGAAAATTGACTTTCATACTAAAGATCAATCATGACATCTTAATATGTACTGATTTTCTATAGTTTTCTATACTTCTTACAATATTCTGTGAAAGTTCAATGCACAACAATTATAGCTCTCCTAAGAGTAAGATATTTGAAAATTTGAACATTTTGTTGAAGATTAATTTAACACTATGAGATTCGTTAGTATAAAAGAACCATAACAGCAGGTCACAAAAACATAATTATGATTAATGATTCTCGGAAACAAATTGAAGAATGAATCTTGACAAAAGAATCTTTCATTTACCAAGAATTTCCCATGAACACTTGATCAATGCAATGGAGCGCATTGTAAATGATCTCCCTAGAATATGTACACGATTAGTAAAAGAATCTAAAATTGAGGGGCATATACAAAATATCCTTCAACTCAAACAAATCCCAATTGCTTACACAAGCGATCGGGTTAGATTACATGGAATATGGACCTCTTCTTCCTTGGTTTATACAAAGATTAAGATTCTTGTATCTTTCCACTTCATATCAATCATTATCTTAAATTAGGACGAGGACTTGGACAGCTCTGCTGCACAGTTGTTAAACTCTTGTCATTTGTCTTCACGCTCAAGGGAGAAGTTGACTGTTGACGAAGCTCACTCAACCTCACCTTTTCACCAGCAACTTTCATCTGTTTCAACAAAAAAGCAGCAGCTTTTAGCAATTGTAAACAGCAGAAATAAAGTCTGTAATAAGTTTCTATAAATTTGAAGAATAATAACCTTTACCTTAAGTTTCAGGTCTCGTATTTCTCTCTCTGAACTTTCAAGCCTCTCTTTGAGTTTTTGCAATGTTTCAACTGCTAAGGAAGGATCAATTTCCCTTGGTGGTCTAACAATTCCAGCTGCCTGTTGGATTCCACATTAAGCTATCAAGTTAAAAGACATTTTGTAAAGAGATAATTTGATATACAAACACACAAAGGGTTATCTTACTCACCTGTAAAATGCTGTTACACAAGCCTAACAGTTTCTGTGCCATTTGCACCCTTTCTTCCTCAGTTTCCTGCAAAATATTCATTCAGCTTCCTCAGTAATTGTATTAGAATGTTTGTCATCAACCTTTGAATTAGAATGTTTCATGCAAAGTGCCATTGCTAATTGACCCATTTTAGTCATGAGCTTGAAACTGGGGCAAGTTTTGTACTAAACAAGTAAAAGTTAAGGTAATGTTCCAGGTTACAGCCTAGACTGCAACAAACTTAATATGTGTGACCCAGTTTGACATGAGAGGTTTTGAATATATATTGTTGTAAGCCTACTATTGTTTTAGTAATATAGGATTGAAGACGAAGGGCTATATTTCATATGTACCTGGAGTTTGCTCCTCAGTCTCTGCTCCTCGTCAACACTGATATACGGTGACTTTCCATCAGCTGTTCGGTACCGAGCAAGTTCGTCACTTACTCGTGCTAGAAGAAGCTCTGTACGTCGTAGTTTTGCAGAGACATCCTCATACTGAGCCCTGAGTAAATTATTCTCCTCCTGTGAAAAAAAGTGTTTCATTACAATGATCCATATAAATTAATAAACAGTAAAACGTATCTCACAATGTGAGCATGCCCAAACACAGATCCGAAGGACTCAAGTGCACTTATTAAGATTGTGCTACCTTGCTCATATGAACTATCCATGTCATCTTAGTAATACAAATAAGCTAGGTTCACTGGTGTGGATCACTCAAAATCACATTACAGGGAACTCTTGGGTAAAATTACATTTGAGCCAGGGACATTGGTGAGGATGATCAGCATCCCAGTACGAGTTACCCGAAATCACACTTCTGGATGCACCTCTTGGAGTAAATTACCATAAACATCAAAATGAACGCATAATTTCACAAATTAACACACGTGCCTTGATTTTTGCATGGTGGTGAATTCTTTGCTGTAGATTTTGTTGGCCCGATAGCTTCTTAATTTCCTCCTCCAGTTCAATGAGCCTTCTCTTTTGATTAGAATTATCTGACTGCAATGTCGCAAAAGCATATATTTAACGTACTGTGAATATGTGAAGCACATACTCAACATATGAAAAAAATAAAAGACTGTTCCTTCAATTTACCTTTAAAATTTCATTCTCTGTAGTCAAGAACTGATCTCGTTGTCGGAGTTTCTCAGCTGCAACTCGAGCAGCAACCATTTCTGCCTGTCTACGATTAATTTCTTCCAGCCAGCTGTACACCGAATTCCAGGGCTCAATTTGTATTTTAATACCAAGGATATATGTCCATGCGGAAAATATAATAAAGAAAATGTACCTCTCTCTTTCTTCTATTAGCTCATTCAATTGATGTTTTAGCTTTAGAACTTCTTGTTCCTGAAATGTACAACAATGATTGTCCTTTAGGTGAACTGTTAGGAAATAATTCAGGTATTGTCTTCTTGTATAAATAATAGCCAAACCTTTTCTTGGGATTCTTCGTTTTGTCGCCGAGCTTTTTCAGCTATCTTTTGTACTTGTTGATTATCCAATACAGACTGCCATTGCATCATGAAAGCAAATGAATAGTACATTATGATACACAAAACAAAGCATTAGCTGATATTTATTTTGCTGAATTCTAGAATTCAGAGATTAAACTTACAGCATAGTTGGTCATATCCAGTTTTACTCCAAGCAAATCCCTTATGACATCATGGGTCATACTTTCTGCTGCTGCTAACCGAGAATTCAGCATAAATATCTGAGAAACAGAAAGACAGTCGTCTGAGAAAGAATAATGGTGAAAATTCTACTGCATTAAGGCTAGGATTCCTTGTAAACATTTGAGAAGAATCAGAAATACAATGATTGTAGGAAAACAAGATTCAAGCGAATTGTTTCCACAAGTTTCTATCAAATAGATATGCGGCAAACAATCTATGTCTCATCATGTTTGATGTGTGAAAATTATGAATATAAAATACTTTAAGTTCAAGTCCACAAAAAAGTTACAATATTTTCCTGCCTAGTTGTCCACTAGCATTCTACACAACAGACAGTTACAAATAGTTTCAAAATAACTGAGCTTTATCCAAAAATATTACTAAAGCAAACTGAATGTTTCATTTACCTCCTTTTGTCGTGCTGCCAGAAATGCTTCGAGTTCTTCTATACGGTGCCTGGAAGCTTGTAGCTCCTCATCCTTCTCTGAATGCATTTGATGAGCCAAACCCAAACCAATGCACTTGAATGGTGAACCTGAACCCCTAGGCTTGATAGCAGTTTTTTCTCCTAGCTTATTGCTAGATGAAGGTATGGCAGTAGAACTAGTTTGCTCAGCTTTGACTTGAATTGCCATAGCTTCCAGTGCCTTATACTGTTTTAAATAGATGATAAAGAAAACATTAATCAACAAGCAATATTTTTTATACTTCGCCCTGGAGAGTTCAGTTATTGAATTCACTTTCAAATACAACAATGCACCAAAAAAGGTTCAAAACCAATCCAGCTTCCTTCATACCATACCTTTTGTTGATACTCATTAGCCTGTATTTCTGCATTCATGGTCAACTCTTCAATATGTGCTTTGCACTTCTTAATCTGTGCCAGAGGGGAAAATGATTGATAAGTCTTACATCGATAAGTAGGAAGTAGGAAGTGTGATATTGCTATCAGAATTTAACAGTGTAGTTTGAGTCAAACTCATTAACCCATATATCATGAGTAGTCTTACATCACTAAATTAAAAAGAATTTCTGTTAAATCAAAATCAACAATTTACCTCGGCATCCTTTTCTTCAATTTCTTTCTCAAGATTCTTAATGTGTTTATGTAAATCTCGCTGCTCTAGCTGTTTGCCCACCAAAGGCCTGTACAGGAAACAACAATTAGTAATCATCTCATTTGACTATAGACACAATTCCTTGAGAGATGATAAATTGTACTTGTACTAGAAATCTGAACCTTTGGTTAGTAGTGACACTCTCCACTGAATCACTTGCACTTGAATTATGTCCAGTGGTGTGCATACTTTGCATTGTTAATATCTGATGTCTTAATGCTTGCAACTCCAATTCAAAATCCTCCCTCATCAGTCGCTGCCTATCAGCCTCTCGTTTCACAATATCCACCTGTGTTTTACAAAGTTTAAACAAAAATAAGTCATACACTGTTGCAAAAGCTCTTATCAATGATACTTCGAACCTACTTGTCTCTCTAATGCATTTACAGTCCATACCTGGCTCTCATATGCATTTACAGTCCGTTCCAGTTCTTCAACAGATCGTTCCAGAAGCTTAACCTCCTCTTCTTTCTCTTCAGCATAAATTTTGCGTGCTTCCGCAACCTTCTTTTGGAATGTTTTAGGAAAGAAAGAACTGTTTTCATAAGGTCACAGAAGCAAACACAGAAGAGTTTCAAGAATAGAAAGAAATTAAGCAAATAAAAAGAGAACAAACCTGGCGGGCTTCCACAGCAATAGCTTCACGCTCATCTGCAAAAGCCTGTGCCATTTCCAGCTGTTCATTCAAAACAAGTGTCTCCGCTTGAAGCCGGTCTCTCTCTCGAGTTACATTGTTCAGTTCACACTTCATGCTTTCAATAGAAAGTATTGTCTGGTGATCAACCAAAGAGCTCATTTCTAAAAGTTCTTCCTCTAGTCCTTCGATAACTTTCTGTTTCTCTTGCAATTCCTCTTCTGCAGAATTTTTCTTTTGGAAGAGATCTTCAACATCATTTGCAAGCTGAGAGTTTTCTTTGCAAACAGTGGCCAGATTTTCCTTCAGTTCTGCAAGACCTGCTTTCAATCTGTCAGATTCGCTTTCCTTTTCTTTTAACTTCATCTCCAGTTTGCTATTATCAGACCTGATTTTGGTTAGCTCGTTTCTTTTTTCCAACAGATCTTCTTGAACCAATTTCAATGCTGCAGTTGCTTCTTGTACTTCATCCTTTTGATCTTTTGATTTGGAAGCAGATTCTTGCAATAAACTTAAGTCGAATTGCAATCCATTGAGAACTTCTTCCTTGCGTTTCAATTCTATATCTAGTGAAGCATTTTGATACCAAACCTCTTCAAATTTTGTCTCAAGCAATTCCGTTTGATCCAGAAATCTGTGTGTCTTCTCTTCAAGAACACATGTGTATTGAATAATGTTTTCTATGTCAACGAGCTGCTCTTCATCTGTAATCTTTGTTGACATAGCAGACAAAACTTTTTCTGGCATACTGTAAAGCCTGGTTTCAAGCTTTTCAACTGCAAGGACAGAATCATAGCTATTGCTGCTTAGTTGCTTTAAGTTATCATCTATAAGAGCTATCTGAATTGTTAATTCTTGCAGTTTGTGATTTTGTCTGCTTAAGGCTTCCTTCAGCTCTTTGTTTTCATTCTCCATTCCATGCAATTTATTAGAAATCTCTTCCTTTTGTTGGATTGACATTGTAACCTCTGCTTCTCTCACTTTTAAGAGTTCAGCAGTTTCATCATGCACTCTCCTGACCTCTGCAGCAATGTCATTACTTTGCTGAAGCTCAGAATATAATTTGTCCTTGAGTGCCATCTGTTTATCAATTTCAATTCTCAATCCCGTGTTTTCCATTTCAGAAGCATTCAGCTTACTCGCCATATCAGCAACCTCTTGGTGCTTGTTTTCAAGATTTTCAAGAGCTGTAGAATGAATAAGTTGAAGCTCAAGCAACTCTCTCTTGTTGGCATCAAAATCAGATTGCAGAGTATTCAAAGAAATCTCCAGCTGGCCTACCCTGTTTTCTAATCCTTTGCTTTCCTGTTCCCAGTATGCTGAATTGACAGCAACCTCTTCTAACTTCTTCTGCATGGCCTCAATCTCTTTAGTATTCTTCTTTAAGTTTTCATCTGCTTCAGCAGAAAGCTTCTGAAAGTGACATAGGCTTTCACAGCTCTGTCCATTTTCAAGAACTAAAGAATCTAATCTTTCTTTAAGTCTCGATTCATCTTGTTGAAAAGCCACCTTCTCATTTTCTAGCTGTCTAATCATTTTGTTAGACTTATCCAACTCAAAAGACAGCTCCTGTTTTTCCTTTTGCAAATCATTCATCATTTTAAGTGTTTCATCAAGACAGCTCTGAACCTTGCCATGCCCATCCACTTCTTGATAGAGAATTGCCATCTGGGATTCCTTAGCCATCATTTCTTTCCTTAGAATTTCTTCCTTGATTTTCAAGTCAGATACTTCCATTTTTAACGTTTGTAGCTGTCCAGACAAATTTTCTCCTCTCTTGACTGACTTAAAGTTCCCTTCCGGACAACCTCTCAAATCCTCTTGCAACTCAAGTATAGCTGTTTCATACTGGTTTATCTCATCATTTAGACCTTTGTTATGTTTCTCTAACTTGGTGGCCCTTTCGTTGGATTCATGCAATTGTAAATGAAGCAAATCAATCTCAGTGTTCATTGATTGTTGAATTGATTCTTGCTCCCTTTCGAAATTTGAAATCCTCTTAGAAGAATGATCAAGCTGCAGGCACATTTCCTCCTTTTCATGTACTAATTTTTTAATTTTATCACTAGCAGCATCTAACTCAGTATGCTTCTTCTCCACCTCTGAGATCAATTCAGCCAATTCGAAGTCCTTGGCAGTGGACCATCTCATCATTGAGTCCTCCTGCACCTCTAGAACAGATATTTTCTTTTCAAAATCATTTAATTGCCCCAAAAGCCTTTTCAGTCGAGTTTCTTTCTCAATAATGTTGCCTAAAGTGCTCTCTTTGTGAGCTTGTAAATTGGCACCTAAACCAACATGCATATTAACTTCCTGCTGCAACCGGATGTTATTCTCCTCCAAGTGAAGCATGCCTGCATTGGTTTCAGCTAGTTTCTCACTGAGAGAAACAACTTGAATATTTAACATATAGATCTTTCCTAATAGTGTATCAACTTGGCAAGCATGCAATAGAAACTGAGTAATATCATTCTCAGCAACAATAGACCAAAGTTCCTCAAACAATGATCTATTGCCATCCAAAGCATGTAAAACATCCTGCTTCAGGCTACCCATTTCGACATTGATGATCTTAAATTCCTCCTCGAGAACTCTCATGGAATTCATTACAAAATTCTCTACATCTGAGACTAGGTCTCTTGTTTCTTGTGATTTCATTTGAATCTGTTCCTGCATTGCCTCAAACTGCTGCTCCTTATCTGTAAATGCAATTTTCGCCCTTTCAATTTCGTCAATCAAGGACCCCCTTTGTGTAACAAATTCTTCCTCCGCATTCTTCCACCTTTCAGTGTCAGATTTTGCATTTTCATTGGCTCTTAATAATGCATTGAGCATAAGATCTGCTTCTTTGATAGTCTCCTGGCTCTCCTCAAACTTTCTGAGCATAGTAACTGCCTCACTGGTTTTTTCAGCAGCAACCAATTTGGCATCATTTAGCTCGAGCGATAACACCTGTTTAAATAATAATTCCAAATCATTGAGCAGAAACTCTATTGAATAAATGAATGCATCAAAAACTCGTCCTCCAGTAATACCAAAGGTTAGACAACAGCCAGTGTGACATAACAAAAATCTGTAGATTATATCTTCTTAAATAGTAATACTCCAACAATTAATAGTAACCCTCTTAAAATAATGAATACAATTATAATAAAAGTTAACAATGTCCGCTTCAATAACAACACCCAGATCATTGACATTAACACAGTCAAATTAAATGAATGTATTTACAAGTAAATTGTCAGTAACAGTAAAGGTTGGAAAGCAGCTAGTGCCACACAATAAAAATCTGCAAAAGGAGTGACGAATAAACTTTCTAGCTCGTACCTCTTTCTCTTTTCGCCATGTTTCTTCAGTTTTCTTTGTCCTCTCCTCCATTGCGTCAAGGACTTTGACCATCTCTGCCTGCAGGAGTTCAAGTTCTGTTTGTTTATGATTTATGTCTTCACGTAAATGTTTGATTTCATTAGTTAGCCCTTCAGTCTCGCACCTTCCCAATATCACAGACTCGCTCAATTCTTCATTTTCATCCAATATTCTTTTCATCTCCAGCTCGGCTTCCTTCAAACTTGCTAGAGCAGCTTCCATTTCATTCCTTACAGACACAATGGTTTGATCTTTTTCATATATAATTGTTTTGAGATTGTCAGTCTCAGCTTTCATTTTCTCAACTTCTGACGCAAGAGTTACATTGTTGATATTTTCTGCCAAAGCAGACTTAGAAACAGTGGCTGAAATCTGGGTAACTTGCTGGTTTCGTAGTTGTTCTACCTCATTCTCCTTTTCAAGGAGGACAGCCTGCAAATGCTCAATTTTTGAAGAAAGGCATTGCCTTTCATTTCTCCAAGTCTCTTCAGAACATGCAAAATCATTTATTAGTGCTTCAAATGCATCCACTTTATCATCAGCTAACTTTAACTTCTGCTGAACTTCAGTCAGTGTACTGTGAACTAATAAAAGCTCTTTCTCCTTATTAGAAACCTTATCATGAGCAATAGCTGAATCTTCGAGTAAAGCTTCCTTTTCAACATGGTTATTTTTCTCTAACAGAGACTCAGTAGTCAAGGTTGATTCAATTATATTATCATCCATCACCTTTACTTTGCATTGTGTGGTACCTAATTCTTCAGTTACTTGTTTTCTCCTCATCCCTTCCTCAACACAGTCCTTTACAGAATGAGATCCCTCCCTCTCATTGTACATTTCCTGCTGCACCTCCTGATCAACAAGAAGTTTGGAACGTTCTTTTCCAAGATACTTCAGTTGCTTTACAGACTGGTCCATTCTAGCATTTACAAAACAAGCACTATCTTCAAGCTCTTTCAACTTTGTATTAATGAATGAAAATTCTTGTTTTGCCACGTGCAGTTCTTGTTCCTTTGTTAGACACCTTGATGTAGCCTGATCTGCTACAATTACAAGTTGCTTCTTTTCTAATTCTACATTTGATTTTGCAATTTCAAGAGCTTGCAAAGCTACGGTCAGTTCGTGGACATGGTGATCTTTCTCTTTCAACTCTATCTCTGCCATTTCTAGCTTTTCATTTGCACATCTCAATGATGATTCTCTCTCACTGAGTACCTGAGCGTCTGTGTTGTTACGATGTTGCATTTTCCGGGCAACAAGAATTGCATCTACAAATGCAAGAACCAACTGATTTTCTTTTTCCCTTAACTCCTCAATAGTTTGCATTGCATTTTCTATAACCTGTGTTTGATTGCCAAGTTTATACAAGACTTCATCCTTCAATGCATGAACCTCTTCAAATTGATCTTGTACTTGTCTTTTGAAATTATCAAAAGTTGTTATCATCGCTTCTTTAATAGTAGATAGCTCAGTCTCAATAGATCCAACATATGAACAGAGTTTAGTCTCAACCTCAAAAACCTTTTGCCATGATTTGTCTACTTCAGCTACCATCTTCCCCATGTTCTCTTCACTGACTGCAGCATTTTTCTCAGCCTCTTTCACCTTGCCCTGCTCACTGGCCAGAACAAGTTTCAGTTCATCACTTTCTTTCTCAGTTTTCAGCATCAATTGCTTCAGAGAGTCAATCTGCAACTTTGCTTCCAATAATTCATTCTGCATGTCCTGAACCAATTTTCCCTTTTGATTGCTCATCTCCGAAGCTTCATCAAGCTGGGAAGCTATTGATTTTGCTGCTTCTGTCTGAGATTTATTCAACTCGCTAAAATTTTTCAACACTATAAATGCAGCACTGGAACGTTTTTCAGCCTCCCTTATGTCACTTTGGCAGGCAGTTACCTCTCTCTCTAACCCTTGAATGATAGATACATTTTTGGACAATTCCAACCTTAACCTAGACAACTCCTTTGACAGATCATCATTTAGCTCAGTAAGGTTCTTGACCATAACAAAAGCAGCACTGGATCGTTTTTCTGCCTCCCTTATGCCATTTTGGCAGCTAGCTATCTCACTCTCTAATCCTTGAATGATGGATATTTTATGGGACAGCTCTGATCTCATCATACATGACTCCTTCAACATGTCATCATTTTCTTGTTGCTGCACTTCTGTAATTGCCAGTGTTGCCTCCTGCAAGGATCGCATTTTTCCTTCTGTCTCACGTGCTAGATTTTGGGCATGCTGCAGCCGTTTTTGAAGTGTATCAATTACTTTTTCTTTTTCACTAATTATGGCCACCACTCGCTCTACTCCTTGATCAATTTTAAGCCTTTTATGGGGAAATGAATCCATGATACTCTCCATCTGCTCAGATGCATCTTCAAGGGCTTGGTCCCCTTCTGCAAGGCAATTGATTAGATCTTTGGCAGCTTTTTCCCACTCATCCTTCAGTTCTTCCATCTCCAAATCTTTCTCAGCCGTCATCCTTACCAGTCTATCATTCTCTTCTGTAAGAAATGTTAATCTATGTTTTAGTTCTTCTATTTCTCCTTGAAGATTCGTCAGGTGCTCATTGTTTTCAAATTCTCTTGCAGTTGTTGAGTCGACCTGTTGCCGAAGGGCAACCAGTTCCTCCTCTAGGCAAATAATGACCTCTGCTGTCTCAGTTTCAACCTGTCTGCGTACATTATCCATTTCTTCTTCATGTGACGTTTGTGAAGCTTGCTCATTCTGTAACCTCATGTTCAGCCTCCTGGCTTTTTCAAGAGCCTTTTGCATCCTCTCTAACTTAACTTTGATAGAGGAGTGTTCATTATTAACATTTTCACTGCAAGTATCTTTTCTGTGTTTTTCATGTCCTCCCAGCTCTTTATCTATATTCAGGTTTTCATGCAAAGTCTTGTTCTTATTTTCCACTCTGTATCTTTCCTCTTCTTTTTTGTTTAGTAACTCCGAAATTTCCCTATTTCTTACTTGAAGGTTCTCTATCTCATTTATTGAAAATAGCTGCTGTGTCTCCAATGCTTCAATCACTGATTTTCCATCATTTACTTGTTCCAAAGCTGCTTCTAGGTCTTTGCTAAGCTGCAAAGATTTCTTGCTTGCTGCATCCAAATCCTGGCAAAGTTGCACAGCCCTTTCTTCCACCTCTTTTCTACTCAATCGTTCTTCTTCTAAAATTGTTTCAATTGTTTCAATCTCTAGTTGGAGTTGCATGATTTCCTCTGAGTGTCTCATTTCAAGTTCCTGTTCTCTCTGTGTTTTTTCTTGCAAATCATTTCTATTATTCCTTGCAGATGTTTGAGCATCGTTAATCTTTGTCATTGATTCCATTTCCTGTATAGAAAATTGTAGTTTAGTATAGTTTAAGCATAAACTCTTTGATAATTCACAAGAAGCAGGAAAGAAAGAATCATGATGTTAGAAAAAACAAAATGCATTTGATAATTAACCCTTTGTCTCAAATAAGACCTCTGCCTAAGCCACTAAATATAATCGATTTCCCAAATTGTAAAACTAAAATAGTAAATGTATAAACTCTTCTTATATCAAAGCAGGCATCTGCATAAACTAGTAAACAAGTTCATTACTAAACTGTTGTTCCCTTTCTACAGATTCCAATACATACATGGAAACTACTAAAGATTAAATAAGCTAGTTACTACACTATCAAACAGCAATCTTTTTCTTGAAGATTTGCAAAAATGCTTTTCAAAATACATCCTTCTTATTTCATAGCAGTCCTCTTTATAAACTCATTACCAAACCATAAACTACTTGTTTCCTTTCCACACTATAAACTGGTTTTAAAAACTGTAGTACTGAAGTCTAAAACAGCAACTTATTTACTGCATACTCGCGAAATAAATTTGGAAGTATGTCCTTATTTCAAAGTAGTCCTCCGTATAGACTACTAAACTAATCATGTTACCAAACAGATGTTCCCTTTCTATACATCTAATCAATACATGTGAAACCAGATCATTAATTGATAGTTTAAGAGTTAAACACTAACTGCTTGAACGTGTTCTTTCAAATGATCTATGATCTGTTCATGTCCATTCTCTTCCTTCACAATGCCACCAGCAGTTGACCGAGACTGCAAATATTAGCAATAAACAGTAAACCACAACTGTTATTGGAGATATCTTGTATAGGATGTTACTGCAAACCTACATCTCCAAGAAGACATAAGAAGCAAGGACAGAAAGAAAGTTATACCCTTAGTGCTTCCAGATCATTTTGTTGCTGATAGCAAGTTGCCTTAATATCGTCAAGTTGCAAATGCAATTCATCAATTTCTCTGAAGACATTAGCAGTATGAATATCAAATCAAGAACCATTCTCTAAAAGAAATTATCAGCAGACGTAAAACTTTTCATCTTCAATGTATAGACTGCTGTCGTCAGAATCAGAAATAAGTCAAAAACACTCCATAAGTACCTTGACATCTTTTCATTTACTTCTAGGCAGGCACTCAGATGATTCCTGCAGTCTTCTATCTCTTTGCGAGTATTATCCACCTACAGAAAATAAAGCATACTATTTTTTAAGGAATGTAAAAGATATTTTGTTTTATTTTTTTAATGTTAAGAAGGCATTCAAACACAGCAGAAAACAAAACAATTCAGTCAGAAGAGAGACGAACTTCTGATCTTAACATATCGTTCTCTCTTGTAACAGAGGCAAGCTCAGGAGCAAGCACCACCTGCATCAAATCTCCTGATCGTATCAGACTCTCTGCAAATATTTAATTACCAGCAACAAAAGGCAATAAATTAACAGTCCTACCTCAGGTGTTGAAACTGCACGTGGACTTTTGTCTTGCTCAAACTTTCCTTCTAGGACCTCAAGTAGCTGACAAGCATAGTTGCAAACAAACCATTCAAACAAATGGAATCGTTTTTCTTTACAAAGGGTTAAAAAATGAGCTCAAAATGCACATTGTATTAAAAAAATAGAAACCTGATCGCGCAAATCAGAAACCTCTGCAATTAAATTCTCTCTCTCCCCTCCTTCATAAAAATCTTGGTACCTACCATCACAAAGTAATTCATCAGTAAAACATGGAAGCTATATAGAGATCAGGACAAAAAATTAAAAATTCCAGATTATAGAAAATGTTATTTTAATATAGTAATCTGAAAATGAAAATTAAGATTATAGGATATGCAATTCTGCAGCAGATCATAAATTTGAAAATGCAATGTATAACGTACTGTCTAAGTTGTTCCAAAAGTCTTATATTTTCCATGGCAAATCTAGTAAGCTCAGGGTTGCGATCAAGACGCCCACGAACAAGCTGAAGTTCTTCAAATAAAGCATTTTTCTCCTCTAAGAGATACGTATCTGATGAAATTAAACCATCTGCAACAGATTCCAGCCTTCTAATTTTGTCCTCTCGAAAACGTAACATCATTTTACTGCACTGGGTATCCTCCTCTCTTTGCCGTACCTTTTGTGCACATTTCACAATTAAGTAGGGCTTTATGGAGGCATGATAATTAAAACTCAGCAACTAGATAAAACTCTTCTTTGATTAAAATTGAAGATTCAGATAGAAAATTATTTGCTTCTCTTCCATGATCCTATCAAGCACATTCTACTATTAAGTATAACTTTGTAGAGAATACACTACTCTATGGGAATGCAAAACAATCTAACAAATACAAAAAACATTTTCAACCACTTGCAGGGTAGTCATCGCAAACCAAGTTCTTCTTTGATACAAAATCTATATTCAGATGGTATTCAACTTATTTGCTAGTAGAAAAGTGACATCCCAATTAGCTTTCATTCAGCTTTATTAAAAAGGTGATTTTTCAAGGGTCCTGGATGTGATCAGAAGAATTTGTTTATTATTTAACTCTGAAACATTAAACTCGTGGGTTCTAACAGTTTCTTCTAAACTCACAAATTGATCACTGAAAGCAGATGAACTCGTGGAAGGAATTAAATATATCATCTTTGGACATACCAGTCGGTTTAGGTGTTCAATCTCAGCTTCAAGACGCCTTGATGCAGTTTCAGCCACATTTTCTCTTCTCAAGGCACCCATCAAGGTAGCTTCCAATGACTTCAACTGTAGAATGAGTCCAAAAAAAATTTATATCAGACTTAATCTACAATGATCCTTTTTCACTTATTTTCTGTATAAATACACATTATAAGCCTTTGACGTTTGGCATTTTCCCACTATATAAATATGCACCGTTAGACTGTAGATAATGTGGAATTAAATTAAGCCGCACCTTCTTACTGGATATAGGGCTTCCTATAGAATTTAGATTAGGCAGCAAGTCAAGAGAACAATTGGGAGCCTCAAGATTGTAACCAGGTACAATAGTCATATTTCCTTCACCATTACCAAGTTTACTCTCTGAAAAGATTGTTGACCGAAATGCTAGAGATCTTGAAACATTTTGACGTTTAAAGAAATTAAGTTCCTCCTGTATTATATTGGAAAATGATTTAGCTCACATGTGTGGCATGGACAAGAGTAAAAGAGGCCATAATTCACACAGTGAAGTTCAAACCTTTAGTTGTTGTATTTGAAGTTGCAAAGCCTTAACATCTCCTGAAGCATCCTCATTTACAATAGCCTGATGATAACAAACAATTGGTATCGTGATAATCAGTTGAAAGACAAAAGGATGGATTCAGGATGTATTCAAACAATGTGAACTTGAAGTAGGATGGATTCCTACATTGTTTTGAATGAATTTGGCTCGCTGGGCGAACTTAAGTGTGCTCAATGTCTCATTTGCAGAACTGCCAATGAAGAGTCAATTGTTTAGATATTGCATCATCTTTTCAGTTAATAACAAAAATACAGATGTCAAGTGCTTATAAAAGTTACATCTATGATGAAAAAAATAAACACAAACCATAAAGATGGACTAATATTTGCTATAATTGTTGTTTTAGAGTTGCCACCAAGTGAATCCTGTAAAAACAAAGGAGTAGCTTGCATTACAATTAGACTGAATAAATAAGAAAAGGAAAAGCTTGCAGGCTTCACTTCAATTTGCCCCAAAAAATGAAATAAGAAAATAACTATAAGGAAACAGGGAAGCAAGGGAGTAGCTCAAATCCATCAACATCAATTTTATCACCTGAAGCAGAAATGTTAGCCTGGAATCTCTGTATGGAACATGCCGTTGCTTTCCATTAGCCACATCGACTAGAATCATAATCACAAGGCTGCACATGTAGGGAAAATTGAATAAAATTGGGATTATATCATGGTTGTTATTCAAAAACATATGCAATTAACTATGTGCGGTGAGTGAGTGACAAGTGTGTGTGTGTGTGTGTGTGTGTGTGTGTGTGTGTGAGAGAGAGAGAGAGAGAGAGAGAATGTTAAACAATTAATACAATTTAAATTTTGGAGCTCTTATTTATCATTGGAGTTCAATTCAGTCATGCTCATCATTCATTTATGCCATTACTAAATGCTGATACTCTTCATCTAAACATCTGATGTATGCATATAATATGTCCACAGAGTTTCATGTGAAGAATCTTCACAATTACCCGAGAGTTGACAAGGACTTGTTGATGTTTGCAGCTTCTTTCAGGCGTTCACCCTCTGCACCAGAACTTTTTTGCCTGTTTCACAATAAACTAAGCCAGGTGACACAACAAGAAGCAAAAGGGAAAATGCAGAAAGTCAAGAGCTGGTAAGTACAGATATAAACAAAAGCATTTCTAATATACCTTTCTGAACCAGCAAGATCCACTAGGTTAAGCCTTCCATACCGAATGTTGGTCATAGAGTCCTTTTCCCAGTGGCTTTCAATAACACATGTAAAAACACTGTGTGAACGACTACTCTCACGATTCATATTAGTTGCTGCAACCTTTCTGTTTGATGCTCCCTATCAATAATAAAGAAATCATAACAATCTTTAGAGTAAGTTGTAATCTGATTAAACTGTTATCATAACCAAAATCTGATCAGGTTAAATTTACAATGAAATAAATGGTGTACCAGAAACAGAAGCTGAACAACATCCTGTACACTTTTAACTTCAATCTCTGTAAGATTATCAACATATACACCTTTTCTAACATCTTCTCGCAACTGTACAAAGAAAAATAATTATTGCATGTTAGAAAACAGAGTCCTATGGAATATGATCACGAGTGCAAAACATATTGTTTAAAGGAGCAAATTTATTTGGTTGGGTGAACAAGAACTCAAACATTTCTTTTGTGGACTAGCTAATGAAACTTCAATAAAAGCATGGCACTGAATGCCACAAAAGTGATAAATGATGTCCAAAAAAGTAGATACTGCTTTGAAGAGGAATAATTGCTAAAAATATTAGCATTTAACAGAAACAAACTGATTAAAACATTATAAATTGGTGGTTTACTTGCAAATTAGTTGATGAAGGCTCCAATAGGTCTGTTATCTGTTCATTATAAATTTCAAGAAAAGAGCATTTGCAAACATATCTCAACTGCTCATGCACATGGCTTTCTTCTTCCTGCATTCACAAGGAAAGCAATTATGTCAGGCATTCACACAACTATATAAATTAAACGAAAAAACTAAAATACCAAAAATCAAAGAGCAAAAAAGATTACAGCTCTGATCCTTGCAAACAAGTACTCAAAAATTCGAGGAGTCATTCCACGATTTCCACTAGGTCTCTGGTCTAATTCATTTATATCACCAAGCATTGTATGTGTTTTTCCACTTCCCGTCTACACAAAAATATCTCATAAATCAGCATGAATGAAAGCAAATTACATTAATATGTGTTATATAGCAGGAAAATACCATCCAATTCAATGTCACATAACTATGTGTCAAAAATAATGGCATACAGAAAATTGGAAGTCATAAACATTGAGAAGATTCAAAACACACCTGACCATAAGCAAACATACAGCTATTGTAACCTGACATGCAGTTTTCCACCATTGGCAAACCAGCCACTTTAAATAGCATCTCCTGCATGATCAGAACAATTTTCAAATGAGATTGCAATCATAAGATGTCCAATCAGATATGTGATTATATCTATATGTATACCTGTGTTGTTGTTTCACAGGCAACATGATCAAATGTGAAACGTGTTTCAGGAGGACCAAGAAAAGTAATACTTTGGGCACTCTCTTGCTTCAAACACCGACAGTACCCTTGAGAAGCTACTTCTGCATTATTTAGAGGCCGTATTCGAAGTAAAACCTGCAGAAAGAAATAAAACTAGAATTACAAATAGCTGGAAATGTACGTTGAAAACAAAGTTTCACTTTTCAGCCCAAACACTGCTTAATGGGAAGAAGAAAAAAGATTCATCACCTGCACATTGTGATCCATCCAAAATGAAGGATCTTCCTTGAGTTCAAAATGTGGCACTTCAACAGTATTTACCACTGTAGGTGTTGCCGATGCCACAGCAAGAGTTTTACATGCATGACCAGTTCTTGCAGCTGAGTTCTGAGCAGTAGGAAATCTAAAACTGTTGGTGGCCGTGCCAGTAGAAGCTCCATTGTTGAGTGCTCTTGAGACACTCTTTGTAGGTGTACTGCTAGTAGAACCGCAGTCTGAATGATTCGATGATGCCTTCCCTCCAGTTTTTATAGGGCGAGGAGTTGCATTATTAGAACCTCCATTGCCAACAACAAACCCTCTACCAGATTGAATTGCATTCCCATTTGCATGGTTTGCCTCAATTCCAAATGCATTGCTTAAAGACTGAGGAGTAAAATTTGTGTCTCCAGATATTTCACTACGATTGTCCCGTGGAAGTGGAGACCGCCTTCCATTAGTGATATTGGTTTCATGTCTCTGTGCCCAGCCAAACCTGTTTCTGTTATTCACATTTGTAGTTGAGGATGGTACAGATCCGTTCTTTTGTGGTGATGTAAAAGGAGGTAACTCTGAATCATCAGCCTTTCCACAACCCTTCCCTTTGGTTTTGGTGGGAGTTCCATCAAATCTTCGAGAACCAGAGAAATTCTCTGTACAAAGACCTGCCAGTTTCTGTTGCTGTTCAGAAATTGGGCAAAGGGGTGCCCTCATAGAACCAGCCATTGCTGTTGAAGGCAAATTAGAATCAGATGGCTTTTCCAAGCCATTCTCAGTTTCTTCCTGCGGAGTATGTTTCTGAGAAGTTCTGCGGAAAATCCTTAGAGAAGACATTTCGCGCAGCATGCTGTTTTTCACCCACAGAATCATCCATTTTAGCTAGTAATATAAAGCACTCTTTCAAGATTGGACAATGAGATCTAAATCCTTCTACAGTTCTTGAGCAGAGAAAAAACCAAGGAAGCAAGATAGATAATACTTCTGAAAGGGTATGGCAACCTCTATAATTTTTCAAAAGCTAGAATAATGAACTTAAGGGAGGCTTTAAAAACTGGAATATCATGCAATATCTCACTCATATGCTGTTTTTCAAACCAAAGGTTCCAGACAAGAAAACGAAAAGCATTTTACATCTTGCACAACTTTTTTATGGGAAATAAATTAATCTAATACTCAAGCCAATGTAAGAAGGCACATTCAGGACCCTATTATGATTCAAACCCAAGATTATGAAACCCTCGAAACTAACAAAAATTGCATGATTTAGAGCACAAGAATACAGATTCGATTGAGTTGCACGATTGTTAAATCCCAGAAAAAGGAATTGAGGCCTAACGTAGTTGACTCTGATTCAATTCAGAAAATAACAGAGTTTAAATGATTTGAAACGAGGAAACTTAAGGAGTATACACTGGCTTAGCCGAGACTGTTAAAATTCAAGAGAAAAAAAATCAGAGTATGAAAATGCATGAAAACTGCGAAAGAATTTACAGAATCTAAAATTTGTTCATGTCCCAAATTTGATAACCTACAAAACTGCAAAGATCTGTGGCAAGCAATAGATTTGATGGGTATGCCCGATTGACTTAGATTTCAAAGTCTGTATGTCTTAAAGTGCAAGAAGAACCTTGCAATCGAATACCCACGTGGGAAGAGATTTTGCTTATCAGGTATAGAAGAAGAAGTGAAGAAGAAGGTATAGATAGAATGATTAATGAGGATTTGGCAAAAGCCCTTTGTCTCGTACGAAGAGTATTTTTGCTTGTCTGCACTGGCCCAGTGGGTGGGTGAAGTGATCAAATCCCATTTTAAGGCCAAATCAAGCACATATGATTAGATGCGTATAATTAAAGGGTTGGTCCGACGTTCAAATCCTGTAAGAGGGTATTTCTTCTCAGGCCATGGGCTGCTTTCATGAAACAGGTAACACTCCAAAATCTCAGGTGGGTCTTAAACATTTTCATCTAAACAATGAATTCTCGAACTTACATACTAAAAACTCACCTGGAGAAGAAAGCTTGTAATGTCCCTCTTAGACTACTGGAAAAACCCAACCAAATGTTGTAAAATTCTATTGAATCCGTGTCGTCTGTACATGAACCGAAAAATCGTTTGATGGGTACGCAAATTTTTCATTCAAAAGAGCCAAATCCCTCCTTCAAATAAAAGCTCGAGCCTTCAATCTAGTTCACAACCGATTCAAACTTTCTGAAATATAAAATTTATGCAGAAAAACAGAAGAAGAAGATGATCATTATAAAGCTCAGCAACGTCCCTTACTTCCGATTCGAGTAAGGAAACAATAAGGCTCGGATTCACTTCCTATCTCAAAGTTTGTTGTTGTTATTGAAAAGGACCACAGGGGAACCAATCGACGGTCAGGTTTGAATGGTCAGATAATCGACGGCCGAGAAAATTGGTTCGTTTGAATATATCGGCGCGCTCATTGGCCATGCAATATAACGACTAAAAAGTATATTCCAAGTCGAAGTAATTATAATAAATTTAGAAATTTAAAAAATTTGAACTCGTTTCTGTAATAATGAACTTTGGGGAAATGCGCAGCGAGTCAAAACATGTCCAACGGCTATTTGATTTTCAGAAATCTCAGTCAATCCTCTCGTACGAAGAGGATAGACGTAAAAAAGAAAGAAAGAAAGAAAGAGAATCTTAGTCTAACTTTTGGCCAATCAAACGACTCTCATAGCCGTTATAAAATAGAATGAAAAGATACACACTTCAGACAATAAAGTTGGAGGAGATCAAATCTTTTTGATCTAATTATAGTTTGTTTATTTGTGGTACATTTTTAAAAAGTTTGTGTAGACTATGGGGATGGTTGAAGTTTGGATATTTATGAAAGTGTGTTTTATTTTTTCTAATAAGGCTTGATTTTTGAATTTGATAAAAAAAAGGTTTTTTAATAATTTTTTGTATTTTATATTTAAGATAGTAAAATATAGTAAAAATATTTTTATATGAATAAAAAAGTCGTATGTTTGTTGATTCTATATGGTTAAATATTTTTGGAAGTTCTTATGATGAAATAACTTCGTCATAAGAACTTCATTTTTATGTCCTACTTAAGTCAAGGTCACAACCTGATCTTTAACAAATATCTATATGGAAAAAATAACAAAACATTTTTGTATGGATCATAAAGGTTATAATTATCTTAACCATGTAGAAATGTAAATGAAAAATGAATAAGTGAGTTTGACTTGAAAACTGCAAAGTTGAATCATGATAGCAATATCACAATGTGATATACTTTAACCTTTTGAAAATTGGATTTTGTTATATAAATTTTGACTAGAAAACACATGTATTCATTTTATTATCTCTTTAAACATTCTTAGTTATTGGTGCAAAGATAAAATATCTTATTTCATTGCTATTACTTATGTATTGAGCGCAGTTGTATCTACTTTTGACAATTTGGTGTGTACCAACAATCCCTAAACTTGCACCCCATGTCATGTGTAACTTTTTCCACATTCTATAAATATTTCACTACACTTTGATTTTCTTAGAAATTTGAAATGGCATATTAATATATGTGTTGTACTTCTTTCATCCCCCCACATGAGGGGTATGGAGCAAGTAATCTAAGGACTCCATTTTGAATAGATGCTCTTCAAATCTCTTTTATTGGATTCTCTTTTGGTTCAATAATTGAGGATACTATTTTATTTTGGGCGACCTACAAATATGGATTACACTTTTTGTGTAAAGATCATTTAGGTACATTTAACGATTTATAGATCATAATTTATGTCATTTCAACAACCTTGTCTCAAAAGAGTTGTCAAAACTTGAAAACCTTTTGTACACATTCTACTTGTTTATAATCCTCATGGAGAAATGTCTAACTAATGAGTGTTAGAATATATGCTTAATTTTGTATATATGTACTTCATTTTGTTACTTGGTTCCTGGAAGTAAATTGACCATCCCTAATAAATATATGTTCAAAGTGTATGGAAGGTTGAGCTTTGAATAGCAAATGAAATTGATTCATTAATTGGAACAACACCTCCTTTTTACTTTTATTTTTCTAAAATCATTCCCTTTTTCATCTATTTTCCCTACAAAATTTTGATTAGTGAACAAGGTGGCCTTCTCTAGAGGTTTCTTGATGTCAAACATGTTGTAATGCCCCCTTCCTAAGCTATTAATAGTCGTTGATTTCTAACTCAGTTTTAGGTTGTATACAACTAATATGGGTTGGATAGGGAATTCCTTGGGACTTGGAGAATAGCAATCAATCTAATTGGCCTTTCTAGGTGGTGCTTTGATCTTATGTAATGACACTTTCTAGGGTATTTTCAACTACTTTATTAGTTATTATTATTTTTAGTAAGTTTTTATTTTTAGCACCAACTTTATCATTTAGCAAAAGATGCATTTTCCCTTTGTTGTGCTTTATTTATTTGATATTGAGTTGGTGGTTATTTTAATAAATTATGATGTTATAAAGTTAAATTAAATATTTAACTTAGCATTTATATAATAAGTGGTTGTCTAAGAGATGTGGTTTTGATAAAAGTTTATTTATTTATTTATTAAAGTGGGCATCTAAAACATGAGGGGTCGTAACATTTTAATTTTCAAGAAGTAAATATTTAATTTCACCATATTTGGTGTGGGATTTTTTTAAGGAAATAAAAAAAATGTTTTGGAGTACATTGTTGAATAAACTCGAGTTTTAATAAGAATATTATTGATTAGACTTTGTTATTACAATGGTCATTTGAGGAAAAAAAACCCTCATAGAGGGCATCAATTGCGAAAGTGAAAGATCTCTCATGGCTAGTTTGCAAGTGTTTTATTTGATAACTAAGCAAGAGCTTTGTTGATTCACTCTTCCAATTCTTTTTCCAAAAGTTTCAAACATTTTTGGGAAATGTAAGAGGGCATTGGATCAAATTCAAGAGCACTAAATATAGATTTTACTACCATTAGTGGTGGTTGTATCATTCTAGAGACATATTGTACAATTAAGAGAGGGTGTTTGAGCATACTAAGGAAGGTTTTTCTTAGGATTTGGAGTCTTCTATTCACAAATGACAGCTTGGATTTGTAGGATTTTGACATCATTTTGAAGTCCTAGCTTGTTGTTATAAAATTGATATCATTTTTTTTCTAACAAGGAGTATGTTAGTATTTTCATTTTGAGTCAATTTGATGATTTGGACACTTTTATAAGTTATATAGCTATCCATATTTTATATTGGATCATAAAATAAATTACACCATGTGGGCATTTCAAAAAAATAAAATATTTGTGCTTATTTTATCTAGATGTTGTTACAAGTATTCTTATTTGATCAATGCATGTTTCATACTATCATTAAAACCCATATGTGACATTCACAAAAAAAAGATTGAGAGGAAAAGGTGAAAGCACAAAGGGTTCTACAACCCAGTGTTCATAGAGCCCTCTTCATCCTCCCTCGTACTAGCATTTAATGGCCTCGACCTCTCCAGGATTTGAGAAATTCAATCATATCAAGTAATTAATCTCGACCACCTTTAAACACAATAATGGTGCCCATTTCTTTGTGAAAGTTAACAATAATCAATTCATTTATTGTAGTCACACCGCCTCTCATGCTCATCTGACGATCATCATGGAGAACAAGAAGAAGATGCAAGCAAAGAAGAAGACAGGAGAGGAAGAAAATCATCGTTCAAACAAGTGTTGCAAGGAATCCACCATGTCCCAATCGAAGCCATGTTCATCAGGGATAGTTCATCCTCAATCACTCAACCTACTGGAAATGGAGATGGAGGTAATGATTCATCTTCACCCTGTTTCATTATTAAGCCTAATGAACAAATGAGGATAGAGTTACATAAAGAAAAGAATAGGTTAAAGAACCCCACAATTTTCTTTATTACAATGGACCCTCTTAATTGACCTTCAAGGAATTTCCTCAATGACTAGTTTCAAAGAGTATGGGACCAAAAATTAGAACACCATTTTTCCTTTTGTTGTATGTTGCAGAAGGGTTTATTTATAGTGATATTCTACAACACTAATTCCCAAAAAGCTGTAGTTGAGAAATAATTCTAGAAATTTGGCAATGCAGAATTTAGGGCCTTGTCATTGTCTCTCGAATTGGTTAACAATGAAGTCATGGCCCTTGCCAGCCCAAGATGGATTACTATTAGCAACCTTCCCCTTTTGTTTAGAACTTCATTCCACAATTGCTTGAGCCTTTTGGAAAGGTCATTAAATTTTATTATTCTAATACCATAATCTCATGTGTTGATATCAGAGTCCTCATTTCAATCCTCCCTAGTGTTGATGCCCCTAATAATATATGCTTGGATGATGGTTTCTCTCTTTTTTGTTACTTCATAGTATACATGGGAAGGCTTAATGCCTATTATTTGTGTAGAAGGGAAGGGCACAAAAGGAAGAATTGTTTGATTATTGCTGGTAAAAGTCCCCTTAGTCCCCCCTTGTGCCTCTCCCACCTCATCTGAAACTCAAGTCTATCATCTCCTCCACCCATAAATATTCCATGCAAATCTATGTTGACCACCAGGCTTCTCTTTGGCTAAAGGACTCTAACAAGATTAGAGCCTCACTAGATGCTTTGAAGGACCAGTTTGTTAAGCCTTTAGTTGCTCCTAAATAATTAGATATGCAAGCCTCCTTAGAAGATCTTGCTTCCCTACTAGATCTTCATTCCTTAGACTTTAGTCTCAATCCAAAGCCTTTTGTTGCAAGCTCACGCCCTTTAAATGCTCAATAACTAACCTTGAGATCTTTGAAAGATAAGGTTAAATTGGTTGGAAAAGGTTCTTCCTCCTTGATTCAAAAGCCCTTCCCCAATCCAAGTTGGATGAGTAAAGAGGTTGCATCTCCTTTGTCATTAATCCCTAGGGATAAAGTTGACGTAGTGAACCCAGAAAGTTCAGATTTAGATGTTCCTTTATCTCCTAGGATGGATTGTTTGAATGAAGAGGAAAGGCTTCATGACTACTCCCTCATGATCATCTTAGTTGCCTCTGATTCAAATATTAATGGTATTATAGAGGTGGATGCTCTCATTCTTGTTAGTGGTGAATCTAACATCACTCAGTCTCCCTTAGAGGATAATCACTGAGATAGGAGGGTGCAACCTGTTATCTATCTAGGAGTTAGAGTGGGAGAAGGCTCCAAAATTAATAGTAGTGTGGAGGAGGACACATTTATCTTTAGTGCTAAATAATCTACAAATAAGAGGAGAAAAAAAGAAAAACATTCCTGCTCTCATTGATGAAAATGGAGAAGTTGTAAGGAGGAAAAGGGGTAGGCCCTCTCAGATGAGTGGTAATACAAAACCCTTCAAGATGGCCAAAACCAAAATGCCAAAATGCTTCAAGGGATTCATACCCCTATGGAGATAGATAATTAATCACTTTCATGGACATGTTAAAACTAGTTTCGTGGAATGTCAGGGGTCTAGAAACCTCAAATCGAAAGTATATTGTTAAGAGATTCCTAAAGTAGACAAAAAAAAATTATATCATTTTGATTCAAGAGGTCAAAGTAGTTGGATTTGCAATTGAAATAGCTCTTAAATGCATATGGAAGGATGCAACTGCCTTCTCAACTAAGCATCCTAAGGGAAAGGAGGGGACTGTCATTCTAGTAGGCCCTAAAAGGAGGAATAAAATTAATAATTCACGGAACTTGCCCTGTAAAAAAGCTCATGGGTATCTTTACAAGCTGAGAACTTTGAATTTGGCATTTGTTCATTCTATGCCCCTAATGATCACTCTAACATAATCAAGTTATGATAGTGGTTAACCTCTATACCAAATATCCCCTAGATATTAGCTAGAGATTTTAATATGGTGGAAAGGCCCCAAGCTATGTTTGGAGGCCTTAAGTTTGATTTTAAAGGAAATGAACAACACATTTGGTTTAGAATGATAAACAAACTCAATCTCATAGACCCCCTTATTGATTTGAGGCAGCATTCCTTGGGTATTTGGTTCAACTAGTCCAATTACTAGAGAGGAGACAAGAGGATTTACTCTAGACTTGATAGAGTCTATTGTGATAATAATTTTTTCAGTTGCAAGAAGCCCTCAAATAACAACCTTGTCTAAGTCCTCCCTTACTCTCTCTCTCTAATCATCACCCTATCTTAGTTTAAATTTTCAAACTTGGAACCCCCCATTCTGGTTTCAAAGCCCCAAAGTCCTTTGCTCTTAATGTCTCATTACTAGAAGACCAAGATGTGCTAACTACTACCAAAATTGTATAGTAGTACAATTCAACCATTTTTAGGCATGCAAACCCCATATTGAAATGGAATCAAAATGGTTAACACCTAGCAGAAACTATTTAAAACCATGGGGAAAAAATCCAAGGATGGTTGAGCATTAGAACTCTCTTTGATCAACTCCTTGCAAGAGGTTGAATCCTCTCTTCAAAACCATCTGACCCTAAAATTCTTGAGGATGTTAGTAAAACTAAGCATGACCTTAGGATACTCCAAACTAGGAAGATTAATGGGGCCAAAGTCTACTCCAGGGCTAATTGGTTAAAGATGGATGACAAAGGGTCAAAAAAATTCTTCAAAGTTTTGAAACTTAAGGAAGCAAAAGACAAATTAATTGTGTAGGCAAGAATGATGACACATTCACATATCCAAAGAGCATCCTTTGTGCCTTCACTAGATTTTAAAAATTATTGTTCTCCTTAGAAGATATTGGTGATAACATGGCTAGAGCTAGGAGTAAGATCCAATCTCCTATTCCTAAGAAGTTGGCTGAGACAGAGTCCTCGCAACTGGAAGCGCCAATCTCCCTTTTTGAGATCAAAGATTCCATATCCACCATGGGCAAAGAGAAAGCACTAAGACCAGATGGGCTACCTGTGGAGTTCTTGAAGACCAACATAGCTTGGATTAGCCCCACTCTTCAAGAATTGTATCTATTTTCTCTAGAAGAAGGCTATTTGGGTCAAGAAATCAATGCATGACTCATTAAATTAATTCACAAGGGAGGGGATAAAACTCTTATTAAAAATTGGAGACCAATTACTCTCCTTAATGTGTCTTATAAAATCTTTGCAAAGATCTTGGCTTCTAAGTTAATGCACATCCTCCCTAAGACTATTAGCCAAACTCAAACATGTTTTGTCAAAGGAAGATATATCATGGAGAACCTTCTTACTTGATGGGAAACCATGTACTAGGCCAAATATTCATAATAAGATATTGGTATGCTACTTATTGATTATGGGAAGGCGTATGACATGATTAAGTGGAACTTCATTTTCTTGATGATAAGGGCCCTAGGGTTTCCAGAAACCTTTATTCACATGGTAGGTATACTCTTGAAGGATGTTATTGTTGTAATTAAGGTGAATGGAATCATATCATAATGTTATGCACTCTCAATATATATTAGGAAGGACTATCCGATGGCCCCTGCATTGTTTGTGATAGTTGTAGAATCTTTGCACTTTATTCTTAGAGATAGTTCTCTTTCCCCCAAAGTTTTAGGCCCCTTCTTACCAAATGGGAATGAAATTTCCAATATCCAATTTACAGAGGGAACTACCATTTTATTGAAACTAGAAGAGATAGATATGGAGCACCTAATGGATAAATTAGATCTTTTTTGTGCTGCTATAGAGAGAAAAATTTTCATCTCTGAATCCAACATTTTGGGATGGAATCCTAAGGCTCCTCCTTGGTGTAGCAAGTTTTGTATCAATTGGGGTGGTCTGAATCATGTTGTTAAGTATCTTGGCATTCCCTTTACCACCAATCCAAACATTAATGATATGTGGATCTGGGTCAGAGAGAAAATTAGTGGTAAATTGAACAAATGGAATAGTATGTACTTATCATTGGTAGGGAGGATTTAGGTCTACTAGTAAAACCTTTCTTCTTGCTCAATATAATTCTCCTCATCATGGATCTTTAATGCCATCCAATTTGAGTTTTTACAAAAAATCATTCAAGACTTCCTTTGGTCTAGGAAGGGAACATGTAAAACCCATGTTGTAAGATGGGAGTGGTGCACTAAAAGAAAATAACTAGGAGGACTGGGTTTGAAAGACTTGAGAACCCAAGGCATTGCCCTAGTCGTTAAATAGATTGCAAAAGAAACACAAGGGGATGAACCCTGGAAAATCTTGATCAGACATAACTTAAGCAGGGGACACTAGTGTGGAACTAAAAGTTGGAATAACTAGAATATTTTAAATTTTGTGGCTTGGAATGTAAAATTGTGGTGGGAGGTTCCAATGTTTTTAAATCTCTTTCAAAGAATTGGGCATAAGCAAGACCCTTTCTTGGTACTATTTAGAGATTAGAGACTAGTAACATCTGGTGTGGCTACAATTTCATTTAGTGGAACTTGAAAAGTAATTCTAAGCCTCGAGCCCTTGTGCAAGGATGTTTAGTGAAGAAATGGGCTAAGGTTGGAATTAGAACCTTTAATGATATTCTCAGTAATGGAAGTCTAGTGGAATGACATGAGTTACAAGACTCCTGTAGGAGAACATTCAGAATGATTAGAGTGTTATTGAATCATCTAGGCTCAAATTTGAATATTGTTCTTGTGATTCTTGTTTGTTCTAGTTGAGATGGCCTAACTCCTCCCCCTTTCACCTTGTCAAATCTAATTATGTCTTCTCCATCCTCTCGTCTAGTTCTATCATCCTTGACCATCTCAATACCCACTGGAATTTTTCCCTCACCCATAATAATTGGAAGAAGCTTCTTAACCAGCTTTGGGCTAGCCCTATTGAACCAAAAGTCATATGTTTTCTCTAGAGATTTCTCCTTCACAAGCTATCCTTCAAAAAACTTGGAGGTGACCCCAACTTATGCTCCGTGTGCTCTCAGCTAGAATTTGTGTTCTATGTGTTCTTCTATTGCCCATTTTCCCAGGATATTTGGCAATTGTTTGAGCTTGTTTTGGGCTCCAACTTTTATGTTGAAAACATTATATATGGTAAAATATGTCCTAACAACAAATAACTTAATTTATTTTGGTCTATTCTCTCTCTATTTATTCTCTTGTCTCTTTGGAAATTAAGGAATAATAATGTTTTTTAGGGTAAAGAAAGAATCCTTACTGAGTCTCTAAGGAGACTCATAGTTATTGATATTATTGTACAGGTAACTACTATATTCAAGATGAATGAGGAGTAGTTCAAGGAAGTTTATGCCAAAAGGCAAAGGGTTGTTGACCAAGAAAGACCTACACTATGGATTTACCTCAATGAAGAAAAAGGAAGGAAGTAACTCATGGAATGATTTTAATGCCCCCCTATCATAGCTCATCAAAAGGATTAGAGAGGAAGGTACCTAGAAAACTAGACAAATATTTTAAAGGGAAGCTCCCCCTATGTTGTTCATGTCTTCCCTTGTGTATTTCACCACTTCAGACTCTAGTGAGGAAAAGGAGGAGGATTAACTCATATGTTGAACCATGAACTACTTATGTGATATTGTATTAGCTATATGATAGTGGCATAAACTCTCTGTCTCAGTCAAGTGATTTTTTTTTGTTTTTGTGAGTCCCAGTGTGGTATTTTTTTTTGTAAGCTTTTGTCATTTGTAATGCTATGTTCCTAGTAAAACTCTTTTATTCCTTGATATGAAATACAAAAATAAATTTAAAAATTTGACAATACAAAATCAAATAAGTGTATCATGCCATCTTAGAGGGTTGAGTGTGAATGAATAACTCAAATAGCATTAGAGTAACCTAATACACACCAATATTACTTAAGAAGAAATAGGTCAAACCCTAACATTAGAAACCCATCAATAATTGATCCATTTGAAAAAGTTGGAAGGGTTGAAATAAACATGGATGGTGGTGAACATAGAGGCCACCAAGAATAAGGACAAGAGATATTCTCAGTAATCTAGTTAAAGGACAATGTGAGTTGCAATGCAATATGCCTCAAGTGTGTACACTAATGACAACATATTTTGGATACTAATAATAATGATGATAATGGTAACATTTGCAACATCAACAATTGTAGCATATTTTCTATTTTCTTCCTATATGACATCCTAATGGTTGTGGATTTAGCATTATATTAGATTAGTGCCTCTATGCAATTGATGAGATTTCTTACGATGCCTTGCTCTATCTTGGGATGCTTCTTTGTTGCATTATGTGATTGGTTAAGATATCCTTATGTTTGGATGGATATATTTTTGTATTTTATGATCATGTTGGACTCGTGAGAGGTTGTTAGCTTTGGGAAAATTTAATTTATGTCATTGCATTATCAATTTGCTAATGTACTTATGTTTGGTTGTGAGAACCATGGTGGTGTAACTTGTTGCTTAGTTGATTTGAGATGCTAAAATTTTTAATTATGTGGACTTACTTTATATTATGTATCTAGATCTGAGATTAATTCTCTTATGATGCGCTATAGTTTTTCCCATGCTATGATTTTATATTGGCATTATGAGACACATTTGCTTATAGTACATTTTGTGCTTATTTTTGTTATCATTGTTGATGTTGTGGTGGTATAAAGATTACTTCATATATGAGGATACTTTGATTATGTTCATCTTATTCTAATTATCATGATGTAAGTATTGATTTTTTGTGATATTGTTCCTTATCAAGTAGATAGATACCTTATCTTGGGTTTTCATTGATATACAATTAAATGTTATAAAATAAGTATTTAATATTTTGATTTAAATGAAATGTTTATTTATTTTGTACACTAAGGATTAAATATGGAATGAATAGTGTTGTAATATCCTAATACATATGAATGATATTGCCACAAACATGTCCCCTTCCTTTAGACACATTATGGTTATTACATGCATGTGCTTCAACTATATATGTCATGTGTGAGTGCACTCGATGGATGCATATGTCAATGAACATGTACTAGACATCATGTATGCCTAAGCTGTGGGTTTGAGCATGTCTTTATCCATAACAATTGCATAGGACATATTTACATTCGTCATTTATTATTTTAGCTAATATCATTCCCAGATGGAATAGTGTATCCTAATTGATCTATTACACCTCTACTATGATGTGGGTAAAATCTAGACTTCATTTGCATTATCATTTTTATAACAATGATTGGAAATACCTCGTCATTATGTATAGTAGTCATGGAAAGGTTGGGATTAAAATCTTTGTTTTAATCCTTATTGTTATTTTATTATTTTTGGGCAAGTGCATCAAAGTGCATTCCTATTTATGGGACCAAGTTGGATCGATCTAGTTGAAAATTGGATGTAATTCATTATTTTGATTTTGTTGGATTATGTGGCTTTTTGATTAGTAGTTTTGTATTTTGATCAAAAGTTCCATATAATGAATAATGGTACTTTATTTTGACAATCATTTTTAGAGACCAGTTTCTATAAAATCCTCTTTGGAGCATTTTGTTGATGTGCTTATTCGATGAGATCTACCTAACAAAGTTTTGTGGGTAGTGACTCATTGGATTCATGTTTTGGTTGATCGCCTTTATATGGGAGCATCCTTAGTTTTCATAGAGTATTTAATTCCTTCTCTCCATTTTATATTATTCATCATGTGTTGAGGTAGGTCTTCCTTGAACTTTCATTTTACTTTGTTATTTAAACTGAAATAAGTTGTTGCAATTTGTGGCTTGAGAATAAGTATTCCCCCATATTTTAATTCCATTATTTTCTTCATCTGTACATGTCTAAATTAAATTTGAAATCAAATGGAATATATAAGTTTATGCTACTAAATTTTTTATGAATGTCTAGCAGTTGGATTTTATTTCTTCCTTGCCTTGTTGGGTGTATTTTAAGCCAAAGACTTCTTCAAGAATTTTCATTTTTGAGTTTTAAATTTTAAAGGTTTTTTTTAGCTTAATGGTTGTTTTTCTCACAAACCTTGATAAGAACCTCATCATTGTGAAAATCAAATATATTTTAAAATAATGAGTTTGGTGAATTTTTATTCTAAGAGGATTTGTGACCATTTCCTTAGTTATTGAGCTACATGAGCATATGCCTAGGCTTAACCTTTCGACTTTGTATTTTATTTTGTATGTTTCTTTTATGATATTTAAACCTTGACATGATTGGATGGTTGGTATGTTGAACATGTGAGAGCCAATGGGTTCTCTTAGAATAGTGGGATTCCACTTTTGATTTTGGATGTTTTTGGGTGTGCCTCATTTTATGGGATCTCTAAATTCATATGTCACTATTTTTTGCATGTTCAAATGATTGAATTGGTAGTATCCCATGATTGTGATAGGATTGTGTAATTAAAATAAATAGAGAACATTCTAAAAAATAGTTATTATGATCCAAACTCACTCTTTTATTACAAATTTGATGAATTTCACTATTTGTTGGTTGTTGTTGAAATTTGGAGTTTATATTTTGACGGGGCCTTATGAATCATTCTCATGTTGTAGTGAAATATTTGATAGATTTCATAGGAATATGTGGTCTTTTAAAAGTGACCGATTTATCATCTTGATACATGTACCTTGCATGTGTGATCACTTGGTTTTAAGTCATGGTCACTCCGATGCTTGAGTTCTCCTCCTAATACTAACTTGGTTTTCTATATTTTGTTAGTATTTGATTTGAGATCACATTTTGATTCATTTATGTTGATGTTGAGACCACATCATGATCACAATTCAATTATGCCTTGTCAGGACCTTTGAGAGATCCATGCTCTTGGTTTGAAATCAATTGAGCTTCCCCTACTTCAATTTGACTATGACCTTGAGATTATTTACTTGCATTGTATTAGTATTTAAATAATGGTTTAATGCCTTGTTTAAATGAGATTATAGTAGATTTTGTTAAGATAATAGAGTGGAGTGGCTCTCCATAATGGACTAAGATAAAGAGTTGTCACGGCAACTCATGGAAAGTCTCAAGCAAGTGAAAGTCTCAAACAAGTGAAACTAAACAAATAAATTCATGAGTAACACACATTAACAATAATTAACATGATTACCTAACCATATAAGGATGTCGATTGAAGGTAAGTTAGTGTAAAGACATCTAAGGATTTTGATCAAAGATACAATTCCTATTTATTTGAGGATGTTGATCAATCAAATGCATAATATTTGGTCATGTATAGATGTTGATCAAAGCTACATATTGAATCTTTTTGTATGTGGGTTTAATCAAGGGCTTGATGATAGATGGTTCATCATGTGCCTTGTATTGACACTCCCTTCTTGAGTAGTTGCACTGAACCTTTATTAGAATCGAGTAGTGTGTAATGCCTACCCCTAGTTTACGTTTCAGATTGTATTGTCAGATTCTTTTGGGCCAATTTTATGATTATGTTCTATGATTATCAGTACTCAATTACTAGATTGATTAGATGTTATTTAACATTCAGTTATTTCATGTGTTCATGATTATTTTGATGGTGATATATGTATGTTCATTTATTGATTTTCAATTATCTCATAATGATAGTTAGATGTGTGATTTATATGCAGTTGTTATGGTTACTTACCCCATACTTGCATGTGTATGGTGTACTTGTCTATTTTATTATGATTGACATTTTTGATGTGGTTGAGGGTGGGAGTCATACTCACCTACTAGTCGGGATCTACATGATGCATCAGTCTCCACCATTGCCAGTTTAGTTTAGATGATATGTGTATGTACATGCATGGATTTTATGCAGATTGTGGGTACTAGGTATTGACTTCCCTGAATTGCCAGGATGAGCATACCCTATCGCAGTATCTCAATGGTAAAAGTGGGGAGATAATTCTTGAGTCCAAACCCTAACCTAAGCCAATTGTCCTAGGAAGTAGGACAAGTATTTGAGTTGTTTACCCGTCTGAATTCGTCACGTGATGTGAATTCATGATTTTGACCCTGGAGTTTGATTATGTTCTTTGTCTTCAGTTGAGTTGTCGTATTTAGTCTTGTGGGTCTATTGTGATTTTTAGTTATAATTAAATCAAATTAAAAGATAATTTAATGATTTAATTAATGAAAATTTTATAAATAAAAATTACTATTTAGTATTTAATTATATTTAATTAATTGAGAAATTAATTAAATAAAAGAATTAAATTTAAAAGATTTTATTAAAGTTCTAATTTTGACGTATTTATATTAATTTAATTTGATAATAATTTATTTACAAGTTTCATTTTTATAATAAACATAAAAATTATTATTAGTTAAATTAATAAATATTTAATTAAAAGTGTCTCATGATTTAATGTGTGTGTGTGTGTGTGTGTGTGTGTGTGTGTGTGTGTGTGTGAGAGAGAGAGAGAGAGAGAGAGAGAGAGAGAGAGAGAGAGAGAGAGAGAGAGAAGAAATTGATATAATAAAGTTTATTTTAATTAAAGTGCAAAAGTTGGTGCATGAAATTAAAATATAATAAAGTAATTAAGGAAAATGAGTTTTGCATGATTGCACAATCAAAGTCCTAATTTGGAGAAATTTTCTTTATTAGGAAGTAAGAGTTCATTTCCTCATATAGAGATTTGGAGGAGCGAATTTTTAAGAAGAGGGTTTTCGGAAGGGAATTGTTTGTGAGTTTTGTGGAGTCACTTGTTTAGCATCAGATCTAGGTAGGATCTAATGGGTTTTGCATAGTAGATTCATCCTTTGAAATATTTGTCTTCTTTGTGTTTGTGGATTTATATTCGAAATTTAAGTTGAATTGAAACCCTTGTTTTTGTTTTTATTGTTCTTCATTTTCAAAAGCATCTATAAATGAATGGAGGAATTGAAACCCTTGTTTGGTAGATTTTATAGATTCATAATTATTTTCTTGGGATTCGGGATGGGGTTTGAGAAAGAATACCAAATATGAAATTGTTAAATTTGTTTGGTTGTTCATAATTTCCCTATCAGATCTACTATGAAAATTAATTTAAAAATATATATTATATATACATTATATTTTGTGCTGCTATATATAGTATTGCAATTTCCAACTATGCTAATTTAATATGGAAAGGGAGGACGTTGTTTTTTATTGTTTATATTAAATAAATATATATATATATATATATATATATATATATATATATATATATATATATATATAATATAAAAAAAGGGAAGTGACAATGACATCTCCCCTTGGCTATCATAGTAGTAGCTGTAGTAGCAATGGATGTTGTTAAGGCAACGGACACTGCTAAGGTAGCCAAACTGCTAGGCAACTTCCCTAAAAAGGGATATGCGATATGAATCACAATTCATAGTTTTGCAATTTTAGTTTTTTTTTAAATTGTTATTTTTATTAAATAAAATTTATGCTAATAGTTTATAATTTATATGATAATTAATATTATTATTAATATTATTAATTTAATTAAATATTTATTAATTTATTAATAAAATAATATATATTTTAATAAATTAATAAATATTTAATTAATAATTAATAATTATTAAATTTTGATAATAGTAATATTTAATTAAATAAATTTATTTAATAAAATATTTTATTTATTTATTTGTTTTATATATAAATAATTATATATTAAAATAAATGAATAGATGTTTCCCTTTTGTAATTAAGAGCATTTTTTTGTTATGAAGAGCATTATTCTAGAAAGGATTCAGTTGTTATGAAATATTTGTATACAAAACAAAATCTTATTTTATTATGAAATTGGGAAAACTTGGGCAGATATGACACATGAGGAAAACAAAATTGAAACCTTGGTTGTTATCGAATCTTTGTGTTTTGGAAATGAGAGTGAAAACTTGAAAACCAATAATTGAAAATTAAACTTTTGTGTTTTCCAAAACCTAATGTATTGTGAAAGTAACATTGCTTGACACTTTATGTGATGTGTGGTCTACTGATGTTGGGTGCAGGTTGACTTAGTACTTTGACCAAATCAGGATGTTTATCAGAGGCTTCTAGGTTTTGTTCTATGATGATGTTACGGTTAGTTTTTATCACAATCTTTTATACCCAACCATGGTGATGTGTCATGTGTTTCTATGATGAGTTATGATCTATTGGTTGTTAATGCTTTCCATTTTTCTTGTGTAGAATTGAGGTGAATGGTGTGACTTTTCTAATGTAACCTTTGAGTCTTCGATCAATTATTTTTGGATTCTTTCTAGCTGCTTGTATAGGACTGAGGTGATTATTGTGTTTTATCTTTTGGTGCTTCCTAGTTGCTTGTATGGGACTGAGGTGAGATTGGTCTTTAGGTGCTTTCTAGTTGCTTGTAAAGGATTGGGGTGATTACTATGTTTTATCTATAGGTGCTTTCCAATTGCTTGTAAAGGACTAAGGTGGAAACTATGATTCTTTGATTTGTATTTTTATGAGCCTAGGGTAGGTAATCTATATGTACATTGGGAAGTGGCTTGCAATGGAGGTTGGAACCCAGAGTAGTTTCTTGGGTAAGCCATTGTAAGTTGTTTTAATAGGTGATAACATTTCATTAAATTAGTTTTAAAATGAATTAATAAGAGTTTGTATTTTTCCTTGCCCATGCCTTGAGTGCTAATACAGGCTAGGATGGGAGTAGAGAAGATGCTTGGTTGCAACCTTGCTTCATTAGTATGCCTTGTTTATACTAAAGGATACTGGTGTTGCATAGAGACACTCTGGCGCCAGAGTCGAATGAGGTTACTAGGGTAACCTTAGAGTTGGCTTATGTGATGACACTTGCCCACTTGCATAGTAGATTTCCTACATGTTTGTATTGCCTCTGGGATTAGATGATACTGGTGTCTTGGTACCCTTTGAGATAGTTTAATTTCAGGTGTTTCCTTGACCTAGATGTTGGTTTTAACTTATGCTTTGATATCCGTATGGGACTTGATTTTATCCTTGCAATGGTGGGAGTCAGCCATTTGGGTTCCATGAGGTTGAGTGGTAGTGCATTTTTCTTATACCATTGAGATCCTACAGTTGGATGCCATTGCTAGATGTGTTTGTGCAGATGTTCCTTTCTATTTGATCTTGTATTTTTGTTGGATGGTTATACTTTGTTGTATGTGTTTGATTACCAATGATCTTATGAGATGATGTATTATATTCATGATACATATTCTTTGAGCTTTTCATACCTTGTGACTTGTATAGTGGATGATTAAGCATTCTGATTATGTCAAGTGGCATCCTATGTAATTGTATATTATTTAGTTGGAATTATACTTGTAGTTATTCTTTGATGGTGGATTTGTTATGTTTCGGATTTAGTATTAATTAAACTTAAATGTGATTCAATGTTATGGGACCCTTAAGAGATGTAATCTATTTTATGATGGTTGTTACGTATGTGAGTTAATGCTTCTACTATTAATTTCTTCTGGGTTCCCTAGTGAGGTGTTACATAGTGCCCTTATGTACTTATATTCTATGTATCTTATAATTGAGTGCACTTTATGTTGTACTTGTTATTTGCATCTGAGTGATTGCAACGAGATTACTATACCATTCCCTTATTATTTCACTTATATAGTGTAAGTGATAGCCTACTTCTTGTATGTGCATTATTTGTATTTGGGTCATGTGGTTATCTTTGCAAACACTGTGAGGTGGGCATAAAGGTACCATGTGGTTGGGTGACATTGCACATCACTACTAGACACTGGTGTACAAGTGGTGACTACTTCTAGTGGTGAATGTTTTAGGATGATGTGATCTTTTATATCCCTTTATACTTACTTTTAATGAGTTCACATCCTATATAAACTCATTAGATTAGTTTCATTTAGGTTGATGATGCTCATATTGAGTAATTTTGGCCTCAATATATTGTATCTACTACCCCCTGGTGTGGAAATATACTTTATTAGATCATGCATTAGCATCAACACTTGTAGTTTTGGAAAATTGACCTTTATGGGTAGAATTGTGCATATATTTATTTCACCTGTTCATTTGTTTGGTGTTTCTACACATGTATCCTTTATTACTGCACATTCATCTCTATATTTTTCCCACATCTATTATTGTTTGTATTTCTTGTGGGTTTGTGTAATTATGGACTTTAGATTTGGACTCATTGTGTTATCGAGATAACTTTCATATATTCATTTTTTTGCCCATTTTGGTTTGGTGTAGTTTATCTCATACTTCACTTGGGTTTTACAATGAATAATTTTCTTTTGTGAGTTGAGGATGGACCTAGTCTCCTCAAGAGGTAATTGTGGACAATGGTCTAGTTAGGTCTCTTATAGTTCTTAGGATGTTGTCCAAAATTTAGTAATACCTTGTTGGAACATGCATATTTATTTCATGATATGTTTTGAGTTTTTCATGAATTCCTTGAGAGTGATTATAAGACATACACTTGTGCATGATCATGTGATGATAATTGTAAGTTTATTTATTTCTCATGAAATTTATGTTATTGTTATGTATTATTGTCATTAATGTTCATGTAATTACAAAACAATATTATTACATGCTTTAACTTTTTTTCTAAAGGTTTGTGGTGAGGCATTACAATAATGTTTAGAGGAAAATAGTGAACAACATCAAGGTGTTGATTACGCACCAAAACTACCATGAGTATATGTATGATATGTGATGGGATATTTCTTTATACATTAGAATTAAAAACCATTCACTACAAGTTATATCTAGTAAGTACAATCTAATGATATAAGGTACAAACTTATAATCTAGGCCTTTTAGGGTTGGATTTAATGTTTTGATTACAAAATATGAAGGAAATGTATATAAATATGATCTATTAAAGTATATGTAAGAGATAGAAATAGGAATGTGCACACATGAAAATGAGATAAAAATAAGGTGTTTAGAGGCCAATTTTTTTACCGACAGAGTCCGAGAATGATCTAATTTTTGGATCTAATAAGCTACAACTTTAAACTCTGCAAACTTGAAGACTTTGTTCTGTCATGGAAACATGACAAAACAATATTGGCCTATACAAGTTATAGGTAAAAAGTTTGACCTATACCTAAAATAGTCAAAATGAGGATCATAAAAGTGGATCCAGAAAGGTCCTCAGATTGGTTTCCTGGATCTATAACTAAATTTGCACTCTAAAACCTTCAAGTCTAGAAAGTGTGTATGTGTTACTATATAGGAATTTTCCTTAGTCAACCCACTATTTTGGTGATTCCCACCTCCACGGATAGTTGTTAGAAAATGTATAAAATTTTATGTGCTCATGAATCTAAATTGTATGTCTAGAATACAAATGAGATAGCATATCAAAGTAAAATCCTATATATACCCTATTTGTGAGTAGAGTGAAACCTAGCATTCAAATACAAACAATGTATGCTTGAATTCATGTAAGCATAAATGAATAAAGTAGAGATCTTAAAATAATAAGGAAATCATACTAAGACCCCAAGGCTAAAAGTATATCTATCCATATCTACAATCTATTTGAAACTACACGGTGTAGAAAATTGTCTTGAATGATTGATTTGGATTTTTATACGCTTGAATGAAGTCTTAAATAGTGGTCCATGTATTCAATGAATAAAATCAAGCTAGGTATTCCACCTTGCAATTTCTTTTTGTAATCAATTTGGGGTGTTCACCTTTCACTTCACG
Organism: Cupressus sempervirens; assembly: GCA_028749045.1. NCBI lineage: Eukaryota > Viridiplantae > Streptophyta > Pinopsida > Cupressales > Cupressaceae > Cupressus > Cupressus sempervirens. The sequence goes on from CM053787.1 coordinate 459,883,742, forward strand.
TGTTCTCCCCAAAATGAAGCAAATGAGTTACTTTTATAGTGGTTTTAGGGAATATAATTAAGAAGTCAACCATAGATTTTAAAATCCTTTCAATTCCTTAGAATGGGTCTGAGCCTTGAAGTGGGAACAAAGTCTTAGGATATAGGTTAGACTAGGTATTTTTTAGTTCTTGAAATTTGAGCCACACAAGATCTAATGATGTAAGTTTTATATATGTAGTTGATTTTGATAATTGATTTCTATTTCAAGGTAAAATGAGGCCTACAAAGGAAATTAATTTTGTGATTTGAGGAAAAAAAGAGGATGATACATAGAGATTATATCCCACCTCAATTTTTGACATAAGTTAGATAGGAAAAAATAGAGGAGGATGCATAGAAACTAAGTCCTACCTCAATTTTTTCATGAGATAAAGAGGGAAAGTGAAATAATCTAAATTAGGTGTGATATAATGGTAAAGTATTATCATGAACATTTATAATAAAATCACACTTAGGAGGGTGTTATACAACCATTAAATTATATACCACACAAGTTCTTACAATTTAAGATGATACATTTAACTCCCACTTTAGTCATATATGACACTTGTGCATATGCAAGCTAAAGTAGAAAGAACATCGATAAAGGAAAAAAGGACATATCAAAGTACCTAGTGTGTAGATCCTACAAGAAACCATTATTAACTGCATCCTTCAATCACATGTTAGTAATAATCATAAATCATCTAGGGCTAACTATAGAATATGCTAAAGTTCATTAGTAGTTATATGCCCTGTGTTTTGGCTTGTTATTGCGAAGGTGAAATAGGGGATCATGTTTATTGTGATGAACTATGAATGTAAAGTGTTGAAAAGTTATTTTCAAAAGCTTTCAAGATGAGATAAGAAAAAATCAAAAGTCACTTGGATAGAAAGGATACTAAATCATGACTCCAATGCCTACAATAGTGTGGAAATCAAAGTTTCCTAGCTCAATCTATTATCAAATTATTGGAAAGAGGTATATATATATATATATATATATATATATATATATATATATATATATATATATATATATATATATATATATATATATATATATATATATATATATATATATATATATATATATATATATATATCCATTAAAATTAGATGGAAAATAAAAAAGATAACCAACCCTAATAGTGCATATAAGGTGGTTATTGCCTTTTGAGAAGCTCATTTATGATTTGTAGTGCCTCATGTGTTTGCATTATGTAGCATGACCAATTTTGTTCGATGATATTTTATGATATTCATGTTTATTTGCTTTTCAAATGCTTCAATGATTAGACATTATTTAGATTTCTAGTATTGTAGTTGATAAATGTTAGTTGCTAGACTATTTAGTTTGATCATATATGCATGATGATGCTAGTGATGTGACATGATGCTTTATGATGTTATATGGTTGTTTTGTATTCAATTCTTATAGATATATGATGGACTTTATCAGATTAAGATTTATGTGTTTGTGCTACATATATTTATACCGTTCTTGTAGTAAAATTTTGTTATGGTGCAAAAGAATGATTTAAATAAATTATTTTAATGAAATTAATCAAATGGTTATTTATGCAATTTTGCACACTATTACTTCTGCTATATTATTATTTTGCATCTATGCTTGATCATGGTGTTTATTGTGTAGGACTTATATTCCCAATAGTGGTATGTGGAGTTAGTGGTTTGGTCATTCATACCTAGCTAATGTCATCCCTATATGACAACACATCCTGTTTAATTAAAATAGTAAACCCTCCAGTTAATTGGTAAATCCAAACTCATTATGCATTTATTATTAGACCTGTGAGTGTGTCTATGCATTTAGGAATTCACGGTGGTCATAGAAGTTATTAAAATATTGCAATTTAATTATTTAAAGGGAATTTTATACTTGATTAAAAAAAAAATATTGACAACTTTGTAATTGTTAAATTCAATTTGATTGGAATTACTTAATTTATATAGGTTAAAAAGGGCTTTAGTTTTATAATGTTTTTTGTTTTTCCTTTTATATGTCACTTTTTTAAAAAGTGCATATATGGCCCAAAAAGTAAAATTAATACTCACTTCTTACATTTGAATTCAAGATTTTGGAGCAAATCCTTCAAAATTCTTGTGAGCATTTTAGTGATTTGTTCATTGTGAGAGCTAAGCTCATGGGATTGATGTGAGAGTAGGGTCATTGGATTCATGTAGAAACTCCTCCTTTATCAAGCATGTCACTACTATTGGTGTCTCTATTTATTGTGGCACTTGTTCCCATTTCAACCCATTTGGCTATGAGGTAGGGCGTTTTTGTTTTGATAGTTTTAGTTAGTTTTTGTTTCCATTTTTTATTGCTTTATATTTGTAGGTTGATGACTTGTGTTCCCCTCAAATTTTGTATGTTTGTTTGTCCAATTTGGGCATTCATGAGTAAATTGGGGTTTTCAACTTTGGAACTTAGAAGTTTTGAGTTGTTATGCCAGTCATTTTTGTATAAGAGTTTGGAACTCAATTTTTATTTGATTTTTAGGAGTTTAGAAACCATTTGGATAATGGGTTTCAATTTTATTGATTTTCAACAACATTGAATTTTCAGCAATTTTTACATCGCCTTATTTTGCATGTCGCCCAATTTTCTCAGGTATTTCTTGGCACAAATTTTGGTCATGGATTTGGAATGTATGCTAGGGTTATAATCTGACCATGTTTTCATTTTTTCTTCATTGCAATTTGTGTAGAACCCATACTACCAGATTTTGGTTAGTTGAGTGAATTCATGATGCTTTGTAATTTAGTGCCTTATTGGGATTCATGTAGATTTGTACTCTTGCATATCGATCAATTGAGTGAGATTATTATACTTGTATCATTTCTTTCATTTCTAATATCCAACCCTTGCATTGGTATTACTTGATTATTTCATGAAGCTGGTTATGCCCACATACCGACACGTGCACACGCGTATGAAAAGATCTTGTGAGACCCAAACTTCCAGATATAGGTCAGTTGAGGGGTTGTTCGTTTAGGAGTTGGGTTGGAAAATTGAATTATCTTTGGACATTCATCATGTGACGAGCATGGTTATGTAGGGTAGACGTGTGGAGTGACTTCTTTCATATACCCTAGTGTATATTCAGAGAAGGTAACATAAAGAGGTTCTAACAAGTGATAACTTAATTAATGAATGGGTAATGAGACTTAACATAAGATAATTGAACACATGAGTGATTAATCTGAGGGTGTGTTTTTGTACAGTTAATCTAAGGGTGTGTGCCTGTGCGCTTAATTCGAGGGCACGATGTGATGGCTTCCAAAGGGATTCATTCCACTATAGACATAGCTTGGGCTTCCCAATTCCAAGCACTTACACTCCAATAGAGTCCCTACATAGTTATATTTAATGAGTCTGACTAGTGACTTGATGTGCTACATTATCTTCATGATCATATAGATGTTTGTATCACACTTGATTGGCATGTGTGTTATCCGTGGGTGATTATCCTTTGTGCATGTGGTTGGGCCACTATCTCTATGAGTACGATGGTTGTGGGCCTACAAATACCACGTGGTTGGGATATATAGCTACCTATACCACTACTAGGGACCAATGTATACAGATGGTCTACTTCTAGTTTGAGGTCAATGCTGGATATTCACTTGGTACTTCGGTGTATCCAAAGTATGTTCCCTTGTGATTTATGCTTTACTTTGGATGCATTTGATATCATATTTAGATTATGTTTAGTATTTTATTTGATGCATTCCTTTATAATGATGTTGATTCATATTAGTTAGTTGAGGTTTATTACCACTACTTTGGATTAGTGATGCTATTGGTAGATTAGCATGTTAGATATTTCTTATTTCATGTGATGTTATTGGATGGTTTATTGGAAATAAAGATATCATGAGACAACTCCAATGACCTTGTTGGTGAAATGAGAGTTGATGCTTGGGGGTATGGTTAGTACCCTTGAGGTCTCATGATGCCATTAAGGTTGGGAGGAAACAAGAAAGGTGGATTTTATTTGGTTGTATCTCTTGTTGATAGATTCCTTTTTGTTGCAATGTTGTTTATGCTCATTTTGTATATTGATGATGTTGATTAGATGGATGCATATTATCACAATGTGTATTTTAGCTTTATTTATGTTCTTAGATTTACTTTATGTTCTTGACTGATCATTCCTCAATTTACATGGAATCAATACTTCTTGGTGTGGAGGTTTCATGCTTTTAGACTAAGCCTAAATTCAAGGTTTCAAGATTTTAGACTTAGCCAGATTTTAGGATTCAACATTTATCTTTCAATATGCACTAGTACATTATAGGCCAAATTTTGACCTAAATTTTTGACCAACATATGAAGAGACTTGTTCAATAATTTTTTTTTGTTTTTATGCCTGAGTTAGTCAAAATTTTGACCAACTTAGGGTTTCCCAATTTGGTTGAAATTTCAACCAAGTCAGGTTATATTAACTAAATAGCCAAAAGTTGGAATTTGTTAATTTATTATTCTGTCTTTGCATGCTATTGGAGGTATTGGAGCCGAGGTTTGTGGGAGCCAAATAATCACATCTTGTGGGAGCTAAGGATTTTAGAATTGTTGGAGTAGAGGATTTTGTACAATACCACCATGGACTAACCAACAAAACAAAGCTTATTTTGGTACAATAAGTCTACTAGTATTTAAGGAGGTTTCATAACACAACAATGAAAGTCAATCATCGGCTCCAATCCCTTCAAGCAACTCATACTTAGTTGAAGAGTTAAATTTGAAGGGTAATTATCCATCCCCTTAAGCTTTAAGTATTTTTAGAAATGCTATTGAGTATTTTTAGTTGCAGTAATAATAGGATATCTCATGGGAGGTATGTGGGCTTCCTGCAAATACACGTATATCTTTGATGTCCTAGTTTTGGCCCGTCCAAATCTGACCACCTTGTTAGTTTTTAGAGTTAATAGGGGTTATTTTTATAAGTTGTTGTGTGCATTGAAACTTTGAATGATTATGCATAGCAAGATCATCAAATCTTTTGGTGATTAGGATTTGAGATTGTGGGACTAAGTGTATGAAGTTTCCTTTTTCTTGTAATAAGTTCAGTATATTTTTACCATGTTTCCTTAAATGAACTACATTGGATGCTCTAAACACAAGATGATAGACTGGTTCTAGATTGTAATACATACATTTTCAATATTCTTATATTTGTTATTGTTTGAAGTAAAAAAGTAGATTCATTATAAATCTATTAGTTTTCTAATCAAAGACCCGTATTATATGGAAAATATTACTTTAACATATATTATACATAATTGTATCTCTAAGAATACAAGAAATTCCAAGATCCATTTTTGACTTGCAGAAGTGTTTTAAGCATTCGAAGAAATTTATCTTGTAACGTACGAGAAGCTTAAAGTTAAAAAAAATTTCATCTATGTTTAATGGTAAAAAGATTTCAAGAAATATACATTTCTTGTGCTCTTTAAATATGCCTATATATTTGTAGGATTATGATTTTTGTTCAATAATAGATGTGATTGATCTCTTCTTTCTATAGATTATTGCTTGTGGAGTAGTAGTTAGGACATACAATTTTGGTGCAACGGGCTTTAAAGATACACCTATGTACAAGGAAGTTATTGAGTCTCAAGGATTGTTTGAAGAGGCACTTGAAACACCTAAAACTTTGTAAGAGGTATGAAACTCAAAATTGAAAGAATAGAAAGTGATTTTACTGTTTGCATTTGTGATTATAGATTGCTAGAGAGTGGGAATTGAGATTATTTTGAGTTTAATTATCAATGATAAGATCTTGGCAAAAATGTAGTCACTTGAGTGTCATGAACAAGGATGTGAACTTCATTCATGTATGGATTATATTATAATCATCTACCATAGATTCAATCAACATGATCAATATCATAATCATGATAAATAAATATATTAGAGATATCCATGTTGGTAATTTCTTTCACAATAGAATCCAATAGTTGCTATCAACTAGCCGGCAACACTTGAATCATATTCAGTTCTGTCAATGCATATCTTTTACAACCAATTACATGAGCACACTACATTGTGGGCCAATAAAAAAATTACAATAATTTTTTAGCTAATGAGAAAATGACACTTGGTATAATGTGATTAGCTCTACTTGAGTTGGAATTTTTTGATTGGAGAAGACAACTTGGTGCCACCTCACCATCCTTATTCTATAGCTCCATTTGAGAAGATGTGTTTTGAATGTTGGTTTGTGCAATGTGATTATTAAAACTACAACTATTTCTTTTTCAATTATTATAAAGTAACTCTCAACATTTCTAACTTTGATTAGCTCTTCTGAAACTATCAACTTCTTGAGGATGAATGTGTTGGCCCATGTTCTCAAATGCCTCATCTTGTGAGTCTTCTCTATCTCTTGAGATCTTTCTCATGCCTTAACTTGAGTTTGCATTTTGAACTTGTATCTCAATCTAATTTGAACCTAATTGTATTTGAATATGTCTTCATGTGATTGTACTTGGCTGGATCTTGAACCTGAATTACACTTTGATGATGTATCTTCCTCTCATTTGAACCTGAATTGCACTTTGATGATCAATGTGGTTATTAAAACTACAACTATTTCTTTTTCAATTATTATAAAGAAACTCTCAACATTTCTAACTTTGATTAGCTCTTTTGAAACTATCAACTTCTTGAGGATGAATGTGTTGGCCTATGTTCTCAAATGCCTCATCTTGTGAGTCTTCTCTCTCTCTTGAGATATTTCTCATGCCTTAACTTGAGTTTGCATCCTGAACTTGTATCTCAATCTAATTGAAACCTGATTGTATTTGAATATGTCTTCATGTGATTGTACTTGGCTTGATCTTGAACCCGAATTGCACTTTGATGATGTATCTTCCTCTCATTTGGATGTCTTGAAACTTGAAGCACTCCTTTTGTAGCTTGATCTTGTTTGAAGTCCAAGACTTGAACTTGTAACATCATCTCCATCTTCCACCTCCTAGACCCTACATCTTTGAGCTTGCAAAAAAAGGAGGGAAAATAATCAATTTTATTGAATGATAAACTTTGGATGTTTTCATAAGACTACATTGCATTAGTATGAAAACATGCCTTGGATCATGGATTGATTCAAGTTTCAAAGCAATGATCATACCTCCTACAAATCTTGAAATTAACTACATATTGAGACAAAATAGATTAATCATAGATTTCCTCCAAGTGGAAGTTGGTTTCCTTCATTTCTTGCAAGTCTTGAGATGTTAAAATCTAGGAATAAGAAAATATTTTACTTCAAACAAGTTACAAATTTAACTCTATTTATCCTTCCCATCAAACATTGAAATGAAATTGTTTATATTCAATCAGATTTTAGTTTCCCTAAGATGTTGACCTCCCTCCAATGATCATCCATGGATTTAGATTGTAATATGTTGTAAATTAATCATGAATATGTTGTACTAGAGAGTACATCACTGCTAGTCTTGGGATAACTCGCTATTTTTTAGTTATCTATTTTAGGGTTGTAGGGTTGAGTTGATCAAAATAGTCCAAAAAAGAATTTTAAAAAGAAGAAGTCTAAAGTCCATAAAATTCTGTCTAGATTTTGCTGTTGATGTCAAAATTTCATAATCCAAAATTTCAAATATTCCAAAAAACATTTTTCATACATACCCTTAGTGTACATTTTTTCATACTTATATTTCCAAAAATCCAAAAAAACAAAAACAAAGTGCATTTTGCATACATCCCTCATCAATATTATCTTCCACTTGGTTCACACAATCCAAGAAAACAAAACTTGTCAGCTCAGATTCATCAAATTCATGATCTTTTAGATAATGTAGCCACTCAACATTATTTGGCTTCTGATGCTTAGCACATACTGTGTTGCTTGGCATCCTTTGTAAAATCACTTGGCATGAACTAAAGTTTACTGGTGCTTGACATCAAATAGACTTTACTCGGCATCCACTATTTTGCTCGGCATACACTACAATAGAATTTTACTCGGCTCCAACTAATTTTTAGCTCAGCTTGCACTAACTTTGCTCAACACCTATTATCCACTTGGTCAAGTTTGGTAAATAAACTTTTTGTAACTTGTTCTTCTAAAGTTTCTTAGTGTAACCAACCTTTGTAACCTTAAGTATATTATCAATGCATCATGTTATCACTATCTTAACTGATTCTTGTACTCCTTTACATAATCATAACTCTACCTTTCCTCTAGGTGCTATTGTCACATATTTTGATCAAATCCTCTTCATTAATCAAATAAGTGATAGTACTTAAATCATATAAGCAGTTTTCTTACCAAAAAATAGAAGGTTTGACATTAGTAACAAAAAAATGATTGAAGCATATTGATCATACTTGTATCAATCTATTCTCAACAATTTCCCTCTTTAACAGTCTTCTTCAATATGTTCTCAACAATCTTCCTCTTTGGCATTGATGGCAAACCAAACTAATCAACCAAATTGGCTGGGTTAAAACAATAAGACCAACAAAATACCAAAATAAAAATAAAAATCCTTGTATTGAAATCGAGACCCTCTATCACCAACTTCCATCTTCTGAATAGGTTACAAAAATCTTCCTTATAACTCCCTCTAAATTACTTCTTGCATCTCCCTCTTACTAGGTAGATGTTAGAATTAGAATTTCTCTTTCTTTGTTCTCTTGATCAATGACTAACTTCCTCTTTCTTATATTTTCCTTGATCAACAATTATCTCCCTCTTTGACAACAATGCCAAAGACTTGCCATCTTAACATGCAGATCTGAACTTCTTTAGTTTCTCCCTCTGTCACCTTACTTATGACTAATTTGAAGTGTCAGTTCTTTGATTACTTTAGGTAGCTCCTAAAGTAAGATCCTCTGCATCAATTTGTAGTATTGAAAAACAACTCATTTGATGTAGGACACTCCTTTTGTTACTTAGACAACTTTTGATAGGGGTATCACCTATAGTTTACCTCTTAGATACTCATGAGCATCCTTAGGTAATGCTTTTGTGAAGATACCAGCAATTTTCTCTTTTGTGTTAACATATTCCATCTTCACCTCTTTATCTTGAACTAATTCTCTCAAGTAATGATACTTGATTTCAATGTGCTTAGTCTTTGTGTGCATCACATGATTCTTTAATATATTGATAGCACTTGTATTATGACAATAAAGTGTTGCTGATTCTATGATCTCTTCCTTCATATCTTTAAGTAATTGTTTGATCCATACAATGTTTGTACAATTCAAAGTAGTAGCAACATATTCAGCTTCAACATTAACCAACCTCTTTCCTAAGAAAAATGCTCCTCCACTGGTGCTCTTTCTGTCATCAATGTTTCCAACCCAACCAACATCTGTATACGCTCTTAATTCAAAATTTTTCATTTTTTTTATAGTATAGACCATTCTCCTCTATTCCTTTTAGATATCTCATTATTCTCTTTACAACCATCAAATGATTCTCCTTGGGATTGGCAGAGAATCTTGAAATTATCTCTATAGATAATGCTATATCAGGTCTGCTATGTATTACATATTGTAATTTTCCAATCATAGATTTGTATAATGTTTGATTTACCTTAGCTAAATCATCATTCTTTGACAACTTGTGCCCTATCACCATAGGTGTACTTACTAGTTTGGAATCCTCCAATCCAAAAGTTTTTAGTATTTCCTTAACATATTTTGACTAAGAGATGTATATACCATATTACATTTGATATACTTGCAAACCCACAAAAAAATTGATCTCTTCAAACATAGACATTTCAAATTCTTGCTTCATTTCATTTGCAAAAGCCTTACATAAAGCATCTTGATGTCCAAATATGATATCATCAACAACAATTTCAGATACCAAAACACCTTTTCCTTTTTCTGTCTTTATATACAGATTATTGTTGTCATCTATCCTTTTAAATCCAATCTTCAAAAGATACTTATGAAGTCTCTCATACCATGCTCTTAGTGATTATTTCAAACCATATAGAGCTTTGTGTAAGCTACATACCATGTTCTTATTGTTAACATCAACAAATATAGATTTAACATCCATTTGATAAGCTTTGAAACCTTTGTATGTTGAATAAGCAAGTAGAGTTCTTATTGTTCTTATTATTCTGGTTGTTCTATGTAAACTTCTTCCTCTAATATGCCATTCAAAAATATAGATTTAACATCCATTTGATAAGCTTTGAAACCTTTGTATGCAGAATAAGCAAGTAGAGTTCTTACTCCTTCCAATCTAGCAATTGGGGAAAATGTTTCTCCATAGTCAATTCCTTCTTCTTGTGCATATCCTTTGCAAACTAATATTTCCTTATTTCTTGTGACTCCACCATTTTCATCTAGCTTGTTTCTGAATACCCACTTGATGCAAATCACATTTTTGTCTTTGGGTCTAGGAACTAAAGTCCATGTTTTGTTTTTCTCAATTTGTTCGATCTCTTCTTCCATGACTTTACGCTAGTCCACATTTTCTAATGCATCTCTTACTGATTTAGGTTCCTTCATGCTTAGTAAACATGTGGCATTTCTGAATCTATTTCTTGTCATTAGTCTAGCATTTTTATCTCCAATAATTTGTGCAGTAGGATGATGTCTCTTGACATATCTGGACAATCTTGGTTCAACTCTAGTTTCTTCAATTTGTCTCTCAACTTCAGAATCATTGTGTACATCTTTGTTAGGTAGCTCAACATTTTCACTAACCTCTAAATCTAAATGTGCTTCAACTTAATTCTGTAACTTAGCATCTAAGTCTAACCCAGTTCCTGAGTGTAACTCGACATTCATAATATGTAACTCAACAGTCATTGAAACTTGCTGTTAGTTTGTAGCTTGATTTGAAGCATCTTGTTCAGCAGGCATACCTCAATAAGATTATAGAAATGATTTGTATTCTTTTGGTTCTTTCATAGGTTCAACCTCATGTACTTCTATATATTCATCAAAATTTACATTTGCACTTTCCAAAACTTTGTTAGTGTTAGTATTTAAACACTTATAAGCTTTACTTCTTGTGGAATATCCTAAGAATATACCTTCTTCATTTTTTGCATCTATTTTACCATTCCTAATGTCTTTAAGAATGTAACACTTGCTTCCAAATACCTTAAAATATTTTACATTGGGTGAGTATCCATACCATAGTTCAAAAGGTGTTGAATGAGTACCTTTCTTGACTTATACATAGTTCAAAGGTATAGACAACTGTACTTACAATTTCTCTCTAGTATTTCAAAGCAACATTTTTCTCCATCAGGAATGTTTTAGCACAGTCCATTATAGACTTGTTCCTCCTTTTAGCAATTCTATTTTATAAAGGGGTTCTAAGGGTAGATGTCTATCTTTTGATTCCTCTATTATTACAAAACATCTCAAACTTATTTGTTGTGAATTCTCCTCCTTTGTCAGATCTCAAACACTTCAAACTTTTACCTATTTCCTTCTCAACTCTTGCCAAGTATCTCTTAAACATTTGAAAAGAATCAAATTTTTGTTTTAGAAACATAACTGTCATCATTCTAGAATAGTCATCAACAAACAAAATAATGTACTTGTATCCTTTATAGCTTTGCACTTCAATTGGTCCACACAAGTTAGTATGAACAATCTCTAGTCTACTTTTAGAGGTATGAGTTTTACTCTTAAAACTTGACTTTATCATTTTGCCTAACTGACATTGTTTGCACATTATATTATTAGGCTTCTTCAACTTAGGCAAACCTCTAACTTTTCTTGTATTACTGATACTGACCAGGTTATCAAAATTGACATGACATAACCTTTTGTGCCATAGCCGGACATCATAAAATTTTACAACTAGACAAGTGGCATCCTCTATATCAAGATAGAATATATTACTCCTAGTTTGATCACCCTTTCCAATCAATTTTCCATTTATGTTATATATCTTAGAAATCTTGTTTTCAAACTCAACTTTACATGCTAAATTATTTAGTTGTGAAACACTTAAGAGATTATAGTTAAGTCCTTCAACATAGTAAGCATTCTCACATTGAATGTTATCTATGCATTTTATGTAACATTTTCCTTTTATCAAACATGGTGCATCATTACCAAATCTTACACTATTTCCATCATAACAATTCAAGGTAATGAACTTACATTTGTCTCCAATCATGTGATGTGGACACCCACTATCAATGATCCATCTGCCATTCTGTTCACACAAGTCACTAGTGTAGTTGCCTCATCTTGATCAGATTCATCCTTCATTGCAACATATACCACTTCATCATCATGTTCATCAAATTCATCTTTTGTTTCTTCTTCAACAATATAGCAAGACTTCTTGCCTTTGTCTTTTTAGTCCTTGTTGTCTTCATCTCTCCTACTTTTGTACTTGTCACCACCTCTGTAGTTCTTATTCTTTAGACATCTAGTAGTAATATGACCAACCTCACTGCAATTGAAATAAATGATAGGTAATTTACCTTTGAACTTGCCTTTACCTTTGTGGAATCTTCTTGCCAATAATGCTTCAAGTTGTTCTACATCCTCCTCATTTGTATCACTATCACTAGACACATAATTTATCTTTTTCTTTTTCTTCTTATCATCAGGTTTCTTCAATGACACCTTAGCTTTGAAAGTAGATTCAATATTCTCAGGTTTGTAATTATCAAAGTTAGATAGCTCAAAAGTAGTGAGTCTACCTACTAGACCCTCAAGTGATAGATTATTTCCTGGTATGCATCTTAGTTCTTGAATTGTAGAAACTCTAATAACATATATAGGCAATAGTGTTCTTAAAAGATTTCTTAGTACAATATCATCATCTATTTTTCCAGCAAGTCCTCTTATTGCATTAACAACTTTTATCCTTGCAAAATATTGAGCAATATTTTCACTTTCTTCCATTCTCATATCATCAAACTTACCTTTGAGACTTTCAACTTTGGCTCTTAGAACATTAGTGTCTCCTCCATAAATGGTGGCTAAGGCATCCCATATTTTCTTTGCATTGTCAAGACCTTTGATATCATCAAACTCATCATAGCTTAGGGCAGAGGCAATCTAAAGTATTTCTTGGTTGTGTTCTTTATTATTTTTCATATTCTTAGCAGTTAGGGCTCCAACAAGATTAACATGCTCAGTAGTAATGGTAGATTGTGCATGATCTCCAAGTCCTCCAAGTTGTAGTTTCATCAAAAAAATTCATACAGGAAAGTTATCTCTATTAAGCTTGGGTACTTCTCTTTTTGACATCTTGATCTTTGTACTTCTAGTACCTTCAAACTAGTCCTCTTAAGTAGATGGCTCTAATACTAATTGTTGGAATACTTTTAGAATAACTTGGGGGTGGGGTTGAATCAGTTATCCAAGGTCTAGATGTATAAATAAAACTTTTCATAGCTTAGTGAACCCATAAAACATTTATCTTCATGCGTGCATCCATAAGATTATGCAATCACTTAAAACTTGTAGGTTATTGTCAAATCAACTTGCAGAAATGTAAACATGAAACATAACAAATTCAACAACACATTTGACACAATGATTTATGTGGAAGCCCAATTTGAGAAAAACCACCAGTAACATGCTACTCTTTTTCACTCTTTTGAAGTGATGCCCTATGAAAGGCCAACCCTGTTAAAGGTTATAATACACACTATTAAATGTGACCCTATTAAAGGATTTCAATCACCTTGTTAGGATTGAGCCTTGTTAGAGGACTTTAGATCATTCACTTGGAATGTCACCCAGTTAAAGAATTTACAAATGACTGTTAGGTCAACCTTAATCCAAAGGATTTACCCTAGACTGATATAATTATTAGAGAGTAATAATAAGTCTTGATCTGATAATAACTTAGAACTCTATTTGTAGATTGTAGATCTCTATTTCAGTCCTCCATTCTATGTAGCCTTCATACATTTTAGCTCTGATAGCTTGTTCACCCTTCAAGCATTCATACCCTTAAGCATTCTTGCTTAACATGCCAATGCAAATTCTTCTTCTTAGGTCAATTAATGAAACAAAACCCTTGATTCCTTATCTTCCTTAGGTTCTCATGCATGATAAAATTTACTTCTAACCAACCATTCCTATAAGTAGGAAATAAAGATCTTTTGTTGCTCATTCTCCATCGTCTAATTTAGGGTTAGGAAAGATTAGGTAGGATACAATGAATCTACCCTATATTTTGTATCTCCTCTAGAAACTTCTCCATCAATCCTCTTTGAATTCACCTAAAAATGGTTTACCTTGAATTCTGTGCCACCAACTCATCAATCTTATCTTCCCCCTAGTTCACAGAATCTAAGAAAACAAACTTATCGACTCATATTCATTGAATTCATGATCTTTTAAATAATGCATCCACTTGGCATTATCTAGCTTCTGATGCTCGACACATACTACATTGCTCAACATCCTCTGTAAAATCACTCGGCATTAAGTAAAATTTACTGGTGCTAGACATCAACTAAACTTTACTCGGCATCCACTATTTTTCTCAACATACACTAAAATAAATTTTTGCTCAGCTCCAACTAATTTTTTTCTCAGTTTGCATTGACTTTTCTTAGCACCTACTATCCACTCGATCAAGCTTGGTAGAAAAAATTTGTGTAACTTGTTCTTCTAAATTTTCTTAGTGTAACCAACCTTTGTAACCTTAAGTAGATTATAAATGCATCATGTTATCACTGTCTTAATTGATTCTTGTACTCTTTTACATAATCATAACTCAACCTTTCCTCTAGATGCTATTGTTACATCTTTTGATCAAATCCTCTTTATTAATCAAATAAGAGATAGTACTTAAATTATATAAACAACTATCTTATTAGCAAATAATAGGTTTGACATCAATGACAAAACAATGATTGAAGCATATTGATCATACTTGTATCAATCTATTCTCAATAATCTCCCTCTTTAACAGTCTTCTTTAATCTGTTCTCAACACACTTATGATCAATTACTCAAATCTCACATACTCCTTATTGAAAGGTTGCAAAATAAATTGGATAAAGAAGCCAAAAGGTTCAAAAGAAAATGGAATTCATTATAAAATGAGGCTACAACATGGCTACTCCATTATAAACTTTTCCTGAAGGTCACATAAAATATCTCATGGATAGATCAAAAACACCAAAACTTATTGCACAACTTGCAAAGGCAAAGAAAAAATTCAACCAAACACATCTAAATGAAGACCTTAAATATGGTCAATCTAATCCTATTGCATTTGAATCAAGTGAACCTCAAGAAATGTCCCAACATTTGGTTCCAATAATTCAATCATGAATAAGTTGGCTTTCAAAAATATTTCAAGATTATCATGGTCACATAATGAAATTTTATGTTTTAAAATTACCAATATATGGTTAGATTTCATCACTATGTCATCCTAAAAGTAAATATAACTTAAAAATACTGCAGAGCCAACTTTATCATAAAATCTAGGGGCATTCTTGATGCAGGAGCATCCTAGGTTGCCTTGTTATCCTGCTCATTTTTTGTTCATTCTACATGTTGATGTTGAGTTACTATGGCTCTAGTGGATGTCGAGCTACTATAGATCTAATGGATGTTGAGTTATTATAGCTCTAATGGATGTTGAGTTACTGTAGCTCTAGTGGATGCTGAGTTACTGTAGCTCTAATGGATGTTGAGTTACTATAGCTCTAATGGATGTCGAGTTACTATAGCTCTAGTGGATGCCGAGTTACTGTAGCTCTAATGGATGTCGAGTTATTGTAGCTCTAGTGGATGTTGAGTTACTATAGCAATCTAGTGTTGACTGAGTGTGCCTTCATGTGCCAAATTATCCAATGTATGTCGAGTGACTCTTCATGTGTTGAGTTACCTAGTGTATGTCGAGTGACCCTTCATGTGCCAAGTTTTCCTATTTATGTTGAGTGTCAGTGGTTTGCCTCACAATAGGTGTATCATATTCATGCTTAAGGCCATGCTGAGGAATAATATATTCAAGCTAAGGACTATTTTTCTCACTATGAGGTGCATTTAATCTTGTCAACCCAGGGATGTATACTTGAAACGGTTGGCACAATATGTGCACTAGGTATCTTAATGAGTCACTAAGCTTATGCTACAGGAAAGTAAAAATGCAAGAAAAAGAACTTACACTATTTCTATAGGAAACTAACACACTTAACTCTATGAATATTGGAAATACAATGAAAAGCTAACAAATATTCCAACTTAGTTCATCCACTGCAACTACTCTCACATATGTTGTAGGAACATTCATGAAGTGCAATGCTACAGAAAGGAACCTACAACTTCTACTTACAATACTAAGAATGCTTAGAAATAAATCTAGTCTATCCTAATCTAATCCACCTTCCAAGTGGGCCCCCTTGGTTGGCTTCAACTAAACTACTAACACAAGATAGAAGCCAAAAACTTAATTCATTACATAACACAAAATTATAAAAACACAACTATAAAAGTTAATAGTCTGTTCTCATAAACTCTTTATCCTAACTGGCTAAACTAACACACTTGGGTCGATTCCTATATATAAGAGATTGACACTTATTCCATAATAGAAAAGTAAATGACCTAGCTTTAAATCTGTAGGAGAGAAAATAGGAGAATAACAACTCAAGCGGGAAGAAGAAATAACAGCTTAAGGTGAGAATAATAAAGTCTGAACATCTGCTTGCCATAGGAGTAAATGTAGAGAAGGCAATAAGTCTTCATAGCTCCTCCATATTTGCTACAGTGTCTTTTGGAACTATTATAACTTTCCTCCACCATGGGTACTCCTTAGCATTCTCTTCTCCTTAAATATTATTGGTGCTCATCTTTGAATTCTTCCAATCATCTTTCAGTCTTCATTGCTAATAGGTTAGTTATTATGTAGAGACATGTTTGCAAATAAACATTTATCAAATTAAATTCAAATATAAGAACACACATTTTGATAACTATATGAAATGCTGCATAATATATATAATACTAGCAAAATATGGCATAGTATCTACCCATAGGTTTATCATAGGTTTTGGTAAACACAGGTCCACAAATGTTTTGACAAAAATAAAATAGAGTATCAACAAAGTGTTTAAAAACTATCATGAAATAAAGGCAATATTTGGCCTCATCATTTGCCCCCTGCTAAACTAATGCTTGTCCTCAAGCATTGCACTTTCTCATTAATGACTTGAACTCTCCAATCTCAATCCTTCCTTTCCTACTACTCTTAAAAGTGTAGTAAAATCCTCTGGTTCTCTCCCACACTTCCCTTCTATGATCTTCCTGAAGCTTGTCAAGTCTATTGGCATTAATATCATACAAAGGCCATAGGAGCATTGGAGGTTGCATGGTTAGGGGACACCATAATTTTGGTTTGGTTTGCTTCCCTAACTCTAAATATTTTGGAACCTTGTGAAGTGTTGCCTCCAAGTTGATGGGACTATGTGGTTCTGACTTTTTAAGTGATTCAGGCAATCTTGCCCATCTACTCCTAGCACCAATCATAGCTCTCTTAAAAGCAAAGTAGGGTAAGTTTTCATAATCAACATAAGCCTTATCTTTGGTAGCAAAGATCTTATCCCTTACTTTGGGATTCTTCTTTCCATAAGTTAATGTGAACCAATCCCTAAGAACTTTATCTGGCTTGCTACTCTCGGCTCTTAAAGGCAAGGGTTCTGTCCTTTCCTCATCCCTGTAATTATTTAGCTGCCTGTCATAATTTTCTTCATTGAACATCCAAGACATGAGAGCTCATAAATGTATATCACCTATGTAGAGTAAGGGATTCCATTGAGTCTCTGAAGAGATAACAAAATTATGAACATATAATTCACAAATCAAATTCTGTTTCCAGGGTGGCATAGTTTGATATAGTTCATAAAATTCTTGTGTTGATTTGAACTCTACATTAATATCCTTAAGAGTTAACATTAATTGAAACAAAAGAAATTGTTCTTTTAAACAAGCAAGTGCCTAATCAACTAGCTTGAGGGCATGATCCATCCGTTGTTTTTGACTTGCTAGTTTTTCCTTTAAATCTGCAATTTCTTCACCTTGAGATGCTATAACTCTATTCATCTTTTTCCTCTCTTCTTCCCATAAGACCTCAACAAACTTATGCTGTCCAAACAATTGAAAAAGGAGTTTCTATAGTGTAATAGAACCACTGTCTTCTTCATGATTTCTTTTCCTCTTTCTTTGTTCCTACCATAAATGTTCTACAAAACCAGTAATCCATGTTGATTTATGGGGAACTTGGGTAGTGTTTGGATCAGCTTGCTCAGGGAATGTTTCATCCCTCCAACTCAAAGTACTTGGTTGGTTTGCTAGAGTATCATTTGGATTTTCTTTGACTTCATCCCTACTTTCCTCATTAGGATTTTGGGAGTACTTGTAATTTTAGGATGGGGAGGAGAGTGATCAGAGACAATTTGCATAGGGGATTCCTTAGTAGATGTTTTGGATAGAGTAGAATCTTTACAGACTTGCCCTCTCATCCTAGGGCTTCTCCTTATAGGGGTTTCTTCTTGTATCACAACCTTTTGCCTACCTTTCCCTTTAGGTGTCTCTACTGTAGGAGTAGTTACTACAAGACTTTTTAAAGTTCTCTTCTATCTCACAACTATAGGGTTTGGCTCTTCCTTTTTTTGAACAGAGCTTTCTTCTTGCAATTTTCATTTCCTCTTTGCTATGCTAGAAGTAGGTTTTTGGGTTTCTTGTATAGGTGAAGGCACATTTTCTTGAATAAAGATAGTTTCTTGCACATTTTCTTAGGTCTTTTTGGCTTCAACCTCTTGGGTATTTTGTTCAGCAGGCTCATTAGTGGGAGCTACATTTTCTTCACTAGGTTGTTCACTAGGGGTAGCTTGGGGTTGCAAAGTTTTGGCTTGTACAAATTCATCCCATGTCATGGGAGACACATCCCTAAATGAAATTTCTATTAGTAACTTGATTAAGGCATGATGGGTAATAGAATTATCTTTTCCTTTCTGAGTTTCTTCCACACTAATGCATAGCATGTTATACAAGAAATTTGGAATGTTTAATGCAAGATTATGCCTTATACAACTAAGTAATTTGAAATGATGTGCATGCAAGTATGAGAATTTGTCTTCGCATATAAAGTACTTGATAATTTGCATGGCTAATTCATTGTATGGCAGGGGCAATGACATTCTCTTGTAACCCTACTTTGTAATGTCTATTTGAGGATTAGTTGGTTTATTAAATTGAGCTCTTGTTGACCTTGCATCATGTGTTCTGGGGTAATGTTCTCCAACTCCAAGCAACCCAATCACTTTAGCAATGCATTCCTCTATTTCAATCACCATTAAACCCCAAATGGAAGCTTCACCTTCATCAAATGTCCTTATAAATTATGTGGCTACCTCCTCATCAAATGTAGTCAAACTCAAAAAATACCCTAGCCATCCTCATGCATTAAACCTTCTTACGGCTTCTACTTCTATGTTCGAGAGCAACATAGTGTGTTCCATTGATTCTCTCCTCTACAATTATCCACCCATTTTCTTAAGACTTCCTCTATTTGCTTTGCTTTCCCCCTTTTGAATTCAAGCTGCCTTGTTGTTTTACAGACTCAACTCACATTTCTTTGCTTTATTAGGCAATTAATGTCATAACGAATTGTTATACACAATAATATGGTTTTTAATGAAGATATATCATGAATATGTGTGAGAATCATCCGAAAATGGGGTTTAGATCACATAAAATTTAAACACAAGTCACATTATAGCTTGACGCAAAAAAAATATTCAAAAATAAGGGGTACAACACCTCACTTGTGTACTTATGGCAATTAAATTCCATCAATGAAGGAAATACAAAGATTTGGAAAAATCTTTATGAATAATTAGAAATGCCATTGGATATTAGTGACCTTACCTACCCCCTGCTAAATTTGGACAAGTGTCCACACTTGTCAGACCTAGTATAGGTAAGGGACTGGCATAATGTTGCCATCATATAAACTATGCAATATTAAATATATTTAACAAAATCTATGGACTATAAGTGAATTATAATTTGAAAATGTTATACTTGTCAACTGATCATCACACGTACCAACAAAAAGGTGGCATAAGTGATATCAGTGACAACATCCATCAGCATCTCGTAGAGTTTTATTGAAAACATGTGAAATTGATGACGTGGAAAGTGGGTGGATGGAAGATAAAGAAATGAGATGAGGTGGATGGGTGGAAGGTAAAGAAATGAGATGGAAGGAGAAAGTGAATAGAAAAGTGAACTTTATGTGAACATAAAGTCTTTATTATGAGCATGCACAAAGAAACTAATGTTGAAGAGTGACAGTCAAAAGGTTGACACCTTTGGCTACAAGAAGAGTTACTTGATTTGTATTTGAATTCGACCGCTGAAATTGTTGCAAGAAATTCTCTTTTGTTTGGGGCCATTTATACAATTTCAATTTTTGACTATTGACTAATAGTTTAAAAGGTACCAGATCAATGGTAGTTAGTTGAATAGCTCCATTATCAAAGACATGACTAATTTCATAGGGTCCCAACCATCTTGTCTGTAACTTTCCTAGCATATCTTTAAATTTGGAATCATATAGTAGTGCCCAGTCACCAACTTGAAATTGTTTACTAATAATATGAGAGTCATGCCATTGTTTCCTTTGTTTATGTATTAGTTTAGTATGTTCCAAAGTAGCTTTGTGCATCTCATCCAAAGAGTTAAGATGTAGAAGGCATTCTCTTTTTACTATAGGAAGTTCAATATCCAATGCCAATGCTATCCTTAGAGTTTTATGTTCAAATTCAATTGGAAGCATTGCTACCTTACCATATAAGAGCTTAAATGGTGTGAATCCTATAGTAGTCTTCCAGTTTGTTCTATAAGCCCAAACAACTTCTTGTAATCTACTGGTCCAATCCCTATGGTACAAATGAACTATTTTTGTTAGGATGTTCTCTAGTGCACAGTTTGTGATGTCTGCTTGTCCATTAGCTTGAGAGTGATAATGACTAGATTTATGGTGCTTGATGTTCTACTATTTCATCAACTCTGAGATCAAATTAGAGGTGAATTTCTTACCTTGGTTAGTGACTAGCTCTTTGGGTACATCATAGTGGGTAAAAATTTCTTCATATAGAAATTCAACAACTTTTTTCATCATGATCATGCTTCATAGCCTTAACTTTAACCCATTTTGTTAGGTAATTAGTGCACACAAGAATATAGGATTTCCCATTAGATGGATGATCAATTGGACCAATGAAGTCCATGCCCCATTTGTCAAATGGTGTTAACGCGATCTGAGGATTAAGAGGCATTTCATCTGTTCTTGTTGGTCGACCCATCCTTTAACACTTGTAACACTTTCATGTATAGTTGACTGCATCCTTGTGAAGTGTAGGCCAATAATAACCAGTTGTCAAGATTTTGAAAGCTGTTCTTTTTGCTACAAAGTGTCCTCTGCATGGTTCATTATGACATGCATGTAGAATGTGATATGTCTCATCCTCTCTCACACACCTTCTCATAGCTTGATCAGTTCCACTGTAAAACAAGAGATTATTTATCCAAGAGAAACAAAAACTTTTCTCTACAAGCAACTTCCTTTCCTTGTAAGAAAAATGTGCTGGTATTTTATTGGCTGCAATGTAGTTAGCAATGTCTGCATACCATGGAGTTTGAACAACAATATGAAATAAATGCTCATCCAAAAATGCATCATCTACCAAAGTAGTGTCAGTATCATCATGATGGATTCTTGACAAATAATCAGCTACAACATTAGCTTTTCTAGGCTTATCAACAATAGTTATATCAAATTCTTGCAACAATAGTAACCATCTTGCTAAACTACCTATTATAGCAGGTTTAATCATGAGATGTTTAATTGATGCATGATTAGTATGAAAAAATATGGAATAGCCAATTATGTAATGCCAAAATTTGTTGAGGGCATAAACTACTGCTAGCAATTCTTTTTCAGTCATAGTGTAGTTTGGCTCTGGTCCATGAAGGCTTTTGCTTATGTTATATATTGCATTTTCAAGATTTTGGGATTGCTGTGCTAGGACTGCACCTATAGCATAGTCAGAGGCATTTGTATATATATGAAAAGGTAAATTCCAATCAAGGCCTTGTAAAACTAGGGTTGTAGTCAGAAGTTTCTTAAGCTATAGGAAGGCTTCATCACATTCAGATGTCCAACTAAATTCAACTTCTTTTGTAAGAAACTTATACAAGGGACTAGCTATTTTGTTGAAATCTTTTATGAAATGTCTATAATATCTAGCATGACCTAGAAAGGATCCTGTATCTTTTGATTTTGTAGGTATCGACAATGTTTGAATTACCTCTATCTTAGCTGGATCTACTTGTATGCCTGCAGTTGATACGAAATGACCAAGTACGATGCCTTCCTACATGAGCATGAAACACTTTTCACTATTAAGTGCCAAATTATGTTCTTGACATCTTACCAAAACCTTTTCAATATTCACCATTGCTTCCTCAAAAGTGAGTCCAAATGTTGTGAAGTCATCCATGTAGATTTCCATACAATCATGTGATATGTCAACAAAGATGCTAATAACAGCTCATTGGAACATTGCAGGAGCATTACATAGACCAAATTGTAAAATAGAGTATGTAAAAGTACCCCATGGACATGTAAATTTGGTTTTTTCTTGATCTTCAGGAATATTGATTTGGTTATGACCACTATACCCATCTAGAAAAGAAAAATTCTTCTTTCCAGCTAGAGTGTCCAGAACTTGGTCTATAAATGGTAAAGAAAAGTGATCCTTTTTGGTAGCTTTGTTCAACTCTATGTAATCTACACAAATTCTCCATTTTCCTCTCTTTTTAGGCACTATGACCAGGGGTGACACCCATCTACTATCAGATATAGGACAAATAAATCCAACATCAAGCAATTTTTACAATTTAGTTTTAACTATCTCTCTAAGGCTTGGATTTATCCTTCTCTGAGGTTGACGAAGTGGTAAACAACCTTCATTGATGTATATCATATTGGTGCATAGTGTAGGAATCAACCCCACTATAGTCCCATGCAAAGGCTTTTTCATGCCTTTGAAGCAATTCTTTTAACTGTTTCATCTGTATGGGTGTTAATTTGGGATTAACATGGAGATTATGACCTTTAGTCAGTTCAACAGTAGTGGTGAACTCTACCATAGCAGCTTTAGAGATTGGACTTGCTTCTAATTCACAAGGTAAGAGTGGATAAATAATATCAGGTTCTTTTAGAAAAGTACAATTCTTATCACATTCTTCATATGTGATTAATTCCAACACAGAACTTTTAGATACATCTTTTTCTACCACACAACTATTGGTGAGGATACTCTAAAGTACTGAATCTTCCTCTTGTAGTTTTAGAAAAGACTATTTATGTAACATCATGAGTTGTACTATAGAATTTAATTCTTCTTCTTCATCCCCTAAATTTGGCCAAATAGATGTGCTCAAACCTGGTAATGGTTGGGCTAGAGGATATAAATCATTTTTTGTTGTTGTTTGGCCATTTGATATGGTCATATTCCCTAATCTACAACTTATATTTGCATCACCTATGGCTAACCATGGTTAACCTAGGATGATAGGGTAACTAGATAGATTAACTTTGGGGGATAAAATCATGAAGTCTATAGGATATTCTAGAGAATCTAAGGTTACAACTATGTTTTCTATCATTCCATCAGGGGTGACAGTAGAACTATCTGCAAGTTGTAGAATTGTTGGTGTAGCCCTTAGTTCTTCTATTTTCAACTTCTTCATAGTATCCTTGGTCATGACATTTATGGTAGCTCCAAGATCTATTAAATCATTTTTAACACACTGACCATTTATACTGACATTCACTACTAGACTTCCTGGATCAAAATATTTTGGTGTGATCAATTTCCCTAACATGATGTTAGCCAGTTGTCCCATAACATGGACTGTGGTGGGGTCCTTTTTCTTTCTTCCAGGCTTCTTCAAGCAAGCATCCCTAATGGCTTTTCCATAAACTAGAACATCTTTAATGGCTTGAAATAGAGGTATTTGGACGTGCATGTTTTTCAACTAATCAACAATATCAAAAGGTTGTTCCTTTGTTTGTTCAAGTTTCTTTTGTATAAGCTTTTTTGAAAAAGGAGGTTCTACTATTGGTTGAGCTTGGGTTGACATGGTAACATTGGTTGGTTCAACTATTTCAACAACTGAGGGTTCTGATGCTGCAAGAGAGTTTGGTATTTTAGTTATAAGAGGTAGTTAGGCACTGGTAAAGTTGTACCAAATCTCAGATGTATATCGACAACATTCAGAGTGTAAGCAGGATACTACTGAGCATCAACAGTATACATGGGCTGCTGTGGTTGTTGGCTATTTGGGTTTGGCTGAGGTTTTGTATGTAACTATGTCTGTTTTGAGGTCTAGGATTTGCAGGTGGTGGCATTAGAGTAGGTTGTTGAATTGGAGTTGGTAATTGTGGAGTACCAGTATTTTGGTTAGGCCATTGTTGAGATCCCCTCCATGGGTTTGTAGACTGCCAATTCCCTTGGGGTGGTTGCCATTGGTTCTGCTAGTTTTGTCAGTAGTTCTGTTGGTTTTTCCATTGGTTACTCTATTGGTTAGGCCAAGGTGGTTGGGAATTTTGAGGCCATTGGGATTGTTGCTGGTTGTTTTGCCTAGCATTGTTCCAATTAGGTTGATATTGTGGAGGACCTTGGGGATTATGGTTTTGCCATTGATTTCCATATGTATTCAAATTTTGCAAAGGGTCCTAAGGCATACCTTGACGTTGGGCCCATGGTCGGTGTTGAGAAATAAAAAATTCTTGCTCATCATCTTGATCTATCTTGAGGTACTCAGTTGAAGGATGCTAATTCTCCATGCTTACAACTAGTTTACATTGGTAATCCTTCTTCTGCTTTCGACAATGAGAGTAATATTTAGCTAGTTGTAACTCAACTTTTGCTTGCTTCTTCTTTGTAGTCATCATGTGAATATGTGTAGCAACATCATTTATAATGTCTTGTTTGAAATCTGACAATAGGTTAGATATCTCGAGCTTTGAAATGCCTTGGGTGATTCCTTTAGTGATTGTGGAATGAGGTCCTCAACCTTTCTTCATAGTTGACCTTGAATAGTTCTAATAGATCATCTTGAGGTCATCCTAGGAAGCTTGATATACATCACCACCAACCATCAGGTCCAATGCTTCTAGACAGTCATCATTCACACCTCTTAGAAAGACTAGCTTTTGTGAATCTTCAGACAACGTATGCTAAGGGTTCTTCTACAGTGTATATAAGAAATTTGAAACATAGTATTCCAATGTTTCTTCCTCCTTCTATGATATTTTGAAGATATCATCCCCTCTTGAACCAAATTCTTTGCAATATTCTTTATACTTATCCAGAAAAAGAGCTTGCATTTCATCCCAAGTTCCTCCTATATTAGCTCCTAAGCCCATGAACCATCGTAGAGTGGACTCTTTCAATGTTGCTAAAAATAATTTGAGCTTGTGGGCATCAATATTGTAGTCAAAACTATGACAAAGTATATCAAACTCAAACAGGAAAGTATCAAGGTATTCAATTGCAAGGCCATAGAACTTTGGAAGAGTAGTGGGAGGTATGTTCTTAAGATTAGCATTGGTTACAAGACTTGGAAGAGGAAATGGAAAAGTAAGTTGTGCCATTATTGGAGGTATTAGATTTTGAGGTTGCTACTAAAAAGGGACATTGGGTACTAGGATATTAACAACTGGTAGATTCAAGGCAGTATCATCAAGAAAATTGGCCAAAAATTCAGCAAAAGGTTGAATGCCACTTGTATCTAAAGGTTGTGCTCTTAAGGATAATTTTGCAGGAAAAACATGGCTTGCATCTTTAAAAGGTAACTCAACTTCTTCTTCTTCAATTTCTTCATTCACATTAACAGACTCCCGTGGAAGAAATCTGCCATATTCATCTCATTGTCTTCCTTTTCGATGCATGCAATTGAATTCTTCACACTGGTGAAGAAAGTTTGAAAACTAAAAAAAATTGTCTAAAAACTATGACTCAAAAATGCTCCTAGCTTGACACCATCCCTGACAATAGTGCCAAAAATGGTTCACCTCACAATAGGTGTATCATAGTCATGCTCTAGGTGATGCTTAGGAATAGTATATTCAAACTAAGGACTATTTTTCCCACTATGAAGTGCATTTAATCTTTGTCAACCTAGGGACATATACTTGAAATGGTTGGCATAGTATGTGCACTAGGTATCTTAATGAGTCACTAAGCTTATGCTGCATGAAAATAAAAATGTAAGGAAAATAAATTACTCTATTGCTGCAGGAAACTAACACACTTAAATCTATAAATATTGGAAATATAATGAAAAGTTGACAAATATTCCAACTCAGTTCATCCACTACAACTGCTCTCACATATGCTACAGGAACATTCACGAAGTGTGATGCTACAGGAAGGAACCTACAACTTCTACTTACAATACTAAGAATGCTTGGAAATAAGTCTATTCTATCCTAATCTAATCCACCTTCCAAGTGGGCTCCTTTGGTCAGCTTCAACTAAACTACTAACACAAGATAGAAGCCTAAAACTTAATTCATTACATTTCAAAAATTCATTACATAACATAGAACTATAAAAACACAACTATAAAAGTTAACAGTCTCTTCTCATTAACTCTTTCTTCTAACTGGCTAAACTAACACATTGATCGATTCTTATATATAAGAGATCGACACTTATTCCATAATAGATAAGTAAATTACCCAGCTTTAAATCTGTAGGAGAGAAAATAGGAGAATAAGAATTCAAGACGAGAAGAAGAAATAATGGCTTAAGGTGGGAATAATAAAGTTTGAACATCTGCTCACTATAGGAGTAAATGCAGAGAAGGCAATAAGTATTCATAGCTCCTCCATATTCGTTGTCGTGTCTTCTAAAACTGTTACAACTTTCCTCTGTCGTGGCTACTCCTTAGCGTTCTCTTCTCCTTAAATGTTGTTGACACTCATCTTTGAATTCTTCCAATCATTTTTCAGTCTTCATTACTAACAGGTTAGTTATTATATAGAGGCATGTTTCCAAATAAACATTTATCAAAATAAATTCAAATATAAGAACACGCATTTTGATAACTATATGAAATACTGCATAATATATATATATAATACTAGCAAAAGATGGCATAATATCTACCCATAGGTTTATCATAGGTTTCAATAAACACAAGTCCACAAATGTTTTGACACAAATAAAATAGAGTATCAAAAAAGTGTTTAAAAACTATCATGAAATGAAGGCAATATTAGGCTTTATCAGTCAGCATTTGGACATGAAATATGTGAGTCGACTTTAGTGATTTATTTTGATCATGACATTTATGTTAAGATCTTTTCTTGGGATGTGTCTAGACCATTTTTGGGTCAACCTTCCTCTTATGTAATCTTCTAGAATGATCTATAAGCCATTTTGGCAAGTATATATAGAGTATTTAGGCTTAGAGTTAGGACAATTTTTAGAGGGATTCTATAGTAGAATGTGAAAGTTTGGAAAGTTTGTTGCATATGTATCTAAAACTATGAATTTGATGTAGGATCTTTGATCTTGAATATATTTTGTATCTGGCCATAACTTAGAAGGCCTTATAGTTGGGCATGTATGCTGATTATTTAATGAATCAATAAGTGTTTTCTCTTCTTCTTCCTTTGATTTTTGTTTAGTGTGTTGTATTTTCATTGCGTTAACTCTTGCAAGGTGGTTTGGATAGTTGGATATGCCTTTGGCATTTAGTTATTCAACCCTCCCTACTTTAGGTGGTATCAAAGTGTGAGGTTCATCCTTGTGGTGATTGGATTGCATAGAACCCTAAGTGAATTGGGTTGTAGGGTTGTAGATCTGTGGATTTGACCTATAACTTGCAAAGGGTTATGATCTTACAAGAATCTGATTTGTAAGGATGGTTTGAGGTAGAGAAAATGTTGATAATGCAATATTGGATACATTGAGACAAATTGTAGCTAGATTGGATGCTATGGAGATAGCCCAGAGAAGAGGAGCACATCTTGATGATGTAAGTGATGATGAAGCAGTAGCACCAAGCCCTAACCCAAAACCCAAAGAAGACCAAGATGAAGTAAGGTTGTCAAGAGTGTTGTCTAGGGAAATTTCAAAGCCTGGTATAGAAGTTGTTCCATATGATGGAAAATTGGATACCAATGCTATGTTGGATTGGATCTCTGATATGGAGAAGTTATTTGAGTATGGAAACACTCCTAATAATAGGATGGTGAAAATTGTTGTTACAAAGTTAAAGTGTCATGCCTCACTATGGTGGGAGTATTTGCAAATTGATAGAAAAATGAGAGGAAAGGAAAAGGTTAGAACTTGGGTGAAGATGGTGAGCAAGGTAAAGAAAAAATTCCTCCATATTGATTACCAAGTTAGCTTGCTGAGAAAGATGCAAAATTTGAGACAAAGAGACATGAGTGTGAAGGAGTATACTGAGGAATTCTATAGATTGGACATCAAATCTGGACATGTGGATGATGATGTTGAGAAAATTACAAGGTACATAAATGGATTGAGATCTAGAATACAAGATGAAATAAGTTTTGTGAAGTTGGAAAGTGTGGAAGAAGCATACCAATATGCCTTGAAGGCTGAAGAGATCTTGACAAAGAAGCATGAACAAAGACAAAGAGGTAGAGGTGGTAGATTCCAAAGAGGCAGTGGTAGATCTTATGGTGAAGGTGGTAGATTTGAAAATTTTGTACAGGATAAAGGAAAATCTAAGTGGAAGAATGATGACAAAGGCAAGACTAAAGGGAAAAGTGGTAATTAGGTAATTCTTATTCTAGAGGTGGTTTTCATGGTAATTGTTTCAGATGTGGTAAAGAGGACATAGAACTTTTGAATGTAGATCTTCTGAAAGTGGGCAAGGTAACATAAATGTTGTGATTCAAGGAGATGATGAGGGTTCACCAAGTGGACTTGAGGCTGGAGAAAATTTGATGGTGAGAAGAAACTTATGTAATAAGGGAAGTGATGAGGAACCTGTCCTTAGAAGAAGTCTTTTCAAGACTAGATGTAAGATGGCTAGAAAATGTAGCAAGGTGATCATTGATAGTGAAATTTCAACAAATTTGGCATCAAAAGAATTGGTTATAGAGGTTGAAACATCCCAAACCTTATCATGTTTCATGGATCAAAGATGAGCATAAGATATTGGTAAGTGAGCAATGTATTGTGAATTTCAAAATTGGACATTACTTTGATGAAGTTTTGTGTGATATTATGCCATGGATTATTGTCATTTTTTTTTGGTAGACCTTGGAAATATGATAGATATGTTGTACATGATGGAAGATTGAATTACTATACTCTTTGATAAATGGGAAGAAACAAATATTGTTGCCTTTGATTGAAAGTCCAGATGAGGTCTGTTGTAGTACAATAAAATTTTGCATGGTTAATGGGAAGTAATTTGAAAAGGAAGTAAAGAAGAATCAAGTTTGTTTTGCTATAGTTCCTAGAGGACCGAGTATTCGTAGTAATGACAGAGCAACAAAAGTTGGTAATGAAAGAATGACAATAAAAATTTCATAATTGCTGAATGAGTATAAATATATTATTGCTGAGGATATTCCTGATGGTTTACCTCCAGTAAGAAGTATAAGTCATTGTATATATATGATTCCTAGAGCTAGTTTTCCAAATAAAACACCATATAGATTGACACCTACAGAGAATGAAGAACTTAACAAGCAAGTGCATGAGTTGTTGCAGAAAGGTTTGATCAGAGAAAGCTTGAGTCCATGTGTTGTACCTACTATATTAGCACCTAAAAAGAATGGAGAATGGAGAATGTGTACTAATTCTAGAGCTATTAACAAGATTACAATGAAATATAGGTTTTCTATGTCAAGGATGGATGACATAATGAATTGTTTGAGTGGAGCAAAGTATTTTATAAAGATTGATTTGAAGAGTGGCTATCATCAGATTAGAATTAGAGAAGGTGATGAATGGAAGACTGATTTCAAGACAAAAGATGGTTTGTATGAATGGTTGGTTATGCCTTTTGGTTTGACTAATGCACCTAGTACTTTCATGAGGTTGATGAATGAAGTTGTGAAAAGATTTTTGGGTAAGTTTGTGATTGTTCATTTGGATGACATTCTGATATTCAGTAAGACTAAGGAAGAACATCTTGAGCATGTTAGACAAGTATTGCAGAGATCAAAAGAGGAGAAGTTGATGATTACTTTGAAAAAGTGTTCTTTTATGCAAGAAGAGATTATGTATTTGGGATTTTTTATTTCAGCTAATGGTTTGAAGATAGAACCTGAGAAGATAAAAGCAATTTTGGAATGGCCTACACCTAAGAATCTGGGTGAGGTAAGATCATTTCATGGTTTGGCTATAGGAATTTTAGTTTTGTTTGTAATGCTATGACTAAGACAATGAGAGGAGATAAAAAAGAATTTAAATGGACACATGGAGCTGATAAGAGTTTTGAGACTTTGAAACAAAAGGTTGCTGAGTTACC
This sequence comes from Cupressus sempervirens, assembly GCA_028749045.1. Lineage (NCBI taxonomy): Eukaryota > Viridiplantae > Streptophyta > Pinopsida > Cupressales > Cupressaceae > Cupressus > Cupressus sempervirens. The sequence goes on from CM053787.1 coordinate 459,914,342, forward strand.
TGTATTGGCTTTGCCTGATTTCAATAAGGTATTTCAAGTTGAATGTGATCCAAGTGGTAGTGCAATAGGAGCTGTATTAACTCAAGAAGGTAAACCTATTGCTTTCTTTAGTGAGAAGTTGAATGATGCTAAAAGGAAATATTCTATTTATGATCAAGAGTTTTATGCTATTGTTCAAGCATTGAAGAAGTGGAGACATTATTTGATTTCTAAGGAGTTTGTGTTGTATACTAATCATAAAACTTTACAATACTTGGGAAGTCAACATAAATTGAATCAAAGACATATGAAGTGGGTTGAGTATTTTTAGAGTTTCGCATATGTTATTAAGAATAAGAGTGGAGTTACTAATAGAGTTGCTAGTGCATTGAGTAGAAGACATTCTTTGTTGACTGAAATGAAGGTTGAAGTTCTTGGTTTTGATGAAATGAAAGAGTTGTATGATGCTGATTCTGATTTTTCTAGGGTGTGGAGAGAGTGCAGAGCACCAAATCTAACATATCACATCAATAAGTATGATGAATATTAGATTCAAGAAGGTATGTTGTTCAAAGGTATTCAATTGTGTATCCCTAAAAGCTCCATGAGAGTTAATCTGATTAAGGAAAAGCATAGTGGTGGATTGGCTGGACATTTTGGAATTGACAAGACATTGAGTTTGTTGAAGGATAAGTATTATTGGCCACTAATGTATAAGGATGTTAAGAAATCTGTAAAGAGTTGTGGGGTTTGTCAAGTTGCAAAAGGAGTAAGTCAAAATATTAGTTTGTATACACCTATTACTGTTCTTGAGAAACCTTGGAGTGACATCAATATAGATTTTGTTCTTGGATTAACTAAGACAATGAAGGGGTATGATTCTATATTTTTTGTGGTGGATATATTTTCTAAGATGGCTCATTTCATACCATGTAAGAAGACATCAGATGTTGAGCATGTTGCTAAACTTTTCTTTAAAGAGATTTTGAGATTGCACGGATTACCAAGAAGTATTATTTCTAACAGAGATAGTAACTTTGTTGGTTATTTTTAAAAAATTTTGTGAAAAAATATGGATATAGAGTTGAATTTTAGTTCTATATTCCATCCCCATATAGTTGGATAGAGAGAGGTTGTGAATAGAAGCTTGGGTAATTTTTTGAGATATTTAGTTGGAGATAAGCCAAGTAATTGGGAAGTAGTGTTGGCACAAGTTGAGTTTGCATATAACAATTCTATGAATAGGAGTACAAGGAAAACACCATTTGAGATTGTTATTGGAATGTAGCCTAGAGGTATATTAGATTTGAGAGATGTTTCTAGTGAAGAAAAGAGAAGCGCTACAGGAGAAGAATTTGCTGATTTTATGCAGTCTTTGCATAAGGAAGTGAAGTTGAGGTTGGAACAAAGTAATAAAAAATATAAGAAGAATGTTGATAAGTCTAGAAGACATCATGATTTTGTAGTTGGTGATGAGGTGATGGTTCATTTAAAGAAAGGAAGATTTTCTATTGGAACATACAATAAACTAAAGATGAATAAATTTGGACCTTGTAAGATCTTGAAGAAGTTTGACAGTGGTAATGCTTATGAAGTTGAGTTACCCGATGACATGGATATATCTCCTATATTCAATATTGCTGATTTGTATAAGTATCATGAGTTAGATGATGAACTTGTTGTATCTGAAGATTATCCTAAGAAGTAGATTGAAGAAGTTGAACAAATATTGGATCAGAGAGTTGGCAAGAGCACAAGAGGGAAAAATTACTATGAATATTTGGTGAAGTGGAAGAACATGCCTATTGGAGATGCTTCATGGATTTATCAATCTGAGTTTGATTCAAATTAGATTGTGACATCTCAATGATTCAAGAGAATAATTTTGTTCAACCTTTGTTGTCTAATACAAGAACATCTTGGGTTGCCTTGTTATCCTACTCATTTTTTGTTCATTTTACATGTTGATGCCAAGTTACTATAGCTCTAGTGCATGTTGAGTTATTGTAGCTCTAATGGATGTCGAGTTACTATAGCTCTAATAGATGTCGAGTTACTATAGCTCTAGTGGTTGCTAAGTTACTATAGATTTAATGGATGCCAAGTTACTGTAGCCCTAGTGGATACTGAGTTACTATAGCTCTAATGGATGCCGAGTTACTATAGGTCTAGTGGATGTCAAGTCACTATAGCAATCTAGTGTTGACCGAGTGTTCCTTCATGTGCTGAGTTAGCTAGTGTATGCTGAGTGACTCTTCATGTGTCAAGTTACCAAGTGTATGCTGAGTGACCCTTTATGTGCTAAGTTTTCTTGTTTATGCCAAGTGTTAGCATTTGGACGTGATTTCAGCGAGCTAACTTACAAGATTTATTTCATTGCAACATTTATGTCAAGATCTTTTCTTGGGATGTTTCCAAACTATTGTTGGGTCAGCCTTCCTCTTATGTAATGTTCTAGAATGATATGTAAACCATTTTGGCAAGTATATATAGAGTGTTTAGGCTTAGAGTTAGGGCAGTTTTTGGAGGGATTCTGGAGCAGAATATGAAAGTTTGGAAAGTTTGTTGCATATGTATCTACAGTTGCAAATTTAATGTGGGATCTTTAATCTTGAATATATTTTGTATCTAGACATAACTTAGAAGGCCTTACAGCTGGGCATGTATGCTAATTATTTGATGAATCAATAAGTGTTTTCTCTTCTTTCTCCTTTGCTTATTGTTCAGTGTGTTGTGTTTCCATTGTGTTAACTCTTGTAAGGTGGTTTAGATAGCTGGATGTGCCTTTGGCCTTTAGTTATTCAACCCTCCCTATGTTAACTCTAGGGTTAGCTTTTGTTATATCTTAAACTTGCATAATCAATTACTTTTATAATTCTTAATTAGTTCAAGATATAGGGTTTGAATTTATTACTATATTTTTATTTTTCTTAATTTTCACCAAAAAGGAAAGATTAAAGTGATATGAAGGTAGGATTGAGTGAGAAGTAGCATTGGCGAATATTTGAAATTTGATTTCAACATGGATAGGTATAGTTTCAATAACTATCCATAAGAATTTATCATAGATGCAAACAAGAGTAAGAATCAGAAAGTTCAGATTGTGTAGTATTACTTGACGAGCTAAGAGATAAAAAAATTTGATTATAAAGTTGGGCTAACATTGTTAGAATTCTTTACAATAACTGAGAGGGGGGGGGGGGGGGTGAATCAGTTATCCAAGGTCCAAATGTTCTATTAATAATTTTTCACTACTTTTAATGAATTCATACACTTTCCATCCATCCAAACTTTAAATCAACCATATTAGCAAGTTACAGTAAATCAACATGCAAAGATAAAACATGCAAGATCAACACATGACACAATAATTTACGTGGAAACCCAATTTGGGAAAAACCACCAGTAACATGCTACTTGATTCTCACTCTTTTGAAGTGATGCCCTGTTAAAAGCCTGCCCTGTTAAAGGCTTACAACACATTGTTAAATGTGACCTTGTTAGAGGATTTCACCAAACTGTTAGGAATGTGCCTGGTTAAAGGACTTTAGAACATTCACTTGGAATGTCACCCTGTTAAAGGATTTATCTCATGGCTATTAAACCAACCTAAGTCCATAAGATTTAAACTTTACTGTTACAATTGCTAGAAAGTAACGATAATGGTCTTTTGATCTGATATAACTTACAACATACTTTGCAAATTTCAGATCACACTTTCAGTTCAATCCTAATGCTTGGCTTTAATCACTTCAGCTCTGACTACTTGACTTCTTCTCAAGCTTTGTCTTCTTGAGTCTTCTAACTCATTGTACCAATGCATCCATATCAGGGGTCTTCTTACTGAAACAGAGTCACTATGCTCTCTTATCGCCTTAGCACCTCCTTCAGCATTTCATGCTTTCATGCTTGACCGCCTCTCTCTCTTTTTCATTAACTTATGACTCCTTAAATAGAAATTTTATTTGCCTTTGCCGCTCATTTCTCCCTCTCCAATTTTAGGGTTTCAAATGGATTAGGTAGGATACAATGTATCTACCTCATATCTTATTCTTATCTTCAAACTTCGTCAGTTGCATCCTCAAAATGTTTTACATGGTGTTCTCTGCCACCAGCTCATCATTCTTATCTTCTATTTTAATTCACAAACATCTAGATAACAACCTTGTCGGCTTAGATTTGACAAATCTTTGATTTTCAAAATAATGTAGCAACTCAGCATTATTGATTTACTGGTGCTCAACATTTTTGTGTTACTTGGCACTATTGGTTTTACTAGTGCTCGACATCTCTGTGTTACTCGACACCTATCTCTGCTCGACACTCGATATCACTTAGCACTTAAACTTGCTCGGCACTTGAAGTTTACTCGGCACTTGAAATTGCTCGGCACTTGAACTTGCTCGACACTTGAAGTTTACTTGGCACTTGAACTTGCTTGGAACTTGAACTTGCTTGGCACTTGAAGTTTACTCAGCACTTACTAAAAATTTTCTTGGCACATACTAGCTTGCTCAGCTCCTTCTCTCTAATGAACTTAGTTGAGCTTTACAAATGTCTTAGCTAAAACCTTACATCTTTGATATGTTTCAGTGTGCCCATTCTCTGTATCTTATAGTATGTCATCAAATACACTTTTTCATCAATGGCTTAGTTGATCCTTGTACTTCATTACAACATCATAACTTCAACCTTTTTCTAGATGTTCTAGTTACATCTTATTGATTGCCTCCTCCTTGACAATAAACTAATTGATAGTATTTGGATCACTAAAGCAATTGTCATTCCTGCAAGTAGTAAGTTTGACATCAATAACAAAAAAATGATTGAGAACATTCTTTATCAGTTTCATATATCATTCCAACAGCTTTTCTTATGATCATTTCAATCATTTCCAACAATCTCCCTCTTTGGCATTGATGGCAAACCAAATTGATCAATTGATCAACTTAGTTACCACCAAGATTGTATACGTTGTCTACTATATTTCTTTACTGCTGCATCTTTTACTACTGATCTCCTATATCTCCCTCTTTCATATATATCTCCTTCTTTCTTATATATTGATCAAGTTTCTGCACATTTCTCCCTCTTTGACATAAATGCCAAAGATGTAGCATCTTTATCATGCTAAATATGAGCTTTGGCTTCTTGTTGTTTTCTCCCTCTGTCACCATGCTTGTGACTAATTTGGAATTTTTGCTATTGCTGTCATCCTCTGCATCACTCTTCTGATATGTCAATGATTTGTTTCTATTAATGTAGGGCAGCATCCTTGTTGGTTTAAACTGCTTGAGTTAGGGGTATTACCCCCAACTTGCCTCTAAGATATTCATAAGCATCTTTGGGCAATGGTTTGGTGAAGATATCTGTAGTTTGTTCCTTTGTGTGAATGTATTCCAACTTCACTTGTTTGTTTTCTACCAATTCTTTGACATAATGATACTTGATTGCGATATGCTTGGTTTTTGCATGCATCACTGGATTTTTGGATATGTTTATACCACTTGTATTATCACAATATAATATCATAGGTTTTGTTACCTCTTCTTTCATTCCTTTCAATAGATGTGTGAGCCATACAATGTTTGTGCAATTGACTGCAGCTGCTACATATTCTGACTCTGTAGTGGACTGGGATGTACATGTTTGTTTCTTGCTAGTCTAGGTAACTAGCCTTTTGCCTAGAAATAATGCACCTCCACTTGTGCTTTTTCTATCATCAATGTTGCCTCCCTAGTCTACATCTGTATATGCATTGAGCTCAAATTTTTCATTCTTTTTGTAGTATAGACCAAAGTTATCAGTTCCTTTAAGATATCTCATTATTATTTTTACTGCTATGAGATGATTTTTTTTGGGATTAGTAGAGAATTTGGCTACTATTCCAACTGCTAATGCTATGTCTGGTCTACTATGTACAACATATTGTAGTTTTTCAATCATGGATCTATACATTGTTTGATTGACTTCAGTTGATCCATCATTTTTGGATAGCTTATTTCCTATTGCCATTGGTGTGCTGACTGGTTTGGATTCCTCCAATCCAAACATTTTAAAAATCTCTTTGATATACTTTGATTGTGTCACAAATATACCATATTTGAGTTGATGTACTTGCAATCCAACAAAGAATTTTATTTTTTCAAACATAGACATCTCAAATTCATGTTTCATTTTGTCCGCAAAGCCTTTGCAAAGCACTTACTTTCCACCAAACACTATGTCATCCACAAAGATTTCAGATACAATAATGTCTTTATCTTCTTCTGCTTTGATGTACATGTTGCTATTATCATCGGTTCTTTCAAATCCAATTTGCACTAGATACTTGTGAAGTCTCTCATACCATGCTCTAGGTGCTTGTTTCAAACCATAGAGTTCTTTATGTAGCTTACACACCATATCCCTGTTGTTTTTATCAAAAAATCTTTCTAGTTGTTCAATGTAGACTTCTTCTTCTAGTATATCATTTAAGAAAGCAGATTTTACTTCTATCTGATAGACTTCAAAATCTTTGTAGGCAGCATATGTAAGTAAAGTTCTTACTCCTTCCATTCTAGCAACAGGGGCAAATGTTTCTCCATAGTCTATTCCTTCTTCTTGAGCATAACCCTTGCATACTAGTCTAGCTTTGTTTCTAGTAATCTCACCATTCTCATCTAGCTTGTTTTTGAATACCCACTTGGTGCCGATCACATTCTTGTCAGTTGGTTTGGGAACCAAACTCCAAGTTTTGTTTTTCTTTATTTGATCAATTTCTTCTTCCATAGCTTTACACCAGTTATCATCTTGTAATGCACTATATACTGTCTTGGGTTCAAATTTGATGATCAAACATGATTCATGTCTTAGTCTATTCCTTGTCATTGGTCTTGCATTTTTGTCACCAATTATCTGTTCAGTAGGGTGATGTCTTTTTACATATTTGGATAATCTTGGCTCTGTCCTTGTTTCCATGTTTGATCTTTCAGATTCAAGATCACTATGCACTTCGTTGTCAGGTTGTTCTTCATCATGTGTACTGTCTTCAGAATCAGATTGTGCATTTTCTTCATTCTGCAACTCGGCTTCTAAATGCAGCTCGACATTCACTGGTTGTGACTCGGCTGAAATTGATACTTGCTATTGATTTTCAATTTGATTGACATCATCCTCATCAACAATCATTCCTTCATAAGAATACACAAAGGTTTTGTACTCTTCCATTTTCTTTGATACTTCAGCTTGGACTTCTGTGTGCTCATCAAAATTTACATTTGCACTTTCCACAATTTTTTTAGTGTTAATATTCAAACACTTATATGCCTTACTTCTAGAGGAGTAACAAAGAAATATGCCTTCATCACTTTTTGCATCAAATTTTCCATTTCTAGCATCTTTAAGGATAAAACATTTGCAACCAAATACTTTGAAATGTTTTACATTGGGTGAGTGACCATACCATAATTCAAAAGGTGTTGTATATGTACCTTTCTTGACTTGTACTCAGTTTAGTGTATGAACAGCTACACTTACAGCTTCTCTCCAGTATTTTAGAGCAACAATCTTTTCCATCATTAGTGTTCTAGCACAGTCAATCACAGATCTATTTCTTCTTTTAGCAATTCCATTCTGTGGGGGAGTTCTAGGAGCTGACGTTTGTCTTTTGATTCCTTTATCATTACAGAATATTTTGAATTTATTTGATGTGAATTCACCACCTCTGTCCGATCTTAGGCATTTCAAGCTTTTTATTGTTTCCTTTTCAACTCTAGCCACATACCACTTAAACATTTGAAAATAATCAAATTTTTGTTTTAAGAACATAACAATCATCATCTTGGAATAGTCATCAATAAACAACATTATGTATTTATCTCCTCTATAGCTTTGTACTTCCATTGGACCACATAAGTTAGTATGAACTAATTCAAGTACTTCTTTAGATGTATAGTTTTTTCTCTTGAAACTTGACTTAGTCATCTTTCCTAGCTGACATTGTTTGCACATGATATTATTAGGCTTCTTCAATTTTGGTAAACCTCTGACTTACTTCATTTTACTGATGTTGACTAGATTGTCAAAGTTGACATGACATAATCTTCTATGCCATAACCATTCATCATCAAATTTTGCAATAAAATAAGAAACATCATCCATATCAAGGTAAAATAGATTACTCTTTGTTTGATCTCCTTTTCCTATCAGTTTACCATCAGTATCATAGATTTTTGCAGTTTTGTTTCCAAATTCCACTTTGCATCCTATATTGCCTAACTGTGAGACACTTAGTAAATTTTAGTTTAATCCTTCAACATAGTATGCACTATCACATGAAATTTGTTCTGTGAGCTTAATGAAACCTTTTCCTTTGATTTGACATGGAGCATCATTACCAAATCTAACACTATTTCCATCATACTGAGTAAAGTTAACAAACTTACTTTTATCTCCTGTCATGTGATGTGAGCATCCACTGTCTATGATCCACCTATCATTCTTGTTCATACATGTTACTAGTGCTATGGGTTCTTCTTCATCAGATTGATCCTTCATGGCTACATAAACAACTTCATCATCATTTTCATCAGAATTTTCTTCAACAATGCAACACTTCTTACCTTTTTCTTTGTAATATCTTTTGTCATCATCTCTTCTAAATTTTTTTTTGTTACCTTCCCTGTAATCCTTTTTCTATGTACACCTGGCAGCAATATGACCTACTTTATTGCAATTGAAACAAATGATAGGCATCTTACCTTTGAATTTTTCTTTACCTCTGTGAAATCTTCTAGCAAGCAATGCTTCCAATTGTTCCACATCTTCCTCATCAGTACTGCTGTGACTGGACACATACTTCAATTTTCTTCCTTTCTTTGATTTCACCTATTCAACATCTTTTAGCGATAACTTGGCCTTAAAGGCAGATTCAACATTCTCTGGTCTGTAGTTGTCAAAATTAGATAACTCAAATGTACTGAGTCTACCTATTATACCTTCAAAACTTAGATTGTTTCATGGTATACATCTTAGCTCTTGTATTGTTGATACTCTAATAGCATAGATAAGAAACAAGGTTCTTAAGAACTTACTATTAATAGTATCTTCATCCAATTGACCACTCAAGCATCTTATTGCACTTACCACTTCCTTTATTCTTGTACCATACTGAGCAACGTTCTCATTTGCCTCCATTTTCATGTCATCAAACTTTCCTCTGAGACTTTCTCTTTTTGCTCTTTGTACATTCTGATCTCCTCCATAGATTTCTGATAGGGATTTCCACATTTTGAATGCAGTATCACATCCTTTGATATCATCAAATTCAGCATAGCTGAGTACAGAGGCAATTTCCAGCATTTTCTGATTGTGTTCTTGCTTATTTTTCATATCTTCTGCAGTAGGAGCACCTGTTGGATCTACATGTTCAATGAGAATTGAATTTTGGGCATAATCTCTTATGGATCCAAGATGTAGCTTCATCAAGCTTTGCCATGCAACAAAGTTGTCTTTATTGAGCTTGGGAACTTCTCTCTTAGGCATTTTGATCTTTTCTGCTTATAGTTCCTTTAAATTGAGTCAGCAGTAAGGCTCTGATACCAATTGTTAGAATTCTTTAGAATAACTAAGAGGGGATGGGGGGGTGGTGAATCAGTTATCCAAGGTCCAAATGTCCTATTAATAATTTTTCACTACTTTTAATGAATCCATACACTTTTCATCCATCCAAACTTTAAATCAACCATATTAGCAAGTTACAGTAAATCAACATGCAAAGGTAAAACATGCAAGATCAACACATGACACAATAATTTACGTGGAAACCCAATTTGGAAAAAACTACTAGTAACATGCTACTTGATTCTCACTCTTTTGAAGTGATGCCGTGTTAAAAGCCCACCCTGTTAAAGGCTTACAACACACTGTTAAATGTGACCTTGTTAGAGGATTTCACCAAATTGTTAGGAATGGGCCTAGTTAAAGGACTTTAGAACATTCATTTGGAATGTCACCCTATTAAAAGATTTATCTCATGGCTATTAAACCAACCTAAGTCCATAGGATTTAAAATTTACTATTACAATTGCTAGAAAGTAACGATAATGGTCTTTTGATCTGATATAACTTACAACATACTTTGCAGATTTTAGATCACACTTTCAGTTCAATCCTAATGCTTGGCTTCAATCACTTCAGCTTTGACTACTTGACTTCTTCTCAAGCTTTCTGTCCTTGAGTCTTCTAACTCATTGTACCAATGCATCCATATTAGGGATCTTCTTACTGAAACAGAATCACTATGCTCTCTTATCGCCTTAGCACCTCTTTCAGCATTTCATGCTTTCATGCTTGACCGCCTCTCTCTCTTTTTCATTAACTTATGACTCCTTCAATAGAAATTTTATTTGCCTTTGCCGCTCATTTCTCCCTCTCCAATTTTAGGGTTTTGAATGGATTAGGTAGGATACAATGTATCTACCTCATATCTTGTTCTTATCTTCAAACTTTGTCAATTGTATCCTCAAAAATTTTTACATGGTGTTTTGTGCCACCAGCTCATCATTCTTATCTTCCATTTTAATTCAAAAACTTCTAGATAACAACCTTGTCAGCTTAGATCTGGTGAATCTTTGATTTTCAAAATAATGCAGCAACTTAGCATTATTGATTTACTGGTGCTCGACATCTCTGTGTTACTCGACACTATTGGTTTTACTGGTGCTCGACATCTCTGTGTTACTTAGCATCTATCTTTACTTGGCACTCGATATCACTCGACACTTGAACTTTCTCGGCACTTGAAGTTTACTCGACACTTGAACTTGCTCAGCACTTGAACTTGTTCGGCACTTGAAGTTTACTCGGCACTTGAACTTGCTTAGAACTTGAAGTTTACTCGGCACTTGAAGTTGCTCGGCACTTGAAGTTTACTCGGAACTTACTAGGAATTTTCTTGGCACATACTAGCTTGCTCGACTCCTTCTCTCTAATGAACTTAGTTGAGCTTTACAAATTTCTTAGCTAAAACCTTACATCTTTGATATGTTTTAGTGTGCCCATTCCCTGTATCTTATAGTATGTCATCAAATATACTTTTTCATCAATGGCTTAGTTGATCCTTGTACTTCATTTCAACATCATAACTTCAACCTTTCTCTAAGTGTTCTAATTACATCTTATTGATTGCCTCCTCCTTGACAATCAACTAATTGATAGTATTTGGATCACTAAAGCAATTGTCATTCTTACAAGTAGTAAGTTAGACATCAATAACAAAATAATGATTGAGAACATTCTTTATCAGTTCCATATATAATTCCAATAGCTTTTCTTATGATCATTTCAATCATTTCCAACAAACATGTTCTCCTCAAGTGAGTTCAAGTACTCCTCATGGGCACAAGGCTTCATAGAAGGCCACTATGCTATAACGAGATCTCATATGTATCATGCTGACTGTAAACTTACTATAGATGAATAATTAAATACCAAGGTGATGATCTTATTGATTAAATATTGTATAATGAGCATTGTATATTGTACAATTAATTAAGAGGATTATAAGTAGACAATTTTTTATTGATTATAATATAGGTGAATTTGAGCAAGGTGACCAAATTTTTCTTTCAAAACCATATGTGCAGATATAAACATTAAGTACAACATGTCCAATATTTTTGTAGATATAAACATTAATTAGACCAAAATTTTCTTTCAAAAACATATGTGCAGATATAAACATTAAGTAAAATATGTCTAATATTTTTCTAGATAGACACATTAATTACACCAATTTTTTCTTTCAAAACCATATGTGAAGATATAAACATTAAGTACAACATGTCCAATAATTTTATAGATATATTTTCCTATGAAGAAAGACCATGCTTAGCAATATAAACCCATAACAAAATAATGAGATAATTGCTATATTGTGGTCTTAGTTTCGAAGAAAAGTTGATAAATATAATTTTCCTTGCAAAAAGTGTAAGGGCTTAAAGAATCAAAGATTTATAATCACAATAGCCCAAAGTCATTGTAGGAAACATGGTCATGTTGAAGGGGGCCACAATTTTCGTCGATTAGTGAATGTATATTTCCAACTAGAGGAACATGGAGGTGTGAATATCCAAGCTAAGGATAACACTCCCATATAAGAAGATGATAATGTTCTAGAGTACATGATTGAAGAAGATGGCATTAGCATAGTTGATGAAGATGCTCATGATGATGGTACTAGTGCATATGGTAATGATGATGAAGATGGTCTTGATATACCTATACTTGAGAAGGCATACCGGCCCCTATACCAAGGCTCCCAAAAAACTCTTCTCTCTACTATAGTATTGTTGGTGAACTTGAAGGTTATGAATGGTCCATCCAATGTAGCAATGTCTTGTATGCTAAGGTATGCCATTTTTGTCATCTTCAATGTTAGTATACCATTGCTATTCATTATATTAACAATTTATATTTGTTGTTGTAAGTTGATAGGTGAGTTTTTGTTACCACCATCAAATATTTTGCCTCATTTGTAATAAGAATTATCTACCATTATGAATCAAATTGGAATGAAGTATTATGCAATAAATGCATGTCCCAATGATCACATTCTATATCATAAAAAACATGAATTTTCAAGAGAATGCCTTGATTTTTGTATTAGTAGATATCAGTTAGATCAACTAATAAAAAAGGTGCCTCACAAGGTTCTTCGATACATTCCCATTATTTTATGCCTTGAGTGATTATTCAAGTGCACTAGCTTGGCAAAAAGTATAAATTACCATGCATGCAATAGATGTCAAGATGGCATTATGTGAATGCCTATGGATGGTTTTGCATTTCAAGAGATAGAAAAAACATGGCCATACTTTAAAGAAGAACCTCATAATCTCAAGCTTGCATTGGCAATAGACGGTGTCAATCCATTTAGAGATATGAGATCTGTTTACTCAGTGCGGCTTGTTTTTGTTATTAACAATAACATTCCTCCTTGGATATCCATAAAGAGGGAGCACATAATGTTGTCAATAATTGTACCAAGTATTTTTTCATTTAATAGTTATCTAAATTAATTTATAAATAGTGTATCAAAATGGTCATAATAATTATGTAATATTTTTGTTTATTCAATTACTAGATAAGTACCAAGTTAAAGATATGAATGTGTATATTGAGCCCCTTATTGATGAGTTGTTGAAGTTATGGAATGAGATCACTATGTATGACATCTCTAAAGAAATAGGACAAAGACAATTTCAATTCCATACAATGCTTGTATGGACAATACATGATGCCCTTGGGCTTACTCATTTCTGTGATATGTTATATTGTTAAGGTCATGTATTTTTGGTTTGTTATTGTGTTTACACATCATTGTTGTATGTTTAAGTTGTATATGATAATTGTACATGATCCAATTATACATGATATTTTAGATGTTCAAATAAAGGGCAAATTTGCATGTCCAGTTTGTGGTCTAAAAATGAAATCTCATCATTCAAGATGTTTAGGAAAATAGGCATTTAATGAGTCTAAGAATTTTCTCCACAATAGTCATAAGTATCAAATTACTAAAAAATATATTTTCAATAGAAAAGAAGAGACAATATCAAGGCCACGAAGAATGACACCTTATCTATGGAAGCTAGAATATGATTGACTAAATTACTGAGGTAATGTCTAGTTTATGGTCTAAATTTTGAAATTTATATTTTGATATTGCCTTTTATTTAGTAATGCCTTTTATTTAGTAATGATGTAATTGATTCTTTGTGAAGGTCATCAAGGCATCAATGACCAACTTCTTAGAGGAATAAAAAGTTATCCTACTCAATTTAATAGGCTAACATACTACAAGGGTTTCCCAATCATGCATTTGTTTGATGCTATGCATATTGGAAAGAATGTAACAAAGACCGTATGCAAAATATTGGATGGAAGACATGACAAAGGAAAAATTGCCAAAATTTGTAATGATTCATGAATCCAATCGTGCACTAAAAAAATTCATTGAATCAAATAAAAATGGAGACCGCATAAATACAAATGCCCTTCCTTGATTATTAATGGAGCAACAAAGTGATGCATTAAAAGAAGTCATAAAAAAAAAATCTATAGGATTGGTTGCAAATATAAGAAGTCTTATGTCAAAGAAAGGTGATTTTGGGCCAGGGTTGAAAAAACATGATTGACATACCTTCGTCAAGGTAAGTCATGTTCTTTATTTACAATATATTTGTAAAATTACATGTAATACCTATTGTATTATTTCATAATATATTCAAAAGATCATTTTTTTAATGATTGTAGTACATTTTACAAGGTCTCTATCCCTCCCACACTAGTTTGACAACAATATTAAACAAGTTATACATGATCTTGAAAAATATATGAGGTGAGTAGTGTTATTTTTTCGATTTATTATACATATATTATATTTATGACACTTTACTTTTTATGCAATTTATTGTATATTTTTATTTAAAATCTCATATATATGTTCTTGCATGTTGAATCTCTTTTAGGTGGTTATAATCTAAAGAAATTGATAAAAAAAATATAAAACATTGCAAGAGAAAAATTTCAAAGCTTATGTGTGAAATGCAAAAGTGTCTACCTTCAACTTTTTTCAATGCTGAGGAACACTACCTCATACATCAAGTTGAGGAGATTGAATTGTGTGGACCTTTACAAACTACATCAATGTTAATGGTTGAGAGACACTTGAAATTTATGAAGAGCTTGGTTTGACAAAGAGCACATCCTAAGGGTTCTATAGTAGAGGGATATATGGTATAGTAGACCATAGCATACATTAGTGAATATCTTCCCAAGTTTGCATCAAAGTTACATGTAGATTGCATTTGGGATCCCAACTCTATTAACAGATTCAAAGGGGAGAACTTGATGGGGAAAGGTAGATTGAGGAAAGTAAGAGGTAATAGTAAGATTTTATTATAGTTAATTAATTCTTATCCATCATAAATATAAGTTGTTTCTAACTGGTGTAGTTGTTTTCTTTATAATTGGAAGTGAGTGGGATGCATTACATTTGTATATTGCAAACAATCTTGATTGGATGATGGTGTGGATTCAATAGTCTCAAAAAAATGGTTTCTCATTAACATGGGATGATGTTGCATCATTGGTTAAAGAATCTCATTGTAATAGAGATCCCAATGTTATGCCAATGGTACTTGATCTAGCATATGGGTTAAGAGATAGAAAGGTGCATAGAAGATTACTAATCATGACCCATAAGTTTAATATCAACTCATAGATTGATGCAAATAATCTTGAAATATTTGAATGATTGCATATCAAACACGAAAAAGCTATGTACTACCATGGTCATAAATTTTGCATAAAAAAGTTAGCAGAAATGAAGAAAACTTGTGATTCTAGGATAAGTGCAGTCTTGGAGGTCCCTAATATTTTATCTAGAAATGAAATACATCCTCAACAATCTAAAAATTGATACTATGTAATTTTGGATGATATACTTGAGTGTGACTTTAATTATTCAAATTAGTTCTATTTGTCATTAAATGGTATAGACTACGGTTGAATCAAAATGATCCTGATAGGATTGTTATTGAACATGATAATGGATTTACAATGATTAATACAAGGTCATTTGAGCTAGTTGGAGATGAGCCCTATGTTCTTCCAAGCTAATGTGAGCAAGTGTTTTACTTTGACATTCCACATAAATTGGGTTAGTCATTTTTTGTTAGACATGATCTAAAAGGAATGCCAGTAAAGTATAATGTGATGGAAGAAGAAGATACTAAATAATCAAAAGATGAAGTAAATGATGATCATGAATGAATGTTACACAATGATGAAGAAGAAGATGATGATAATGTTGATGATGCTAATAATGATGGTGATGATGGTCATGATCATGCTGATGAAGATGGTGATGGTCAAGGTGATGATGCTCATGATAATGGTGATAAAGATGATGATAATGACGATGAAGATGGTGGTGGTGACGATGATGATCAAAGTGAAAAGTACAATGATGGTGATGATGATGAAACAAAATCCTAGGTTTCTCTACTATCCTCCATGTTTTCAATTTTGTTGAGATGCAAAACCTTACTTTATTGAGTTCTCAGTGGGTGTCAAGTTCATAGTTACTGCTGAGTGATCTTTGATTGTTGAGTCACCCTTTGGTTATCAAGTTTGTGTGGTTGTCGAGTTTATAGTTGCTATTGAGTGATCTTTGTTTGCTGAGTCATCCTTTGGTTTTTAAGTTCATGTGGTTGTCGAATGTTCATTTGGATGTTGAGTGCTAGTATTTTGTAGAGCCTTTGTTTGTCGAGTTGTCTCTGTCTGGTTCTAGTTTGGGCCGACCTTGCACATATTTAATTTTGACATAGGTAGTTAATATTTGATGTGAGCCAACTTGGGGTTGTGCATGCATTTAATGTAAGGTTAATTTTGTGATAGGATGACCTATGGCTGCACAAGCATTTAAGGAGGTCTAGGATTGAGTTTTGAAAGGGGAAAAAAGTAAAGAGTGAGTAAGAAGCAGAATGTGAAGTTGGATCATTGAAGATTGTAATTAAATTATATATGGCCATAACCTAAAAGGCCCTACAATTGGGTGTGCAATAGATCTTTGAATGCATATATGAATGAAAGCTTTTACTTCCTTTATCTTTCAAGTTATTTCTTTTGTTTTTATTTCTGCTATGTTGACTCTGTGCAAGTGGTGGTGATAGCTGGGTGTGCCTCTAGCCCTAGTCATTTCTTGCTCTCCCAACATCAACTGGTATCAACGCAGAGGTTCATCCTTGAGGTGATTGGATTGTGTAGAGCCCTGAGTGAATTGGATTATAGGGTTGTAGATCTATGGATTTGACCTATAGCTTGCAAAGGGTTATGATCTTGCATGAACCTAATTTGTAGAAATGGTTTGAGGTAGAGAAAATGTTGATAATGCAATATTGGATAAATTCAAACAAATTATAGTCAGATTAGATGCTATAGAAACAACCAAGAGGAGAGGAGCACATCTTGATGATGTAAGTGATGCTGAAGCAATAACACCAAACCCTAATCTAAAACCTAAAGAAGATCAAGATGAAGCAAGGTTGTTGAGAGTGTTGTCTCAGGCAAGTTTAAAGCTTGATGTAGAAGTTGTTCCTTATGATGGAAAATTGGATACCAATGCTATGCTAGATTGGATCTCTAAAATGGAAAAGTTATTTGAGTATGAAAAGACTTCTAATAATAGGAAGGTGAAGATTGTAGTTACTAGGTTGAAAGGACATGCCTCACTATAGTGGGAGCATTTGAAAACTAATACACAAAGAAGAGGAAAGGAAAAGATTAGAACTTGTGTGAAAATGGTGAACAAGGTAAAGAACAAATTCCTTCTTGCTGATTACTAAGTTAGCTTGTTAAGAAAGATGCAAAATTTGAGACAAAGAGACATGACTGTGAAGGAGTATAATGAGGAATTATATAGATTGGATATCAGATTTGGATATGTGGATGATGATGTTGAGAAAATTGCAAGGTATATAAATGGATTGAGATCTAGAATTCAAGATGAAATAAGTTTTGTAAAATTGGAAAGTGTAGAAGAAGCATACCAATATGCCTTAAAGGCTGAAGAGATCTTGACAAAGAAGCATGAACAAAGACAAAGAGGCAGAGGTGGTAGATTCTAGAGAGGCAGAGGTAGATCTTATGGAGAAGGTGGTAGTTTTGAAAATTATGTACAAGATAAGGGAAAATTTGAGTGGAAGAATGATGACAAAGGCAAGACCAAGTGGAAGGTTGTTGATTCTTACTGAGGAAGAGGTAATTCTTATTCTAGAGCTAGTTTTCATGGTAAATGTTTCATATGTGGTAAAGAAGGGCATATATCCTTTGAATGTAGATCTTCTAAAAGTATGCAAGGTAACAAAAATGTTGTAATTCAAGGAGACACTAAGGGTTCACTAAGTGGACCTAAGGCTAGTGAAAATATGATGGTAAGAAGAACCTTATGTAATAAAGGAAGTGATGAGAAACCTATCCTAAGGAGAAGTATTTTCAAAATTAGATGTAAGATGGCTGGAAAATATTGCAAGGTAATCATTGATAGTGGAAGTTCTACAAATTTGGCATCAGACAAGATGGTTATAAAGTTGAAATTGCAGGGGCTAAAGTATCCTAAATCCTATCCTGTTTCATGGATCAAAGATTAGCATAAAATATTGGTAAGTGAGCAATGCCTTATGAAGTTCAAGATTGGACATTACTTTGATGAAGTTTTGTGTGATATTATGCCTATGGATTATTGTCATATTTTATTGGGTAGACCTTGGCAATATGATAGATATGCTATACATGATGGAAGATTGAACCAATATACTCTTTGGGTGAATGAGAAGAAACAAATATTGTTGCCTTTGATTGAAAGTCTGGATGAGGCTAATTGTACTATTGTAAAATTTGCATGGTTAATGGGAAACAATTTGAAAAGGAAATAAAAAAGAATCAAATTTGTTTTTCTATAATTCCAAGGAGACTGAGTTGTGTAAATAGTAACCGAGTGCCAAAAAATAGTGTTAATTGAGTGCCAGTCAGTGGTGACTGAGTGACAACTAGTAGTATCAACCGAGTACCAAAAGAAATTATAGAATTGTTGAATGAGTATAAAGAGATTGCTATAGAAGATATACCTGATGGTTTACCTCCAATGAGAAGTATAACTCATTGTATGGATCTAATTCTTAAAGCTAGTTTGCCGAACAAAGAACCATATAGATTAACACCTATAGAGAATGAAGAACCTAATAGACAAGTGAATGATTTATTGTAGAAAGGTTTGATTAGAGAAAGCTTGAGTCCATGTGTTGTACCTACTATATTAGCACCTAAAAAGAATGGAGAATGGAGAATGTGTATTGATTCCAGAGCTATTAACAAGATCATAGTGAAATATAGGTTTCCTATACTAAAGATGGATGACATAATGGATTGTTTGAGTGGAGTAAAGTATTTTAAAAAGATTGGTTTGAAGAGTGGTTATCATCAGATCAGAATTAGAGAAGGTGATGAATGGAAGACTACTTTCAAGATAAAAGATAGTTTATATGAATGGTTGGTTATACCTGTGTTGCATAAACATGTAAGTAAAGGAAAACACATTGAGCAACTAATGCATCTTCCTACATTATCATGCAAAACCTCAAAATATGAAAGAAGACATGTGAATAAACAACATGAAACAAAAATGAGCATAAAAGAATTCAAAATATCACTATGCAAACCTCATGAAACCATCAAGTGGAGATGATTTCATCACTCATGGGATGTGGTTGCTCACAAGTCCAGCATCATAACAATGAGGTAGATAGTAGATGTGGAAATGAGGAGAGGGCTCTCCTTTTATAGGAAAATGGATGCAATGGACAACTAAGATTGAATGCAAGATGGAGGGCTAGGATCTCTCAGGATCGATGAGGTGTCCATGAGGTGGAGGACAAGTAGACTCCACATGGATTAGGGTTTTGACCATTCAAAGGGGGCAATATGCTCACACATGTGTGAGCAACCTTTGATGGTGACATGTCAATGACAGGTGTAAGAGGTGAGACAACTTGATTCTCATGCAAGAGGACAAGTGTGCAAGAGGCATGCAAGATATGAGGGATGAGGAAAGTGTGAACATCTCTCACACATGTGTGAGAACACACTTAGGCTCAAGAGGTGATTAGCTAGGATGATTAGGAAAAGAGAGCATGATTAGGAAGTGGGTAGGTTTAGCAAGATGGGTTAGGTAGGCTAGTGAGGTTAGGTGAGGGTTAAATGTAGGAGCCATGTGCTCAAATAGGATTAAATGCAATATTTAATTCCTAGTGGGATTAGGAGGGAATTAATTAAGTAAATGAAGTACTTAATTAAAGTGAAAGGGGTTAGATTCAAGTGGAAATTGGTTAGGATTTAAATAAACCTTAGTTTATTTAAATCAAGGTAAGGCAAACATAATTAAATAAATGTAAAATTTATTTAATTAAGGTAGGGGAATTAAATAAATAATGAATATTTATTTAATTGGCTAGGAACGGGTTTTGGACAAATTTTGGTGTCTACATTTTGCCCCTCTTTGATATAGCATTAGTAATGTTATATCAAAGAAGAATAAAATATAGTGGCTGAAAGGATAAGACTAGTAGCATGATGCCCCAGTCATGGAAGGATGAGGAAGGATGACGAGGAGGAAAGGGTATGCCCCCTCGAGAGGACATGTGGGTTAGGAGAACACAGATGTTCTCTCAAAATGCAAGGAAGATGGAAGGGAGTTATGCTGCAATGGTGTGAACAACCTAAGTTTGATATTGTACTCAACACTATGCACCAAGGTATAAGGAACCAAGATGACAATGTGTCAAGTATGTGATAAAGGGGTCTAATACAACCATATGCCTTATGAAACCATGATATGGAAGACCATGATTCGTGGGACAATAGGATGCAAAGACCATGATACATGCAAAAAATGCTAATGCATACAAGTAATCAAGCAACCATGCACAAAAGATCAAAAGCAAACCACCATTTTTCCCCTAGTCAAGCTAAAAACCCAGAAATGGATCGATTGATGATGATTGATTAAGGATGGCAAAGCTAATGCTAAGTGTAATGCACATACAAGGATTGGGAAGGATTCATCCCATGATAATGATGTTTGAATATGGTCAATGGATTATCTACTGATCGGGTCAAATTGATGAATCGATTAGGGATTGATGTACAAGATTAGATTGATTGAATTAGTATTAAGTGCACAAGTGATTTTTTTTTGAATTTTTTGATTTTATGGTGGATAGAAGAATGATCGTGGATGAGAGTGGAAAAATGATGTTGATAGGATGAAAAATGATGAGAGTAGAATTGATTTGATGTGAAAGAATTAGAAGAATGGAAATTTGATTGAAGTATGAATTTGATTGAATTGAGTGGAAGAACTAGATTGAATGTGATATGAACAAATAGAATGGATAGAAATGAATTGATCGAATGAATAGAATGGAACCAATGACAAGGGAGGGTCAAGGTATGTTAAATGGAGGAAAAGCAACATGATGTGGTGGATGCAAGGAATAGTGAAAGGCTATGAGGGGCCAAATGATATGGTGGCGAAAAAATGCGGGGCCAAGGATCATGTTTCAAAGGAGTCCAAATGTCCCATACCAAGGATAGGAAAATGGAGGGAAATATGGTGGGAAAGGATGCATGAAAAGGGGAGATGGCATGAAGGCTAGCGTGTGGAGGAAGAGAAGGCATGTGCTCTTCCAAAGCATGTATGAACATTTTGTTATGGTGCCTCTAAGGGTGATCACGAGCATGGGTATGAAAATGGAATGAATAGGGGATATGGGAGGGAGGGTATGAAAAAGGTATAATGATATGAAGGGTATGGATGAAGTGTGCAATATGAAGGGGATGGGATGGAAGGGATGACCAAGATCAAGGACATAGGAAAGGGGGTTGGAAGTACATAGGAGTATGGATGGAAAATGGATGAAATGAACATGACAAGGACTATGGGATGCAAGAGAGGGATAGCATGTCAAGATCAAATATATGGAAAGATGATAGAAGTAGGACAATGTATGGATAATGCACAAGGGATATGGAAAGTGCATATGGATGGATGAATGGAAAGTGAAAGTCAAGATCAAAGATGGAAAGGGATAATGAATGGTAGATGGAAGGAGGGAAGATATGTAAGGAAGAGCGATATGGATGGAGCTTGCCCCTAGTGTAGAGTGCAAGTGGACAAGGAAAAGTGAATGGAGGGATACATGATAGGAGAATGAAGGGAGGACTCAAGCATCTATTTATATGGATGGTATTCCTTGATTTTTTTTTTCTTTTTATTTTCAAGGAATTTTTACAATTTGCTCCTAGATGTTGATAGGGTAGTGAACGGAGGAAAATGGCTTATGAAAAAGTTTGGATTAAGGGATTGGAGTGGGTGGGAGGAAAATATGGTTGATGGATGCTAGGTTGGAAGGCTTGTGAATGGGTGGGTGAAGGAAGTGGAAAGATCATCATTGGCACACACCTTAAAGGGTGATGGAAAGGAGGAAAGTGTGGGGGATAGGTAGGAGAAAGTTTGAATTTTGGGACATAGGGACCCAAAATGGATGAAGGAGATGATGGATTTGGGATGGTGGATTGATGCATGAGGGAAGCCTTTGGGTTAGAAGAATTGGATGTCATTTGGAATCTTTCTTTGAGATTCATTGCTACATTAAGTAGCTTTGGTATCCACATAATTTTTGCATTTTTGATTTTTAGCCTTTGTGGCCTTTTGATTTTGCTTTGGATCAGATTTTTCTTTTCTTGAACATGTCGTTTAGAAGGGACATGTTGATCCTTAGATTTTTGTGGATTTTTGGCTTCATTCACTTTTTCTTTAGCATCCAATTTTCTTCCATTGGCCATGGTATGGGTGCATGAAGGTAAATGAGATGGAGAGCTTATGGATTGTGAACATTGGAAGGAAGTCAAGGATGTGTGCCTTTGTTGATCTTTAGGAGCATGAACGGATGAAGGAGAAAACATGGATATGGTAGATGGATGTATGTAGGGACCCAAAATGGATGGAAGGGGTGAAGGGTTTGACAATGGAACATAAGGACCTAGAATGGATGGAAGATAAGGACCTAGAATGGACTTGGAGGAGGAATGATGGGAAGCTTTAGGTTTGGAAGAAGGAATTGTGGAAGGTGTACCAACATCTTGAGACGTTATTTCTTCAATGGGATACTTAGCATTTTCAACACAAGATGCGAGTCCAGGTAGATGGGATACATGAGTGGATGGGATAGGTGTGATAGGATCATGTGGAAGATTAGGATCATGAAGGGGATTATGAGGGTTAATGGGATTGTGAGATGGAGTGGGATCATGAAAAGAAAATGAAGGGGTGCTTTGATCTTGACTTAGAAGAGGATCATGTAGTGGAATGAGTGGATCATGAGATGGAATGGAGGGGATGGAATCATGAGATGGCGTGATTTGATCTTGACATGGAGGAATATTAGTGGATGGAGTGGAAGGAATCTCTTCATGAAGTGGAGGATCTATGGAGGCTAACTCTTGAGATGGAATGGAATTTATCGTACATGGGATGCCTTGATCTTGATTAGGAAGGGAATCATGAGATGGACTAGGAGGGATAAATGGATCTTGAGGGATAAGGGAATGAGGGGATGGAGAAAGGCTCAGATCTAGAAGAGAAGAGGCATCTATAGTATCATGCTTTGTAGGAAGAACATTGGGTGATTGGCTCTCTTTATTTTGTATTTTACACTTAGCCAAGAATGATGAGAAGTACCCCTTACGAGGTGGGGATGATGTGGATTTTGGAGGATGAGGATCATGTGAAGGTTGAACTATGGGGAGGGGATTTCATGGAGGGTTGGGGTTGGATGGGACATGAGGACTATGATCTTTGAAACATGGGGGAAGAGGACACATGGCATGGAAGGCGGCCTCTTGCTATTGGCTTGCTAAGAGATAATTCTTTAATTGTTCAATTTCCATGGCAAGGGCATTTGTGTTGGAGGAAGTGTGTGAGCTAGGAATGGAATCGTATGGAGTTGAAGGATAATGAGGTGAATTTCCCTTGTCAAAGGTAGAAGAAGAATGAACATGAGATAGCTGAGAGTTAGATATGAAATATTGAGGATGAATTTGATATGCAGGTTGAACAGGAGGTAGAACTCCATATTGTCTTTGAAGATTGTCAACCATTTGATTAAGAAAATTCAAATCCATAGATGTTAGAAGAAGAGTGATGAATGATGAAGGAAATATGAACTTAGGACTAGGAACAAGCTTGGACTTTGCGTTGATTCAAATTGGATTTGACTTGATATGATTTGATTTGATTTTGATATGATATGATTTGATTTGATTGGATATGATATGGATAAGGGTTTGATTTGATTTGATAAAAAACCCTAACCAAGTGAATGTGAGATTTAAATGAAAGTCCAATGTTAATGATAATGTTCCTATGTCCAAAGTAGAATGATTTTATGAAGATTAAATTAGAAGAATGTTTGAATAGATGAAGAAAGATTGATTGATTTTGAATTGAAGATGTAAATGGATTGAATTAAGAATTGATTAGAAAAGAATAAATTTGACAAGGGATTGGATTAGAAGGATGATGACGTGAAGGATTGAATTATGAATGCATTATGAGATTGACGGAGGAAATTGGATCTAGATGATGATGAAACATGACTAGGATGGAGATTAGGGAATTAAATTGAATGACAAGGATTTGATGTGGACCAATGGAGATGATTAAGACGTCAAGGAAATGGTTTGAATGATGAAGACTAGATGTATGAAGGTGATGACTGTGATAGAAAGAAGAAGTGATGTGGAATGATGTGGACAACTTGACTAAGAAGTCTTAAACCAAGACTTGTTTTTGTTGTTTTTGAAATTGTTTTTTGATTTTTTTTTGGATTTTTGAAGTTTTATGATTTTTATGGCTTTTTTTATGTTTTATGATTTTTTGGATTTTTTATGTTTTAAGATGCAAAATATATACAATGAAATATGTACAAGGCAAGTTTAGATGGTGTTTGTCCCCTTCAAATGGGGAGGTTTTTGAACATTCAAGCACGTAGAACACACCAACAAACCTATAAGGTTGCAACTAGGATATACAAGGTTCAACTAGAGGGCGTCCTCGATATACACAAGGTACGTGAGGCTCAAATCTGTAGATGAAAGAAAATACTGCCACACAGCCGAGGGGAGACGGTAACCCAAATCTCCTCCACTTCCCAAAGGTATAAAGTTCTTTGGGGCTTAGCCAAGAGTGACAATATTTTACTTCCAAGAGAGGTGTCTTTCGATTCACCTCCCAATTTTTATACTCCGCTAGAACACTGGAGTTGAGGTCGTCCCAAGGGGCGATGAAATCCCCAAATAGGCCTCCTAAAAAAGAAAAACAAGACCACTTATTTCTTGTGCACCCAAGATCACCCGAAGGCGCGAGGGGAGAGAATACGTAAGTGGCCTTGGGGTTTAAAAGACACGCGTTCATTCCCAATGAAACTTTAGGTTTTCTATCTACTTGAAGACACTCGTGATTATAGCATACAATGTTCTTTCCAATTTGAAATGTCGCCAATGTAAATGAAAATGCGGATTCATCAACAAAAAGGTAAATTGAGCATGTGCATAAGCAAAATGTTGAAAATGAAATCAATTTTCCTTAAGGCATTCGAGATTGTGTGGGTTCATTTTAAGCACCAATTCCAAATGTTTACTAACCTAAACATGCATGTTTGCTAACCTAGGCATACATGTCCATTCCCTTAAGGCATTCAAGATTGAATTTGATTATTTTAGCGTTTAACCATGCATTCAAAGATGAATGTTTATGCATACAAGTTCATTTCCAAAATAAAATTAAGGCAAAATCTGCAAGAAATATGATTAGTGATAAGATATCCCTGCAAAAACATAAGTTAGAGTATCAAAAATGTAGAGCAAATGTGAAACAACACTGCAATGAAAAGGTTAGCACAAAGTTTTGACTTTGATAGAAAAAATAGAGATCTAAACAACATCAAAATCTCATAAAACCAATATCAACGTGATGAGCTCAGAATTAGCTTTTCGGTGATATTTCATTTTTCAAAAACAGAGCTCGTATGCTCAAGTTATGAGTAAAAATGTGAAGGTTACTCCTTATGGTCTTAGAAAGCATGTGGACTGCTGATGCAGTGCTGATGTCAATGACCTGCGAGCAAAAAATTGACGGTTAGGAGCACGTCAAGCAAATTTTTTTTTGTTTTTTTGAACTTTTTTCAACGTTTTTGCTTTAAAAAAAAAGAAAAAAAGAAAGTGAAATCCCATTCATATTTTAAAAAAAAATGAATGTTATGTTTCAAACCTAAAGTTGAAAAAGACAACAAAATTTATTTTATTATTGTTATTTTTTTGAGTTGTGTTTTAAAATCTTTGAAAAATGCAGAGGGTTTGAGCAGCTAAGCGGGAGATTAGTGTGGGTGGAGCAGAGGCAGTTTTGGAGCAGGTGGGCAGTGGAGGGCGACAAGATGCGGCCGAGGTGGAGGGGCACGCAGGCGTTTGGGGTTTTTCGCACAGGGCGGATAGGAGCGTGGGAGAGTGGCTTGGCCATAGGCTGAAGGGAGCTGGTAGAGTGGAAGGGAGGCGAGACGAGAGGCTGGGGTTACAGGCGTCGGTGGCAGGAAGGACGCGGTGGTGGGCCTCGAACTAGGTAGCACGGGGGGAGATGAGCAACGCGTTGCAGGCGGGTGGTCGGGGCTACAACGTCGACGGTGGGAAGGACGCGGCAGTGGGCAGATAGAGGGGTGCTGTCGGAGAGAAGAGGGAGCGGGGGCGGTTCGATTGCAGCGATAAGTGCAGGGGGGAGAGATGCAGCGGGCCGCAGGTTGCACCACTGGCGGGCGCCGCTGCGGGTGGCGCCGTGGCGGTGGCCTGTGGTCACAAACCAAAAAGAAGTTAATTTTTTTTTATATTATTATTATTGTTTTTTTTTTTTTCAAATTTTTTTTTTTGATTTTTTTTTTAATTTTAAAAATTTGATTTTAACTAATCTAACCCCATTTTTAAAAAAAAAATTTGTTATATATATATATATACATATTTTAAAATACAAATGACTTTAAATGATTTTTGAAAATAAAAAAAGCACAAATGCATTAAAATAAAATGACTCCCACCTTTTTTTTTTTTTTTTTCAAACAATTTATGTATTAACAAAAAGGGGAGTATTTTTTTTTTCTAATAACGAATATTTAACGCATATGTACTCTAGAACTTGAAAATAAAGCCATAAGCAAAATATAAAGTGTTTTATGTCAAAAAAAACTTCCCTTAGGTCCTCCAAATGCAATGATGGGCTCCTTGACTTGATTAGATGCTCCTCATGAAACTTGATCCCCAAATGCAAGCTTTCAACCTACAAACTTGAAAACTCACAAATCACTAAAAAACACATTAGATCATTAGTTTGAACCCATGAAGTGGGTCCCACTGGGTGTGCCAAAAATGTGTTGCATAAAAATATAACTAAAGGAAAACACATTAAGAAACTAATGCATCTTCCTACATTATCATGCAAAACCTCAAAATATGAAAGAAGACATGTGAATAAACAACATGAAACAAAAATGAGCATAAAAGCATTCAAAATATCACTATGCAAACCTCATGAAACCATCAAGTGGAGATGATTTCATCACTCATGGGATGTGGTTTCTCACAAGTCTAGTAGCATAACAATGAGGTAGATAGTAGATGTGGAAATGAGGAGAGGGCTCTCCTTTTATAGGAAAATGGATGCAATGGACGACTAAGATTGAATGCAAGATGGAGGGCTAGGATCTCTCAGGATCGATGAGGTGTCCATGAGGTGGAGGACAAGTAGACTCCACATGGATTAGGGTTTTGACCATTCAAAGGGGGCAATATGCTCACACATGTGTGAGCAACCTTTGATGGTGACATGTCAATGATAGGTGTAAGAGGTGTGAGAAGCATGGCTTCTCACACATGTGTGAGACAACTTGATTCTCATGCAAGAGGACAAGTGTGCAAGAGGTATGCAAGATATGAAGGATGAGAAAAGTGTGAACATCTCTCACACATGTGTGAGGATTCCTCACACATGTGTGAGAAAACACTTAGGCTCAAGAGGTGATTAGCTAGGATGATTAGGAAAAGAGAGCATGATTAGAAAGTGGGTAGGTTTAGCAAGATGGGTTAGGTAGGCTAGTGAGGTTAGGTGAGGGTTAAATGTAGGAGCCATGTGCTCAAATAGGATTAAATACAATATTTAATTCCTAGTGGGATTAGGAGAGAATTAATTAAGTAAATGAAGTACTTAATTAAAGTGAAAGGGGTTAGATGCAAGTGGAAATTGGTTAGGATTTAAATAAACCTTAGTTTATTTAAATCAAGGTAAGGCAAACATAATTAAATAAATGTAAAATTTATTTAATTAAGGTAGGGGAATTAAATAAATAATGAATATTTATTTAATTGGCTAGGAACGGGTTTTGGACAAATTTTGGTGTCTACAATACCTTTTGGTTTAACTAATGCACCTAGTACTTTCATGAGGTTGATGAATGAAGTTCTATTTTTTTTTTGGGTAAGTTTGTGATTGTTTATTTGGATGACATTCTGGTATTTAGTAAGTCTGATGAAGAACATCTTGAGCATGTTAGATAAGTATTACAAAGATAGAAAGATGAGAAGTTGGTGATTAATTTGAAGAAGTATTCTTTTATGCAAGAGGAGATTGTGTATTTGGGATTTATGATTTTAGCTAATGGTTTGAAGATGGATCCTGAGAAGGTAAAGGAAATTTTGGAATGGACTACACCTAAGAATGTGGGTGAGGTAAGATCATTTCATGGTTTGGCTAGGTTCTAAAAAAAGTTCATAAGAAATTTCAGTTCTATTTGTAATGCTATGATTGAGATAATGAGAGGAGATAAAAAGGAATTTAAGTGGACACATGGAGTTGATAATAGTTTTGAGACTTTGAAACAAAAGGTTGCTAAGTAACCTATATTGGCTTTACCTGATTTCAATAAGGTATTTCAAGTTGAATGTGATGATAGTGATAGTACAATAAGAGCTGTATTGAGTCAAGAAGGTAAACCTATTGCTTTCTTTGGTGAGAAGTTGAATGATGCTAAAAGGAAGTACTCTATGTATAATCAAGAGTTTTATGCTATTATTCAAGCCTTGAAGAAGTGGAGACATTATTTGATTCCTAAGGAGTTTGTGTTGTATACTAATCATAAAGCTTTGTAGTACTTGGGAAGTCAACATAAATTGAATCAGAGACATATGAAGTGGTTTGAGTACTTACAGAGTTTCACTTTTTTATCAAGCATAAGAGTGGAGTTACTAATGGAGTTGCTAATGCATTGAGTAGAAGATGTTCTTTGTTTACTGAAATGAAGGTTGAAGTTCTTGGTTTTGATGACATGAAAGAGTTGTATGATGTTGACCCAAATTTTTTTGAGGCCTGGAGAGAGTGCACTGCACCAAATCTAATAGACCATATAAGTAAGTATGATGAATATTTCATTTAGGAAGGTATGTTGTTCAAAGGAATTTAGTTGAGTATCCCTAGAAGTTCCATGAGAATTAATTTGATTAAAGAAAAGCATAGTGGAGGATTGGCTAGGCATTTTGGAATTGATAAGACATTGAGTTTTTTGAAGGATAAGCATTACTAGCTACAAACGTATAAGGATGTCCAGAGATTTGTGAAGAGTTGTGGAATTTGTCAAGTTGTAAAAGGAGTAAGTCAAAATAATGCTTTGTATACACCTATTACTGTTCTTGAGAAACCTTGGAGTGACATTAGCATGGATTTTGTTCTTGGATTTCCTAAGACAGTGAAGGGGTATGATTTTATATTTTCTATGGTGGATAAGTTTTATAAAATGGCTCATTTATGTAAGAAGACATCAGATGTTGAGCATGTTGCTGAACTTTTCTTCAAAGAAATTGTGAGATTGCATGGATTACCAAGAAGTATTGTTTCAGACAAAGACATTGAGTTTGTTGGTTATTTTTGGAAGACTATGTAGAAGAAGATGGGTACTGAGTTAAAGTTTAGTTCTACATTCCATCCATAGATAGATGGACAAGCATAGGTTGTGAATAGAAGCTTGGGTAATTTTCTAAGATGTTTAGTATGAGATAAGCAAAATAATTGGAAAATAGTGTAGGCACAAGCTGAGTTTGCATATAATAATTTTGTGAATAGGAGTATAGAGAAAAAAATGTTTTGAGATTGTTACTGGAATGCAACCTAAAGGTATATCAAATTTGAGATATATTGCTAGTGAAGAAAAGAGAAGTGTTGCAGGGGAAGAATTTGCTGATTTTATGAAATCTTTGCATAAGGAAGTGAAGTTGAGAATGGAAAAAAGTAATCAAAAGTATAAGGAGAATGTTGATAAGTCTAGAAGACATCATGATTTTAAAATTTTTGATAAGATAAACATGTTTTATAGGGACCCTAAAACCCAAAAGCAGCTACATAAACATGGCGGAAAATAAGCAATAGAAGCCCAGCTAGAATAAAACAAGTCTAATGGCTGATAATAAGCACAAGGCCCAACCAACAACAGAGGCTAGAAAAATAAACTGTCTTTAACACAACAAAAAATAAAAAGATAGAACAAGAGGGCCACTCTTCATTCTTCCTCTCAAGATCCTGCATGGCTTGGGCAACCTCATAAATCTTTTGGTGCTCCTCAACCATCTGCTCTTGGGCTTTCTGCATATCTTGGTCCAAACTAGTAAAGGTGATATCAGTGGCCATATGTTCATCAGACTTGGCTCTACCTCTATCCTTTCCATCCTCACCTACCAGTAGGCCTCTGTCTTTGATCACACCAGTTAAGGAGAGAATATTGTCATTGATTGAATTGAGGAGAGAGATCATCTGACTTGCCAAGTTATGATTGTAGTTTTCTAGATTCTTAATTCTCCTCTCAGCTAGACTGACTCTTTCCTCCTAACCCCCCTAGTTCTCATTATCTGTATTCTTCTTGTTGCCCTCCAACTAACTAACCTTCTCTTTGACCTCTTTCAACTCATGGTATAGCCACTTGATTGATCTAAAATTGTCAATCATGTTGTTATGAGCATAAGATTCATTCTCGTCTCCATAGCATAATCAGTGATAGCCAAAATAACAGGGTTAATGAGCTCTTCAAGCTGGGGCTGTTCCTAGTTATCCACCAAAATCTAAGGATTCATAGCTTCTCTAAAAATTTCCATTGTCATAATCCTAACATTGAAATTCCTTCAAGCTTTTCTCCTATTTTTGTCAAGCACTTCCCCCTCTTTACCACCAGTATCAACCTTTTCCTTCTCCTTAGGATGAGATTGAGGATGAACATGGGAGAGAGGGAGAATCATAACATTTGGCCCCTGGTTTGAAACCCTCTCATCATCTACATCATCCCTCTTCTATTTCTTCCATGTATGTTCTTCCATATTCTCCTCTTTTTTCTCGTTGCCCTCATCATCAAAAGCCGTGTCCTCCTTATCCTCATTACAATCCATTTGATCTTTACTAGAAATTTGGCTGTGGTCCCTTGGACTCTTTCTTCTTGGGGTTATAATAGAGGGCGACTTCTTAACTTGAATGTAAATTTTCTTACCAGAAAAAAAATTCTCCACCCCCCCCCGAGCTTATGCTCTGAATGTCATCAAAATTAGAAGAGTAGCTAGAGCTACCATTGTCAGCTTCTACTTCTAGTGAGGGATTGTTGCTAATCATCTGAGCTTTGAAGTGCTCGTGGATTAGTAGCAAAAATCCCTCATGCGGAGTAGGGTTGACAATAGGTTTCTTCTTAAAACTAGAAATTGCCTTGCTCATGGAGGTAAGTAAATAGTAAAGGAATTTTTTTTACTATCATGGCAAAAATGATTAAGAAGAATGAAATGATGGGTTCTTACTTGATCAAACCTAGGGTCCAAAGTAATATATTCAATGACAGCATGCAAAACATAACTCCAGAGCTTCTTGATGGATTTTGTTACATAAAATGTCTCACTTTTAACCAGTTCATTCATTTCTTTAGTGCTCTTCACAAAATCCTTCACAAAATCATGATTTTAAAGTTAGTGGTCAGGTGATGGTTCATTTAAAGAAAGGAAGATTTCTTGTTGGAACATACAGTATGCTGAAGATGAAGAAATTTGGACCTTGTAAGATCCTCAAGAAGTTTGATAGTGGTAATGCATATGAAGTTGAGTTACCTAATGACATGGATATATCTTCTATATTCAATATTTCTAATTTATATAAATATCATGAGTCAGAAGATGAAATGGAGGTGTTAGATGATTATCCCAAGAAGAAGATTGAAGAAGTTGAACATATATTAGAGTAGATAGTTGGTAAGAGCATGAGAGGAAAGGGCTACTATGAGTATTTGTTGAAATGGAAAAATAGACCTAGTGAAGATGCTACATGCATTTCTCATTCTAAGTTGGATTTAGCTCAAGTTGTGACTCTTGCATGATTTAGGAGAATCATTCTTTTCTACCTTGGTTGTCTGATGCAGGAGCATCTTGGGTTTCTATACTATCATGCATGTTTTCAATTTTGCCGAGTTGCAAAGTCTTACTTTACCAAGTTCTCAATGGGTGTCAAGTTCATAGTTGTTGCTGAGTGATCTTTGGTTGTTGATTTCATATGGTTACCAAGTCATCCTTTGGTTTCCAAGTTTTTGTGGTTGCCGAGTGTTCATTTGGATGCAAAGTACCAATATTTTGTGGAGGATTCATTTGTCGAGTTGTTCGTGTTTGGTTCTAGTTTGGGCTAACCTTGGACATATTTAATTTTGACATAGGTAGTTAATATTTGATGTGAGCCAACTTGGGGTTGTGCATGCATTTAATGTAAGGTTAATTTTGTGATAGGCCAACCTATGGCTGCAAAAGTATTTAAGGAGGTCTAGGATTGAATTTTGAAAGTGAAAAAAATGGAGAGTGAGTAAGAAGCAGAATGCAAAGTTGGATCATTACAAATTGAAATTAAATTATATCTGACCATAACCCTGAAGGCCTTGTAGTTGGGCATGTAATAGATCTTTGAATGCATATATAAATGAAATATTTCACTTCCTCTATCTCCTAAGTTATTTTTTTTGTTTTTATTTTTGTTGTATTGACTCTGTGTAGGCAGTGGTGATAGTTGGGTGTGCCTCTAGCCCTAGTTATTTCTTGCTCTCCCTATGTCTGATGATGATGATGACATGAATAAAGATGATGATCAATGAAATGTATGTTGATGTATGATTAATGCCAAGTATGATGGGGTCATGATTTATTTATAGAAATTTGTTTAACTTGTATGTTTTTATAATTAAGTTATTATGTGTTGAACACTACTATTATGGAGTATATAGAATGATATTGCATAGCTAGCACAAATAAAGTAGAGGTGAGGAATTAAAAAATATATTGATTTTGATGAATGAATCATGTAATTTTGTCTTCTATGTAATTTTTAGCATATATATCATGTAATTTTTGGCTAACTTAAGATAAATTATTTACATATGCAAGCTATTTAACACCTTTGACTAGGATTTTGCACAATCACATGGATTGATAGGCATAAGTCAATAGATCCTATAGATATAATTTTTTATTTGCATATCTTCTCATTTTATGGATTGCTGGTATCACCAAATAGGTATTTGTCTGATCTATCTTCCTCGAGTGAGTAAAATGTGGGAATAAAAGATAAAAGTGAGACATCTAGTAGGTCTAAAATAGGGAGATCAACTAGAGGTGAAAAGATTAGAAGAAAATTCAATAAATCAATACATTTTTTTCTTGCTGAGGGGGGTCATGTTCTTATGATAATGAGTGTGAAGGCAATAGGTGTATGCACCCCAAAATGGTCACCTAGACTACAGGCCCCCAATTCTTCAATTTATCAATTTTAATTCTTCAATTTATCAATTTCATGGATCAATACATTGCAATATTTTATTAAATCAATTCAAATCATTTTCCTTGATCAAACTATAATTAATTTAATTATTTCAATATTTTTTAAGGTTTGATCATCTTATTCTAAGTCTTATTTAATTAAAAGAAAACTTCTCTTTTAATAAACTAAAATAAAATCCCCTTTTAATTAAAAGAAAATCCCTAGGCAAGAGCCTACAACAAAATGGTAACTTGTGAGCCTCTCACATGGGAGGTCTTGTGTTTGAATTTTCTTAACAAACAAAAATAATTAATTACAACAAATAACAACAATTAATCTAGGCTTCGGTCATTTACCAATCAAAAATAAATAAAAATCCCTCTTTTAATTAAATAAATAAATCCCCACTTAAATATCTCTTTGTGATGAAAAAATGAAAAAATGAAATAAAAATAAATAAATCCTTTTTTCTCTACACTTGAATGCACATATCTCTAAGTGGGATTCCTTTTTTTCCTTTGTCCACTTTCTTCTCAAACACTCCACTTTTCTCATTGGTGTAATTTTTTCTCACATGGATCAAACTTTATTATCCCATATTGGTTGTGAGAACCCTCCCACCTCCACATTTTCCTTTATAAGGAGCTCTCTCCTTCTCATTTTGATATAGAGAAATATAGAGAGAAATAAAGATATATATAGAGAAATAGAGAGATAGATAGAGAAAGACATAGAGAAATATATAGAGAAATAGAGAGAGATATAGAGGAAGATAGAGAGAGATAGAGAGAAAGATAGAGAGAAATATAGAGGAAGATTTTATTGTTATGCATTTGAGCCTTAGGGTTTGGACATTGGAGCTTTATTTCAACTTCTCTCTTCTTGTCTTATTCTCTCTTGCATTCATGACTTCCATCATTAGGTTTCATCCTTGCATTTTCACATTATCTTAGAGTCATATTTGTTTTCATAGATTAATATTGCATTGTTATCATTTAGATTAGCTTGCATCTTCATTTGCATTCATATTTTGATCCTCCAATCTCTCATTTTATGGTGTACTTTCATGGGCACAAACTAGGTCAAACTGAGGGCCTCCATTACAAACCCTTGCACTCCATGAATAGAGAGCTATGGATCACCATTTGAGATCTCATTCTTGAGAAATCTTAGATATAATGATTCATAGAAGTGTGTCAACATTTTAGCATACATTTTTGGTGCCCACCATGGGGCAACCCACCTTTACATGCTAGTTTTGGCTATTTTTGGAGCTAACCCCCTTGTGCAAATTTGTTTAGAGATGAAATACCCTAGATATTAAAGATA
Organism: Cupressus sempervirens; assembly: GCA_028749045.1. NCBI lineage: Eukaryota > Viridiplantae > Streptophyta > Pinopsida > Cupressales > Cupressaceae > Cupressus > Cupressus sempervirens. Next base: position 459,949,161 of record CM053787.1, read on the forward strand.
TGATCATATCTCTCAAACAGATTGGTGTTTTGGTCTAAATTTTTTTATATATGTTGGTGATATATTAGAGAAGCTTTAGTTAAAATCTCATTTTTTTTGAGGTAATTCATATTTTGAATTATTTTTCTTTAGTTTTAATGAAAAATTGTTTTTTGGCAAAAATTATCAAATTTTATAGAAAATCATATAGTTTTGGAAAGCTCTATGAATTATAAATGGGGATGTTTCTTTGTGTTTTGAGTTTAGAGCTCCTATGAGGGATCAAACACTCGATTTACAAAAAATTGGTCTATTTTGAGAAAATAGGTCTCTAGGCCACAAATGATAACAATTTTTTAAAATTTTGATATTTTTAGAAAGGTCTCTATTTTTTAATAGGTGTCTCTTTTTTGCATTTAGGGTTTTGGGTCCAAATTCATTGCATATAGGTCCAATCTTGTTGACTAGGTTAAAAATCATGATTAACTTGCATTTTATTTGCACAAACTTTAATGCATGATATGAGTTGTCATTTTTCATGGAATTGAATAGTTCAATACAATTTCATGTGAATTATCCTATTTCTTCATGATTTCATGAACTTGATTGAAGTTTGTGAAGGTAACTTGGAGGTCTAAAGAGCAAAAAATGGAAAAAAATAGAAAGCATGAAATCAAGGTGCACACATTCCAAACCTTCTCATTTGAATTAATAAAAATTATCATTGTGTTCTTCTTCATTGTAAAATAATTTTCTTTCTCTTTTCAAAATTTTTGGTGTGTCTTCCCAATATTGAATAAAGGGCTTTAAATGAATAATTCACATTTACATTTGGGATTGAAATAAACATCTTTTGTCTTTTAATCCCCAAGGTTTTCATATTGATGTTCTCTTCTTGTATCCTTGTTAAGGAGTTTGAGGGGAACCTAAATAAGGGATCTTATTTTTTGGTTTTTTAGGGGGTCTACCTAGAGAAGTGATCACTCTAGGGGGTGACCTCAACTCCCATGTTTTGATGGAGTATAAATAACATGACTTGAATCTAAAGATAGGTCTCTTGGAAGTAGCAATATTGTTAGTCTTGGCTAAGCCCCAAAGAACTTTATACCTTTAGGAAGTGAAGATGGAGATTGGGTTACCATTTCCTCTCAACTATTTGGCAATATTCTCTTTCATTTATGGATTTGGGCCTCATGTACTTTGCATATATTGAGAACATCTCCTATTTGAGCTTGTGCATTCTTATAGAAACCCAAATAGGTTGTTGGTGTGTTTGATGTGCTTGAATGTTTAGAACCTTCCCCACTTTGAGAAAAAGGGGACACGTACATCAAATTGAGCCTTAAGGATTCTTTCATTTTATATTATTTCAAAACCACTATGGGCTTCACACCCTGTGCTACCAAACCTTAGTCAAGTCTAGATGATCATGAGCTTTCCTCTGTCATTAAAAGGTATCTAGAATTACATGTTAGTCTCCCTAGACACATATTAGATGATCACGAGTTCTCCTCTGTCATTAAAAAGTATCAAGACTTATGTGCTAGTCTCTCTAGACACATGATAGAAATGAAGAAAGTGCTAGAGAAATAGATTGCATCATTACATGAATCTTCCTTAAGACCTTTACATAAATGTGAGTCATCTTTTTCAAGGTCTACATCTTTTACTCCAAGAAATCAATTGTCTTCATTCTCTAGATCCAAAGACCTCTTGAGAGAGAAAGAAAGTAATAACTTCTTTGAGAATATTCAAATATTTCATGATGGACCTATTTTTGACCAAGATGAGAATGACAAAAATGGTCCTAGATATTATTTTGAGAGAATTTTTACTTCTTTGGGTTTTCATATGACATGGTGCTTGAGACCTTAGTTGCAAAATAGATCATTACTTTACCATACAAATATTCTACACCTTATGAACCTAAGGTAAAACCTTATTGTTGGGGAGATGATCATTATTGTGGCTACCATACATGCAAAGGTCATAAAATTGAAGATTGTATTGTATTTAAATGTATAATTCAAGATCTTATTGATGACAAAATCATCAGTGTTGAAATTCCTAAAGACTTATGTAATGAAGATTCTTCTCTTGTGCAAGATCATGTTGGTCAACCTATGTCAAGTGATAGTTTCCTTGATACTCCACTTGTTCCAATACTTATGCATCTCCCAAAACTTCAAAGCTATCCAACATAATTTTATCAAACAAAGGTCCTACTTATTTTCATGTAGTTCCCTATAGTTATCCTCAAGGGATCCCTCTTAAAGAAACTCAAGCTAATCTAAACTTGGCTGAAAACCCTTTTCATGCTTCTAAGACTAAAGATCCTCAACCTTCATGTGATGCTATGTCTAATATGCCCACTTTAGCTAGTCCTTTGTTACCCTTTCAAGATCCTATCATGAAAACCTCATATACTCCCTTGTCCTTAGAAATGGCTCCATGTCAAGAGGACTCGAAAACAATAAAAATAAAAATATGTCAAGAAAGATCAAGATCAAGCACCCCTTCATCTCCTTCAAGATGTCAACCCTCCATATCATATGTCTTATCCACCTCCTAAGTATGATGAAGACACTACTTCTACTGTTTCCCTTGAGCTTATTGAAAATTGTGAAGAAAGTTCTATGCCTATTTTATCCAAAGAAACTTATCAAGATCAAAGTATCCCTTGTTCTACTTCTCCATATTTACTTCAAAAGTATGCTCAAGCTTCAAATACTCTAATCAAAGGTGTGTCTCCTATTAAAGATACTCATGAGTCTATTGATAGCCTTGGTCACATTACTCACTCTAAAGATGTTAATATCCCTATTCACTATCCCTTCACATCTCCTAAATCTATCCTTGGTCCTTATCCATCAAAGCTAAATCCTTCAAAGCTTCCATCTATATTGGGACCTTATGTTCCTCCATCTCCTACTTTCACTCCTATCTCATCTCCTATCTCTCCTATCATACCTTTAGATCAACAAAGACAGTCATCCTTGATGAATTCTCATTCATCTATCCATATAAAATAGTCATATAATCCTTATTCATCCATGAATCCCAAGTCTTTTGGAAGCAATTTGGATGATCAATTTAAGAACAAACATAAGAATTCATTTGGATGATCAATTTAAGAACAAACATAAGAATTCATTAAAAAATGAATATCACTATATTCCATCTAATCAACCTATGAATGAAAAGAAAGAGAAATTATTCAAGATACCACAAAGGTCTACTACCCAAAGAGATAAATCAAAGAAAATATGGGTTCCTAAATCCATTATTGAAGAAATATGTTCTAAAGCATCCAAAGGAAAAGAAAGATCCAAAGCTATATGGGTTCCCAAGTCTCTTTTAAAATACTTGAATATTGAAAATACTTCAAAATTTATATATAATAGTATCTTATGGATCATTATCTAAAATATTATGTGTTCTTCTTACAGGATTTTGTGACACCTATGAGATTGCATGGTCAATATGGCGAGGGTTGTAGTGCACAACCTTCATGTAAGTAACACTTTCTCTTTACAACATTATAACACTTAAATTTGATCTTTATCCATTGCAAATGTCTTTCCTAACAATTTTTCTTTTTCCTTTGGACATCGTTGAAAATCATGGTTTGATTCATGCTCCAAAGTCTATAAAACAACTGCTATGAGAAAAAAGAATACAATAGTTGTACATCACATTCCTGCATCAAATTTTTGCTACAATTATACAAAGATAACCCTAGTATGCATATGCAAATTAACTCTAGTGCACCAAAAAATTTAATGTGAGCATTATATATTTCCAACCATAGCAAACCAATCACATCTGCAACTACCATCATTCCATACATATCATTTGTATATGCAACCACAATAAGAAGCTCTCCATTTCTCCCATAGAAACCAATCATTCCATACTGATATGATGAGAGAGTTGGATATATTAATCCAAATGAAATAATTAGTACATGAAGTTCACTAGCTACATGTGAAACAATATGAGCAATAATAGAAGATTGTGGCCCTACTAGTGCAACATTTTTTGTTTTCATCAACATTATAACACTTAACTTTGATTTTTGGATACTTCTAGCTAGTATCCTATTTTATCTTTATCCATTGTAAATGTCTTTTCTAAAAATATATTCTTTAGCTCATGATGAAGTGCAAAAGCCTCCTTTGGTCATCACTTTGATATTGTTGACTGCATTGTCAGCAACAAGGAGCTTGCATACATCTTTGACTATGCCAAGTACAACTGGTGAAACCTTGTTTTTCTATATTTTGTAATGTGCTAATCATGCATTTTTTTTTGTGGAGTGGATTTTATACTCATGGACCTATTTTGTGTACTAATAGATACACTATCAATTGATAGAACAACATAGACCAATACTACTAAAGCTAAACCATTTCCTTGAGTAGCTCATGTGACTAGTACTAGTTCATTTGCGAGGACATTGTTGCTGGACAAAAAAACTATGTTTTTGTTAAAATTACCAAAGCTTTTAGCTACTTTAAAATTATTATTATTTATAGTGTAATTTTAGTTTACTTATACATAACTCATTTTGGACTGATAATCCCATGATGTTTTTGTAGGAAATGATGTATTCTATGATCATCTTTTTGAAATGACATTGAAGCTATTTGGACCCACCATATGTAAAAGGTACGTAGTTTCATATCATTGATAAAAAAAATTTATTTTCTTTCATTTATTGTACTATATTAAAGTTATTGATCTAACATTTTTTTTAAAGGTGGAATGAACAGGGTCCTGAAAAAAAAATCAACTCATTACATCTTTTGAGGACCTTTTTGGAAAAAACATTTTTGATAGTGCCCTACTTCTCAAAAGAGCATCCAAACATATAAAAATTGTGAGGGACCAATATAGAATGGGTCTAAAGGATAACCCAAAGTAAGAGCATCCTCTTATAATTCCACTGATGGAGTGGAATGAAATAATAGAAGATGCAAAAGAGATAAGGCTATGTGGTAAAGGAAATGAACTAGAAAAGGGAAAAATAAGGTATGTCATGATAGTAGTAAGTAGAATCTAATCATTCACTAATTAGTGATCTTTGTAAATATATAATCTAACATGTTTCAAACTTTTTATAGACTGTAAGACACATCAAAAGCTACAAAAGTGAGACTACAAAAGGTTGGCCAACACAAACACGGCTCTGGTGGGTATATGAATCTTCACTCTCAACTTGTAAGTAGCAGCAATGAGATTTCATATAATTTTTTTATATATAATGTTACAATTTAAAAAAAAAAATCAAACCATACATGCAAAACTGACAATATTAAGCAAAAAAATATAGGGCCCAAAATTCAATATAGAGCCCATGAATTAAGATAAAAAAATTGCCTTGATGGAAGGATATAAAGTTGTGGTTGCATGCCTATGCCAAGAATCTAAAAGCCATACCCAAGAATCTGGTGTACCAAATGAGACACATGCAAATTGGTCAAATGAAAAGTAAATCAAATTGAATAGTTGAGAAATATCTTTTTTGGTGTTAGTTTCCAACATAAATTGACTGCATAACAATGCACATAACATTTCACTAGAACCTTCAAATCCTATCACAAAACCTACACGTGATGAAGACCATGATGTGAATCATAGTGGTGGAGGTATTAGTTCTCTATTAGAAATTAATTACATAATTATGAATACAATTTAGCATCTTCAATTGCAATTTGATGTGTAACATTTTTTTGAATATTTTAGAGCATGTTGAACATCATGGTGAAGGAGTGGATCATGTTTGAAGTGTTCAACATGTTGAGTTGGTGGTAGATCAAAATATTATTGTACATGATGTGGCATTATTAGTTAAGAAAAATGCATATCATGTTCTACTAGTTAATGAAATAATTGTAACAATAAAAAATAGAAAAAGAGTATGCCAATTTAACCTATTTACTTATTATTGCAATAGAGCCCCCTTTAGTGCAGTAGCCTCATGCTCCTCAAAATAGGAGGAGGCATCATAATTTGACATTGCATGTGTCATAAGAGGAGGATAATGATAAAGATATTGATGCTCCTATTAGCCTTTTCCTTAAGAAATCTAAGCAAAACAAAAAGAAGAAATGATTTAAAAAAATGCTCTTTGATAAACCTTGTTTGATAAACTTTGTTGGATAATGAAAGAATGTTGTTTTAAGTAATTATCTATGAATTTTGTGTATTAATATTGATTTTTATGTCATGTTAATGAATATTGTAATGTGTTAATGAAGTCTTGATTAGAATTGTATATTACTGAATTTTATATCATATTAATGAATGCTATAGTTACTAAATAGATGAATGAAGTATGTAATTAGATGATAATGGGGAATTTAGATTGATGTTAGGGGAGGGGATGAGGCTATATGAGCATCCACCTTCACATGGTTGGCCTTGCTAAGTAGGGAATATTAAAGTATTCTCAAAACCAAGTGAAGATCAAACTAACATACCTTCATTAATTAATCAATTTCATTTATTGTAGGTCTAGAATGATGGGATGATACTCTATGGTATAGATATGAATCTTTAGAGGAATATTAGGTACTCGATCTTCTACCCTCAAAAAATTTACCACTTGCCTCAACAAGACATCAATGTAGATTAATCACTTAATACAACACTACTATTTTTTAATAATTAAGTTCCTTACTGCATTCACCCAATTGGAGTATCAATTAAAGAAAACTTTGAATATTTAATCAGAGGAAACAAAATGAAATAGATAGGAATGATATCACCAAAAGATCAATTGAGCACATAAGCCTTTGTATTGAACTTGAAGATATTTTCACCACAATTATATATGTTTTTGATTAGATAAATAGGTTTTACAGGGATCCTGAAACCCAATAGTTAAAACATATAAGGCTGATAATAAGCGTGAAAGCCTAGCCAAAAAAGTATAAGTTTAGAGGCTGATAATAAGCATAAAGTCCAGCCAAAAAGTAGAGTTTTGAGAAAAGACCAGGAAAAAGACAAGTAAAACCACAGCCTAAAGCTAGACCAAAAGCCAAAAGACAAAGAAAAACAAAAGAATAAGCTAGAGTTATTCCTCGCTCTTTCGCTCTAGCTCTTGCATAACCTAAGAAGCCTCAAAGGCCAGTTGGTTCTCCTCTGCTTCCAGTTGTTGTGCCCTTTCGTTCCCCTGGTCCTAATAAGGAATGGTGTTGTCCTTTGTAGAGTCATCCTCCATTCTGGCTTCATCCCTATCTTTTCCTTCCTCATCATCCTGCATTTCTCTATCTTTGATCCAGCTCGTAAGAGAGATGATGTTGTTGTTAATGGAGCTTAACAAAGAAAACATTTGATTCACAAGTTTGTGATTGTAGTTCTCTAGGTTGTGTATCCTTCTTTCTGCCAGACTAAATCTATTAGCCAAATTTATCCTTCTATTAGCATCCATCCCATTCCTTGTTGCCTCAATATGTCTCACCTATTCTTTGACCTCCTCCAGCTCATGGAAAAGCCATTTGATTGATCCAAAATTGTCAATCATATTGTTATGAGCCTTGTTGAGCATTGTTCAATCATACTATTATGAGCATTTTCAATCATACTATCATTCATCCCTGTCTCCTTGGCTTTGTCCAAAATAGCCACTATTTTCGGGTCAATGAGTTCTTCCAGTCATTGTTCCTCATGATTTTCCAAGAGGATTTGGGAATTCATGGCCTCCCTAAAGATGCCCATCTTCAAAGTCTTGACATTAAAGTTTATCCAAGCTTTCCTCCTATCATTGACTTGCACTTCCCCTTCCCCATACCCTGCATTATCCTCTTTCTATTCCTCAGGTTGGGCTTGGAGGTGGATAGGAGATAGGGGCAGCATAGACACCTCCTCAAACTGAGAGCGCACTTCCTCCAAACTCTCCCTCTTGCATTTATTCCTTCCCTTTTCATCCTTAATTTCCTCTTGCATCTCCTTAACCACCTTCTCAAACTCTAGCTCCTCCTCATCATCGCTGACTCCCTCCTCATCCTTCTTAGGAGGCTTCTGCCCAAGATCCCTAGGGCTTTTTCTACTAGGGGTTATGGGGGAGGGCAATTTTTTTAGCTTGGTGAGTCGCTAATTTCCTCGAAGAAGAGATCCCTCCTTCCTTAGAGATGAGGCTCTAAATTTCATTCGAGTTAGAGGAGTAACTAGATCTACTAGAATCCACCTTCTCTACCTAAGGGGGAGTGATGCTTATAGTCTAAGCCCTGAAGTGCTCATGGATAAGCAGCAACAACCTCTCGTGTAGAGCTGGGTTTGCGGTGGGCTTCTTTTTGAAGTTGTCCACTGCCTTTCTCATCGAGGTTAACAGATAATATGGAAAGGAAATATTAGCATTATGCCATAAATGATTCAATATAACAAAGTGGTGGGTACGAGCTCTATCAAACCTAGGGTCCAATGTGATGTACTCAATAACAGCTCTTAGAACATACCTCCACCGCTTCTTAATGGAGTCGAGGACATAGTAGGTGTCAATCTTTCTCAACGCCTTCAATTCCTTCTCACTCTCCACAAAGTCCCTAACCACATTGGCCAAGAGCTTCTTATCCCTAAAGAATTTAAAACCTTCGATAGGGATTTCAGTGATAGTTGCAATCACCTCCTCCATTATCTGAAAGTAGACCCCATTCACCTTCACCCTGCCATCCTTCCAAGACCCCACCATGCTTTTGGTCATCTCCTAATTGAAACCATGCAGCTTCATGATATAATTGGTAACCCAAAACTCTTATAGATTTTCCCACACTTTCTCTCTACTTCTCCATTTCTCAAAATCTCCCACCGGCTCCTTTCTGCACCTTTCACCTACCATTTCTGCACACTACACACCCTCTTTACTCATGTGCTCCTCACTCTGTGACTGAAAGGGACCACCAAGAGTTAGCAATAACCAGAGAAAAAAACCCTGCTATTGTTCCAGAAGTGAGTGCAAAAAATAACCCACAAAGCATGTCGATTAATCAATAATGAATTACTGTAGTTACAATTTCCCATGCTTCCATTTTGAAAAGTACCCTTATTTCTTGAAACCTTCATAATCATAATTATAGCTTGATTTTATTCGTACTTCCTTGGATCTTGTCCAAGTCGATCAAAATTTTAACGTCTATCGACAAACAAATTTTGGGAAGCCAAGTCATTTTTTGGTCTATGTCGATCCCAATGTTCACAAACCTGTCAGTTACCATGTTTACTTCCTCGAAAATATGAGTGACGTGGATTCTATTAAATTTGGTGAGGGTCTCACGAGTCTCATCAATTAGATTTGTAATCATCCATGATGGATGTGAGTTGCTAATGATGCACTTTATAATGTTATTCAAATCCCCTTCGAGCCATAAATTGGTGACACCAATTTTAAAAGCCAGTTTGACAACATTGCATCCGCATTTGCTTCCTCAAAATGATTGGTTTGGAATCCCAACGGGAGAGAAAAAGTCTCAATACTATCTCTATTTTCATTCCTTATCATGCCTCTACTACCCGAGGAGCCAGGGTTTCCCTTCGAGGCTTTTTCGAAGTTGGCTTTGTGGAAGCCTTCAGGGGGAAGGAACCACTTGGCTTCCTGTCTTTTCCTCAAACTGTCTTTTACCTTCTCCTTGATCCTACCTCCTATCTCAAATTCTCCCCCCTTCCTTATAGAAAAGTTTTCCTTTATGTTATTGAAAATATTTCTCCCAACAACTAAAGCTGGCTCCTCCCTATCTCTAAAAATCCTATTGTTTTGCTCCTTCCATATGCTCCAACAAAAATGAGGCAGGATCCAGGAGCTAATTTCCTTCAAGACAAACCCATTGAACAAGCCATGCCATTGACAGAAAAAGTCTAGGAGGTTAGAAGGAAAGCACCAACTATGGCCTAAGTCCTAGGTGAGGATGCCCCAATTTGTCCTGGAGAAAGAACAGTGAATGAACATATGATTACCTATCTTTGACTCTTCTTTACACAAAACACATTTGCTAGGCATGGTGTGACCTCTTTTGATGAGATTTTCCTAGGTTAGATTTTTTTCTAGAAGAGCCAACCAAAAAAACATGTTGAATTTTGGTGTAAGGCTAGGGATCCAAGCCCTCAATCAAGGGGGAGACTCTTTTAAGCTCCATAAAGCAGAGTACCTAGAAGCAATCGAATAGAGCCCATTGGCATTATCCCTCCAAACTAGTTCATCCTTATTGTTGCTAAGGGACAAGGAATTAAGCATGATCATGATTGGTTTGAGGTCATCTAAGATAATGGAAAGGTCCCTCCAACCATGATCGGTCCTATAATTGCTAACTTTGTGCCCATAAAGGTTGATGCAATCATTAGCCCAAAACCCATAACTAGGGTTGTTCATAAGGGGGCCTTGAGAAAGAAAACTATCTGACTAGAACAGAATGTCCTCCCCATTACCTAGCTTCTAGGAGACTTTTGAGTTAGCCAAGTCCCTAGCTTTTAAGAAACCATTCCAAACAATAGAACCTCTTGGGATGTCCTCACTGAAGAGGGTGAACTGAATAGAGGGCCTCTTTATATACTTATTAACTACAACGTCTCTCCAATCCCCTGTGCTACTAAAGATGCACCATATTTGTTTTGCAGGGAGGGCCTTATTGAGGTGAATGAGCTTCCTAATTCCCAGACCTCCATTCTTCATGGGGAGGCAACCTTTGTCCCATGCAACAAGGGGGTACCTTTTGTTCCTTTCAGCTCCCATCAACAAAAAATCCCTTTGGATTTTCTCCATCCTCTCAGTGTATTTCACCGGTATGGTAAAAAGGCTTAGAGCATATATCGACAAGTTTTGAAGGATGGATTTAACTAGTTGACATTTTCCAGCTTGGATAAGAATGGCTCCTTTCCAGCCTGCTAGTTTCTTACTGAACCTTTTCATGATGCCATTCCAGAAGGAATTTGAAGGGGTCGTTCCCAAGGGGAGACCAAGGTAGGTAGAAGGATGCTTCCCCACCTGACATCCCAGGATTTTGGAGATTCTCTTTTGTCTTTCCTTCGAAGTATTGAAAAAGAAAATAGAACTTTTGTCCCAATTGATGAGCTGCCCTGACCCTCTAGAGTAGGTGTCCAAAGTGTCTTTCATAGCCTTTGCTGATGTGTAAAGGGGGTGCGCTTGGAAGAGGGTTTAAAATCTTTGATCCTCCCTTCTTTCTTTTTCTTCTCCATGAGTCTGCCAATGCATTCCACAGGGATAATAAAGAGAATAGGTGATAGAGGATCCCCCTAACATAGGCCTCTAGTAGGTTTGAAGAAATCAGAGGGGGATCCATTAACTAAAAAAACTAGAGAGGGAGTGGTGACCAATTGGGAGATTAGCTTACACGATTTGACATCAAAGCCAAAAGCCTTCAACACCAAATCTAAAAAAGATCAATCAACTCGATCGTAAGCTTTGGACATGTCTAGTTTGAGTAACATCCCTTCTCTCTTTCCAGCTTCCATAGAGTGAATCACTTCATGCACCATAATAATCGAATCTAGAATCTGTCTACCCGAAACAAAACCAGATTATTGCTAAGAAATAATCAGGTGGAGAAGCTTAAGAAGCCTCAAAGTGAGCACCTTCGAGATGAATTTATAAAAGGAGTTGCATAAACTGATGGGATTGAACTTATCCAAATTATCAACTCCTGGCACTTTGGGAATAAGAACTATGAATGTAGAGTTTATTTCCTTCAGAATACTTATGGCTCCAAAGAATTCCTGAACCACCTTCACAACATCTTTCATAATGACAGACTAGTACATTTGGAAAAAGAAGGTGGGAAAGCCATCTGGGCTAGGCAATTTATCTGTCGAAAGAGAAAAAAGAGCTTCTCTTAGTTCAGAATCAGAAGGAATAGCCTAGAGAAAATTATTATGGTGTGATAGGAGGATCTGAGGAATACAAGAAATAATATCATCCTAGTTCACTTTAGAGAGCAAAGGATCCCAAGACAACAGGGAGGAGAAAAAAGACACAGCTTCATTTGATATATCTTCTCTCTTTGTCAGCACACGCTGGTCTTTCTTCAAGCTAGAAATCCTGTTGTTTGCTCTATGTTTAGGAGTTGTTAAAGGGAAAAAAATTGTGTTCTAGTCTCCTTCCTTGAGCCAGTTGATTCTAGATATTTGCCTCCAAAACTTTTCCTTTTTGCTTATAATGTCAGTAAATCAGACATGATGAACAACTCTTCTTCCTTATTCGAGGCATCATACCCATTTTCCTGAATGGAGGGTTGGATAGAAGAGAGATTTGTAGAGAGATCCTCTTTAAGAGAGAATATGTGACCAAAATTTGACTTATTCCAAGCTTTAACCATCCTTTTAACATTGCTGAGTTTTCTAGCAACCCTGAACATTGTAGTGCCTTCCACTTCTATGCTCCACGTGACTTTAATTCTTTCTAAAAGGTTAGGGTGGGAAGTCCACATTTTCTCAAAACCAAAGGGAGGAGGTCTAAAGGGATCAAAAGGAAGAATTCAGAGGAAAATAGGGGAATGGTCAGACCCAACTCTAGGCAAAAGAGCTAACTTGTAAGAGGAAGACTATAGCCAATCAGGAGAAATGAGAGCTCTATCCAGTCTAACTTGAATACAATCCTTGCCTATGGATTTATTGGACCTAGTGAAGTCACCTCCCATAAGGTCCAGATCTAGAAAAGCCAATCCATTGATGAAGTTAGAAAGGTCATGCTTGCTGTCCCAATCTTGAGGCAGACCACCCTTCTTCTCCTTGTCCAGAAGAGGGGTATTGAAGTCTCCCATAATGATTCCTTTCTTCATGTTGCTATTCTGTACCAGCTCTTCTGCTCTAGACTAGTAGGACTTTCTATCTCTCTTGTTATTGGGAGCATATAAATTGAGCAAAAACCAAAATTCATTGGACTGGATATGGAACACTTTACAAAAAAGAATGTTACCTACATTGAAGACTAATTCCATCCTGAAAAGTTTGGTCTTGACTAATGTCAGCAGACCCCTAGAGGCTCCATCAGAGTCCGATGCCTCCCTGCTCATCAGGTTGCTAAACTTAATTTTTCTCAATGAATCCTTTTTCATTTTTTTTTCTTGGATCATCAAAATGTCAGGTCTCTGGTCTCTAATCTGTTTCCTAATAATTTCCTATTTATGGGCACCATTTAGGCCCCTAATGTTCCATGAGATGATCTTCATTTTTTATTCTTAGAAAAATCCTTCAGAGTGCTTTGGTGCCCATTTGCCAAGCATCTTCTGGTCTCCTCCTCTCTGGAATCCCTCTCTAATTTTCTACCTACTTTGGTAGTAGAACCCACATCTGGTTTGCAGCTACTCCTAGTTGCCATAGGAGAAGCCTTAGACAGATCTCTGATTTGATTCTTCTTGGGTGTCTCTCCCTTCTTTTCAAACTTCAAGGATCTAGAAGCCTTGTTACCATTCTTTGGGGTGTTAAGAAGATCTACCCTTTGGTCTAGATCTTTCACCAAGTCCTCCTTTTTTCCTGTTCTAGTCGCTGCTTCTCTGGTGGAAACCAAGTTTTCCTCTGGGTCCTGAAAGACGATAATTTCCTTATTTTCTCTTTCCTTTTCCTCCTTTGTGGAACCCAATTTAGGCTCTTCCTCACTGGGGAAATTTTCCATTCCAGATTCTTGAAAACCTTTCTTTGAGGTAGCCTTACCTTCCACTTGTCCAGGCATGAAGGTCCTATCCTTAACCTGGTCATCCTCAATCTGTTGAGAGACATTTAAAAGTAAAGAGGAACTCGATCCTAACTTGACTAACTCCCCTTCTTTTCTTGCCATGCCCTAAGGCTCTTGGTTAGTCATCTTAGGAGAATCTTCTACTTTTTGGGTCTCTAGAGAAAGGCCCTTCTGGCCCTGTTTAGTGGTCTTCTTTTTCCAAACTTTCTTCACCCTCGTTTGCAAAGAAGGAGGATTCTTCTTCTTAGCAGTCTTAGCTTTCGGGCACTGAAAAGCCTTATGACCTATTTTAAGAAAATGAAAACACCCAAAAGGGACACTCTCATAGTCCAACTACTAGATATGAGTGCCAAGTTTGGACTGAAAACATACCACTTTAGGCATACAATTTTATATATGTTGCTGGTGCATACAATTGACAAAATCTAGAATCGATAATATAATTGACTTCTCTCTGTATAATTATAAGAATAATGTCTTGAAAATAATTCTATATAATATGATATCCTATTCTAAATATGACCCTTATAATTATAGCCATTGGATTGGTTACATAGTGAAAGGGTATGTCCATTTGTTTACAAAATTTATAACTAATTGACTCATTAAAAATTAACTATATGCATGTAAAACAAGTTTATAGAATAGAGACTTATGATGCCTATTCATATGATGATGATTCAATAAAATTAATGCATTTCCTAATGTATTCTACATATTTGATATCTCCTAGTAAATTTGCATCACTGATTACTTCTCTTGCCTTGATCTCAATTTTGAACATCTACTCCATCTGCATGTTGGCCTTTGACATCTCTAGGTCATCATTCTATTAAGCTTCTAGGACTCATTTCTGCATCACATAACATATATCCATCCATCTCTCTCAGTCAATGGTATCCCTATTTTCATCTTGCCAAGATATAACTCCATATTCTATAATCAATTCCTCCATTAACTTGAAAGAAAACTTAAATTCTTGTGAATATATAGTATGATCATCAATCAACCTTTCTTCTTCCTAAATATCTTCATCTTCTTTGAGGGTATCATTTTCTTTGACCAAGCTTTTATATATCTCATTATGTCTCCAAGCTAGGGGCTTATAAGTACTATAAATATCCCAAACCTTACCTAATTTTTCAAGAAACTTCTTAAAATGGTTTTTGATTAGAGTGCCAGAGACTTCTCTTCTAATCATCAAAACATCTTTCAATTTTGCATTCTCTTCTTGCAATTTAATAATGCCAAGTCCACTTGCATACCTACAACCTTGTTAGGGTCTGTCACCCCTACTTTCAGTGTCATTAAATGACCAAAAGCCTGATCAACACCAATAATTTGTGGTCTTTTTGTGTGGGGATTATAATGCCCACAACAACAATGATTTTTTATCTTCCACATATCTTGAACCAATCATGACATCTTTGACTCCCTATACATCAAGTTTCATATCCTGTTTACCAGATTTAATTAAACTATAAAAAATGTATGATGCACTCAAATCCCAACTAGGTAGAACCATCACCACTGCTTCATTCAACAGTTGCCTTCCTCTTGTTAGAGTCATATGCTCAACTTCCCTTTCGATATCTTCTTTCAAATTTTTCATTAGTTCGTGTTCATTCTTTAGAGAGATATTTTGGATATTCTATCTCAATAATTTGCCTCTATGTTTATACAAAACAGCCATAAAATTTGGATTTGATAAAAGCATCATCATTTACAAATTTTCTTCACTCCAAAAGTCTTTCATCCTTCTCGACATTTATCATGTCAAGGATTTGCACATCATGCTCCAAGGGCTAAAGTACTAGCTTGTTTATAGTTCTTGAAATTGGAGTAGGGGAATCTAGAATATTTTAAATGTCTTCTTTAAACTATTCTTTAACTTTTTCCCTTTGTTCTTCCAATTCCCTATTTTGTTCTTCAATCTTTTGTAGTACTTCTTCCCACTCCAAATTCTTGAAAACTTCCTCATATTCAATTCCTTGGTGAATATAATTACCCTATTTCTTTGATTTTCTACAAGCATGAATGTATCCTTCTAGATCATAATGACTCCAGGACTCCATGGTGTACATGTGATATTCATTCTGCAATTTCTCTCCAATCTTGTCATATGACTTAGTTGCACAAATAATAAAGTCTCTAAAAGATAAAGTTGTTGGAAAGTTTTCTTTCTTTGTTTACCTCTGAAATGTTGTTTGCTAGATTTAGACATCTGCCTTATAATTTCTAGATATGCAATTCTATTAGGCACTGATGCTAGTAATCTATATAACCTTCCTTCAAACCCAAACACTTTGATACAAGTGAAGTAATCATATGCATACCAGTCTCCTCAATTGTGTTTGATTTTCTGTCCCAACCCATTGTCCCTAGGTCTTAAAAATCTTTTAATATCAGGGCTAATTGAGAGAAAAGACTGGTGTCCAACCAAAGTGTACAAAGGTTGAACAAAATGATCTTCAAATGTAAGGTAACAAGAAGCACTGAACCTATAACCCCATATTTGTGTCCACATTTGAATAAGCTTCATTTACCCATTAGACTCTCTCAAATTCAATTTCAAGCCCTCACCCCACAATCCTCTCATTTGCCCAAAATATAAAACCATATGCATAAGCAATGAATAATGTTTATAAGTAGGGTACTCAATATCTTCAAAATTAACAAAAGAAGTATGAATGTTATCAACAACATTCTCTACACAATCATAGGGTCTGGGCTCTAGCATTTGAATGTTTGATGCTAACACCATGGGCCCAATTTCCATAAAATTAGGTACTCCCATCCCTACAACTTGTCCACATGATTGGTATGTCATGTTTAAGTATGTCTTAAACAATTTGATGCTGAATGGAGGTTCATCTGCTATAGTTAGAGGCTCCTTTCCTATTTTGTGCAACATCAATTTCTTTTGCATATATGAAATATCTAACCTCTCATACTCATTTTTCAATTTTGTGAATGACAACCTTTTAGTTAGATCTTCAATGAGTCTAAAAGCTTCATTTAGAGATTCAGTAGATATCTCCATGAATTTTTCCCTATCCTTGTTGTATATGCATGTATCTTTAGCATTATATTTGCTTATAATGACCTTGAGTAACTCCACATTCACAAACACATTTAGCATTGTCAATTTTCCTAAATTCATCTCACAAGGATGATAAATAGGTGCCTTGTGATTTCTCCTCACATAATGATATAAAAGAGCTCATAACCCCTAGTCCTAGTCTATACATCTCCAATTTCACCGTACTTGTCTTCAATTTTGTCTGGGGATACAAATTTTCTTCTTCTTGACTTAGGACCTGCAAAAGCCATTTGTTCAATGTGGTCTTCATTCAATTTCCTTGGTGGTACCTCATCATCTTCTTTCTACTTCTTATCAACTTTACCCTTTTTGACTTTCTTAGCTTTCCTCTTCTGTGTAGAACTAAAACTCTCCATGAAACCTTCTGAAACTTTCTTTGAGAATAACTCTTTGTAAAAACTTAAAAAAAAAATCTCATAATTTTCCTTTAAGAATTCATGAGCTCAAACCAGAGTTGATTTTCTTTTATTACCAAACAAACTACATTAGTGCATTTACTTTCCACACAAATTGAAACATAAAGCCATTTTTTATCATTATAGAAAATGAACTCGCTGTCAAAAGTCATATTGTGCACTTATTTTTGTGCTTGATGAAACATATTCAAACATTTGATCACTACAACTTTCAACGATATAAATATATGAAATTCTAATTTCTATAGCATGTTCTCACAAATAAAAAATTGTTTTTAACTTCATGTATATCGCTATAAAAATAGTGATATCACCATCGCTTATCGCTATACTAGAAACCCTTCATCTGTGATCTCTGATACACCTTCTCACTATTAAGTATGGTGATATTAAAACTTTAGCCTTCGATATTGGCACTTGAAATGTCACTATAATATATAGCAATATTTCGTCGCTCATCGTTGATCACTATATCTCCATAATACAAAATGTGATCAACGATCACATTCAACTTATCACAACAACTCACAGTGATGCCCTTTTAATAATACAACCATCCATCGCTACAAGTTACAATGATGTCCAAATTTCATCAATAATCACTATATCCTTTTTGTACTCTAACTGCTCCATGATAGATCGTGGCTATAACATACAATGATATATAAAGACTTATTGTTCATCGCTATACTAAAATTCCATATCCTTCACTCGCTGATGAGATATAATTTATAAGTTATAGTGATACTTTAATTCCATCACTCATCACCATATCAATAATGAGTCTTCTCTACACAATGATGAATCCAATAGCTATATGCTATAGTAATATCATACCCTACTTCAAGCCACCCAAACTACAATCATTGAAAGATACCCCAATATCTGATGCCTCATTGTTATAGTTGTAGTGATAATATCAAAAATGAGAATATCTTTATGAATTCAAATAGGACCAAGGCCTAGATTGATCAATGGATATTGCCATGTGATGAGTAAGCCCTAGGAGTACAATTCTACAATAGGATTCTTTGACTTCAATGATAAATAACTATTTTTTGTCAAAACACAAAGAGATGCAATAAATGATTCCTTATTTTGATCACACAATCTATCTAGGACATACAAAGGTAAGAAATGAAAGTAGGTAAAAGTCAAACAATTATTTGCAAAATATTGAGTTCCACCAAAAGAGAAGAACTTATCTTATGGAGCAAGTGTAAGAGGATGCCTTCATTTGATTGATCTTGTAGGGAGTGAGAGGATTGACAAGTCAGAGGTCATTGGGGAAAGACTTAAATAAGAAACACACATAAAAAAATCTCTCTCTTATCTTGGGGTTGTTATATTTTCTTTAGCTAATAAGAGTTCACATGTTCCATATCATAATAACAAACTGACCCAAATTCTTTAGGATTCCTTGGGTGGCCAAGGAAAGACACTCATGTTTGTACATCTCAATCCAGACATTGAATCTTATTCAAAGATAATTAGCACTTTGAAATTTACAAAGAGAATGTCCAACTTGGAACTAGGTGTTGCACGTAGCAACAAGGAAAGCAAGGATGTTAGAGATCCCAAGGAACAAATTTCCAAATTGAAGGAAATAATTGCAAGAAAAGATGTTGAGCTTAAGCGTTTGCAAAAACCAAATCCCTAAAGATGTTCTACACACTATTAATAAATATAATATACACATTTTGGAATTTTCTATAGATGAATTCAATGCAATTGTTCTGATACCTAATTTTATTATTATTAATTATGTGACTATGACTTCTTGTTATCAATTGAGGTTTTTGACTTATGCATTTGTTATGTTTTCTTAGTATTCAATTGTGTATTTTTATAAAATTTCTTAAGAAATTAGATTTTAGAAGCTTAAAAATTTACCAAATATTTATTGCATCTGGATAGTTTTCATACAGGTGAAACATCAGTATTATACAAAAGATGAATGTTATACAAATGATCACTATAGAGATTATTACTTTAGACATCTAGTGAAACTATTATGCATGTTAATATAGGTATTAGGCACTTTAGCACATGCCTTGATAGAATTCATGCGCTAGTCTTGTGCACCTATTTATCTTAATCTCTCCCGAAGCATGTCTAATATATTTTCTCTTTAAACATCTCGATAGATTTTTGTAGCAACTATCCCATCGAAAGGGAATGCTTGTCATGTGTTAACTTTCCATTGCAACTTGTACCTATAAACTTGCAAATTCTCAACTCAAAGTATGTAATAACAAGGAAACTCTACTTGAAAAATAGTACCTAAATTGTGGCTCAAATAGTTGCTCTCTTCTTTTGTATTGGCATGTCCTTATAATCTAATAAAAACTATCATCACTCCCTTAATTGTTTCACATATCTACTAAAATGGTTATCAATGAGAACATTTTACTATCACTTATGGTCTTTTGAGATATAAAATACTATTTTAAAAGTATTTATTATTATTATATAGATGTAAGATATATTTTAGAAGTATTTTCTTGTCCTATTTGATGTTTGAATGATTTATACAGTATGATTTAACTGATGGAAGAGTTGATTGTAGTCTATTTTCTTTATTCCCAATTGAAACAATGTCATTCTTTCATAATTATTGTTAAGAACTTAAGAATCAGGTAAATGAGTTGCTTCTTCATGTTTCATGTTACATTGATTAGCTATTTCTATTAGAACCCAATAATTTTTCTTGTAATTATATTTGAAGGTATGTTTCCTACTTGGCACCCTTGCACTTGGGGCAACTAGAGGCCTACCAAAAAAGAGGGCAATGGAAGAAGGTTTAATGATTATCGAGGATGCATAAAACTTGAAGCTTGTAGAGGATATCATGAAGACTTGTTATGAGATGTATTTTGTAACAACTATTGGCTAGCCTGGCACCAGAAATTGCACAGTTTCATACACAAATGAGCTACTTTAGAGGAATTAATAACCTACATCAAATACATTTTTTTATTTTTCTTATTGCTCATGTTTTTTGTATCTTTTTTTGAGGGTATAATTATGAATTTGAAACTTTTGAAACATGAATTTTATGAAGATGGATTATAGGGAGGGAACAAAAGTTCTAAGTTCTTGGATGACATAATAATTAGATATGCAAACCACTATAACCTTCTATGACCTAAGACCATGGAGTCATTGTTTGTGTTGCACCGCATAACTCAAGATCCCAAGTAAGATGTTTATCAATATCAATTATATCCTACTACATGTTACAACATCTAATTTTTGCAGCTTTTTTGAATCATTATTTTTCAATTCATTAGCTAATTTGACCTTTCTCTACTTCTTGATTATTTTATAATGCCAAGAGTTTTCTAAAAAATGATATCCTATATTACTATGCTAAATAATGGGTGTACTCATTTTATTTTACTATATAGGAAATTGGAGCCAACATGTTTGTCTTAGCACCAAACTCCATCATGCCACCATATATCCATTGTTTGGTTTAGCTTTAGAAGTAGTCAAATCTCTGAGGTAAAGGTTGGAGGTGCCAATACAGGTTAATTTACATCTTTATTTCCAAAGAAAGGAAATTCATTATAGCTAGATGGTTTTTTAGAACCCATTACCATGCCAGTTCCAAAATTAATATCTTTGAAATGAGTGATTTTCACAAAGAAGAGCACTGATTTTAATTATTTCTTCCCCCAAACAACCACAATATGTTTTGTTCCAGAGAACATGCCATACTATTTCATATTTTGACATACAATACACAT
Organism: Cupressus sempervirens; assembly: GCA_028749045.1. Lineage (NCBI taxonomy): Eukaryota > Viridiplantae > Streptophyta > Pinopsida > Cupressales > Cupressaceae > Cupressus > Cupressus sempervirens. The sequence continues at coordinate 459,970,092 of CM053787.1, forward strand.
CTATTAGTAATGTTAGAAATAGTCAAGGTAGATAAAATGAGTTATTGCAATTAAAGAGTACAATACATTTTGGTATGAGATATTTAGAGAATGATGAATTAATGCTATAGGGAATTGTGGGTTTTGACTAGGCAAGAGATTTAGGTGATATGAAGAGGACTTCAATATATTGCTTCAAAATACAACTTGTCTAACAATATTATGCTGCTTAGTGTAAGTCTAGTTCAACTTTTATAAGTTTTGTTTTAGGTAAACTAGTAAATATTAAATGCCTGCCTATTTTTTTGGACATCGACATGAGGTAATGATTGATTTTCATTTTTTCAATGTAAGCTTGAAATAAAAGTAGTGCTTGATATAAAGTTTCAATTTTTCTTAGTTAAGTTGTGTATTGGTAGGACCATGTGAATGATGATGCAAGGGAGGAGGTAGAAGACGTTGATGATGAGATGATAGACATTTTAACTCTTAAAAAAATTCTATTCAAACCAAAATAATAAAATAATTAAAATCAACAAAAAAGGTACTGAGTAAAAATTCATAGGTTATAGATGTGATGTGGTATATTTTAATCTTAGGCCCTTGTTTGTGTGAGGACAACTAAAAGTGTAATTGTAGAAGTTACGAGTCCTGAAATTGGTACTATCTTAGCTTTTTTATCCTATTCATTACTCCCATCAAAATTTAATGTGTGGACAATTTTTTCACTTAATGATGATATATATATTATATATAATGAATGATTATGGTATGTGATTGTCCATAGTTATTATACTATCATATTGTTATTAATGGTATAATGTGAATGGATGCTTGTTAAGAGGACCCTTGCAATATGTATGGAAGAAGTTAGAGGAAACTAACCAAATATAATTCCCAAAAAACTTTTTCAACTCTAGCTTGGAAGGAATTAACACCCAGAGGATCTGGAGGAGTTTGCAAGATGATAATATCATGTTTTATTAACTTGTGTGGTGATTCTTGCATGTTCCTATATTATTGTCTATGATTAAGAGTTCAAACATGACTGAGAAACTTGTTAGTTAGTTGAGGTCTTTTAGTTTCATAAAGGAATAAGTCACTCTTAATGTTAGGGAGATGTGATGTGTCTCCATTGAAAAATTTAAGATGTAACTAATTCCACTCTCTCATACTGTGTATAAAGTCCATTTTTCACAACAATTGGTGGATCAATCAATGCACATGTGATATACTTAAATTTTGCCTTGATTTTTGATTCACTAAGTTATTACTACAACTGTCTACTATGTACTATTTCAGAGGAATAAAGTGAATGACTTGATGATGTGTTAAGGTTACTCATGAGTTTGAGGTTACATCTCCTCAAGCAATGACTACTTGAGGCAATGCAATTCTCTTGTAGTTAGATTCATTTAATTAAGAAATAAAATATATTCTCTCCCTCTCCATGGGCTAGATGTAGGGAATGAGACACCTAATAGATGGAAAACTCATCCATCTATAGCCATTTGTAGTGCCATCAATATAGGTCTATGAAATCTCATATCAAGGTGGTGGCCAAAGACTTGAAGATAAATATCCAAACTAATCATTGACTAGGTTACCGCCAGTGATTACTTTGGATATTTATCTTCCAATATATATATTTTTAAACAAAACATGTTGGTCAAAATTTCCACCAAAGATTTGTCAAAATTTCCACCAAAGATTTGTTAAGATTTGTGTATAAAGTCCATTTTTCACAACAATTGGTGGATCAATCAATGCACATGTGATATACTTAAATTTGCCTTGATTTTTGATTCGCTAAGTTATTACTACAACTGTCTACTATGTACTATTTCAGAGGAATAAAGTGAATGACTTGATGATGTGTTAAGGTTACTCTTGAGTTTGAGGTTACATCTCCTCAAGCAATGACTACTTGAGGCAATGCAATTCTCTTGTAGTTAGATTCATTTAATTAAGAAATAAAATATATTCTCTCCCTCTCCATGGGCTAGATGTAGGGAATGAGACACCTAATAGATGGGAAACTCATCCATCTATAGCCATTTTTAGTGCCATCAATATAGGTCTATGAAATCTCATATCAAGGTGGTGGCCAAAGACTTGAAGATAAATATCCAAACTAATCATTGACTAGGTTACCGTCAGTGATTACTTTGGATATTTATCTTCCAATATATATATTTTTAAACAAAACATGTTGGTCAAAATTTCCACCAAAGATTTGTTAAAATTGCCATCATGGGTTTGGCATCCTGGTTGATCAAGGGCCAACTTTGGTCAAACTTTTGACCAATATTTAGTGGAAATTTTGATCAAAGCATGGACTAGGATACCATCATGGGTTTGGCATCCTGGTCAATGCTTTTGTTGACATTTTGACCAAACTTGGTCAAAATTTTGACCAATGGTCTTATTAACAAGGGATGTCATTTTGAATCAACTACATCATCACAATTTTGACACCTACAAGACTTGGTCAAATTTTTGATGACAAAAATAGAGACAAAGCATTTGGTTGAAAAGTCAACTAACATGAGTAAAAAATTTGACCAATTTTCATAAAAAATGAGTCAAAATATACTAGTGATGGTGTCTAGTAGATGAATGGTTGTAACCTTGAGCCCTTGTCTTGTACATGATCATTTGAGGGTCTCTACTAATTATTTTTTATCATGTTATGGGTAGATGGAAATGGAACTTTTACTTCAGTACTTTAAAATAACATCTTGTTTGGGATTGATAGCTTAGTATTTCCCTCTTGGGATCTATGGATGTTATCTAGATGTCCTTTGGGAATTCTCATGATTTGTGTGATCTTTTATTCTAAGTTGGTAAGTAATAATGCTTGGGGGTCTTTGGCATTTGGTTTATGTTAGTCTTTCATTTATTTCTTGTGTAAGTTGTTGTTGCATCTTACCCTTAAAAAATATTAATCTTTGTTTATCCTTATTCCAAGGATCTACGAGCAGGGCATTACATGGTTCTTACATTTTTTGTGGTTTTGTGAAGAATGAAGGAGAATCTAGAAGGAGAAGATGTTGAGGAAGATAACATTGGAGTAAAAAATATTAGAGGTCTTAAGGAAAGAAATAGAAAATGACATACCCCTAGATGAAGTATATCTTAATTCTTGTTCCTTTGTTTATTTTCTAGAATTATTTTCCTTTAATTATTGAGGTAGGATATCGATTGTAGTAATGTCATTATGTTATTTTGAGATAGAAAACTAGAAATTTGACCTATACTTGGGAATAATTTCAACCTCTTCCTAGAAAGTTGACCTATACTTTGTAAGTCAACCTAGACTTAGGTGATTTGGTTTATGCATTGTTGATAGATTTTGATTGATTGATATGATGTTCTCATATAGTCTTGTTGATTTGTGGTTGCAAACTATGTCAATCTTGTGGCAACACTATTCTATGAGGACCATGGTATTGTTACAATATTAGTATCCTTTACTACAACCATATGATGTACAACTTTTGAGGGATGTATCTCTTAGGTCTATATTTAATGTGTCACATTGTACAAATCTAATTTTACAATACTATGCTTATGGAATTGGTTAAGAGATAGAATTCATATACATGTTCTTTTGATCTACCTTCTAGAAAGATGACTATGACCTTGGAAGACTATATCATATTATATGACTTTCTATCCAAAGAAAAATATTGAAATTCCTCACATTTTGAGATGATGTTGATGTTTAGAGAGATCATATTTACTACTATGGATGGGCTTAGATTCTCACTCACAAATATCACATTTAGCTAAAGGTGATATTGCAAGCCATGACCGAGGTACCTTTGATCATGAATATATTATCATGTATTATTTCTATTGTAGTTTATTATGATATGAAGGACACCATGTTCTCGATGCCATTAGAACATGGAGTAGGAACATGATAGCAAATTTATAGTACAAGCTTGATAAATTTGTGAGACTCCATAGTCAAATCTTAGCAGTATGTGTTATAATGATTTAGAATAACTTGCAGGGGGGGGGGGGGGTTCAATCAGTTATCCTTAGGTTCAGATGTACCGATTGAAATTTTAATCACTTTAAATACTTTAGATCTAAACATTTACTAGCTTGGTCTCTATAGCAAATAAGCAATAACATAAACTAGCAGTCAACTATCCTAATAGTAACAAACATGTAGAATGTAAAACATCTCAAATAACATCCACACAACTATAAAACTAGGATTTAACATGGAAATCCAATTTGGTAAAAACTACTAATAACAAATCACCAATTTTTCACTCTTCTAAAGTGAGCTCTATTAGGAGCCAAACCTGTTGAAGGTTACAAAAAAAATTGTTAAATGTGACCTTGTTAAAGGATTTAATTACCCTGTTAGGAGTGGCCTTGTTAGAGGGCTTAAGAACATTCTATTAGAACACCTCCTTGATTAAAGGATTTACATATGATGGTTAGGTCAACCTTGATTAAAGGATTTCAATATTGATATAATGGTGAGAAAGTAACATGTTGATTTGAAAAGTACAACTCACTTTTCAAGTACTGAACAAAATTTGGTCCAATAGTTGACTCATTGACTAGCCTCTATTAAATCTCCGTCACTGACTCTATTGGAAATCCTTCAAGAAATAACTCTTTGCCTCAACACTTCACTATTCAACCTTCTGTTCAAGTTTACCAATCAACAAATCAATAACTACTCCAACCTTCTTAAGGTTTTTGCCAACTCTTCCTCTTTTCTCATCTAGAAACTTCTCCTTGAATTCATGCATAGAAATTCTCAAACATAGTTTCCCTTGATTTAAATGCTCCAAGTCATTCATCCTTATCTTCAACATGCTTTCCATATCCCAAGAATTCAATTGTGTTAGCTAGAAATCAAAATTTCTTCATAATATATTAAATGTTGTCCCTTGACCAACATTGGGCTTTGACACTTGGTCATCATTGAATTACTAAGTTGCTACTAACTATTTTGTCCAACATACTTTTTGATACTAAATCAATACTGATGCTCAATTGATAGTATATTTTTCTTGGCTTAAACTATCACTCCGTCAACTCTAACATCACTTAGCATAAACTTCAAGTTCCTTAATCTTCTTCTCTTTTGCTTGGTCAAGCCTATGCATTTGGTCTTTCTTTGATCACTTCTTCTAGGCTTTAGTACCACTTTATTCTCCACTTAGATTATGGTTAAACAATCATATTATCTTTTCAAAGTCTAACTAATTAAGTTCCTATTGCAATTCCTCATAACTCAACCTTGCCTCTAGGTCTTTTTGTTATGTCCTTCTTCTCAAATCCTCTTCATCAATCATCTTGATATGACACTCTACTCATATATAAATTGTATACCAATAAGGTTTGACAGTAATGACAACACAAAAATAATTTGAATTGTAGTTTCCAATAATCTTCCCCTTTGACATTCATGGCAACACCTCTAGTTACCATGCAATCCAAAACATGCAATTGCTTTGAGCATCTCCCTTTGTGCTTAGTATTAGACTTTCATTATAATTATCACCCATGCAACTCTGATATACAACACATAGATTCCCTCTATCATATCATATCATATCATGGAATCAATCACCTTGCATATATTCTTGCTCTTTGAAATATCTTTTACTGAATAACCCCCTCTTCATAAATAAATCTTCTCTCCATATGGTAACTGTATCTTATCTCCCTCTTTAAAAACAATGTTAAAGACACTTCATCTTTCTCATACATATTTACTACATAGATATCTTCATGTTAGTTTTTCTAAATCTTATTCACCTTCTATCATATGTTCTTATGACTGATACAAAGTATTGTTCTTCTTACTTCATTGCTTTAGGTAGCTCCTAACATATGATTATCTACATCAACTTGTAATATATATCCATCTTAGCTTGAGTAGCATTAGCTAGGGGAATCATCCCTAATTTACCTCTTAGATACTCATGTGCATCCTTAGGTAAAGCCTTAGTGAAAATATCAACTATTTGCTCCTTGGTATTCACATATTCCAGTCTCACTTATTTATCTTGAACCAACTCTCTCAAGTAATGATAATTGATAGCAATATGATTTGTCTTTGTGTTCTTTACAGGGTTCTTTGATTTATATCACTTGTGTTTTTACAATAGATAATAGTAGGATCAATGATCTCTTCCTTCATCCCTTTCAAAAATTGTTTGATTCATACAATGTTGGAATAATTCATTGTTGCTGCCACATATTCAGCTTCAGCTACTGATTATGAAATGCAATTCTACTTCTTGCTCATCCATGAAACTAATCTCTTTCCTAGAAAGAAATCTCCTCCACTTTTATTCTTTGTGTCATCAACATTTCCTATCCAATCAACATCTGTGTATACTTTCAGCTCAAACTTATCTTAGTATCCTTTTTACTACTATCATATGATTCTGCTTAGGTTTTTCAAAAAATCTTACAACAATTCCAACTACTAGTACAATATTAGGTCTACTATGAACAACATATTAAGGTTTTCCAATCATTGATCTATACAATGTCTAGTTCACATCAGTAGAATCATCATTCTTAGATAGCTTATGTCTGGTAGCCATAGTTGTGTTGACTAGTCTTGAGGCTTCCATCCCAAAAAGAAATTAGTATCTCCTTAATGTATTTTGATTGAGTAAAGTAGATAGCTTGCTTCATCTAATATACTTATAAACCAAAAAAGAATTTGATCTCACCAAACATGGACATTTAAAATTCCTTCTACATCTCATCTACAAATGATTTGCATAATGCATCTTATCCTCCAAATATGATATCATAAACAAATATTTCACCTAATAGTATCCCTTTACCATCTTCAATTTGTAAGTACAAATTATTGTTATCATTAGTTCTTGTAAAACTAGTCTTTACCAAACAATTGTGCAACCTTTCATACCATGCTCTAGGGGCTTGTTTCAATCCATGTATAATGCTTTGTGCAATTTACATACTGTGTTCTTCTTATTGGGTTCAACAAATCCTTTTGATTGTTCAATGTACAAACCTCTTCTTCCAATATTCCATTTAGAAATGCAGATTTGACATCCATTTGATATATTTTAAATTCTTTATAAGAAGACTATGCAAGTAATATTCTAACTCCTTCAAATCTTGCAACTAGGAAAAATGTTTCCCCATAGCCAATACCTTCTCCTTGTGCATATCCTTTGCATACCAATCTAGGTTTTTTGCTTGTGACTTCTCCTTTCTCATTCATTTTTTTTGAATACCCACTTGGTTCTAGTAATATTCTTGTCCTTAGGTCTAGGTACCAGTGACTAGGTTCTATTCTTCTCTATTTGTTCAATTTCTTCATTCATTGCTTGAATCCAATCTTCATTGTCCAACACATCTTTCATTGATTTACGCTCAAAATTAGAAAGTAAACATGTATCACTTCTAAGTCTTTTCCTTGTCATAACTCTAGAGTCTTTGCTTTGAATGATTTATCCAGGTGCATGGTGTCTTCCCACATACTTTGTTAGTGTAGGTTCTTTTCTTTTGTCTTATTATATAGGTTCATCTTGAAAATTGACTTCAAATTCATTTTTTATTTCTAGTTCAATTTTTGGTTGCTTGACATTATATTCCTGGTGTTAGGCAACTTCTTCTAGTATCTTGACATCATTCTGTCGACGCTCGACACCTATAATCTTTTGTTTGGTAGCCTGTTACTATGGTTCGGTATTCACAGTTTATTGTTTCTCAGTAGTCTTGTTCTTTTATTTAGGTAAGGTGTAGGGAACACCTTCATTGACACATATAAATGTGGTGTAGCCTTTAGGTTCTATTTTGTATTCAACTTCTTTTCTTTCTACATATTCATCGACTTTCACATTTACACTTTCCACAATTTTGTTAGTGTTATAGTTTGAACACTTATAATCTTTTCTCTTAGTGTAATATCCTAGGAATATGCCTTCATCACTTTTAGCATCAAGTTTTCCATTTCTATTGTCCTTTAGTATATAGCATTTTCTTCCCAAGAATTTAAAATATTCCACATAGGGTGCATCCTCATACCATAACTCAAAGGGTGTAATGTGTGTACCTTTCTTGACTTGTACTTAGTTCAAAGTATATAATATTTTACTTACAAATTCTCTCTAGTATTTCTATGATACATTCTTCTCCATCATCATTGTTCTAGCATAATCCATGATTAATTTGTTCCTCCTTTTAGCTACTCCATTTTGGGGAGGGGTCCTAGATTTTGACATATGTCCCTTTTGATTCCTCTATCATTACATAATATGTTGAATTTATTAGAGATCAACTCTCCTCCTCTATTAGATCTCAAGCAATTCAAACTTTTACCTATTTCCTTTTCAACTTTGGCCAAATATCATTTAAACAACTGAAAAGCATCAAATTTTTCTTTTAGAAACATTATAGTCATCATTCTAGAGTAGTCATCAACAAATAGAATGAAATATTTATCTCTATAATATATTTGCACTCGAATAGGTAAAAAAAGGTCAGTATGAACCAAATCCATAATATCATTAGATGTATAGGTTTTGGTCTTGAAACTAGACTTTGTCATTTTTCCTAATTGACATTATTTACACATAGTATTATCAATTTTCTTCAATCTTGGTAATCCTCTTACTATTTTTATCTTAATAATGCTTACCAAACTATCAAAGTTCACATGACACAACCTCTTATGCCATAACCATATATCATCATATTGTATAAATAATAATGTCTCATTAGATAAATCTAGATAGAATAAGTTACCTTGTATTTATTCTCCACTTCCAATCAGTTCACCAGTAGCATCAAATATTTTAGCTTTCTACGATGAAATTCAACTTTATATGCTGATTTGTTCATCTATAAAATACTCCACAAAAAATAGTTAAGTCCTTTAATCCAATAAGCATCGTCACACTTGATCTTATCAATGAATTATATTAATCCTTTACCTTTCACAAGACATGGTGGATCATTGCCAAAATTAACACAAATACCTAATTTGTATTGTTCTATGGTTTTAAAACATACTTTTATCACCAGTCATGTGATGTGAGCAACCACTATCAATTATCTATCTATCACCTTTACTCACATATGAGATTAATATATTTTTCTTATCTTCATCAAAATCTTCTTTCATAGGAACATATAAAACTTCTTCATCATTGCTATTAGACTCATTATTAGTTTCTTCTTTAGTAATATAACAAGATTTCTTACCTTATCTTTGCATTTCTTGTTTCTCTTATTGTCTTGGTCATTTCTTCTACCTTTGTACTTGCTTTCCCTTCTCTCATCCTTTTCTTCTCTGTTAGGACATCTTGTAGCAATATCACCAACTTTATTACATGGAAAATATATTATAGGAAGTTTACTTTTGTATTTTCCTCTACCTCTCGGAAGTCTTCTAACTATCAATGGTTCAAGCTCATCAAGACATCATCAAAAACATCATTGTCACTATTCACACACATTCATTTTCCTTTGTTACTAAGAACCAATCGAGATTTGAAAGAAAATTTAATAGTAGTAGGAGTAAAATTATCAAAATTTGACAATTCAATAGTAGTAAGCCTACCAACCAAACCTTCTAAAGTCGCATTGTTACCAGGGGTGCATCTTAGATCCTGTATTATAAAAACTCTAATATCATAAATAGGAAGTAGGGTTCTCAATACCTTGTTGATCAAAGTTTCATCATCAATCTTTCTATTTGACCCTCTTATAGAATTTACCACTTCTTTGACTCATCCACAGTATTGAGAAATGATATCACCTTATATCATTCTCATCTTATCAAATTTTCCTCTCAAACTTTCTAATTTTTCTCTCAAAACATTTTTGTCTCCTCTATAGATAGTTTGCAATGTATCCCACATTTTCTTGGCAACTGTACATTCTTTTATGTCATCAAACTCAGTGTAGCTTAGGGTTGATGCAATCTCCAACATAAATTGACTATGTTCTTGCTTATCTTTCATCTATTGAGATGTTAGAGGTCTTGGTATCTATACATATGCATTTTACACATAGTGTATTCTACCATCTCCAATTCTTTCCAGATGCAACTTCATCAAAATCTATCATGCAAGGAGGTTCTCTTTATTCAACCTTGGCACTTACTTTTTGTACATCTTGGTTTTCAGCTTAAGGTACCTTCAAACTTTTCTCTACAAGCACCAATTCTTTGATACTAATTGTAAGAATGATTTAGAATAACTAAGAGCAGGGGGGAAATCAATTATCCTCAAGTCCAAATGTATCAATTGAAATTTTAATCACTTTAAATACTTTAGATCGAAACATTATCTAGCTCAGTCTCTATAGAAAATAATCAGTTGTTGATCTCTTTAGTTTTGTTTTCTATAAGTGTCAAACACTTAGTCATATAGAAGGTAGAGTTGGTTGGTCATCACTATGACCAAGTCACTCTTTTTAGGCCAAGTCATGTATTTGCTAGACTTGTAAATAATCATGCATATGCTAAGATTTAATTGGAGCCAAGAAAGTCTATGGTCACTAAGTATCCCTATGGAAGTTGATCTATCTAGTGTACAATGAATGCCAAGTGAAAAAGAGTGAATATGTGCCAAGTCATATAGAAGGAGCATAGCTAGTAGAGATTGAACGTCAAAAGGAAAAATAATTATGATTAAGCATAATAAAATATAAGCGTTGAGTAACATTGTTTGAACAAGATTCTTTGGAATGACACAAAATATAAGGTAAACCATTTTTTGCCAACATGCAAATGACATTTAATTATCATATAGTTTTTTACACATTTTGGCATGGATCACTGTGTTAGCATGAATGTTGAAGATACTACATTGGGGAAGTATCCTAAGCATTGGAGAATATTGACATGTTACATTCATGATTGTGTTTGTCATTGATGTCAACATAGCACTATTTCTATAAAGACTGGGAGAACATTAGTCAAAGATATTATTAGTATGGACAATGGTTTGATTGTCTAGTGATGCACACTTAAGAACATGTTCTAGACTATGTCTTGATGATGTGGTTAAGTACACAAAGTCTAAGTCAAACATGTACCATAGTTGTATCTAATTTACTAAGAGAAGTATAGAAACAAAATATTGGAGAACAATGTTATGATATTTGTTTTCTATCTTACATTTGAGATTTAATGAAGAATTGCATAGTCACACAATGATTGAAGATAGTCGTATGGTGATGTGAGCGAGCGTACAAGCCCTAGTATCACATGTGTTAAGTTTTGTATAGATTGTGAGCCGATAATGCTATTATAATTATAATTAATTAATTATCTTATTATAATTAATTGGGAAAGACTTAAGGTAGACTCAAGGAATTATTATGAAGATATGGTGTAAAGGAAATTTTTTATCCTTGTTTGTAAAGTATTCGTATTTTATCAAGTATGATCATTGTGAAGAAGTGTGAAGTGCAAAAAGTGAAGAAGTGTGAAGTGCAAAAAGTAGTAGAGTTCTTATTGAATGGGAGTGAGTGATCCCAGGGATTATTGGATGTGAATTGTGTGATCTAGTTATAAGATCTGAAGGAGCAAAAGTCTGGTTGATAGGATAGAGATAGAGGAAGGAAGTACATTTCATTTCTATTATTTTGCAAGGAATAATGCATAGATCATTTAGATAGTGGGTTTATTGGTCTTAACACTAAAGCTATTTGGGTAGTGGGTCCAATTATCTTCCACAACTCTTAATAGGGTTGGAATCTCCTAATAGAGATTCAAAGTCTCCTATTAGGGGCTCATATGTACTAAATGTATTCATAGAACCCTAACAGGGTCCATCTTCTAACAAGGAATATTTATATTAGTACATCATCTTGTGGGTACCATCCTCACCAAGGTCTTCCCTTTGGGCAAGGCTTTCCCTAGTTAACATATTTGGTGTTAATTGTGTATAAGTATCATGTTGTTGTTTTAGTTTATATTTCTCATATGGTTAAGTTTGTTTAAGGTTGATAATTGTGATAATAGTTGGATAACTGATTCACCCCCCCTCTCAGTAATATCAATGGACTATATATTCTAGCAATTGATATCAAAGACTCAGATCCTTGAAGGATAAGCTTAATAGATTTGGGAGATTGATGGTGAGAAAGGATAGTCTTAAATTAGATAGAGGAAATTTTGTCTCACAGAAGATAGAGCTTCTTGGTGAGTTATCAGATTTGTGCAAAGAATAGAACATTAAGTTTCTAGATCTAGAGTCCTTTTGTTGCATAAAAAAGAATGGAAGCAAAGATAGATCCATATGTGAAGAAGACAAGAAGATCAAGGAAGGTATTGATCTGCTAATGAAAAGAGAACTAGAAGGTATGAAAATTTTCATTTGATGGACTAGTAAAGAGATAGATTATTTTCATCAAAATGTCCTAAGAGAGTAAGAAAATCTAGAAAGAGTTCACTTTCTGATGAGGATGAACAATTTAAAGCTAGTATGGAAAGATTCTTGAATGATTATGATAATAAGAGTGAATTGAAAGAGAAAGTATTAGAAGAGACATATTTGGTAACTATTATTGATGAAATTATTGGTACTAAAGAAAAGATGGTAGATAATAATTTAGATGAAGAGGAAGATAATTATGGAATTGTTAGACAAAATTTTGAAGTTTTCTTTGAGATTAACAATGATCTATAGAATGATGTGCTATCTATTGAACAAAGAGGAGGATAGAGGTATGAACCTAGAGATGAGATAAGAGTTGAGATTTCAACTCCTACCTCTAATAGAAACATGACAAAGAATCACCCTCCATAATAGATAATTGGAGGTAAAGATAAAGGTGTAATGAAAAAGAACAAAGTGAATGAGGAATTGTGTCTTATTTCTCAAGTTGAGCCTAAGAGAGTAGATGAATCATGCAAGGATGATCATTTGATTCAAGCAACGAAGGAAGAATTGGATTAGATTGGGAAAAATGAGACATGGGAGTTAGTTCCTAGATCTAAAGACAAGAATGTGATAGGAACTAAATGGGTATTCATGAATAAGATGAATGAGCAAGGAGAAGTTGTGAGAAACAAGGTTAGACTTGTTTGCAAAGGTTACTCACAACAAGAAGGTATAGATTATGAGGAGACATATGCCCCTATTGCTAGAATGGAAGTAGTAAGAATGTTCTTAGCTTATGCAGTGAGTAAGAAGTTCAAGGTATATTAGATGGATGTCAAGTTAGCTTTTATACATGGAGAACTTGAAGAATTCTACAATGAGAAGCCTGATGGATGCCCTCTGATAGAAGATAAAGAGATGGTATACAAACTAAAGAAAGTATTGTATGGTATGAGGCAAGCACCTAGAACCTGGTATGCAAGGTTGGATAAGTATTTGACAAAGCTTGGATTTGTTAAAGGTATGACAAATGGTAATTGTATTTGAGAGAAGTTGATGATGATTTATTTATCATAGTAATATTTATTGATGGCATAATATTTATAGGTGATGATGAAGAAAGTGATAAGTTTGTTGAAGAGATGAAGAATGAGTTTGAATTGAACATGACAGGAGAAATGAAGTTTATCCTAGGATTGCAGATTATGTAGAATAAAGTTGGTATTTTCATTTCACAAGCTAAGTATTTGAAAGATTTGGATTAAAGAGTTGTAAGCTTGTTGGTACACCTATGATAATTGGTCACAAGTTATCCATCAAAGATGAGACTCTTGCAATTGAGAAAATGAAGTATAGATCCATGACTGGAGATTATACTATTTGACTCACATCAGAATAGATATAGAAAATGTGGTTGGGATTGTAGCTATATTTCAAGCTAATCCTAAGGAGTATCACTTTGTAGAAGTAAAGAGAATACTCAGATATTTGAAAGGAACATCTAATTATGAGATTTGGTATGACATATCAAGTGATTTCACTTTATGTGCATATATTGATGTGGATTAGGTAGGCAATATGGATGATAGAAAGAGCACTAGTGGTGGAGCATTCTTTCTTGGAGGAAGATTGATTTCTTGGTTGTGTGAGAAATAAGATTGTATTTTACAGAGTACAATTGAGGTAGAGTATGTTGCAGCAACAAAAAATTGTGATCAAGTTATGTGGATGAAGCAAATGTTGAAGGATATTGGGATTGAGTTTACAAAACTTGTTATCATTTACTATGATAACACAAGTACAATGAGTATGTCTAAGAATCTTTTATTGCATTCTAAGACAAAGCATATATCTATTAAGTATCATGTCTTGAGAGAGAAGGCAAAAAAAAAGGAGATCAGATTGGAGTATGTAAGTACTAAAGATCATATTGCAAATATCTTTATGAAACTTTTTCCTAAAGATACATTTGAGTACCTAAGAGGTACGCTTGGGGTTATACCCCTGCCTACTTTTGAGTAGATGATGCAGAGAGTGTTGGCTAGAACCAATGGATAAATCAATTAAGCTTAATATGCCAAAATAAGAAAATCTTTTATTAGCCGACCCAGCTTGGTAGACACTAACTCAGAAGTGATTTCCTATGTTAACCAACAAAAGCTTGGTTAACACTACATACTTGCAAAGATCCTTTGGCAAATGAGTGAGCTTGGTTAACATTGGTTCCATCCAACTTTTCTTCATTAATTGAGTGAGCTTGATTAACACTCATCTTCTACAAACTATCCGTCAATGCACGAGTGAACTCAGTAGATACTGCCTTCTGAACTAGGAAAACATAGGAATGCTTGGTAGACACAAATAAATATCTTCACTGCTTGAGTGAGCTTGGCATACACTGACTGATAATGATATAAAATTTGTGTAACATCAAAGACAATACATAATTAATTAATTGTATCAAATAATCTCCCTCTTTGGCATTGATGACAATACAACATGTCATAACACAATGAATTTTTGGAACAAGGAATAAAGTAAGTAACATATCCTTAGTTTCATTCTGATGAACTCCCTCTATCAACATGAGCTCTTTCTTTCACTAGTTTCTCCCTTTATCTGCAACAACTTCTGCCAAGTTCATTCTTCCTTACAAATAACTCTTCATAAAGTTTCTATGATAGCAAACTTCTCCTTCTAATTAAAATTTCTTATGAGGTATGATAGTAAACTTCTCCCTCTTTGACAACACATGCCAAAGGAAATAATTCTATTAATATCAATGTACCTTAAGTACTAATTCATTTGCAATATGCCTTTGTCAATTCTACACCAATTGATTGATCTTCAACTTTCTCTGGTTGATGCATCACTAAACTTTATTTAGTGAGCTTTAGATAGGGGAATGACCCCTAGCTTACTTCTTAGATATAGAAATGCATCCTTAGGTAATGACTTGGTGAATATGTCTGCAATCTGTTCTTTTGTATTTACATATTCCAATCTAACTTCTTTATTCTGTACCAATTCTCTTAAGAAGTGATATTTTATAGCAGTGCGCTTTGTTTTGGTATGCATCACTAGATTCTTTGATATATTGATTGCACTAGTGTTATCATAGTATATGCCTACTAGATCCTTGATCTCTATTTTCATTCCTTTCAACAATTGTTTGAACCAAACAATATTAGAACAATTAAGTACCACATATTCTGCCTTTGCTATGGATTGAGAGATGCAATTTTGTTTCTTTCTTTTCTAAGACACTAGTCTTTTACCAAGAAAGAATGCTCCACCACTAGTACTTTTTCTGTCATCAAGACTTCCTACCCAATCAACATCAGTTAACACCTTCAAGTTTGTACCATAAGCCATAGTCTTTAGTACCTTTCAGATATCTCATGATTCTCTTGATTGCCATCATGTGATTTTCTCTCGAATTTTCTGATAATCTTGCCACCATACCAACTGCTAGTGTAATATTAGGCCTTGTATGTACTACATACTACAATTTTCCAATCATTGATCTATAGATGGTCTAATCTACTTCTTTGGAATTATCATTCTTGGAAAGCTTATATCTAGTAGACATAGGGGTTCCAACTAGTCTTGAATATTCTATTCTAAATTTCTTCAGTATCTCCTTGATATACTTAGATTGAGTGATGTAGATATCATTTTTGTTCTATTGTATCTGCAACCCAACAAAGAATTTTACCTCACCAAACATGGATATCTCAAATTATTTACTCATTTCTTCTAAAAATTCTTTGCACAAGTCATCATTTTCTATGAATAAAGTATCATCAACAAATATTTCTGCCAACACAATCTTCTTGTCTGGTCCTTCTTTAATATATAGACTACTGTTATCATTTGTTCTTTGAAAGCCAATTTGTACGAAGTAATTATGAAGTATTTCATACCAAGATCTAGGAGCTTGCTTGAGACCATATAATGCTTTGTGTAACTTCCAAATCATGTCTCTTTTGCTAGGATCTACAAAACTTTATGTTTGTTCAATGTAGACTTCCTTGTCAAGAATTCCATTCAAGAATGCAGATTTAACATCCATTTGATATGCTTTAAATCCTCTATGTTTTTTATATGCTAGTAAAGTTCTAACACTTTCTAATCTTGCAATAGGAGAAAAATTCTCACCATAATCAATACCTTCTTGTTGAGAATAACCTTTACATACTAGTCTTACCTTGTTTTTGAAAACTTTTCCATCTTCATTCAACTTATTTCTGAACACCCACTTTGTTCCAATTACATTTTTATCCATAGGTCTAGGAACAAGAGTCCAAGTTTTGTTTTGTTCTATCTCTTCATTCATTGCTTGAACCCAACTTTCATTTTCTAGAGCATCTTTAATATTTCTAGCTTCAAATTCAGCAAGTAAACATGTACCTTTTAATTTTCTTCTTGTCATTGTTCCATCAGATTTGTCTCCAATGATCTGATCAGGTGCATGATGCCTTCTGACATATCTTGCTAACATAGGTTCTTTGGGTTTTGAATGAGTTCCACTATTTTCATCATGAATTTTAGTATCAAGCTTGGGTCCCACTATCTGTGACTCAAGCCCATTAGACTTGGTTTGAACTAGCTTAGTAGCCTCTAATTGTGACTCGAGTCCTTCAAACTATGACTCGATAATTGTTGGAGATTTTGGAGACTTGAGAGGTGAAGCCTCCTTTCTTTTAGATATGTTTGGTAGGGTATCAGGTTCATAGTAAAAATTCTTTTGTAATCCTCTTTTTCTTTGTTGCTTTCTTCTTCACTCTTTTCTACAAACTCATCAATTCTAACATGTGCACTTTCTATTATTTTATGAGTAGACAAATTCAAACATTTGTATACTTTAATTCTATAGGAGTATCCTAGAAATATGCCTTCATCACCTTTTACATCAAATTTTCCTTTTCTAGATTCTTTCAAGATATAACATTTGCTGCCAAATACTTTTAATTAACTTACATTAGGTTTGTAGCCATACCATAGTTGATAAGGAGTTTTGTTTGATACTTTCTTCAACTATACTCTTTTCAAGGTATGAACTACAGTGTTGATAGCTTCCTTCTAGTATTTGATAGCAACATTATTTTTTATCACCAAGGTTTTTGCACAATCCATGATAGATTTGTTTCTTCTTTCAGTCATACCATTCTATTGTGGTGTACTAGGGGCTGATACTTGTCTTTTAATTCCTCTTTCAATGCATAAATTATTGAATTCAGTGGAGATGAATTCACCAATCTTTGTTTAATCTTAAACATTTTAATCTCTCTCCAGTTTCTTTTTCTACTTTTGCCAGATACCATTTAAACTTTTGAAAAGCTTCTAATTTTTTTTTTAGATACATTACAGTCATCATTTTAGAATAGTCATAAAAAAAAAAGAATGAAAAACTTTTCTCCACTGCAACTCTCTATTCTAATAAGTATGTTTGTTCATTTTTACTTTTTTTTAAAATTACTTCTTCCATGAGTTGGTTAAAGGGAAGAAAATTTTGAGGATGTGTATGAGTGAAGAAATGTTTTGAGAAGTGCATTGACATATGCTAGCTAAGATGATCATAAATATGGAGATTACATTTAGTATAATTTCTAGAAATTTTACTTGGGATAGAATCGATCAACATGAAGCCCTTTTCTTCTTTAGGGGGAAGAATGGAAGGAACCACACTAGGTTGAGATATGATAGGAGGAGGTTGTATATTGATGCAAGAAGAGGGAAAACTTAAGCAACATCAACTCAACTTAAGCCTAGAAACATCTCCTTCTTAGAGTTATACACAGAAGAAACATACAAAATAAGGTAGATAAGGTAATATTTTAGGCTTTTACTTAGGTGTAATTAATAAGAAACACATTGAGCCTAAGGCTCAAAAACTAGCTACCACACTGTTGCAATAATTAGAAGAAATCAAACAGCATGAAGTACCTCTCATGTTTGCATTATGTAGCTTGTTTAGTTTGATTTGAGTGATACTTGATAGTCTTATTATTTTATACTTTGAGATGACTTGAGGGTTAGATGTTATACTTTGATTTTAGTATCATAGATTCTATATTGTTGTGTTGTTTAGTTTTGCATATTTGTATATTGATGTCATTTTGAGATGACAGTAGGTTTATGATGATATTTGGTTATCTGGTATTTGGACATATGTCTGATTCTATTATGTGATGGATTTTATGCTACGGTGTTTTAGTTCATTGTTGTTTCATTATGCTTTGTGTGAATGTGAGTGATGTAAGTGGATTATTTCGGTATAAATTGAATAAATGGTTAAATTAGTCATTTATTGTTTTGACTATGATATTATATGTAATTACTCTTGATCACGTGTTTTAGTGTATAGGAATTATATACCTCATAGTGGCACATGGAATTAGTGATTCAACTATTCATTTTTACCAATGTCATCCCTATATGGTTGACGTATCTTATTAAATGTTAAATTAAACCTTTTGGTGATTTGTTAAATCCAAACTCATTTGCATTATGTGATTAGACCATTGAGTGTGTTTGTGCGTTAAGAGGTTTGCATTGTCACAAAAGTTGTTAAGGAGATTTTTGTGATTTAGGTTTTTGTGCTTTAAATTTTATTGAATTTAATTTCTAGCAGTTTTTCCTTATGTGAATTCCTATTATGAGGGATAATCTATTTTCATTGGGTCAATTTGGAGTTTAGCTAGTCTAACTAGGTATTTTCCCTAATTAAATATTCACTTGAAAAGTGAATAAGTAATTAAAAGAGATTTGTTTTCTCACTTCTCACTTTTGCAAAATAGAAATTTGAGAGCTTTTTTGAGAATCCTCTTCTGGAGGATCACATTTCTGTTTTATTGTGAGAGCTGTGAACATGGGATCTTTGTGAGGTTAGTCTTGTTGAATCCAACTTGGTTATACTTTTCTTTGCTATAATTTCCAATGGTTTCAATGACTGATTTATTTTATTGTGTTGTTTTCAATTTAAGCCCCTTTTTCTATCAAGTAGGTCTCTCTCATTTTCTTGTTTTAGCTTAGTTTTAGTATCTTTTTTTGGTAGTTGTTGGTTTGAAGGTTGAGAACTAGTATTCCCCTCTATTTCTGTTTGTTGGTTATGTCTTGTTGGTCAGGTATGAACCTTTTCCCTATTTTTGGGATGGAGTTTTGGGGTTTCACGCCATTATGCTGGTCATTTTTTCTTATAGTGTTTGAACCCAAATTTTATTGAATTTTTGAGGCTTTTGTGCCCAAAGACCAAATGGGTTTTAATTTCAAAATTTTCCAATTTTGGGGGTTTTTACCTTGTTTAGTGTGTCACCCTATTTTCTTAGGTTTTCTTGGCATGATGATGGTTGTGGACCTAGATCATCCATTTGGATGTTAGTTCAACCATTATTGCACTTTTATGTTGCATTGAGATGCATGTCACATTCATCTTCCCAAGTCTATTTTTGGTTGAGTGTATTTTTGCATTATATTCTTATCCAATCCTTGTGTTACGATCTTCATAATGGTGGTGTGCCACACATGAGCACATGTGCATGCATTTGTCAAGTGACTTGCAAGGCTTGATCTTCTGTGGTACTTTTCGGAATTATGATCATTGGGGTTGTCTTGGGAATATGCATGCCTATTGGTACTCATCATTGGATGACCATGGGTAGAGTAGGGTAGCATATGAAGGGGGTTTCTATCTTCACAAGCTTGTGTCCATCCCAAAGCATTACATGCAGAGGCTTTAATTAAGTGATAACTAAATAAAATACTAGGTGGTAATAAAACTTAAGATAATAAAATGTGTGAGCACTTGATTAATTTTGAAGATATGATGCTAGAGCCTTCCATTGAGGAGTTGAATCTACATGATCCAAGCTTGAGCTTTTTGATGCCAAGTGACTCTCCATGATGTTAGACCCTACTTAGTAGCCCATTGAGTGTCTAATCAGGACTCGTAGTTTATGCATTGTCTCTAATCTTGGTCTCAGTCATCATACTATTTGGTGTGAGTGTTAGCCATGGACGTTTGCTTTATGTGTGTCCATGGTTGGATCATTATCTCCATCAGCACAATGGGAGTAGACCTAGAGGTTCCACATGTTTGGGAGGTGTAGCTACCCACACCACTGCTAGGGATTGGTGTATAAAGATGGTCTATTGTCCTAGTGTGACTGTTGTTGGATTTTTTCACTTGGTACTTTGGGTTTTAGATTATGGTTACTTGTGATTTATGCTTTCATTGGAATGCTTGTATATCATGTTAGTTATTTGATGCATTCCCTTATTGTGATGTTTATCATATGACTAGATGACATTAGTTGATTATTTGGAGTATCTATTACTTGATGTTTTAGCATGTTAGATTTCTAGTTCTTATGATGTTATTACACTTTAGTAGTTACATCCTTATAAGATGGCTCCAACTATCTAGTTGGCAGTTTGGGATGTTACACACAGGGGATGGCTAGGACCTTCAATGTTTCATAATGCTATTATGGTTGAGAGGAACCACACACTTAGTTCATTATTTCAATACATTGTGATGTTGCTTCTATTTATTGTGATGTTACTTATAGTTATTTCCCTTCATTGCATTGTTAGATGGTTAGATTTGGCTTCCATCTTTCAATTATTCATTCAAGTGCCTTTTCCTTGATATGTGGGTCTAATACTCCCTAGTGTGGATGAATTAATTTTCTAGCTTTCTACCCTTAATTTTTTCTAGCTTGTTGTTTTGGATTCTTGTGTAAAATTGTAGTTTATTGTGTGAGAATGCAAGTTCTCGCATGGTGTGTTGGATTTTCTCATGTGGTTTCTGGCACTTTCTCACATGAAACCCAATACCAATCTTAGGTTTCTTGGCTATTGGGCCAACTGCATTCTCATGTTATTTGGTGCACTTCCTCATGTGGATAGTAGTTTCTCGCATGGCATGTTGCACTTTCTCACACAAGAATCTATCAATCTTTTGTCCTCATGCAAAAAATAGGGGTATCTAGGCTTGGCTAGGGAAATTTTGAAAGTTGGTTTTGGACAAGTTGTTATGTTTTACACCTTCCTAGTTCAAAATAGATTTTCTAATGGGTTTAAAATATATCCTTATACTTAAGATATATTTTAATATATGCAATGAGTCTTTTGAGATAGATTCTAGACCTCCACGAGCTAAGCTAAAGATTCTAGGAAATTTCAAGGCTTTGGGATCTCAGACTTAGGTTATTTTTAGGAGTTAGCATTTGTCTTTTGGCATGGTGTTTAGTAGTTAGGTTGTGCTTCCTTTGCATCCTCAACTTTTGTGAGACCATGGTTGGTCTCTATTGTGTTCTTGTTTATGTTTTGGTCAGTGGTGACACTTGGAGATCTTTGGTGTTTGGTTGTTGCTTAGTCTTCCATTGTGATATTTATGATCCTCGTATGATGGTTGTCTTGTGCTTTATACTTGTTCAAAAAAAAGTTGTTTGGTTTTTATCTATCCTTGTTCCAAGGATCTTCGAGTAGGTCATTACATTTGGTATCAGAGCCCATGTTGCAACATTGGGATCTCTATGTTATGCTTCCACTATGGTTTTGTTTTCCATTTGTGTATTGTTATATTATGGTTTCTATTTTGATATCTTGTTGGTTCATGCTTATAACTCTATGCTTGTGACATATGTTTCTGACCTTGCCTTGTTGCTTCTATTAGTGATGCCTCCTGTACATAGACTTAGTGGTCGGGGTGGTACCCATAGCAATAACTATGGAGAAGAACACCAAGAAGAGGGATGTTAGGAAGGAGAAGGATAACTACGCAAGCACAATGGTATTGGGGCATTGATGCAAGTACTTCAGGAGATTCTTTCTCGATTGGGCCCTCATGTAGAGGAACACCAATAGGATCATAATCAAGAAGAGAGATCTCATTATGGAGATTCCCACAGGTGTGAGCATAGGGAAGAGGAATGTGAATGTGAGTTTGAACATTCTTGTACACCAGCCAAGTGGAAGAAGGCACCAATGAAGGGGCTATGATTAGAATGATGATGATTTCACTCAGGTTGAAATGATGTGGGAACTTCAATGATCCAAATCACCATTGTTTGATGGCTAGGGGATAGGACTCAAGGTAGAGACCTAGTTACTAGATATGGGGTGTTGCTTCTCCTTACTACCTTATAGGATTAATGTGAGGAAACATGGTTCCATCTGGTGGGGTATGGAGTGTGAGAAGCTTCATATTGATGTGGTAGATCTCACTTGGGAGATCTTGGAGGAAAGATTCAGGGATAAATTCCTTTCTTTGCAGTATCATGAAGCTCACACTGATGAATTTCATGAGCTCAAACAAGGAAATATGGCATTGGGTTAGTATGAGAAGAAGTTCCTTGGTTTGAGGAAAAATTCAAGTCACTATCATGATGAGGCACTCCTCACACAACATTTTGTTAGGGGCCTTCAAGATTCTATTATTGGAGACGTTTGTGTTCATCAACCTAGGACACTTGTACACGTCATAGAGAAAGAAAGGATTTTGGAGAGTAATGTATCTAGAGGTTTTAGTAGCAAATTTGGGTCTTAGAACCAACATGCATAGAACTTAGGGCAAGATGTAGAATATTCTCAGTCCTAAGGAAAGGGCCAAGCCCAGTTAGCACTCTCTCAGGATGGTTACCACCATAAGAGTAGGAAGAGTTTTTGGAACAAGAGTGGATAGTCTTTAGGTACCTTGGAAAAGAAAGGAGATGACCAGAGCCAAGGCCATAAATCCCAATAGGATTTCCCTTCTCAATTTAGTCAGCAACACTCTAGAAGGGGTAGTGCACCATATCTTAGTGCTGCTCAAGATGGTCATGGAATAGGTTCCAGCTTCGTGAGAGTTTTTTTTTCTTATGGCCAACCTAGTCATAAATATTTTGTGTGTCCTATCAAACCATCTATAGGACTTAGTAAGAGTGCGGCTCGATCTAAGCCTAGGATGGGAGATGCTAGAAGGAGTCATTGAGTATTTGTGATGGTTGATAACCATCAGGTTGAGCATCAAGCTACAATAGTCTAGGCTATAGGTACGTTGCATGGCATTTCATCTTCAATTTTATTTAACTTTGGTGCTTTAGATTCTTTAATTTCACCATCTCTTGTTCAAGGATGTGGGCTAGTGGCAACACATCAGGTCAATAGGTGGCGGGTTAAGTTAGCCATAGGTTCCAAAGTGGCTATTGAATAATTGGTCAGAGGTTGTAGTTTGAATTTGGGAACCTTCATCACCATAATGGATATTTGTATCCTACCTCTAGGATTGTATAACATTATGTTGGACATGGATTGGTTAGCTACCCATCAGGCGAATATTGATTGTTTTTGTAAGTTGGTACAATGTGTTGATGATATAGGTGGGTAGGTGAAACTTTTGGGATTCCAAAGACTAGTCTCACTTCGAATGATTTTAGCTAATTAGTTGAAGTGGAGTGTGAGGAAGGGTTGTTTGTTGTTTCTTATTTTAGTGAGTGATCTTGAGGAATCTGAGAGTCGTACAGTGACCCTTGATGATCACCCACTCCTCCGTGAGTATGCAGATGTGTTTTTTGATGAGATTATAGGTATGTCACACAATGTGACATTTATTCTAAGATTGATATTGTACTAGGAGCAGAGCAAATTTCACAAGCTCCTTAATGTATGACTACTTAGGAGTTGAGTGAGCTCAGATTGTAGTTGGAGGAATTTTTGGTGAAGGCCATATTAATCCTAGTGTATCCCCATGGGGTGCACTAGTCATCTTCATGAAGAAGAAGGATGGGTCATTGCATTTGTGCATTGACTACTGGCAATTGAATAAGGTGACAGTGAAGAACCCGTATCCTTTTTTGAGGATAAGTGACTTGTTTGATCAAGTGAAAGGAGCATGAGTGTTCTAAAAAATTGATCTAAAGTCAAGATACCATCAACTTCATATCTAGGAGGTTGACATTCATCGAACAACTTTTTGTACATGATATGGGCATTATGATTTCATGGTTGTACCCTTTGGGTTAACCAATATGACATTGGTGTTTATGAGTTTGATGAATGGAGTATTTCACACTTACCTCAATCAATGTGTTATTGTATTCTTGGGTAACATATTGATCTATTCAAAGATTTTTGAGGAGCATGAGGACCATTTATGCCAGGTATTACAGTGCTTGAGAGACCATCACTTATATGGAAACCTAGGTAAATGTGGTTTCTTCTAGCCAAAGGTAAAGTATTTGGGACACATCATCACTGGTGATGGTATTGCAGTGGGTCCAGAGAAAATTTGAGCTATCATGGATTGGTTGGTACCCACTAATGTCTCATAAGTTCAAAGTTTCATGGGATTGGTGGGTTATTATCATTGCTTCCTGAAGTATATCTAAAGAGTAGCTCATTCCATCACTTCTCTTCAATAGAAAGGGAAGAAGCTTCCTTGGTCAATTTAGTGTGAGGTAGCATTTAATACTCTTAAGGAGTATTTGACCAGTGCACCAGTCCTTGCAGTGCCTAATCCTATAGGTGATTTCATGGTTTGCACAGATGCTTCATTGGAAGGCATGGCTATGGTGTTGATGCAAGATGGTCAAGTGATTGAATATGAGTCTAGGAAACTCAAGGACCATGAGATTAACTACCCAACTCATGATATGGAACTCATAGCCCTAGTGCATGCACTTGTATGTTGGAGGCATTTTCTCTTGGGAAAAAAGTTTGAGTTACATAGCGATCATAGGTGTAGACACCTAAATTTGATTACACCACTTTGGTAATATAATTTAGCCATCTCTAAAGGCATCATGAATTAAATTTTTATTTAATTAATCCTTTGCCATCCCTATTTGATTAATTTAATTAATCATCTATAGTCCTAATTGATAAATCAAATAACCTATTATTTATCAATTAAATCCTATTCTTCTATCTAATTCCAAAAATCCCCATTTATTAAATAAATCTATTTGATAAATAAAATCCTCAAATATAAAAACCCCTAACTTATCCCTAATCCTCCATTTAGCCTAATCCACCCCATACACCCATACTAACCTAGCTTAGCCACTAACTCACCCAACCTCATTAATGCCATCCACTTGCACATCTCTAACATCCTTAATCTAATCCTAAACTCAAGCCTAATCCACCCCCTAATGTTGTCACATTCCTTAATAAAGTTTAAGAATTTCCTAATCCAAACCAAAGTCTCTCCTCAAAAATCCCAACCATCAAGTCATGAGTGCTCTTACAAACTATAAAAGACTCTTACAAGCCCACTCATGACTCTTACATCCATCTTCCACACTCTTCCCTCTTCCACACTCATCCCTCTTACATATCTCTTACATACTCAACCCCACTCATCATGCCTTCAACCAACCCTTTACCCTACCCTCTCACACTCATCCTCCTTGTGACCAGTGTCACCTTCCCATTGGTGCTAAACAAAGCACAATCCATGTGCTCTCCTTTGAGTGCATCCTAGCCCTCCTTAAGCCTTCATCTCTCCTTGCATCTAAGCCCTCCATCCCTCTACCCCTTGGCCTATAAATTGAATCCCATCCCAAGCCATTTCAACAACAATCTTTGAGCTAAAGTTACCATGCTATTTTGAGAACCAAAGTCATCAATCTTAACCTTATATGTGAATTTAGTTTTAGTTTGTGAATGTTTCTCTTATTGTTAATATTCCTTGCACACTAAATCTTGTTCTACAATAGGAGCTTGTAGTATATCTTTACTCAGTCGAACCTCAATGCCCGACAACATTGTTGGATGGAGTTCCTATGCGGTTATGACTTTGATGTTCATTAGATTAAAGGGAAGGAGAATGTCATTGTGGATGCCTTAAGTAGGAGGTGACATGAAGTATTAGTGATGTCATTAGAAGTGGATTTTTCAGGCTGTAACTTGGAGGCTTTTCCAATGACACTTGGTATTAGGAGGTGAGGGCAGAGATTGAGTTTGGGCATACCCTTGAGGGGAGATTTTAAAGATACTTGCTTGAGTTTTATGGACTACTACGATATTGGGGGCATATCTAAGTACCCATGTCAAGTGATCTTTGTGTCTTGGTTTTGTTAGAAGTGCATTCTACACCGTATTCTACACATCTTGGTGTTAAGAAGATGCATGCTAATCTTAAACAATTGTACTTTTGGGTAGGGATGAAGTGTGATGTTGCTGATTTTTTGGCTCAATTTCTTGAGTGCCAAAGAGCGAAGGTAGAGCATTAGCATCCAGTGGGTCTTCTATAGTCCCATACCATTCCAAAGTGGAAATGAGATATGATATCTATTGACTTTATCATAGGATTACCTATGTCATCATGGAGACATGACTGTATCATGGTGATAGTGGAAAAATTGTCCAAGGTAGCATATTTTTCACCCATGAGAGCATCCTAAACATGCTTCTTCTGTAGCACATGTTTTCTTTAAGGATATTGTTCATTTGCGTGGGATCCCTTATCAAATAATTTTGGATATAGATCTAGTGTTTACCTTAGCACTATGGACATCTCTCCAGCATGCATTGGGTGTGCAACTCAATTTTAGTTCGGCTTATCACCCAAAGATCGATGGTCAAACTGAGAGAGTGAACTAGGTTCTAGAAGACATGCTTCGCATGTATGTTATGGATAGGTAGGTGAAGTGGGAGGACTATTTATACCTTTTTGAGTTTACATACAACAACAAGTATCATAGTTCTCTTCGCATGTCACCTTTTTATGCCTTATATGATAGACTGTGTCATACCCCATTGAGTTAGAATCATTTAGAGGACTGAGTTCTTTTGGGTCCAAAGATGATTTAGGATATGGAGCAGTAGGTTGTTTAGAATAGGGAGCACTTGGTTACTACTTAGGATAGGAAGAAGAAATATGAAGATGCCTATAGGTTGGATTGTCACTTTTCTATGTGTGACAGGGTATTTTTGAGAGTGTGGCCGAGGAAGAGCCCCATCCATTATGGGAAATGCTCTAAGTTAGAACCATGTTTTGTTAGACCATTTGAGATCCTCGAGAGGATTGGTTCTATTTCTTATCAACTAGCATTTCCACCTAGCCTATCACACATCCATGATGTTTTCTGTGTTTATATTTTGAGACAATATATTTCTAATGTGACCCATGTACTTGATTGGGATGATTTGAAGGTAGTGGATGGGTAGCTTACTTTGGAGCCCATTTGTATCCTTCAGCATCAGAGGCTAACCTTGGAAGGTCGAGACATTGAGCAGGTAAGGGTTCAATGAGACCCGAGGGATGAGACCTCTACAACTTGGGAAGATGCTACATGATTGAGAAGATTGTACCCCAATATTTTTGTTGGCTTCCAAGAGTAATCCTATGCTAGTGGGGGAATACGTAGTGTCTCTCATGTTTACATTCTATACCTTGTTTAGTTTGATCTAAGAGATACTTGATACTCTTACTATTTTGTACTTTGAGATGACCTGAGGGTTTGATGTGATACTTTGATTTCAGTATCATAGATGTTATACTGCTATGTTGTTTAGTTTATCATATTTGCATGTTGATACCATTTTAAGATGATAGTAGGTCTATGATAATATCTAGTTATCTGGTATTTGGACATATGTTTGATTTTGTTATGTGATGGATTTTATGCTATGGTGATTTACTTCATTATTGTTTCATTATAATTTTTGTGAATGTGAGTGATGTAAATGGATTATTTAGGTATAAATTGAATAAATGGTCAAATTAGTCATTTAATTTATTTATTGCTTTTGCTATGATATTATATGCAATTGCACTTGATCATGTGTTTTACTGTGTAGGAATTATATCCCTAGCAATGGTGCATGGAGTTGGTGATTTAGCTATTCATTTTTATCAATGTTGTCCCTGTATGGTTGACATAACTTATTAAATGTTAAATTAAACCTTCTGGTGATTTGGCAAATCTAGACTCATTTGCATTATGTGATTAGACCAGTGAGTGTGTATGTGTATCTAAAGGTTTGTATTTTCATGGAAGTTGTTAAGGAGATTTCTGTGATTTTGGGTTTTCAAACTTTAAATTTTATTGAATTTAATTTCTAGTAGCTTTGCCTTAGGTGAATTCCTAGTATGAGGGATAACCTATTTTCATTTGGGTCGATTCATAGTTTAGCTAGTCTAACTGGCTATTTTCCCTAATTGATTATTCACTGAAAAAGTGAATAAGTATTGAAAAGGGGATTTGTATTCTCACTTTGTACTTTGCAAAATACAAATTTGAGAGCTTTTTTAAGAATCCTCTTCTAGAGGATTCTGTTTCTATTCGTTGTGAGAGTTGTGAGCATGTGATCTTCGCAAGGTTAGTCTCATTGGATCCAGGTTCTGTATGCCTTACTTTTCCTTGATTTCCAATAGTTTTATTGGATGATTTATTTTATTGTGTTGTTTTTAGTTTCAACCCCTTTTGCAGTTAGGTAGGGCTCTCCTGTTTTCTTGTTTTAGCTTAGTTTCAATATTTGTTTTTGGTAGTTATTAGTTTGGAGGCTGAGAACTAGTGTTCCCCTTTGTTTCTATTTGCTCGTTCTACATGGTTTGTCGAGTATGAACATTTTCCCTATTTTCAGGGTGGGGGTTTGGGGTTTCATGCTATTATGTTGGTCATTTTTGCTTACAGTGTTCGAACCCAAATTTTATTGGATTTTTAAGGCTTTTGTGCCCAAAGACCAAATGGATTTTAATTTTGAAGTTTTCTAGTTTTGGGGGTGTTACCATGTTTTGTGTGCCACCCTATTTTCTTAGGCTTTCTTGGCATGATAATGGTTGTGGACCTGGATCATCTATTTGGATGTAGTTTAACTATTTTTACACTTTTATTTTTCATTGGGAATTTGTCCTCTTGAGTCAATTTTTAGTTGAGTGTATTTTTGTATTGTGTTCTCATCTAGTCCTTCTGTTATGATCTTCATAATGGTGGTGTACCACACTTGAGCACATGTGTGTGCAGTTATCGGGTGACTTGCAAGACCTGATCTTCCATGGTACTTCTAAGAGTTATGATAATTTGGGTTGGGTTTGGAATATGCATGCCTATGGGCACTCATCAATGGATGAGCATTGGTAGGGTAGAGTAGCATATGGAGGGTGCTTCTATCTCTACAGCCTAGTGTCCATGCCCAGAGCATTGTGTGCAGAGGCTTTAATTAAGTGATAACTAAATAAAATATTGGGTGGTAATAAAACTTAAGATAATAAACTGTGTGAGCACCCAATTAAGTTTGAGGACATAGTGCTAGAGTATTCCATTGAGGAGCTGAATCTACACAATCTAAGCTTGGACTTTTCAATGCCAAGAGACTCTTCATGATGTCATCCCCTACTTATTACCCCATTGAGCATTTGACTAGGACCCATATTTTATGTACTATCTCTGATCTTTGTTTTGGTCATCATATTATCTGGCATGAGTGTTAGCCATGAACATTTTCTTTATGTGTGTTTGTAGTTTGATCATTATCTCCATCAGCACTGTGGGAGTGGACCCATGGGTTCCACGTGGTTGGGAGATGTAGCTACCTAGACCATTACTAGGGACCGATGTATAGAGACAATCTATTGTCCTTGTGCAATCATTGTTGGATGTTTTCACTTGGTACTTTGGGTTCTAGAGTATGCTTACATGTGATTTATGTTTTCATTGGAATACTTGTATATCATGTTAGTTATTTGATGCATTCCCTTATTGTGATCATGTTTAGCATATGACTAGATGATGTTAGTTGATTAGTTGGAGTATCTATTGCTTGATGTTTTAGCATTTTGGATTTCCATTTCTTATGATGTTATTACACTTTAGTAGTGACGTCCTTATAAGACAACCCCAACTATCTAGTTAGCAGTTTGGGATGTTACGTGCAAGGGATGGATAGGAACTTTGAGTTCTCATGATGCTATTATGGTTGGAAGGAACCACACATAGTTCATTATTTCAGTACATTGTGATGTTTCTTCTATTCACTGCGATGTCATTTATAGTTATTTCCCTTCACTCGATTGTTAGGTGGTTAGATTTGGCTTCCATCTTTCAGTTATTCATTTGAGTGCCTTTTCATTGATATATGGATCTGGTACTCCCTGGTGTGGAGGAATTCATTTTCTAGCTTTCTACCCTTAATGTTTTCTAGCTTGCTATTTTGGATTTTTGTGCAAAATTGTAGTTTCTCGCACAAGAATGCAAGTTCTCGTGTGGTGTGTTGGGTTTTCTTGCATGGTTTCTAGCACTTTCTCACATGAAACACAACACCAGTTTTAGGTGTCTTGAAGTTGGGCCAAGTACATTCTTGCATCGTTTGGTGCACTTCCTCGCATGGATGGTAGTTTCTCATGTGGCATGTTGCACTTCCTTATGCGAGAATTCATCAGTCTATTGTCCTCACATG
Source organism: Cupressus sempervirens (assembly GCA_028749045.1). Taxonomy (NCBI): domain Eukaryota; kingdom Viridiplantae; phylum Streptophyta; class Pinopsida; order Cupressales; family Cupressaceae; genus Cupressus; species Cupressus sempervirens. Next base: position 460,000,826 of record CM053787.1, read on the forward strand.
AAAAATGGGGGGTATCTAGGCTTGGCTAGGGAAATTTTGAAAGTTGGTTTTGGACACCCTATTATGTTTTACACCTTCCTAGTTCAAAATAGATTTCCTAAGGGGTTTAAAATATATCTTTATACTTAAGATATATTTTAATATATGAGACGAATCTTTTGAGATAGGTTCCAAACCTCCATGAGCTAAGATAAAGATTCTAGGAAATTTCACAGCTTTAGGATTTCATACTTAGCCAATTTTTAGGAGTCAACATTTGTCTTTCAGCATGGTGTTCAATAGTTAGGTTTTGCTTCCTTTGTGTCCTTGACATGTGTGAGACCATGGTTGGTCTCTACTTTTTTCTTGTTTATGTTTTGGTCAGCGGTGGTGCTTGGAGATCTTTAGTGTTTGGTTGTTTTTTAGTCTTCCATTGCAATCTTCATGATCCTCGTATGATGGTTATCTTGTGCTTTCATACTTGTTAAAAAAAAAGGTTTGGTTTTTATCTATCCTTGTTCCAAGGATCTTTGGGCGAGGCATTACACAACATGTCCAACTATGAGGCCTTTTTGGGTAAGGCCATATACAATGAAATTATGGAATAAGATTCTAACTTGCATTCCTATCTTCTTCTTAAGTATCCTTAATTTTTACTCTTCTTAATTGCTGATCATGAACTACCTCTAACCAAGCTTCTTATATAGCCAACTAACCCACAAGTTAGCTAGTCAGGTATTTAATACATTATAGGTCCAACCTTGGAGGAGTAAACCAAAACCAAAGTGAATATAAACATGAAGCACTGCAGACTCGAAGGAATATCCACACATGTCCAAGGAGTTGGCTCCTAACTTTGCAACACACCAACATGATTTAGAACACCACACTAAAAGAAAAAAACACACCTCGTAGGAAGAGAAACATAGGAGATAGAGATTGCAAAGATTGGGAAATAACTCAAGACATATGAAAGTTCAAGGTTTGCGTAATTAATATGAAGATCCAAGATATGTCCTCTACACATGGTGTTAAATGCAGAAAGAACAAAATGGCAAGCATAAATGGCTACATCATGAACAACAAAATGGCATAAAAAAGAATAAATATTATTTTTGGTTGATGTAAGGTTGCTACAAGACCCAAGATGCTTCTACATCACATACAAGAAATAAGATGTGTAATAGAAATATATCAAGGAGGTATCAGTGGTAGGAAGAAGTACAAATATACAATCATCCTTAGTTTTTCTAAGTTCACAAATATTTTTAATCTAGTAGGCTTGTTATGATTGAAATAGATAGTTAAAATAAGTTTTATTTGTTTGAGGAGTGCAATAAAAAAAAAAAAAAGTTCAAGTGAGTTTGGAGGTACAAAATGTTGATAAAGACTATGGTTATTGGTCATGATCTCTCCATTATGAGGAGATATAACATATTTATGAATAGGATAAGCCACAAATTTCATGGAAGTAAGCCAAGGAAGACCAAGTTTAACTTGAAATTGATCAAAAGTAAGAATGACAATGAAAGTAGTGTCCAAAATTTTATCACCAACTTCCACAAGAAATGAAAGGGGATTATGGGAAGGATAGAGAAAACCATTGTAAGTTTGAATAAAGACATCTTGAAGTTATCATACTAATATTTTTAAAATTTTATAATAAAATGATGTTCTTTAATTATCACATTCACCATCCAAGTGGGATCAATAAAGGTACCACAGGAAGGAATGCCATCAACACTGGCGACAATGTAGAGAGGATCATCAAGTGCTTTAATTGTTGTAGTAAGATAAAAGATAATGAAAAATTGAGGTGGAGGTTGAGTTTTGATATCACCAACCTAGTTAAAAACATGGTTGGCTTCATTAACTTTCTAATCATAGTCAATGTACTAGGAAGAAGAAGGTTGATCAATAGTATTGGTTGAATGAGATGGAAAAGGATTGGTGTAGATTTTCAAATTTTGATTAGGAGGCACAATTGAATTATTTCTATTATTAATTTCATCATCTAAGAATATATAATTTTAGAATAAATAAGGTATAAAACCATTCTAAGCATTTTTACGCGTAGGAAAAACAGCAAAAAAAGTTAAAATTTTTTTTCCCATAGTTAAGCTTTCATTTTTGAAGATTTTGGGTGACTAACTGAATTTCTTTTTTTGTCTCATTGCAGGTTGGAGCACATATTAAACCACTAACCATGTTTCTTGCAAGTTCTTATGTTGCTAAAAAATGAACTTGAATGTTTAATCGTTTGTCTTTGAATGCATGTTGCTAAAATGAACTTGAATGTTTAATCATTTGTCTTTGAATGCATGTTGCTAAAATGAACTTGAATGGTTAAACACATTTTCCATTGAATGAATGTTGCTCAAAACACACTCTTGAATGCCATGGATTAAAATCAATTTTCCTTGGAATGCATGCTTAAAACAAACAAAATCAATCTTGAATGCAAAGAATCAATGAATCAATGCAATATCTCACACTTCAAATTTTGGGGCATTAAAAAGAACAAACAAATCTCTCTTTTGCATGCAATTAAGGCAAAGTTTGATTTTTGGAAAATTAAGAAACTTTGTTAAGTTAAATAAAAATTTGCAAAAATAAATTTGAGTAGTTCCTTGGACTCACCTCTTTTCTAATCACCCATCAATTCAACCATTGGTTGCAATCTCAACGCCATTTATGGGGATGGGTCTACTTGAAAAAGGTGTTAAATGTTCCACAATCTAACTCACTTTGTCTTTGAACATTTTCTTTAACTTTATCAAAATTCTTAAATGACCAAAACTCTAGATTAAATCGATCACACTTCAAGTTTGGGCGCTAAAATTGAACAACAATTGACGTGGAGGGCCTCCGGGCTCGCGCTTGAAATCGAATCTCACACATCTTTGTTTTGGGTTTAAAATGAACACACAATCAATCTTGAATGTCTTAAAGAAAATCAATCAATATTTGACGTGGAGGGCCTCTGGGTACACGAGTTTGCTTTTGTTGACCCTAACTCTTCTTCTTGTTTGCATTCTTCGATTGATTTACTTTTGTTGGTGCTTCAAGTTGGAATTGAACATTGTCTCTTAAACATGAGTGCTTGCAAAGTCTAGACTAGCACACATAAGAGTCAGTTGGTAAAAGAACAAGCGTGTTTTTTAGCCCAAGGTCATCCAAGTCTTCTCTCCCCTTTTCTTCTTTCGAGGCCATCTTGGGTGCATAAGATTAGGATCCAAAACCTTGTTTCTTTTTAGGAGGCCTTCTTGGGGATTTCATCACCCCTTGGACGACCTCAACTCCAGTGTTTCAGCAGAGTATAAGAATCGGGAGGTGAATCGAAAGACACCTCTCTTGGGATCAAGATTTTGTCACTTGGGCTAAGCTTCAAGGAACTTTATACCCTTGAGAAGTGAAAGAGGAGAAATGGGTTATCGCTCCTCTCGGCTATGTGACATCTTTTTGGTCTCATCTACAGATTTGGGCCTCACGTACCTTGCGTATATCGAGGACTCCCTAGCTAAACCAACTGTCAGCCTTGCAGAAAACCATTTAGGGTGTTAATGTGTTTGAAGTGACTGATCGAAAAATTTGTAGAACATACACACTCCTCGACATAAGTATCACATTCTGAGAACCACAAACTTCTATCTGGCTGTTCCTATCTATTGCTTGATTTTATTTTACTTGTTGAATGAATGTTTCCCAAACTTGGTTAATCCTAGCTTAGGGCACACTTAGTGTAGTCACTGCCTATTTTAGAAGTTGAACAAGTCAAAGAAAAACAACTGAGATCTCTCAAAGCCAAGAAAATTCAAGAATTTATGTTGGAACAACCCAAACCCAAACAAAAGTTTCACAAAGTCAAACTCAAGCCATCTCTGGCATACCAAGAACTTTCAGCCAAGAGAAAAGAAATAACACCAAACCCACGAATTGCCAAACTCTACAAAGTAGAGGACAAAGCTGCCAACGAAGCACTTCAAGAGGCCTGGTAAGAGCACACCATCAAATTTAGCCAACATCCAGGAGTTAATCTTGCTTATGCCTTACCAACTAGGCATGATTTCTATGATTAGACACCCTTGTTTCTCCACATCTTCTTGGATAAGCTTCACCTTAGAGTCATCTTTGTAGAAAAGCCAGCCATCTTAGGTTATCCCCTTAAGCATTATTAGCTCATCCATCTCATTTAGAACCAAACCATCTAGCCAGCAATCCAAAATCTGCACATCTAAGCTTTCAAAATTGTTGTCACCTTGCAAAAAATTTGCCATTCCTAAAATCTTTCAAATCCACCAATCTCACCAAGGTTATCCCTTTGACAGAGCTTTGTCTAGGGTAATCTAGATTTGTCACTTGTTATCCCTTGTCACCTTGAGCTAAAGGTTGGGATCCACAAGTGGTCAATCTTGTGTTCTTCCTAAAGGATCATCAGTCTATCCTTAAGTTGACACAATCACCACCAAGCTTGCACATAGGAAAGTAGACCTTTTGTGCTTTGGCAACATATCTTTGAAGTTAGAATCCCCAACCCAATCCTCCTTAGGTTTTGTCATATAGCTTTGCCTCAACCTAAGAAATCATTTGCATAGAAAAGCCTTCCTCCCTTTTGTATCCACCAACATTTGTTGCATCTCATCCCTAGGAGCATTTTTCATGCCACCCGTCACTCGCTTAGCCAAGAAGAAAGAAACAATGGAGCCCTATCTTTTGGATCGAATAGCCTCACCCACCTTGAGCACTCAGCCATCCTTTAGCCCAAAGAAAGCTATTCCATCACCTACTGACATTGAAGCTTTCATTAACCAACCAAGAAATGCAGTATTGGTAAACACCATTATATACAAGAACAAAGAGACAATCATGGATCATTTTTGAAGGGACAATGTAGGAACCTTTGACTTTGGAAGACCCCCTCCATTATCAGATCCATCTCACCCATTGTTTGGGCAGCTGCCACCACCCATAAGCTCTTATGATCCAAATTATCCTCAATATATGCCAAAAGAAGAGCCTCCAGCCAATCCATATGATCCAACAGACCCAAACATACCATCATCCACCCAAGTTGAAATCTCCATGCCGCAAGCCAACCCAGCCACCACCACTCCATCCTTGGTTCATACCTCTCTGCTCCAAACCCCCTTTACCCAAAACACCTCACCATTCACTCCCTTCACTATTGCTACTACTACTCCCCAACCCAGCCTTCCAAATCCACCCATCTCCCAAATTAGTGCTAGCATCTTTGGCCAACCTCAGCAATATACAACAGGGATGCCACCCATGGGGCCAAGTAATCAACCTTTCATCACCTCCAGCTTGTTCACCACAGTCCAAAGCACAAACCCATCATTTCCATTAGGTCTTGGGAGCTCAATACCATCAGCCACAAATCCACAAGCTACTACCTTCACTCCACAAAGCTATCAAATCCCACAAGCTATTGCCAATTTTTTGCCAAGCTCCCAAGTGACCCCAGCTCCCACCACCACTCTACCAAGCTTCCAAATCTAGCCATCAAGCTATCAAACCCCATCAATTCCATTCCCAATCTTTCAATTCCCACCACCTCCACCACCAACTAATCCATTACCTCCTATTACCAACTACTTTTCAATGCCACTTCTAGGAGGTAATCCACCAACCCAGCCAACCACCAATTATTTGTAAATACCATCCCAAATGGGGGCGCAACCCACATATATTGGTGAAACTCCACAAGCCCCCCGATCCTTTCCCCAAGCTTCACAACCATCTTATACCTTATCTCCACAAAGCCATTCATTTATCTCACAACCAACTTATGTTCCTCAATCCCAACCTCAAATCCCATATCAATAGCAAGCCACGTAGCACATGCACCAATATGCGCCGCCTCCCCCTCAACAACCTATCATCCACCATATAGCTGCCCAAACAATGTACAATCCCTATCAAAAAATCCCTCACAACCATCCATATTTAGTGGTCCCGTCTAGCACATACCTACCTCAAGGCACTCCTACATTGGGGGCACCCCAACCATAACCTATCAATTCAGAATGGGAGCAAATGAAGATAGCTCTGAAAGCCATCCAAGAAGGGAATGATCCAAAGACATTCAAGTTTGAGAATGTGTGTCCTTACCCATTTGATAGAGCCATTACCATGACACCATTTTCCAAACACCTTGAGGTACCCAAATTTTACAAATTCAAAGGAAAAGGAGACCCTGTCACACATATCAAAGAATTTTACATGCATTGCCAAGACGTGGCATACAATGATGTCTTCCTCTTGCGTCTTTTCCCCAAAAGCTTGGCTGGACCAGCTCTTGAATGGTTTTACAGAATTTCCTATGGCACAATTAAAAACTTTGCTGAATTATTTGAGGCATTCGTAGCCCAATATGCCCATCTTGTTGAAATAGAGCTATCAATAGTTGATCTTGTCCACACCAAGCAAAAAGGTGGAGAAAGCCTTGCTGAATACCTGCAAAGATGGCAAACCCTTACCACCCACATATCCTGCACCTTGCTAGAGCGCCATGTGGTGAAAATGTTTATTGATAATGCCCATCCCAGCTTGGCTCACCATATGACCATGAACTGTTTGTAGACCTATAAGGATATCAAAGAGAAAGGAATGATCCTTGAGCAAGGACTCATCAAAGATGGTGTGGTCAAGATCTACAAGGAAACCAACCAAAATCAATCACATTCCAATGACAAGTCTAGGTATTGGAACAAAAACAAGCATGTCACAACAGATGGCATCACTGACACCAGACATGTGAATATTGTTGGTCCTTCTCAAAACCAGTCTAACCCACCATATCAACCAAAAAACCAACAAGATATCAATTACCAACAACAGAATAACCAAATCTATCAAAACCACAATACAAGACCCAACTTTCAGTGGTCTAACAATCAAGCTAATGCCATCAATGTAGCTGTAGGACAAAAACCCAGATTCCAACCTGCACCTAGAAACTATACACCCCTTGGTGAGCCATTGTATGTCATTTTTGAGAAATTAGCTAAGGAAAACCTCATCAAATTTCCTCATACCCAGAAAATTGATCTAAGCCAATCCAAAGCTACATGGTACAAGGACAATGAGTATTGCAAGTTCCATAGGGTAAATGGTCACACCACCCTCAGATGCATGAAATTGAAAGATTATGTGCAGGACCTCATTGATTGAAAAGAAATCATTGTTGGTGCCCAAACCTCTCCCAATGCAGGCTTACAAATTTATCAAAATGCTTTTCCTCCACACAACAACCAAAATCCTGGAAAATAACCTATCCAAAACAACACCAACAATTGCCAACCAAACCAACAACATGGGAAGAACAATTACCACACTTCATCCTATATAGACTATGGTAGCCTTATAGGTTGTATATTTGAGAAAGAGCCTTCTGTCAATGTTATCAATATCCGAGGACTAGACAATGAGTGTGCAGTCACCACTCGAAGAGTGCAATTTAACATCATAGGCCCACCAATTTCATCAGCACCATCAGCTCTATCAAAAAGCTGGTACAATATCTTGGAACACCTTGGGAACATGCCAGCCCAAATCTACATTTTAGACCTTCTCTGCACTAGTCCTATGTACAAAGACATCCTTGACAGTGCTCTCATAGAATCTCGTGTCCTTTCTAATATCAATGCTACTAATTTTTGTAATCTCGTCGGACACCTATCCTCCTCATGTGCCCTATCATTCAAACCCATCGACATACCCATGGTCGAGCCAGATCACACCCTTCTGCTTTGCATAGCCATCATGGTATCCAATTTTTCCATGAAAAGAGTAATGATAGGTAATGGATCAGCCTTGAATATTTGCACCCTAAAATTCATAAAACAAGCTAGGTATATTGAGGCAGATATGATCAGTGAGGTTATCACCATCAAAGCTTATGACAACTTGGAAAGAACCATAGAAGGAACTATTTTGCTACCAATCAAGGTTGGGCCATCCAAGAGATGGTTTGCCATGTTATTGATCTAAACCTACCATTTAACATCCTCGTCGACCGCCCATGGATTCATGCCATGAAAGTCGTTCCATCCACATACCATCAGTGCATCAAATTTTTGCATTAGGGCACTGAGGTAACTATCCATGCCGATCCAGAACCCTTTGCTTACTGCAATGTAGTTGAAGCCTCATATACAAACCATTGCCCTGGAACCAATCCATCACCAACTCATCCCACACTTGTAATGATCCAGAAACCATCCTCGCCTCCACCCTATCTACCATGAAGATCAATAACAAAGGCTATGGAGAATATAGTCTGTCAGATGCATTTTCTATCAGAGCAATCCCACTTGATCCACATACTCATGGACGGCTGACATATCACAAAGCTAAGGAGATTCCACCTCCTCAATACAAAAAGTTTGGCCCAACAACCTTTGTATCCTCAAAAACCCCTCTTCATGAGGAGCTCACTCCAGATATCAACAATTGGTTACATAAGGATGCACCTCCAAGAAATCAAGCACGCCTTGATCACTTCAGCCAGAACTATCCCCAAGAACATAAGCTCATCACTAAAAAATGGAACTATCAAGGTGGTGGACTAGGACCAGAAGAAAGGGGCATGCAATGTCCAATTGAAGCACATAAGTGGGAAACGAAGTTAGGTCTTCGCTTTGGCATACCCACAACTGGGGGCACCAACGAGAATGGCCATGCTTTTTTGAACATCCATGGCGACCTTGTCAAAATTGAAGACATTCCTAAGGAAGTTGAAAAGAGAGCCTACGATGATATCCCAGACCAAATCTTCCTAGGAGACTCTGTCCTCCAAGAACTATCCATCCACCTCATTGACCTACCACTCACCCATCCACAACTCATAGATTGGGACCAACCAAGCATCATACACATTGATGAGTTCACATCAGAGGAAGCACTTCTAAGATTCATGGGAGTTGAAACACCTCACAAGCAAACAAAGCCAGATTCTGCCTACATCTACAAGCTAGATCCCAAGGGATATTTTGGAGAAAATCCCCAACCTAGTTTTGATACACCCAAAATTGGAACTAAGGTGAATCTAAAACTAGCTAAGGTAGTGAAGAGAACCCCTCAACAAGAAAATTTAGAGCCACAAGCAGAACATGAGGATTTAGTATTACCTCCTCAAGATAATCGACCAGAGGTGTCTTCTATTCTAATTGAGGATACTAGGGAAGTCAACATCGGTTCTTTAGAGATCCCCAAACTTGTTCACATTGCTGCATCCCTATCACAAGACCAAGCTAACCTCCTCTTTGAGGTCTTAAGAGAGAATATTGGCTGATTTGCATGATCATATCAGGACATGCCAGGACTTGATCCAAAGCTTGTAGTTCATCATCTTGCAGTCGATCAAAAAATCAAGCTTGTCAGACAAAAGCTTAGAAAAATGCACCCCAAGGTGGCATTATTGGTCAAAGCTGAATTAAATAGAATGTTAGCTACTAAGGTTATCTAACCTATCGACTACTCAGAGTGGATCTCCAACATCGTCCCTGTCACTAAGCCTTTTGGTGACATCATAATCTGCACTGATTTCAGAGATCTTAACAAAGCTTGTCCAAAGGATGATTTTCCCTTGCCCAACATAGATATGATTGTAGATCTTACAGCTGGACATGAAATTTTGTCCCTTATGGATGGATTTTTTGGGTATAATCAAATCAAGATTGTAGAAGAGGATCAGCATAAGAAAACATTCACTACCCCTTGGGGAACCTTTTGCTACACCATGATGCCTTTTGGCCTAAAGAATGCTGGGGCTACCTATCAAAGAGCTATGATAGCCATTTTCCATAATCTTATCCATAGCATTTTGGAGGATTATGTGGATGATATCCTAGTCAAATCTCACACCTTCATGGATCATCTCACTGACCTGGAGAAAGTCTTTGATAGGTTAGCCCAATATCATCTCATGCTAAATCCCAAGAAGTGTGTCTTCGGGGTCACATCTGGCAAGCTTCTAGGCTTCATAGTTTCTAAACAAGGTATAGAGATCGACCCCAAAAAGGTCAAGGCTATCTTAGACATGCCTCCTCCCTAGACACTGCGACAGCTTCGCTCTCTTTAGGGAAAGCTTCAATCCATTCAATGCTTCATCTCCCAGCTTGCAGATAAGTGTACACCATTTTCACATTTACTAAAGAAGGATGAGAACTTCAAGTGGGATCCTTTATGTCAGCGCAACTTCGATCAGCTCAAGCAGTATCTAGCCAATCCCCCTATCTTGGTCCCACCAGTTCTTGGTCATCCCTTAATCTTGTACATATCAGCAACACCAGATGCTCTAGGGGTGCTTCTAGCACAACATGATGATTATAGCAGAGAAAGAGCCATCTACTATATCAGTAGAACCCTAGTTGGTTATGAACTCAATTACACTCCTATGAAAAAAGCTTGTTTGGCAGTTCTTTTCTCAACTCAAAAGCTTCACCACTACATGCTAAGTCATACCATCCAACTAGTATCCAAAATTGATCCTCTCAAGTATATGCTCTCTAGAACAACACTCACAGGTCAGCTAGCAAAATGGGTTATGCTCTTAAGTGAGTTTGACATCCAGTATGTGGACAGAAAGGCAATCAAAGGGCAAGCTATAGCAGATCACCTAGCTGATGCACCTCTAGTAGATGCATATCCTTTGTTCACAGAATTTCCAGATGAGCATATTTGCCTAATTGAAGAACAACCCCCATGGAAGCTTTATTTTGATGGCTCATACACATCTCATGGATCAGGGGTAGGAATATTGTTGGTTACAGCTCAGGGAGATTATATTCCAAAAGCCTTCAAGTTACAATTCCCTAGCACCAACAATATAGCAGAATATGAAGCTCTTGTAGCAGGATTAAAGATAGATGTAGAATGGAATATCACTGAGTTACAAGTCTTTGGCAATTCTCAACTCATCATCAAGCAAGTCCTAAATGAATATCAAACCAAAGATGAAAAGCTATTACCCTACAAAGAGCTAGTTGATCAGCTGACCCAACATTTTACAAAGCTTCAATTTACACAAGTGCCATGAATGCAGAATAAGGTAGTAGATGCCATGGCCACTATTGGCTTGCTCTTGGAAATTCCCCAAGAAGCTACACAATATGAGTTTTTAGTCGAGCAACTCCTCACACCCGCCTATGCGAATGAGGATTCAAACTGTGTTTGTATCTTGGTTGGTCCCCAATCACCTTGGTACCATGAAATTCACACTTACCTTAACGATGGTATCATATCCCCTCACCTCACACGTACCCAATGCCAGAACCTCATTCGAAAATCATCCCGCTATTTTATCATAGCCAATACCCTATATCGTCAAGGTTATCACGATACTCTCTCTCGATGTTTAGATAAAAATGAGGCCGAAATAGCATTAAAAGAAGTACACTCTAGACTTTGCGGTGCCCACACGAGTGGTATTTTCCTAGCACAAAAAAACCTTAGAGCAGGCTACTATTGGCCTACCATTGAAGAAGACTCCTGTGACTTTTTTAGGAAGTGTCTCCCATGTCAGCAACATGCAAATCTTGTGCACGCTCCAGCACAGGATCTACAGCCTATTGCACCACCTTGGCCTTTCACTTGTATGGGCCTTGATCTAGTTGGAACTATCACACCTCTCTCATCTAATGGACATAAATGGATAATAATAGCTACAGACTATTTAACTAAGTGGGTGGAAGCAGTCCCTCTAGTCTCAGCTACAGGAGTTCAGGTCTCCAAGTTCATCTTGTACCACATTGTTTTCTGCTTCGGCATCCCATTCACCATCTTCACTGACCACGGAGGTAACTTTGAAAATCTCAACATGGAAGAATTATGCACTTCCCTCTGCATCCATCATCGCTTTTCCATCTCATATTTCCCACAAGGTAATGGCTAGGTAGAGGAAACTAACAAAACCCTCCTCAAAATCCTAAAGAAAGTTGTCAATGATTCCAGCCGCGATTGGCACCTACAAATAAATCTAGCTCTATGGGCCTATCGAACCTCCTTCCGTACATCCACAGGAACAACTCCATACTCCCAGGTCTATCATGCCAAAGTGGTATTACCTATAGAGGTTTAACTTCCCTCACTACGCATATCTTTGCGAGGGAAAATATCAGATGAAGAATATAGAGTAGCTCGGCTCACCCAGCTAGATCTCTTAGACGAGAAGAGACAACAAGCCTATGACCATCTCACAGTCTACCAAACCCATCTCAAAAGGAATTTCAACAAGAAGGTGCTCCCACGACACTTTCAGCCAGGTGACATGGTCTTCAAAGAAAATATAAAAGTCCAAGAAAATCGAGAAAAGAAAGGCGAGTTTGAACCTACATGGCTCGGTCCTTATGTTGTCACTGCCTCCTTTGGCTCTGGAGCCTATCAGTTATCTACACTAGAAGAAGAACTCTTGAATGATCCCACTAACATCATTCATCTCAAGAAGTTCTATGCTTGAATATCCTTGCTATACCTAGCTTTTGAAAAATACAAAACAATAGTAAAGAGAAATAAGCATCCAATGGTGAAAACTTGGCAATTCAAGCACCTTGGATAGGTACCTTGGTAAAAACTTGGTAATTCAGGCACCTTGTGTACTAAAGACTAATCCATTATCTATCACTATCCTATCCTTCATCCATTCACCCACCATCCCATAAAACACCTGCTTGTTCCCTTGGTGTTCCAACCAAATATTCAAAATCTAATGGAGCTTGTAAATACCTCTTGTACAGCTTGTAAAATTTTGTACCTCAACTTGTAAAATCTTGTTCCAAAGCTTGTATTATACCTTGTAAAATCTTGTACCAAAGCTTGTATTATACCTTGTAAATCTTGTACCAAAGCTTGTATTATACCTTGTAAATCTTGTACCATACCTTGTATATCCGAATCTTGTCCAAAGCTTGTACCATATTCCAGCTTGTAAAATCTTGTACCAAAGCTTGTATCATACCTTGTAAAATCTTGTACCAAAGCTTGTATTATATCTTGTAAATCTTGTACCATACCTTGTATATCCAAATCTTGTCCAAAGCTTGTACCATATTCCAACTTGTAAATAATCTTGTATCCTAGCTTGTATCCTATCACATGCACATAAAGAACCCCATTTTCACTTAAGCCTTTTGCAAACCATCTACCTATCCACCTATCAACTATTATAGACATACCATCCTTCACAAACATTTCCATCTCACAAAAATCAAAACATGAACAAACTTGTACATTTGTAACATATCTTGGTCCATCAGCTTGTACAACCTCTTTAGCTTAGTACCATTGTATCTATCCAGCATTCGTGTCAATTCATCCTTGATTAGCATCTTGCACACATTGTACAACCCTTAGTTAGCTATTCCAATGCATCCTTTAGCTAGATCTCCTATTGCCAAAGTGTTATCCTTCTTAGTTTAGCTTTCTAGACACATCACTCATCTAGATCCATCAACTTAGGTGCTCTCCGATAGGTCCTTGTAGGATATAGCTTTCCTCATGTCTGATCTTGGTTCATTAGTACCTCATCCTACCCATCTAGTTGGCAAATGGTTCTCTTTTGGATTTTCACTTTCTTTTGATTTGGGGATCTTCCCTTTTGGGTCTTGAAAATATCTTTTCTAAGGAATCTCCTTGTTCCCTCCTCAAGGTTGCCACAATCTTCCATATCATGGTATGCTACGAATGGGGCAATCAGAGCGTAACATCTTGATCATGTCTTTCACTTGTTTTCTTTTTCTGCTTGTGGGTTACCTAGTGTCATTTCCACGCTGCTTCCTTTGGGATACATGTGTGATACTGGGGCAATCCTTATGTGTTTGTTTTGAGTCAGTTTGTCAGTCCTTTGGATGGTTAGTGAAAAGGCTTTGATGTTCTTGGTAACCTTGGAAATTAACCAATAGTCCTATAGCAAATCTAGTGCTCAACTACATGGTGGTACTTCTCTTTGAAGTACCCCCCGCTCAAAAAGCTTCAATGGATTCCCTTCATCTCCATTATCCCCCATCCATCTCCAGCATCTGTCGCTCCTACCCCAGCTTATGCATCAATATCTCTTTGAAACACTCCTCACGCTTAGCTTTAGGGATCCACAATCCTAGTCTTAGGGATCCACCAATCAAATCAATCCACCAAGCCTCATCTTTCAAGGTCCACAATCCTAGTCTTGGGGATCTCCGAAACCCATCTTCTGCCAATCTGAATCTTTGAAATCCTGTTGCATCAAGCTTTATATCCCCTCATCCATCTCCCTACCATGGATTCTTTTTATATCACTCCGCTCCTTCATCCCCCCCCCCAATCCTGGAAAGTCTTAAGCTTGCTTTACTTTTGTGCCTCTGATTTCCCTTTATCATTCTCCCGTAGTGAGACTTTGAGCTAATTCAGCCCCTTCTCTTTGCAAATCTGTGTCTTTGCTCATCTCTATTTCTTGTCCTTTTCAAGAAGCCGTCAAGCCTCATTTCTCTCTCTGTCACCTTCTTAAGGGGGCATCATCTAAGTCTAGTCTCTCCTCTTCTTATCCAAGACTGGGGCAACCTTGTTGCTAAAAAATCTTCCTCATGTCATTTTCACTCAAACTTTTTTGAAATATAGATGTCTCAACACTATGTCAAAGAGGGGCAAAATATAGACAGCTAAATTTGATTACACCACTTTGGTAATCTAATTTAGCCATCTCTAAATGCATCATTAATTAAATTTTTATTTAATTAATCCTTTGCCATCCCTAGTTGATTAATTTAATTAATCATCTATAGTCCTAATTGATAAACCAAATAGCCTATTATTTATCAATTAAATCCTATTCTTCTATCTAATTCCAAAAATCCCCATTTATTAAATAAATCTATTTGATAAATAAAATCCTCAAATCTAAAAACCCCTAACTTATCCCTAATCCTCCATTTAGCCTAATCCACCCCATCCACCCATACTAACCTAGCTTAGCCACTAACTCACCCAACCTCATTAATGCCATCCACTTGCACATCTCTAACATCATTAATCTAATCCTAAACTCAAGCCTAATCCACCCCCTAATGTTGTCACATTCCTTAAGCAAGTTTAAGACTTTCCTAATCCAAACCAAAGTCTCCCCTCAAAAATCCCAACCACCAAGTCATGAGTGCTCTTAGAAACCATAAAAGACTCTTACAAGCCCACTCATGACTCTTACATCCATCTTCCACACTCTTCCCTCTTCCACACTTATCCCTCTTACATCTCTCTTACATACTCAACCCCACTCATCATGCCTTTAACCAACCCTTTACCCTACCCTCTCACACTCATCCTCCTTGTGACAAGTGTCACCTTCCCATTGGTGCTAAACAAAGCACAATCCATGTGCTCTCCTTTGAGTGCATCCTAGCCCTCCTTAAGCCTTCATCTCTCCTTGCATCTAAGCCCTCCATCCCTCTACCCCTTGGCCTATAAATTGAATCCCATCCCAAGCCATTTCAACAACAATCTTTGAGATAAAGTTATCATGCTATTTTGAGAACCAAAGTCATCAATCTTAACCTTATAATGCCGAATTGAGACCTCACAAGGCTACCAATTTTCCATTATCCATCTCCACCATTAAACCAATTGGGAAAGCAATTGAGCATACATCCACATCAAAGGACACATCTATAGAATCAAGGAAGCATGGATTGTTTTCTCTTTTGAGGTTTGCATTTCTTGTTTGCTTTCTTTATCTAAGCTTATATGTGAATTTAGTTTTAGTTTGTGAATGTTTCTCTTATTTTTAATATTCCTTTCACACTAAATCTTGTTCTACAATAGGAGCTTGTAGTATATCTTTACTCAGTCGAACCTCAATGCCCGACAACATCGTTGGATGGAGTTCCTATGCGGATATGACTTTGATGTTCATTAGATTAAAGGGAAGGAGAATGTCATTGTGGATGCCTTAAGTAGGAGGTGACATGAAGTATTAGTGATGTCATTGGAAGTGGATTTGTCAAGCTTTATCTTGGAGGCTTTTCCTAGTGACACTTGGTATTAAGAGGTGAGGGAAGAGATTGAGTTTGGGCATACCCTTGAGGGGAGATTTTCTAGATACTTTCTTGAGTTTTATGGACTACTACGACACTGGGGGCATATCTATGTACCCATGTCAAGTGATCTTTGTGTCTTGGTTTTGTTAGAAGTGCATTCTGCACCATATTCTACACATCTTGGTGTTAAGAAGATGCATGCTAATCTTAAACAATTGTACTTTTGGGTAGGGACGAAGTGCGATGTTGCTGATTTTGTGGCTCAATGTCTCGAGTGCCAAAGAGCGAAGGTAGAGCATTAGCATCCGGTGGGTCTTCTATAGTCGCATACCATTCCAAAGTGGAAATGAGATATGATATCTATTGACTTTATCATAGGATTACCTATGTCATCATGGAGACATGACTGTATCATGGTGATAGTGGAAAAATTGTCCAAGGTAGCATATTTTTCACCCATGAGAGCATCCTAAACATGCTTCTTCTATAGAACATGTTTTCTTTGAGGATATTGTTCATTTGCGCGGGATCCCTTGTTAGATAATTTTGGATATAGATCTAGTGTTTACCTTAGCACTATGGACATCTCTCTAGCATGCATTGGGTGTGCAACTCAATTTTAGTTCGGCTTATCACCCAAAGATCGATGGTCAAATTGAGAGAGTGAACTAGGTTCTGGAAGACATGCTTCACATGTATGTTATGGATAGGTAGGTGAAGTGGGAGGACTATTTATACCTTTTTGAGTTTACATACAACAAAAAGTCTCATAGTTCTCTTGGCATGTCACTTTTTTATGCCTTATTTGATAGACTGTGTCATACCCCATTGAGTTAGAATCATTTAGAGGACTGAGTTCTTTTGGGTCCAAAGATGATTTAGGATATGGAGCAGTAGGTTGTTTAGATTAGGGAGCACTTGGTTACTACTTAGGATAGGAATAAGAAATATGAAGATGCCTATAGGTTGGATCGTCACTTTTCTATGTGTGACAGGGTATTTTTGAGAGTGCAGCCAAGGAAGAGCCCCATCCATTATGGGAAATGCTCTAAGTTGGAACTAGGTTTTGTTAGACCATTGAGATCCTCGAGAGGATTGGTTCTATTTCTTATCAACTAGCATTTCCACCTAGCCTATCACACATCCATGATGTTTTTTGTGTTTATATTTTGAGACAATATATTTCTAATGTGACCCATGTACTTGATTGGGATGATTTGAAGGTAGTGGATGGGTAGCTTACTTTGGAGCCCATTTGTATCCTTCAGCATCAAAGGCTAACCTTGGAAGGTCGGGACATTGAGCAGGTAAGGGTTCAATGAGACCCGAGGGATGAGACCTCTACAACTTGGGAAGATGCTACACGATTGAGAAGATTGTACCCCAATATTTTTGTTGGCTTCCAAGAGTAATCCTGTGCTAGTGGGGGAAGATGTAGTGTCTCTCATGTTTACATTCTATACCTTGTTTAGTTTGATTTGAGAGATACTTGATACTCTTATTATTTTGTACTTTGAGATGACCTAAGGGTTTGATGTTATACTTTGATTTTAGTATCATAGTTGTTATACTGCTATGTTGTTCAGTTTATCATATTTGCATGTTGATACCATTTTAAGATGATAGTAGGTCTATGATAATATCTAGTTATCTGGTATTTGGACATATGTTTGATTTTGTTATGTGATGGATTTTATGCTATGGTGATTTACTTCATTATTGTTTCATTATACTTTGTTTGAATGTGAGTGATGTAAATGGATTATTTAGGTATAAATTGAATAAATGGTCAAATTATTCATTTAATTTATTTATTGCTTCTGCTATGATATTATATGAAATTGCACTTGATCATGTGTTTTACTGTGTAGGAATTATATCCCTAGCAATGGCGCATGGAGTTAGTGATTTAGCTATTCATTTTTATCAATGTTGTCCCTGTATGGTTGACATAACTTATTAAATGTTAAATTAAACCTTCTAGTGATTTGGTAAATCTAGACTCATTTGCATTATGTGATTAGACCAATGAGTGTGTATGTGTATCCAAAGGTTTGTATTGTCATGGAAGTTGTTAAGGAGATTTCTGTGATTTTGGGTTTTCAAACTTTAAATTTTATTGAATTTAATTTCTAGTAGCTTTGCCTTAGGTGAATTCCTAGTACGAGGGATAACCTATTTTCATTTGGGTCGATTCATAGTTTAGCTAGTCTAACTGGCTATTTTCCCTAATTGATTATTCACTCAAAAAGTGAATAAGTATTGAAAAGGGGATTTGTATTCTCACTTTGTACTTTGCAAAATACAAATTTGAGAGCTTTTTTAAGAATCCTCTTCTACAGGATTCTGTTTATATTCGTTGTGAGAGTTGTGAGCATGGGCTCTTTGCAAGGTTAGTCTCATTGGATCCAGGTTCTGTATACCTTACTTTGCCTTGATTTCCAATAGTTTCAGTGGACGATTTATTTTATTGTGTTGTTTTTAGTTTAAGCCCATTTTGCAGTTAGGTAGGGCTCTCTTGTTTTCTTGTTTTAGCTTAGTTTCAATGTTTGTTTTTGGTAGTTGTTGGTTTGGAGGCTGAGAACTAGTGTTCCCCTTTGTTTCTATTTGCTAGTTCTACATGGTTTGTCGGGTATGAACATTTTCCCTATTTTCAGGGTGGGGGTTTGGGGTTTCATGCTGTTATGTTGGTCATTTTTGCTTACAGTGTTCGAACCCAAATTTTATTGGATTTTTAAGGCTTTTGTGCCCAAAGACCAAATGGCTTTTAATTTTGAAGTTTTCTAGTTTTGGGGATGTTACCATGTTTTGTGTGCCACCCTATTTTCTTAGGCTTTCTTGGCATGATAATGGTTGTGGACCTGGATCATCTATTTGGATGTAGTTTAACTATTTTTACACTTTTATTTTTCATTGGGAATTTGTCCTCTTGAGTCAATTTTTAGTTGAGTGTATTTTTGTATTGTGTTCTCATCTAGTCCTTGTGTTATGATATTCATAATGGTGGTGTACCACACATGAGCACATGTGTGTGCAATTATCGAGTGACTTGCAAGGCCTGATCTTCCATGGTACTTCTGAGAGTTATGATAATTTGGGTTGGGTTTGGAATATGCATGCATATGGGCACTCATCATTGGATGAGCATGGGTAGGGTAGGGTAGCATATGGAGGGTGCTTCTATCTCTGTAGCCTAGTGTCCATGCCCAGAGCATTGTGTGCAGAGGCTTTAATTAAGTGATAACTAAATAAAATATTGGGTGGTAATAAAACTTAAGATAATAAACTGTGTGAGCACCCAATTAAGTTTGAGGACATAGTGCTAGAGTCTTCCATTGAGGAGTTGAATCTACACAATCAAAGCTTGGACTTTTCAATGCCAAGAGACTCTTCATGATGTCATCCCCTACTTATTACCCCATTGAGCATTTGACTAGGACCCATATATTATGTACTATCTCTGATCTTGGTTTTGGTCATCATATTATCTGGCATGAGTGTTAGGCATGAACATTTGCTTTATGTGTGTTTGTAGTTTGATCATTATCTCCATCAGCATTGTGGGAGTGGACCTATGGGTTCCACGTGGTTGGGAGATGTAGCTACCCAGACCACTACTAGGGACCAATGTATAGAGACAATCTATTGTCCTAGTGCAATCATTGTTGGATGTTTTCACTTGGTACTTTGGGTTCTAGAGTATGCTTCCTTGTGATTTATGTTTTCATTGGAATACTTGTATATCATGTTAGTTATTTGATGCATTCCCTTATTGTGATCATGTTTAGCATATGACTAGATGATTTTAGTTGATTAGTTGGAGTATCTATTGCTTGATGTTTTAGCATGTTGGATTTCCATTTCTTATGATGTTATTACACTTTAGTAGTGACGTCCTTATAAGACAACTCCAACTATCTAGTTGGCAGTTTGGGATGTTACGTGCGAGGGATGGATAGGAACTTTGAGTTCTCATGATGCTATTATGGTTGGAAGGAACCACACACAGTTCATTATTTCAGTACATTGTGATGTTGCTTCTATTCACTATGATGTCATTTATAGTTATTTCCCTTCACTGGATTGTTAGATGGTTAGATTTGGCTTCCATCTTTCAGTTATTCATTTGAGTTTCTTTTCATTGATATATGGATCTGGTACTCCCTGGTGTGGAGGAATTCATTTTCTAGCTTTCTACCCTTAATGTTTTCTAGCTTTCTATTTTGGATTTTTGTGCAAAATTGTAGTTTCTCGCACAAGAATGCAAGTTCTCGTGTGGTGTGTTGGGTTTTCTTGCATGGTTTCTAGCACTTTCTCAGATGAAACCCAACACCAGTTTTGGGTGTCTTGAGGTTGGGCCAAGTACATTCTTGCATCGTTTGGTGCACTTCCTCGCATGGATGGCAGTTTCTCATGTGGCATGTTGCACTTCCTTATGCGAGAATTCATCAGTCTATTGTCCTCACATGAAAAATGGGGGGTATCTAGGCTTGGCTAGGGAAATTTTGAAAGTTGGTTTTGGACACCCTATTATGTTTTACACCTTCCTAGTTCAAAATAGATTTCCTAAGGGGTTTAAAATATATCTTTATACTTAAGATATATTTTAATATATGCGACGAGTCTTTTGAGATAGGTTCCAAACCTCCATGAGCTAAGATAAAGATTCTAGGAAATTTCACAGCTTTAGGATTTCATACTTAGCCAATTTTTAGGAGTCAACATTTGTCTTTCAACATGGTGTTCAATAGTTAGGTTTTGCTTCCTTTGTGTCCTTGACATGTGTGAGACCATGGTTGGTCTCTACTTTTTTCTTGTTTATGTTTTGGTCAGCGGTGATGCTTTGAGATCTTTAGTGTTTGGTTGTTTTTTAGTCTTCCATTGCAATCTTCATGATCCTCGTATGATGGTTATCTTGTGCTTTCATACTTGTTAAAAAAAAAAGTTTGGTTTTTATCTATCCTTGTTCCAAGGATCTTTGGGCGAGGCATTGCACAACATGTCCAACTATGAGGCCTTTTTGGGTAAGGCCATATACAATGAAATTATGGAATAAGATTCTAACTCGCATTCCTAGCTTCTTCTTAAGTATCCTTAATTTTTACTCTTCTTAATTGCTGATCATGAACTGCCTCTAATCAAGCTTCTTATATAGCCAACTAACCCACAAGTTAGCTAGTCAGGTATTTAATACATTATAGGTCCAACCTTGGAGGAGTAAACCAAAACCAAAGTGAATATAAACATGAAGCACTGCAGACTCGAAGGAATATCCACACATGTCCAAGGAGTTGGCTCCTAACTTTGCAACACACCAACATGATTTAGAACACCATATAAAAGAAAAAACACACCTCGTAGGAAGAGAAACATAGGAGATAGAGATTGCAAAGATTGGGAAATAACTCAAGACATATGAAAGTTCAAGGTTTGCGTAATTAATATGAAGATCCAAGATATGTCCTCTACACATGGTGTTAAATGCAGAAAGAACAAAATGGCAAGCATAAATGGCTACATCATGAACAACAAAATGGCATAAAAAAGAAGAAATATTATTTTTGGTTGATGTAAGGTTGCTACAAGACCCAAGATGCTTCTACATCACATACAAGAAATAAGACGTGGAATAGAAATATATCAAGGAGGTATCAGTGGTAGGAAGAAGTACAAATATACAATCATCCTTAGTTTTTCTAAGTTCACAAATATTTTTAATCTGGTAGGCTTGTTATGATTGAAATAGATAGTTAAAATAAGTTTGATTTGTTTGAGGAGTGCAATAAAAAAAAAAAAAAGTTCAAGTGAGTTTGGAGGTACAAAATGTTGATAAAGACTATGGTTATTGGTCATGATCTCTCCATTATGAGGAGATATAACATATTTATGAATAGGATAAGCCACAAATTTCATGGAAGTAAGCCAAGGAAGACCAAGTTTAACTTGAAATTGATCAAAAGTAAGAATGACAATGAAAGTAGTGTCCAAAATTTTATCACCAACTTCCACAAGAAATGAAAGGGGATTATGGGAAGGATAGAGAAAACCATTTTAAGTTTGAATAAAGACATCTTGAAGTTATCATACTAATATTTTTAAAATTTTATAATAAAATGATGTTCTTTAATTATCACATTCACCATCCAAGTGGGATCAATAAAGGTACCACAGGAAGGAATGCCATCAACACTGGCAACAATGTAGAGAGGATCATCAAGTGCTTTAATTGTTGTAGTAAGATAAAAGATAATGAAAAATTGAGGTAGAGGTTGAGTTTTGATATCACCAACCTAGTTAAAAACATGGTTGGCTTCATTAACTTTCTAATCATAGTCAATGTACTAGGAAGAAGAAGGTTGATCAATAGTATTGGTTGAATGAGATGGAAAAGGATTGGTGTAGATTTTCAAATTTTGATTTGGAGGCACAATTGAATTATTTCTATTATTAATTTCATCATCTAAAAATATATAATTTTAGAATAAATAAGGTATAAAACCACATTTTTCATTTGAAGATACTTTTCAGTATCATGAAAAGGTTGATTATGGTATTGACAAGGATTTGGAATTTTTTTTTTAAAAGTTAAATTTGGATGGGTCAATAATTTTCATAGGAGGAAGATTAAACAATACATTAGCATTAATTAACTTTTTCATCACATTTTACAAAGATTTAGAAAGTTGAGTATAAGTATATGAGAAGGTGTAGAAAGAAAGATGACAAATGAGCCACACCTTTGGATGTTGTTGCCACTTGTTCATCAAGAATTTTGGGTGAATTTTGTATTATGATATACTTGTTTAATTTTTTGAAATTTTGTTAAATTGGACATAAAATCACTCTTATCAAGTGGAATAAGATCATTGGGAGCATTTCTCCCAAATAGATTCACTTTAAGCTAATAATGATGAAGCACTACACACAATTTTGAAAAGGAAGATAATTAAGGAAAAAGTATCTATCTATAATTTCTTTTTGTAACTCAAAAATAAAAATTCATTCTATATTGACATCAGGCATGAGATAAGAAATATGAACATGCAAATGATTAAATGTAACTATAAAATCACTAACTTTTTCTTTAACACCTTGTTTATGCGCCATATTAGGCAAAGAAATTTAAGGGCCAATGTTGTTTTGAAATTGTTGAATAAGGTCATTAGAAATCTTATGAAAGGAATAAATGGAATAAGGAGGAAATCAATACAATTTTTGGTATTTGTCTCAAAAGGTTCTAGCAAAAAAAATTCCACGAACCTATGGTCATGATAGAAATCACTACACAAGGTTTGGAGAGTTTTGACATGAGTCACAAGATCACCCTTGTCATTATAAGTATTAAGATGAGGAATCTAAATACTCTTTGGGATAAAAACACAAATAATGTCCATAGAAAAAGGACTTCTAATGTCACATGTAACCCTTTTGTGTGAGCTCATACATTCACAAAAGTGGGTTATACTATTTTACTTGATCAAAAGCATATTGTTTCTTAACTCTTACAAATAGAAATTTTATATTATATTATATTATTTTGTGATTTTTTGTCTACATCTAAATTTTATTTTTAGAATTGTTTTGAATCAAGTTTTCTTTCTCCCACAAAAATTGGTACATTGTTGAAAATAACACTTGTAAATAGTGACACTCACTTCATAGAGTATTTTTTAAAGATATATATCAAGTTGATTCTTTAGAATTTTGTTTTATAATATTTATATCTAGTGACTTGAATTGGTATTATGACTCTATCCTCAGTATTCATATTTTATCAATATTTGAAGTTGAGTTAACTATAATTGGAATGCATTATCCTCATTCACTTAGTATCTATAAATAAATACCAAGAATTCATGGCTTGACACATCCTTGTGGTATTATTTGTAAATAGTCTAACCTCCCTACAATTTGACTTACCTGTTAGGTTTATGACAGTGCCCAAAAAGTATGTTTGTGTCTTCTCAATTTCCATTGTCAATTAAATAGGACTATTCATCTTCAAATTGTTCACCAAGCTATCACACTTTGTCTGAACCAAGTTCTACAACTAGATAGCACACTCTTTCCACCTAAGGATAATTGAATTATTAAAGAAGAACAAGGCCTACACCATCCATATATAGCATACAAATGCACAATCCTTATTAATTCCTTGTCAATAATTTAATTCCTAACCCTCTTAATAGTTTAATTATTTTTTCCTTTATGAATTCCAAAGGAAGCCATGTATATTTCTAGACATTTGGTGTTAAATATTTCATATCTCTATAAATCTTCATCACAAATGGAAGAGTTTGGAAAATTGGGAATCGAGTTAGTCTATCAAAACTAGATTAGATATCGTGCGTGGATCACATGTGAGACTAGCACCAACAAGACTTTGATGGTGAACAAATTGAGTGGACTACAACATTTTCAATTTTCCAGATGATTAATTTTGGTTGACATTTAACATTAGAGTATGGAGTTAACAATACATATATGATTCATGTCTCCATTGTAGAAACTCAAAAACTTCATGTACTTTAGAAATACGGATTGAAATAGAATTGAATCCATTGGTCTGGGATCCAACATCATAAATAATAAATAGATAATAATTAATTTATGGTTGTTAGGTATGTGTTTGTGTGGCCATGGTTATCAATACCACGTTGTTGTTAGGATTAACCACAGAGAGAAATAACAATTACATGCAAATATAACCAATATCAGAAGACAATAAATCGCACAAAAGAGAGCATAAGACACCAAGATTTAATGTGGTTCACCCAAACCCTAGGCTGTCCACCAAAAAACATGTCTAATATTATTACGATCCAATGATTACAACTTGATTACAATCCTAATGTAGGAGCATCTAGTGGTGTAAGGGCAATCCTGTATCACCCAAAAATATTCTTAGTGTTAGTTTCTATTTAATGTGGTTTCATTTCTAGACACCCATTTGGGTCAATTAGAGATTTCAACTATCATAGTTCCACTATTGGTCTTTTGGGCTAGAGTTTTTGAGCACCTTGGGATATGTGCCAATGTAGAAAATAGGTTATTTTGTAATTGAGCCATAATTATGATGATTTGGAAAGTTTAAGTTGGAGAGATGATTATACTTATAATTTAAAGCACTCCAAAAAAAGAATTAGGTCAAAAGGCTTTACGGTTTGAAAGTAATTGTAGTTTTAAGTTTCCTGGAGACCCCCTAAGAGCACTTCAAAGTCAGAATTGAGGCACTAAACAACCTTGTACATGCCTGAAAAATAGGGGATGAAAATTTTTGGTCCATAGGGCTATAGAGCACTTGGAGATATTTTCAAAAATATAAACATATTGTTAATCAGAGTCCTAGATCAAAAGTTATGCCTCCCGAAAGTTGGACTACCATTTCTAGATTCTTTTAATTTTACACTTACTTTTGACAAGTTTTCTAGAACCTTCTATTTTGGCAATGGATTCCAAATGAAATATTCTAAAATTTATTCCTAACCCTAAACCTAGTTCGAGTTACGTAATCTTGAACATTTCTAGCATTGTAAATGTAATTTTTTGGTGGAGTTTGGGAGAAGGTACTGTGAGAAGGGTTTTCTCCAAAATCAGACTATATTGTAAGCCTTAAGGCATGTCATTGGGTCTATTTTCATTGTACTGAATGTAATAGCATATCATTTTTAATAATAATAATCCCCTTTTCTTTTTGTGTTCGTTTTGGTCTTGAATTATGCACACATCAAGTGGTATTAGAGTTGGTTATCCTGAGTGTGTAGACAGAGTGCTGACTATGAGGTTGTTTTCACCAAGACTATGTGGTTGTGGGATTTGATATAGCACGAAGATGCCTCCATGAAGATAGCATGGTGTAAGGGCCAGTGTTGTTCCTCCTAAGGTTAGAGCCCTCTAGAGACAAGTTTAGGCATTGCAAGAGGAGATCCGTAGAGTGATGAATATTGTCATAGGTGACGGAAGTGAGGAGGAAAATGAAGAAGGAAATATTGGGAAGGAAGGGGAAGGAGACAAAGAAGTCCTAGACCAGGAAGAGGAGAAGCTTTTTAGGGTCATTTCCAAGTTGGGAAAAAGACCTAAAATTGACGTCAGCATGTTTTTAGGAAATCTAAACCCAGATGAATTGATTGACTAGATCAATGAGCTAGAGGAATGTTTTGAGTATGAGTATATCAGGGACTCTGATAGAGTTAAGTTTGTGAAATTGAAAATGAAATGCCATGCCAAAATCTAGTGGCAAGAGATTCAGTTGGAAAGAAATAGAAGAGGAAGATGGGATCGTATGGTGGACAAACTAAAGAAGCAGTTCATTCATGTTGATTACGAGCTTGATTTGTTCAAGAAGATGCAAGGGTTAAAGCAAGCAGGAAAATCTATCTAGGAATACACAAAGGAATTTTACCAAGTCCTTATTAGGGTTGGGCATGCAAAAGCAAACTAGGAGAAGGTTTCTCATTACCTTAATGGATTAAGGCCTAGCATTTAGGAAGACTTAAGTCTGGTTAGAATGATTAGCATTGAAGAGGCATACCAGTTTGCCTTGCAAGTTGAGGAGAAGCTAAACATAAAGTTTGATGGAAGGCAAAGAGGGCACAATCAAGGAGGAAAGGGTGGTGGTAGGTCTTTTGGGGGCCGAAATGAGAACCAGAAGAAAAATGAAGATGTGGCTACTATTCAAAACTAGAGGAACAAGGGTTTCAGTTGCTCCCATGATCAAAAATTTTGAGATTAGAGAGGATGAGGTAGAGGGCATGGGCAAGGTTTAGGAAGAGGAGACTTTCATGGTACCTATTTTCATTGCAATGAAAAAGGTCATTGTAACTACGAATGCCCTCAACACCAAGGAAGGATAGATAGGAGAGTTGATGGTCAAGCAAGGGTTGCTCATGTGAATGATGATGCACAGTCATCGCATTCAGAGGATGAAAAAAGAGGAGAGGATCTAGTAAATGAAAGTGTCTTACTAAGTAGTGAGACTAAACCTGGACAAAATAGGAGTTTATTTCATACCAGGTGTAAGTGCAATGGTAAATTTTGTGATGTGATTGTTGATGGTGGGAGCACTAACAACTTGGTTTCAGAGGAGAAGGTCTCAAAGCTAAAGCTCAAGAGGGAGAAACACCCCCATCCCTATCATATTTCTTGGGTACAGGATGATCATAAGGTCCTGGTTAGTGAGCAATGTTTGGTAAAGTTCAAGATTGTGAGTTACCATGATGAAGCTCTCTATGACATCATTCCAATGGATGTCTTCCACTTATTGTTGGGGAGGTCCTGGCAGTTTAATAAACATGCTATACATGATGGTCATGCAAATACATACTCTTTGACAAAGGATGGAGTTCACCACAAATTGAAGCCCTTCATAAAGGAGGTTGAAGAGGTATGCAGTAGTGCTAGAGTATGTCTTGTTGATGGAAGAAATTTTTTGGATGGCATGTAGCATTAGCATATGTGTTATGCTTTAATTCCTAGAAAGGATAAGGAAGGTACTAGTGAAAATTCACTTGAAGTTTCAGGTCTATTAAGTGAGTATGGAGATATCATCTCTAATAATGTTCGAGAAGGGTTGCGGCTAATAAGACAAATCAGTCATCAAATAGATTTAGTCCTTGGAGTTAGTTTGCCTCACAAGGTTTCTCATAGGATGACTCCTACTAAGACTGAGGAGATAAACATACAAAACTAATAGATCAGGGGTCAATTTGCGATGCCAATTTGCGACGACGGGAAAATGTTATGTTGTTTTGGGTTTTTTTTTGAATTATAGCCCGACGACGTCGCAATTATGACATCAGGCATCACAATTGCAACATCAGGCATCACAATTGTGACGTAGTCGGGTTATAAGAAAAAAAAAGAAGGGCACGTTGGTTGTCATTATACACTTCAGGCAAAGAAGACATGAGAATGTAGTGGGAGCAGGAGTTCATGAAGGGGAAAGGAACTTCGACAGAGGGGAGAGAGAATCTGAGTGACAACTCAAGGGATGCAGATACTCAGGTCATAGGCACAAAGAGTTTTTTATCGAGGTTCCCTGCATGGAGTGACAGTGTCTCTGAAGGAAGGCACTGACATTGAGAGCCAAGCATTCTGAGTGGAGTAAAGGGAAATTAAGGGGAAATTACAGCCGAACAAGCAAGAGGGTGCAAAGATTTTAGGAGAAGCATTGACTCTATGGATTCTAGGGTTCATGCAAAAGAATCGATCGATTCACGCATCATGATCTCCCTTTAGAGCTCCCATTGAAGTGTGAATGCATCAGCGTCCTCTCTGATTCAAGGGCACAAAATCAATTGCATCGGTATAGTTCTATTATAAGAAATTCTACTTGATGCCTTTGAATTTCAAAACATTACTTCTGCTATATCAATGCCATGTTCATAAAAATCTAAACCTTTTAAAAAAATTATTTTGTAAAATCGTGCTTAGTAATACTCTTAGAACTTTATATGTGGATATCTCCTATAGGTTTTTTTGAAGATTTTTTGCATGAGAGGTATTTTGGGCCATTCTGTACAAAACCCATATCATTAGACAGATATCAAATTGACGAATCAGATTGTGACTCATTGGGACACTAAAAAAAATCAAGGAAGGAACTCTAATATCATTAGTTTAAAGGGAAATCATCGTATGTTCACAAGTCTTTATAGCAAGGGAACATTACAGTAAAATTTTGAATCTACTCTTCACAAATAAAAGACTAATCTACACTAAAGTAATTATTAATCCTTACAAAATTAAGGATTTCCAAACTTTGAAAGTTAGTCTATAGATGCAAATCAATACATGATGGATATGTAGTCATTAGAACCAAGTCTCCATGGTAATTAGTTGATTAAGTTTGAATCTCAAATGTAGGATAACTCAAGTGGATGAGTTGGAACATTGAGGAATATTTTTTATTAGGGAAAAACTAGTCTTTGAAGGGGATCCAAAACCCTTTACAATAAAATGTTTAAGGGGATGTAGTACCCCACTAAAATAAATAGCTACAATAGAAAAAGTATTACAAGACAACAACCCAAAACCAGGAAATAATTGACAACTAAAATAAAGTTAAACAAAGATCCACTTGCCCAAAAGTTAGCACAATGTTAAAGCCACACATAACATAATGATTCTATCTATCAAGGAGACCCACAAGGTTTAGAAAGGCTCCCTGAACCTCATCATTGGGTTTTGACTTGGCTCCCATAGCCACTACTACGGGTTTTAACATGGCTCTCAGAAACATCATCACCCACAACCTTAGAAGATCAATCATCAAAAATCCAACTAAAACTTTGGGGTTTTGGAATGCTCCCAAATTTTGAATTGGATTGCACAATTATTTTGATAGGATTCCCAAGTCTTTTAAAAATCGCATACCTCATAGAAATGATCATTAGAAAGTGATCTAAAACTCTAGGGTTTAAGAAGACTCCCCAAACCTACATGTGATTTATTTTGGATCCCACAACCATAATGGGATTTTTAGAGGATCTCCAAAAGAACACAATTTTTTTTAAAGGATCCCCAACCCTTCAAAATGGGATTAAACTTGGCTCCCATAACCAAAATGTCACCAGCCAAAAAGAGACCCCACAAATCATCCATAGTTGTAATGTGTATTTGGAATTTTTTTCAATAAATTCCCTATGTGAGCAAAATCATGACTGATTTATCATATCTCTATTTTATGCAATCTGAGACAACTTTTCATGGTTTTGTTTGATCAAATACACATGGATTCTTGTCCATGGGTTCCTGCAAAGAAGAGGGAATATGATTACGATTATAGTTAAAAGTCTAACTATCTGTCTCAAACTTACAGGTATGTTCTACATGTGACCTGGTATGGTACCTATCTTATCGATTCAAAGCATTCACCCTTGCACCTCATCAACCTTGTAAAGTTTCCTCCACACTATCATTTTATTGATAGCAATAATATAGCATGAAGTTCAAACAACCTTTTAAAGATAAAGATTCTATAAAAATAAAGCATATATGTTACAGTTTAGACTTTGCTAAAAGAGATTTAAGATATGCTTGGGATTGAATGGCTCAGTCGCCACTTGCTAAAAAAGTAACATTACCTACACAGTTATGCTTGGGTGTATGTCTCGAGGCAATGTCTTGGTAACTTTATTCAATTCTAACCTCCAATAATTCTAATCTTTGCCATGAAGATGACTACCAAGAACTTGAAGTGACAGAGGTAATCCTTTGCATACATTCAGGAAGGAGTTAACCAGATTCACATTACCCTCAGTTGGATGGGATTGTCCAAAGGAATGCCAATAGAACAGCTCTCTGGCATTGTCTATATCCACCCCTTTTAGATTATAAGGAACACTAATTTTTTCATTTATAAGCACCCCCACATCACGATTTGTAACTATTACAAGGCTATAAACCAACTTCTTTACAATTTCTGTTATAAGTAGAGCATCTAACTGTTGCAGGTGATCAATATCATCTAGAACGATTAGGAAACTTAGCCTATTGCTCCTATCTAGGAAATTCACTATATGAGTTTTTCCTTCCTCTTTAGATTGAAAATGGAATGGATCTGTCTGGAATAGATCTTTGATGAATTTCATTTGTAAAGAAGAAAAAATTATATTTCCATAGGCTTCCCTCATAGCAAACAGAGTTGTTTTGCCAACCCCACCCATTTCAAAAATGTTGATGATCTGAACCTTCTCTTTGTTGCCTTCATTCATCTGGCACAACCTCTCAAAATCTTCCACAAGCTGATCAAGGCACACCCTTTCAAAATCTTTCACAAGCATGTGAAGTCCCACTGGGTATTTGGCTATGTGAAATCTTTCAAAATCTTCGTGTGAGTATGTAAATCCTCATTTTTTTGCCATTCTAAATCCTAAAAACCAATTTGATGCATCCACTCAATGATCAATTTTTAGATCTCACCCACTACTTATGTTCAAACAATATATTGATTAAGAGAATGTTAGAGATTCATGATTAAATATTGCTATTAATATCAAAAGTGTGAGCCAGATCACAAGTGTTAGCATCAATGTCAAAATGAGGACTAGAAGAGATGCAATTCCTATATTACAACTAAGCATAATTAACGATGGAGGATTCATGTTAAGTTTTTCAAGGGGTGGTCTATTGAAACATATGTACCAGCATAGTATGGCAACATATTATGCAATTCTTCATACAAATCAAATTCACCAAAGGAACTACTAACAAACAATCCGATATTGGAAAGAGAGAAACTTAAGGAAGAAGATTGTGAACTTCCATTTTGGTATGGAAAAACTGGTAGCATGAAATTACATGCTCAACATCTCTTACACTACATTCAATGAATATGGGAGTTCAGTTTGTCATTTGACTTTAATTCAATCAATTCTAAAAATTCAAGTGGACTTTTCCACAAATACACAGAAATATGAATCTCTACCTGCGACAAATATTGACAAGACCAAAACAAGTATAAGATATCCATAACGATTGCTCAAATATGCAGATGGATGTGAAGTGGTGAGAAAAAGGCAGTAGTTTCTACATCATCATTGGAAATAACTGCACTTGGAGAGTATGACAGAAAAGACTTTAAACAATCTAGTTTTTAGAGATTAAAATATATACATGTCGTGTGTAGCTGTACATACCTTTACGCAATGATTGGAGAAGGAATAGTGACTATCAAACATAGTGGGATAAATTTGAAGATTATTATGAGAATCCCTAAATTACTACATCAGAAATACCTAGGCATCTGACTGAATATGCACAGGGACATAGTTGTTATTGATCAGTGCTAATGATTAGAATATTGCTCTTTAGAAATATCATATGAATCTATGCATCACTTCATATTGATAATAGAAGGTCATCATGTATAATGAATGTATATATAAACTTTGAGGAAGAATCTATTGGAAGGCTACAATATAATAACATGACTCCATTGGCCAACATGCCAAGAGGGTGGATCTCAATAAGATCTCACATTACCAAGAAATATCCCAATATATTAATATACCAAATCACAATATCCAGAACATCGCATAGATCCCCTTTTACAAGCAAAGGCAATGTGCAACAAGGATACCATTATTAATAGAAAATGGTCTTTGACATTAGTGCTTGGACCCCTTAAACAAGACAGTAAATTGATGATCATTATATGGTGAATATCCTTCAAATAAAAGCTGTGAATGTATCCAAGGATAGTGAATCACCTTGCAAACACTCTAAATACCTTTAACAAAAAGGTGAAATTATCTCTCTTTCTGCCCCTCATCATATGAGTCATGCTCTCTAATATTTATCATAGTTTTGATCTTCTTCTTCACTGAAATTAATTGCGATCATGTTGTTTTAATGTCATTAAATCTACTCATATCATTGTTGATAGCTCTTCTGTAACCTTTGATGATGATGCTTCTCTAGACAATGGTAAATGTACATGATCTTTTCATGTCCTAACATCTCTGAGTTTCTATAATAGTCCATCTCACTGTCTCATCGTCACTGTTATGGATTCCATTTGATGACATATTTGTTTTGTTATTTTCAACATTTACCATTGTTCTTGATCTGTGCTCACTGAACATACATATAAAAGTGTGTAAAAGTCTTAGATGATACTCATCAATGGCAAGTTAAAGCAATGTAAAGTTCTTCTTTTCCTGCAATACATATAACAGCAATGTAAACTTATGTTGAAACTTCTTCTTTTCCTACAACACATATAACAACAATTTTAAGTGCTTGCAAGGTATATACTTATGAATAAATATTACATCCTGATTTAAATGTATGAAAACAATTTTCATTCCTTTTAAGCTTCATTCATCTCGAGGTGCAATTCACAAACTCAAGAATAGTGGCTTTTGTTCTTCAGGATACCTTTAGGGGAAGAGTATGTGAATGCCCTCTCGTGTCTGGAGTCCAGTTTAGAGGAGATGGCTATTTACACTGCTAAGGTTTGTTGAATCTAATTTTGAATAACAATGCTTGCTATTGTTGAATCTAATCTAATGTATATTTTAACTAGACTTGTAGCTTATATGTTTTGAAATTTTTGTTAGGCCTTGTAATTTGTATAATTTGATTGCTGGAGAGCTTCTATAGCTAAGCAAGAAGGCCGTTGCATGAGTTATAGCCATGCAATCGGGTATGAAAATTGTATATTTTTTATTCTAATGTATATTTTAACTAGACTTTTAGCTTATATATTTTGAAATTTCTTTTAGTGGCTTAATGTTGTAAGGTCTCTTGAAATAAGACCTTCAGGCGGTTGGTCAAAGTTTTACAAATAATCTTAGGAATAAAGTCAAAGAAAGTATTTTTAAAATATTAAAGTATTTAGCTAGGTCTAAGAAGATTTGTGTACTTTCAATAGTTTTGCTTAGTTTGTGAAAGTTGTAGACCGAAGTTTTCATAGCCCGATTTTTGCTTCCTACAAAGAACGATCATGTCAGATAATATAAGTGAAGAACAAAACAAGGAGGCAATCGCTAGATTGTGGTCTAACTTGAAAAGAAAAGGTGATGGAAAATGTTATTGTCCTTGCAATATTTGTAAGGGCTTAAACCATAGAAGACTGCTAATCAAAATAGTTAAGAGACATTGTAGGGAGAATGGTCACATTGAAGGGGGGCATGACTATCATCCACTGGTAAGTCATTCATTATATCATTTTAACAATTTATATACATATGAAATCACTTGATGATGAGTTGATGATCATGGTTTGTTTATGTTAATCAATTTTATATAGGTTGATCTTCCCAGGGAAGTACATGATATGAACCACAACAATCCGAAGAATATGGTTTTCAAAGTGGAGGAACATGGAGGTGCAAATATCCAAGGTGAAGATAATGATCCCATGGAAGATGATGATCATGCACCAAAGAACACAATTGAAGAGGATGGTATAAATACATTGATCCATGACACATCTAGTCCAAGCGTATCTGATCATGATGATGATGATAGCCTCGATGTACCTCTACTTCAGAAGGAATACGAGCCCCTATACAAAGACTCCCAAACAACTCTTCTCTCTGCTATATTGTTGTTGTTGAACTTGAAGGTTATGAATGGTTTATCCAACATAACAATGTCACGTATGTTAAGGTATGTCATATATGTCTTTATAGTTAACAAAGGGTGAATAATGTACCACTAATATTGTTTATATTAACAACTTGTATTTTTTGATGTAGATTGATAGGCGAGTTTCTATTACCATCATCAAATATTCTACCTCGCTCATATCGAGAATTAACTGCTGTTATTAAAGATATTGGAATGGAGTATGAAGAAATACATGCTTGTCCCAATGATCATATTATATATTATAAAGAACACAAATTTGCAACACAATGCCCTGTATTTCATACGAGTAGATATCGAATAGATTGACTAACAAAAAAGGTGCCTCAAAAGGTTCTTCGTTACATCCCCATTATTCCATGGATGCAACAATTATTCAGGTGTAGTAGCTTGGCTCAATTTATGGATTATCATGCACGCAATAGAAGTCAAGATGAAATTATTCGAATCCCTGTGGATGGTTT
The DNA here is from genome assembly GCA_028749045.1 of Cupressus sempervirens. Classification (NCBI taxonomy): domain Eukaryota; kingdom Viridiplantae; phylum Streptophyta; class Pinopsida; order Cupressales; family Cupressaceae; genus Cupressus; species Cupressus sempervirens. The sequence continues at coordinate 460,035,390 of CM053787.1, forward strand.
GGAATTTATGCACATAGAGGAAAAGTGGCAACACTTCAAAGAAGAACCTCGTAATCTTAGGCTTTCATTGGTAGCGGACGGTGTCAATCCATTTGGAGACATGAGATCTATTTACTCGGTGTGGCTTGTTTTTGTTATCAACAATAACATTCCTCTGTGGATGTCAATAAAGAGGGAGCACATTATGTTGGAAATGATTGTTCTAGGTATCTTATCATTTGATAGTTATTAATTTACATGTACTTACAAATCTTGCAATAAAATGGTCACAATAATTATGTAATGTTACTGTTCATTCAAGTAGGTAAATATCAAGTAAAAGATATGAATGTATATATTGAGCCTCTTATCAATGAGTTGGTGGAGTTATGGAATGGTGTCACTATGTATGACATGTCTAGACCAATAGGACAAAGACAATTTCAATTTCATGCAATAGTTGCATGGACAATACATGATGCCCCAGGGCTAACACATTTTTGTGGTATGTTATAGTGAATTCAAGTTGCACACAATAATTCTAATTATAAAAATCAACATATTTAATAATCCAATTATATCATTATCTTGTAGGTCTTCAAACAAAGGGAAAATTTGCATGTCCAGTTTTTGCTCCAAAGATGAAATCTCGTCATTCAAAAAGTTTAGGAAAGCAGGTGTTTGATGAGTGTAGACACTTCCTCCACAGGAATCATAAGTATCAAAGTACGAAAAAACATCTTTTCAATGGGAAAAAAGAGACTACATCAAAGCCACGAAGAATGACACCTCACCTATGAAAGTTGGAATATAATAGAATTAATCGTCGAGGTAATGCCATTCCACCTAATGGTTGATTTTTGTTTACTAATTGTGTAATTGATGATCGTGAAGGTCATCAAGGCAATACTGACAACCTTCCAAAGGGACTAAAAAGCTATCCCAAACAATTTAGTAGATTGCCCTACTACAAGCACTTACAAATTGTGCATTTGTTTGATACTATGCATATTGGAAAGAATATAACAGAGACATTGTGGAACATATTGGATGGAAGGCGTGACAATGAAAAAATTGTCAAAATTTGTAATGACATACATGAATCCAGTCATGCATTGAAGAATTTCATTCACTCAAATAGAAACAGAGATCAGATTAATATAAGTGCCCTTCCATGGTTATTAACGGAGCAGCAAAGTGATGCCATAAAAGAAGTCATACGAAAAATTTGATTTCCCACAGGATTTGCTGCGAACATAAACAATCTCATATATAAAAAAAGTGAATTTGGGCCAGGGCTCAAAACGCATGATTGGCATACTTTCGTCAAGGTAATTTATGTTCTTCTATATTTAAAATATATTCATAAACTACGTGTATTGTTCGTTATGTTATGTTAGAAAACAATGAAATGATTGGTTTATAATTACTATAGTACGTGCTTCCTCTATCTCTCCCAGAGCACTTCAACAATAACATCAAACAAGTGATATATGATCTTGGAAAATATATGAGGTAAGCAGTAATATTTGTTCAATTTGTTGTATATATTTATTATATTCACGATTTTTTTTTCTTGCTATGTAATCTATTGTATACTATTTTGTAAAGTCTCATATCTATATATTTTTTGTGACTTGAATCTCTTAATGTAGGTGGTTGTCATCTAAAGAAATCCATAAAGAAGATATAAACTATTGGAAAAGAAGAATTCCTCATTTACTATGTGAAATGCAAAATTTTCTACCTCCAACTGTTTTCAATGCATAGGAACACTACCTCATACACCTAGTTGAGGAGATTGAATTATGTGGACCCTTACACACTAGGTCAATATGGATGGTTGAGAGGCATTTGAAATATTTGAAGGCTTTGGTTCGACAAAGAGCACATCCTGAGGGTTCTATGGTAGAGGGATATATGGTATACCAGACTATGGTGTACATTATTGAATATCTTCCTAAGTTTGCATCAAATATCCATGTAGATCACATTTGGGATCTCGAGCCTTTTAAAAAATTAGAAGGGGAGTACTTGATGGGGAAAGGTACATTGAGGAAAGTGAGAGGTAATAAATTATAAGATGTTATTGTAATAAATTATTTCTTAATCTTCAAAATAAATTTCTTTTTGTACAGGTGCTCAAGAGTGGGATGCACTACATTTGTATATTACAAACAATCTTGATTGGATGACGGTATGGATTGAACGATGTCAACATTCTAGTCACACATTAACATGGGAAGGTGTATCTTCATTGGTTAAAGAAGCTCATCGTAATGGAGATTCCAATGTTACGCAAAGGGAAATAGATTTAGCATGTGGTTCAAGAGATTTCCAGGTATGTACAAATTTAATAATCACTCGTATGTTTATCAACTCATGATACAATAATTTTGACATGTTTCACATATTATTGCAGGTTAAACATCATAAGGCTATGTTCTGTAATGGTCAAAAATTTTGCGTCAAAGTGTTGGATGACACGAAGAAAACTTGTGATTCAGGAATAACTACATTCTTTCAAGTGACTAATATTTCATCTAGAAATGAGTTACATCCTCAAGAGTCTAAAAATCGATACTATGGCATTTTGGATGAGATACTTGAGTGTAACTTTAGTTCCTTCAAATTAGTACTCTTTGTTGTCAAATGGTACAAGCTACGACTTAATCCAAATGATCCTAATAGAATTGTTATTCAACATGATAATGGATTTACAATGGTTAATACAAGGTCATTTGAGCTAGTTGGGGATGAGCCTTATGCTCTTCCAAGCCAATGTGAGCAGGTATTTTACTCAGAGGTTCCACATAAATCAGGTTGGTCATTTGTTGTTAGACATGAACTGAGAGGAAGGCCAATAAAGTATAATGCGATGGAAGAAGAAGATCCTGAAGAAGTAGAAGATGATGTAGATGGTGATCACGATCGACAGTTATTGGATGATGTTCCTGACACAAATTTTCATGAAGAAGAAGAAGATGATGACGATGTTGCTGCTACTGATGATGATGATGAATATGATGTTGATTTTGATGATGATGTTGATGATGACAAAAATGACAATGACGATGATGGTGAGGATGATGATGATGACGACGACAATGATGATGATGAGGACGATGAGGATGATGATGATGATGACAACAAGGATGATGATGATGGAATTTAGAGGTATGCCATCAATCCTTAATCTATTTAATATTCATTTCTTGATAGAAATATATTTGTCTTATATATATGATTACATAGTTTATTCATTATCCATTTAAAAGCTACAAGTTTCAACTACAAATAGAATACTGCTAATCTAAATTAACTATTAATCTAAATTAATTAAATAAAACTATTTAAAACACATATTGATGTGTGAATGTATTGAACCTTATTTTATTTTAGGTCAAAAGCATTTGTAAGTGTTTAGTTTAGAAAAGGGAATTCATTACATATCTATAAAAGGGAGTTGTACCTAGAATAAAATTCATAGGGAAAACATAATATAAGTGCTTACCCAATTTGTTGGTTAATAATTTTGCCTTTGTAGGTGATGCAGAGACCCTAGGTGCACTTGCAATCATTCATAACAAGAGGGACTTCCATAGTGTTCTCACAACACCAACCAAGCATCTTCATAAGATTCCTCTCCTTGATCCAAGCCAACTCCATAACCTATCAGAGTGCACACCAAATCCTTATGCCACCTTAGGTTCTACATCTTTGGAATAATCCCAAGAATGTCCCTTAATCCATCCAATGGATTCATCCAAGCAATCTAATCAACAAACTATCAAATGCTCACAATGCCTCAATAGGCGCCAAACTTGACTTCACCTTAACTAGGTGTTTCCTCCACCTCCACACAGATCAAACAAATTCAAATAGCATGTCCCCAAGGTGACTAAGCCCTCAATTCATTAGCTGATACAAAAACCCAGTTTTAGCCCTTCACTAGGCCTACTTCCCTAGTAGGCTTATAATGTGAGCCTGATTTAAGTGTTTTATTATGTACCTTTTAATGTTTTTAATTTTTATGTGATGCTAATGATGGATGTGATTATAATTATGATGTAATTATGCTCACGATAATTGAATTACATTTGCAAGAAATTGAACCCCTTTCAGGAGCATCCCGCACAGTCTCATGGATCGATAGGTATAAGTCAATACTCCTTATAGACAGTCTATTTAATACACTTATCAATAGTAAGATTGATGTCTTCTAAGATCTCTCCCATTTGCAAGTACCAGCGAATAGGTATTTGTTAGAAGTGTCTTCCTCAAGTGAGGGAAATATAGGAATAGAAGAGGAAAGTGAGACATGTAGTTTATCTAGAATAGGGAGATTAACTAGAGTTCAAAGGACTAGAAGGAAATTCAATAAACGCATGAATTTTTTCCTTGCTCAAGGGGGATCATGTTCTTATGATGATGAGATAGAAGGTGACATCGAGGTGCCCTTGAGGTACCAACATCTACAGAAACATTGGGTACCCAAGGAACTTCCTCCAATAAACACTGATTTTTGTGTTAACAAGAGGATATATCGCATAGCACCATCATCACTACATGGTTTGGGCCTATTTTCTACGGATGGCATAAAGGTGTCTTACAAAAAAGTTTCTAAATTGATGGAGTATGTTGGACCATGTTATGATTACAAAACTTGGATGCATATTGTTCAATAAAAAAAAAGTATGCATAGGTATGCCCTCTCGGCAAATTATATACAACAACAAGACAATAATCAAAGTAAAAGTGTGGCTATATACATTGATGGAAGGCCAAAAGCAATAGGGAATATTGTAAGTTTTATAAATAGTACACGACCTGGGTCAACTATAAAGCAACCCAATTGCATATTTGAGGCGCGATAGGGAAATCGTGTATTCATCTATGTGATAAAATCAATACGTGCAGGGGAAGAGCTTCTTATTGATTACAATTTGAACCACATAGATACAAACGAGGCTACTATCATGGGGGTGGTACATACTATTAAACCAACTTCTAATCAATGACTCCAACATACCATTCAGTCAATAAATTTTTGGCTAACATTTTTATACTTGATCTTTGACACAGGGGCACAATATGGAGCAATTGCCCGAAGGGGATGCTGGCGACGTTCCTGGCTCATCTACACACGAGCAGGTAAAACTCATTGTAATTGTGCAAACTAGATAGAAGCAAAATGTTATTTTTTTAATGTTGTTTTCTTCATTGTTTTGGAGTAATTTTGATAATACTAATACTATTGTTGTCACAGAGGGCCAGTGGTAGGAGGGAGGGAAAGGAACCTGCAGTCCCTAATCAGTAGCCCCCCCTTGAGGAGGACCCTTTTTCTATTGATTTAGCAGACACCGATGACCCGATCGGTTCGACTAAAAAGTTGCTAAAGAAAATTGGCAGAGAAATTTTATGTTTGGCAACCATAAAGCCTACTACTCAGGAAATAAGAGAAAGGGGAGCTGAATTGATGCACAGCTCTGAAACCTTAAAAGTAAGTATTAATGCAATTTTTAATTATAACAAGAGTTCAATAATGGTTTTTATGTTATGCTCTTTTATGGCATTAATTAAAATATGGATGTGTTGTCTTTACAAAGTTTTTTGCGTGATTTCGAGCCCCGTTCCCATGATGAGGGTGTTGTAGGTGGTTCAGGTAGATCGCATGTTCCATTCCCCACTTCTATTTTCCACTGAATATATATAGGAATGATCATAATCATTGACAATACATGCTCGAACAATCCTTTTTTTTAATGCTCTAACAATCTTGTCCGTGCTAGTCCACGCGTTCTATATTTATGCATGCTCTAACAATTTTATTCTTCAGCTTCACATCAATTGAATCCTATGATGACCTTGCCTCCATCCAAGACAACCACAAATCTCTTTCCGACTGCTGAGTCAGCAACACGTAGCTTATAGGCATCAACTTTTGCACCATCTGCTGGTACAAAAATCCCTCTTTTTCTCTCTTATGATAGCAACAAACAATTTTTTTTACAACTTTTTAACATCAATTATGATTTGTTCTTTTATACTTCATGATAAAGACTTATGAAACTTATGAAACTTTTTGCAATAGGAGCTGCAACATCATTTCTTGGATGTTCCTATGTTCCTAGTAAAGGAATGGTGAAGGATGTCATATTGATCATCAACGACGATGAAGGCATTCCATTAAAAGTAGCCAAAGTTCCAGGTACTTTAAAGTTATTATTATTCTATAGTGATATAAAAGTATTTTAGTTTTTGATCACTCTTCATCGACTAATGATCCCATGATTGTTTTGTAGGGAATGATCTTTTTTGGAGAAAACTTGGTGATGAGTGTTTGCGAATATTCGGGCCCACCCTGCGTACCTGGTGGAACATCATATCCTAACTAAAACCCCAAACCACTATTTTGATTTCATATCATTTCTATAATAGTTTTCCTTTTCATCCATTTCTTGAACTATATTAAAGGTAGCTTCACTTCATTTATGAGTCTAACATGTTTTTTTTTACTTAAAAGGTGGAATAACCAACACAAACTGTTGAAGGATGATCTTATAGAGAGTATGACCCAACTCTTTGGACCTCGTGCATTTGAGAGAAACAAGCTCCTTGAAAAAGCTGGTTTATGTTTGAAGTATATTAGGGACCAGTACAAAAAAAATTTACGGGATAACCCTAGGTACGAGCGTCCGCCCTATTTTCCTGAGGCTGAGTGGTAGGCTCTGATTTTGGATGGAAAGTATAAAGCTGACAAGAAAAATAATATTACACTAGTGGAGAGTATAGCAAGGTATGTGATACTATTGAGAATCTAATTATGTACTAATTAACCTCTATATTTATACTATCTAACATATTTCAAACTTTTCATAGATTGCCTGACACATCAAAGGCAACAAAGGCAAGACTAGAAAAGCACGGGACACACAAGCTTGGCTTTGGTGGGTTTTCAAAACTTCAAGCAAGAGTTGTAAGTATTAGTAAATGAAAAATTGTATCAAATTTTTTATATAATGTGATGGGAAATGCTAGGATAGACTAGCTTGTCTATGCTCCTGATCCTCAACTTGGATCTCAGTGTTCCTCCACAACAATATATGATATAGAGTAACACGCTTTGGAAGCACTAGTGTAAGATAAAACTCCTAGGCTTAGTTTTCCACTTTCACCAAGAGATTTCTCTTATCTCCGAGTATCCTATGCTTCTATAGGATCTCCTAATAGGATTAGATCATTAACTAAATCCTATTCACTCTTTACTACAAGAGTCACACCTTGAAAACTCCACCTTGGAAAACACATAACATGAAAAAGTCTTCAAAATGACTATAGAACACGTCTCAACCACTGTATCAACACATTTTAGGCTTCAAGTATGACTGTTCCTTCAAAAACTGAAATATCACTTGAAAAATAGAGTTTTCCAGCCACTTCATTAACTCAAACTTTTTACAATATGCAACCAATGCTTGGAGATTCAAGACATCACTCCATTAGGTGTCTTCTCCACCATTCTAGGGCCTATTTGGTCGAAAATAACCTCCCACAATCAAAGGAATCCAAGGCTATCCATGTTGTATGGAATATTTGCAATAAGTGCAAAATGTTGTTATGACAACATTCCTACAACACTTGGCAACTTTGATAGATCCCTTAATCCTATATTATAGGCTTCTTATCCTCACATATTTTGAGGATCCAAGATCATTCATGATCATAATATTAAATTAATAACCATTAACCATTCTTAGGCCTAAGAACTAATCTGTTGTTACAATGTCTGCTCCTTTAATTCATGGACCCAACTCATCACATAAGGCTACATACTAGTTACTTCTCCCTTGTACCATTCAAGGCCTCATACACCCAACCTTGACACCAAGTGTTTTTGACAACTCCAACCCTCTAACATAAATGGAAACCAAAACAAAAATCAACACAACCTAAAACAAATCAGGTCTAAGGCAAACTTGATGTTACCAGTGACAGGGCAGATTGCAGCACTTGACCTTTATTCTACACACCCAACCAAGAGTGAAATTGGATCCTCTAGGACTCCCAAAGACCAAAGATAGTTTAGAACAACTCCATCATGACCAAAATAAGGTGTAACAAGGATTGGAAACCCTGCTAACTATTTACCATTTCCTTTTGATATTTTAACTACCCTCCATTGGTTGATGAAACAATGCAAGTAAAAGTGACCATACCACACAAAAATGTAGGGCTCAGAGTTTGATAGATGCCTCACAAAAGAGGATAAGAGAATTGGCTTCCAACAAGGCTATAGATCTGTGGCTGAATGGCTACAAGCTGAAATCAGTGTGGAAGGTTCTAATAATGTTGCATCTGAGCCACAGGTAAATAAGCCAAATGAAATTTATTTCAAATTGAATACTTTACCAATTAGTCTATTTGATGTTATGTTCCAATATAAAGTGAGTATATCTGTTTTAAGCAAGCAATGATAACAATGCGTAGGATGTTGGAATGCAGCCTGACAATCCTTCTACACAATCTGTGGATGCCGAAGGTTTGCATGATGTGCATCCCAGTGATGGAGGTATACATTTTCTATTAAATTTTTTATATGTAATTTAAATTGGTGTTTGGATTAATAAACATTTTGTATAGCAGCTGTAGAGGATCAAGGGGGGTTGATGTTCATGACTGTGTTGACGTTGAGTCCAGACAAAATGATGTGGTCAGATCAGGTAAAGAGCACCATAGTTATGTTATTTAAAATAATTAAATACTTGTAACAATTATAATAAATTATTTTTAATTTAACTCTTTTATTTGTTATTGCAGAGGACCCCCCTTTGCAAAAACATAGGAATTTGAGATCATCAAGAACAAAGAACAGAACAACTGATGAGGGGGGAATTGATGATGACACTGATGCTCCTCTTAGAGCTTACATAGAAAAAAGAAATAGAAAGAAAAAAAAGAAATGATTGTCATCTACATACCTTAATTGATAATGATTGATTTTATGTCTCAATGAATTTAATTATGTGCTAATGAATGTTCATGAATTATGTGTTAATGCAGAATATTGATGAATGTTGCATGTTAATGAATCTAATGTGTTAATGAATGTTATCATGTGATATTGATTGAATGTTACATTTTATTAATGGTTGAAAGAATGAATGAATGTTAGATGTTAATGGGGAATGTAGATTGATGTTAGGGGAGGGGGGTGGGGCCAAATGAGCTTCCACCTTCACGCGGTTGGCCCTGTTTAGTAGAGAATATTAAACTATTCTCGAAACAAAGTAAAGCTCAATAAGATACTAAATATTTCTCTATTTTGTCCTATGTTTAGACTGTTGTCCTATGCATCTAAGGCTTCATGCTTTGACAAGCTACACAAAGCTTACAGCTAATTGAGTATAAAGATGCCTTGAACAAATAATATTCCAATTTTCAATGGAACCAAAGAAATATCAGCTAGGTCGTGGTTCATAAATAAGAATCTTTCTTGGCACTCAAGCCTATAGAAGAGAAGGCAATACAATTTTCCACCATGCTCTTGATGTTGAAGTCACACTTCCTTTTGAGCAATACAATAAGAACTTCAGAAATCAAAAATCAGATGTGAAGGCTCCTAATCAGCCTAAAGTCACATCTCCTAAGTTAGGAAAAGAATCAAGTAATGAGTTAAGAAGAACGAATCTTTGTTTTCATTGCAAAGAAAATTGGAAACCAAACATAGCTCTCTTGGTAAGGGTAAGGCATACCTTATTGAGGTGAATTCTGATGCAGGTAGTGATGAGGATAAATGGGTGGTTTTATTGGCTTCATTGTCATGGAAAACCTTTGGTCATTGAGTTTCTCCTAGATTCCAAGTGAATTTAGACATTCCTATTATTTGATGGTAAATATATGTAGACATAGCAGATAATAAGTCAAGTTAGTTCAATTCATATGTATCTACAAATGACCTTTTTGATGAAATGATTGCTCCTCTAAATGTCTCTTCACTTGTTGAGAAGTGGTGGCGAGCCCATGATTTGTGAGAGGACTAGACAAAAGGAATTTCTGTGCCAATTTGGAGAACTTCTTGGAAGTTGTCAAGGATGAATGATATCTTAAAGATGTCTATGATGATTACTACATTCAATGGTGCAACTGCAATAAGAACATTACTAGTTGACCTATGTGTGAAGTTGGGCACATTTGAGTTAGAGCAGTTGGTAGTTCTCAAATGTTCCAGCTACTTGTTCCCATTCATTTGATTAAAATTAAAGCTATGCTATAGATTATCATTGAGGAGTCAACACTTTTGGGCAAACAAGACAAATTTACTCATGCCAAATATTGGTAAGTGGTGTAAAAAGTACAAATCTAACTACCACTCCAATGCATAGTGCTATGTACAAAAGACCGATTCGTGCATATGTAGAAGCAAACGGTTTCCATGAGCTAGAGGTGGAGAATTTAAATCCTAAAGCTACTTGTCTCCATACGACAACCACAACATTTGGACTAATGTAGAAGTAGGTTATATAGGTGCAAGGGTAATCGTCAATCATTTGGTCAATAGCGGCAGCATAAGAACCTCATTTTTGAAGTCACCTTTGTGTACCTAAATGTATTGACCATGCCTCATCCATAGCCTTATAATTTAAGATGAATTAGTTTTTATTGCACTAGAGTTGAACGTGTCAGATGTCAATGTTGTTTCTCATATATTACTTGCCCTTTTGTGAGGAATTATTATGTAATGTTGTGTCGAATGACCCTAGTTACATAATCCTTGGGTGTCTGTACTTGCATCATCTACAAGGTGTTTACATAGCTAATCCTTTGGGCATCACCACATTAGGAAATTGAAAAAGATATTAGAGTTCAAAGTGATTCCATGAGTCAAATATGTTGCACAACCACCAAATCAAATAGGACAAGTATCTTTCAACACAATTGGAATAATTGTCTTCTAAGAAGGCGTGAATCGTCCATGTGCAACTATGCAAGCCCATATGCCAACCTCAATCACGTGCATAGTATTGTACAACCTTATGTGTAATTGCTTTCTTCATTTGCCACTTGCTAAATTCGAAGAACCATAGGCATCCCCACATTTAACTTCTTGCTTAATGTACTGCTCACTCAATACTTGGAATCATGTTGTGCAACTCCAAAAACACTTCCCAACTCTAGTGCAACAATTTACATCACGTGCAACTTGCATAGTGCTAAGTATAATGCCATATTGATTTGTGGGAAACTTTGATTTTTGTGCCATGTTTACATCCATGCACATTAGCACACAATTTGAAACTTAGTAGAATGTTCGTTTTGCTTGATACTTAGAGAAGAATGTTGCATAACATGTCAGAACTCCATGCTACAATCTTGTGAATCCTTTGGAGTAGTTTTAAGACACACTACTTGTTAGCATAGTGTGCAACCGAAAGTCTGATCGTTAGGAGATGAAGTGTTATGTATGCAAGCCCAACTAGTTCAGCTTCCATAATCAATAGAGTTAAGTCTCAATAACATTCACATTAACAAGAAAATATTTAATAATATAACAAGTCAAGAAATGAAATGAATACCTCCCCACCATGTTCAAGGAGACCAAGAATAAACCAACATGACTAAGGACGAGAAAGGCCAATAATCCCAACCCAAGACTTGATGACCAAATGCTCAGTTATGGGTTATTTCTTGGATGGCATTTTGGACCTTCACCTCATTCTTGCATCCCCTCTTTTTGTTGATACTCTTCCCTCACTTGCGGGATTGATCTACTCTTGTACCCGTTGAGAAGGAAGGCCTAGTCATCTTCATTTTCATAATCTTATAAACAATAAATCATTTATAGTATCATAAAACATTGTCCATTCTTGAATGGTGTGTTTCTTTTTTGCAACCGAGAAAGAGGAAAAACTTAAGCCTCACTTGAAAAAGGAAGAATGAGAAAAAACCAAGTTAGGAAGTGAATGGGAGGAAGATTTTTAGAATCTAACCTTAATAGACCACCAAAAATAGTGGTAACAAGATACAAGGAGAGAAAATAGTTTTTGTCACTTGGAAGGAATAGAAGCAGTTAATTTTTTGAGTCCTCCTTCTGTCACAAATGAAATGAGTACATGGATTGATGATGATTATGAGATTGTTCTTACTGCATATCAAGGTCATACATTGAGGATGACATAGTAGGGATTGAATCTAGGGGTCATCATTCAGATTATGTGAAGTTGCTTGGAGATAAGGATGTTGATCAAAATTATCCTTCACCTTTTAAAAAGTACATGACATTGACTAGCATGTCAGTGTTTGTGCATGAGAAGAGTAATATTTCTAATGTCAGTCAATCAAAAAATACATTGTGTGTCAAATCTAATCACCTCGAGGAAGATAGACAAAGAGATGTGATAGTGAAGGATAGGAACAAGTAGGTGAGAAAATGTTTTGATGAAACTATGGCAAGCAAAGAACTAGGGAAATTAAGGAATCGTGCTGAAGATGTTGAAAGAGCTCTATGATATCTAGGCATGCCAAGATGATAGCTTCACAAGAAAGAGAGAAGTTGCAGAAAATTAAATAGGAGAGATTGTTCAGACTAAGTATTGTAATTCAAATATTGCTTCAAGAACTTCACTGACATTTACCTTGTCAAAAATCTCAACATATAGCATTGGAGTCCTTTAAGGATGAGGTAACAAGACAATAAGAAAGAATAGATCAACAACTATATATTGTAGGACCTTGGATTAATATAAGCGAAAAAATGATAAGTTGATAGATGTTCATGAAAACATAAAAAGCAGAAAATCAAGGTGTAGGAACAAAACACTTCAAGGAACCAAAAGACAAAGGAAGAAATGATAAAGTGGACAACCTAGCTGATACCTATGACCTGAAACATTGTCCAGAGAAATCAGACAAGGAAAGTTTGGAAGAAGAGAGATTTGACTTCAGAAACAAGGATAACTTTCAGCTTGTTAATAATCCCTTATTTGAGGTTAGAGCTAATGTTTGATGTTCCCTTATATGACTCCTAAGGGTCTGTGACTAAATCCTTATATTTTAAATCACAGTAAATTTCTTTCTATTATTACTTATACTCAATTCTTTATTTTGCGACAAATAAATGTTAGGTATTAATAACAATATTTTATTGGGGTAGATATATCAATGCAATTGTGCATGTATCTTGATGTTATGTACAAGTAATATCACCTATGGTTCTGATATATTCTTTAATTCACTGCTAGAGAGATGCAACTGATCTTTGGTAAAGAATATAGATGAACAATATGCAAATGTCTTTTTAAGTAGTTCTGATATCTTCAATCAAACTTTGATAACCAAAAACACTTCCAATAATGATGGAAATGACTTTGTGAAAATTCCCAATCCAATCAATATCAAAGACTAAACAAGGATTAAATATATTGAAGTTGGAAGTATAGTGATAGTCAACTAAATGACCTAATGTCATAGATCCTAATGATCTAATGTTGATTACTAATTTGCAATAAGTATCATTAGAATTTCTGTAGAGCAATTTGCAAGACCAAGTAATCACTGTTACTGATTTATCATAATGTAAAAGTGATATGTTGGTCTGAAGTTATTTAGTGTTTTTGATATCTGCCTTATTGAAATGTGATATGATTGATTCTGTTTGGTTTGTAAAGACGTTGGATATTTATTTGATCTCTGTCTAATATAATATCTTTGTAATGGTGATGACCCAATGATGGGTGATCTGTACTGTTGCAATTTTTGATGTAACTCTTGTTACTTATGTGATATATATGTCACTATTCCTGATCTTAATCGTTGTACTCATGGGATCTGGCTTTCTGATGTCTAGTGGATTACTACCACTTATGTCTGTATAGAATATAAAGTAATCTTTTGTTTGAATAATGTCCTTGGACTGGTTATTGACCCCTTTTTAATATCATTTGAAGAATTGCAACTCTTCATTGCATCTTTTAGTATTTGGCTCCTCTGTCATTATTGCACCCTTTTGGATAACTAATCTGTGATTAGTAATTGTGATCAACATGATATAATTTAAAGAGAAAACACTTACATTTTAGTATCAAGCTTGTTTTCTGAATGAATGGAGAAAAATTAGCGACATATCCATTTCAACTTTGTGTTTTTTACTGTTAGTATTTGATTATTAGAACATAACTATACATCCTGGTGAATTGGAGTTTCAACAAACATTTAATATTATTTGGATTTCATTCTTATTATAGCAAAGGTTATGGAGGCCCTGAACATTCCAAGAGGTGTCCGATGTGTGCTTTTTTGAACACTTAATACTGACAGGTATTTTAAGTTTTAATAATATGGATCTGTATAATTCTAGTTTTAATACAATCTTATTGCAGGTTGATAGATTTTCTTAACAACTTTTCAAAGTGTTTTCTCTAAAGTCATTGTTCACTCTAGTTCGATCATCCTGACTTTTAGCTGTAGGTACCTTGCCTTTGGTCAACCATAAAGCTTTCCTTAGGCCCATGTAATATGGTTGGTAATTTGTTGGGTTTCTCCTTACCAATGAAAACTTTGATGTGACCCTTACTATATGCTTTCCTTACTATATCTCTTTATCGCCCCTTCTACTTATTCCTCCATATCTCTTTATGTGTTCCTCTCTATCTTTCCCACTTTATCTCCCTGAACATCTCAGCTTTTAGAGAAGCAAAAAGCTTCTGCTAGTCAGGATCAAGTGAAGCAAAAGGCACTGCAAATTAAGAGCATGTGGGCACGAGTAGAAGAAATGGAGAAGGTTGCCAGGGGTACCAGTGGTGTCCTCAAGGAAATGCAGCAGAAGCTTGAAGATATGGAATAGGAAACATCAAGACAAAGACAACGTTCAACAGAAAATGAGCAGGAGCTCTGCAAAGTTAGGCATGATTTTGAGGTTCTAAGGTCTAGTATTGATAATTTAGTTGGTGCACGGGAGTCTCTCTTGTCCTATGAGAAGCGAATCCAAGAAATGGAGAAAATTTTGGAAGGGTAAGCCTGCTTATCATCTGTTATATATGTTTTATTTGGGCCAACTATCATTCTTTTTGAAGTTGACTTTTGACTGATCTAAATTTACTAGGTACAGGTTTTCATTGAATGTTCTCATTTTTAAAGAAATCTTAATGTTTTCTTATTGTATTTCATTCACCGTCATCATTTTATCAAATGTCAAATAAGCTATATCTTCATAGGGTAGACATCATGCAATACAGATGAGAATGTGTAGTAGGAATTTAAAATTTAATGATATGTACAGGCCATCAACCAATTCTAAATACCATGTTATTGCTTTCTATTTTAATATAAAATGGTATGTTCAAAAAAAAAAGAATTATAGTGAGGAGCACTACTCTTGATTGATTTAAAGCAATGTTTACAATGAATATGGTCCATATAGTTTTTTAGTCACAAAAGTTAGCCACATTTTTAAGATATCAAAATATGTAAATATAGGTCATGGAAGATATTAATTTATTAAAAGAACACTAAGCATTCATTTTTACATGTGAAACAACATTTATTTTCTCTAGATTTTCATTACCCGGATTTATCAAAAGTTCCAAGTCAAAAAAAATCATGGAGGGGAAATAGACTTTGTTGATTATTTATTTATGAAATTTAGGCATGATTGAGTGAATGTTGTAAGTCTATCCATCAACACCAGAATATGAGATATTGATCTTCTATAGAATGAGATGCATGATGTAGAATTACATTTTTATACATTTGCTAAACAATTATTTACTTAGACGCCAAGTTAATTTCATTTCTCAGGTTGAACTAACATATTTTTGTTTTTATAATTTCAATTTTATGCATGTACTTATTAAAATTAGTAAAAGGCTATTGAAATATCCCAGAAATTGCACTTTTTTTTGAGAATTACAAGCTTATAGTATTTGCCCATTCTTTTTTCATTATGCTAGGCCGGCTCAATTATGTATTACAACATTACATTTTTTATATGCCCAGCTAAATTTTTGAAGCAGTTGAATTTCATCTCTTTAGCCATTTTGTTTCTTAAATGATTAATTTGGATTGCTCTATATCCTAACATATTACATATGATAAGAGGAAGCTTTGTGAAAGCTTTATATACTAATAGAAGTCAAGTCACAGAGTTTGCTGTATATTCTAGTTCAACATTGGAAACAATTTTTGTGACTAGTAACAATATTCACTTTGTTTTCACCAATCAGAATCATCCACAAATAGAATGACACACTACATGATAAACAAAATAAAAAGATGTTAGAAAATGATTGATTATGGTGTTCTTGTTCATGATGGCTGGAGCACACATTCTGGTCATTATTTATGCTTTTTTGAGTTACTTAAACCTTTCAAAATTATTTTTATGCTGGGAACTCTAGGTTATAGTCTTAGAAAAGTATTTTATTCATTAACAATTGCTTCAACCTGGCTTGTAGGTGAAGTGCACACAATGTTCTTATTGCTCAAATAAATTTGATCCTTTCTTAGATTTGAGCCTAGAGATCATTCAAGCAAATTCCTTGTTGAAAGCATTATCCCATTACATGGCAGTGGAGCAGTTAGATGGGGGTGTGAAAAGAGATCAATGTGAACGATGCAAAGTAAAAGTGAAGGCTCTAGAACAACTCAAAATTGATAAAGCACCACATGTTCTTGCAATTCATCTCAAGTGCTTCAGTGTAGTTGGATCTGGAGGAAAAATTGACAAAAAGGTAGACTTTGGTTGTACATTGGATCTCAAACCATTTGTTAGCGGTTCACATGTAAGTAGCCCTTACAATATTATTTTCCAGTGGATCACATTTTCAGTGGAATCTAATAATATAGTTTTTGTAATATCTACTATTTTTTTGATAAATTTTGCACATTTGAATGATATTCTAGTTTCTCTGTCTATTGATCAATCACAGGAGGGCAATTTTAAGAACACTCTTTATGGTGTTCTTTTTCATGATGGCTGGAGCACACATTCTGGTCATTATTTCTGCTTTATTCCTTCATCCACAGCCATCTGGCATGCTTTAGATGATAATCGGGTATACATTTGCTACAGTTGTGAAGACATGTTTAATTTTGTGGAGCAAGCTCATTATAATTTGTGTATAATAGAATACACAAAAGAACTACAATTTTATGTAGAACCTTTTCTTTATATGGTAACACTAATTATACAGAAGTTTCTTAGATTGATTGAAGTTATTCTTATGACATTTTGTACTCTAGGTCTATTCAGTCAGTGAGAAAAGTGTGCTTTCCTAGAAAGATTACATGCTATTCTATATACAAGATAAGAAAACTAGCATTCAAACAACAGGTGGGTCTGAATCTCAGTATAATGGCTCTAAACTAAAGAAGAGGGTGTCATTGAACATTGGACATCCAAAGGAAAACCACTTACAAGATTCATATGCCCCCTAGGTGATAGAAAACATGCATTCTTTCCAAACGACAACAATTTCTTTTAGTGTTGCAAGTGTAAACAAGATATCCCAACAGGTAGAAAATTTGTCAAATGTCAATTTCATTTCAGAAAGTCTAGAAAAGAACACAAGTTCTGGCCAATCATGCAGTAAATCCAGATCATCAGCAGATCATGATGCTACATTATAGATGGTGCCTCCAAGAACCAATGGTATTCAAACAAATAATGTCTTCTAGTCAAGTCATACCATAAGTAATGGATGCACATCGAATGGGTCTAGTAATAATGTTAAGAAGCAAGAATTTGAAATAAAGGGAACTGATTCTGTGGGTAATTTTAATATTATGGTTGTTAGACATTCTCAAAATTGTGATGTGAGCAATGATAATGAGAACTATATTGGTAGAAATTCTAAAGCTTATTCAAAAATTAATGGTAATAGATCATGAGAATGTCAAACATTCTACAAATGGTTTGACAGGTATTATTACTCGGCATCATGCTACTAAACTTCCAAAAAATGATTCAAATGGTAAACTTGTAGCTGGTGAGCATCTAGAGAATGGTAGTATGTCCAGCCAAAAGTACCAAAAACACCATGGCTAAAGGCGCAGTAGGTTGAATATGCTCGCGCTGACGTCGCAACCATTGCGACAGAACATGTGTCGCAAACACAGTGTGGCTGTCGCAAATCTTTCTTGGACGTCGCAATTGCGACTCCAGTGCAAGAATTGCGACGGCCAGCGGCGTGTCCGCAACAACGACCCCGTCGCCAGGTGCCATCGCGAGATCGTCACAATTCTTGCACCGGAGTCACAATTGCGACGTCCAGGGAGTTAATGGGATGATTGCTGTCGCAGCGACCCCGTGGCCAGATGCCGATGTGACACCGTCACAATGCTTGGGGAGGACGTCAAAATTACGACGTACACCGCATGAATTGCGACAGGATTCATGTCAGAATTAAGTGGTTATTTTGTGATGGATTGGCGTTGAAATTGCGACAGGAGAAGATAGACGTCGTAATTTGCGACTAAAAAACAATGACGTCTATTACTATCACAATGGCGACACATTACCATCGTAATTGTGACACTTAGCCGTCACAAATTGATGCCAAATGTATTAGTGCAAGTTTAGGAGTTGTTGAGGAAAGGTTTAATTTGAGAGAACCTGAGTCCATGTGCAGTACCTGTAGTACTGGCACCAAAGAAGGATGGAGAGTGGAGAATGTGTACAGACTCTCAGGCTATAAATAAAATAACCATCAAGTACCAATTTCCTTTTCCAAGGATGGATGTCTAAGAATTTTCCTTAGGGAAAAATCACCCAAGATCAAGAAGCTCAAGCACTAGCACAATATGGACCAATAAAGTATGATCAGAATAATAATATAAAAAATGAATTGATATACATACACACTAGGAGTGCTTGAATATAAAGGCCTCTAGAATGGCTAGGAGTCAACAAAGTGATAAGACTCACAACTAAGTGCATGTCCACCAAGAGTGGATTATCCTCCGTTGAGCACATAAGTTTGTGCAATGATGAGAGGATAAGCTTACATAGGTGTTTCACATAAAGAGATGTTGTGGATATCATCTGCTTAATTAGAGTGCGAACAACTGTGTTGTCTACATGACAACTTAGATGATTATGTAAACTCTTATTTTGTAGATACCATGTGCTAAAATGAGTTGCTAACTCCTATGCTGTTAACAAGACAACTCATGTGAGTACACATACTCTTAGGTGTCTAACTAATAAATAATAAAATAATGCATTAACCTACGTAAACTTAAGTAAAGTGTAATAATAATTAATTAATTACACTAATAGGATGATCTAATGGACTACTTGAGTTGATTATTCATACCCTTTGGACTAACCAATGTGCCAAGCACCTTCATGCAGCTTATGAATGAGGTACTAAAGAAATTTTTGAGAAAATTTGTTATTGTCTATCTGGATGATATTTTGATTTTTAGTAAGTCTTTGGATGAACATTTATTGCACATTCATAGTGTCCTTGAAAGGTTGAGGGACGAGAAATTGTTGATTAATTTGAAGAAGTGTAGCTTTATCAAAAGGGAGTTAGTCTATTTGGGGTTTGTTGTATCAGCTGAAGGTCTCAAATGGACCTAGAGAAGGTGAAGGTCATCTTGGAATGGCCTACTCCAAGGTCCACCATTAAGGTGAGGTCATTCCATGGTCTGGCTAGTTTTTACAGGAAGTTCATTAGGAATTTTAGTAGTATATGTGCACCCCTAACTGAAACAATGAGGGGGGATAGAAAAGAGTTCAAGTGGGGAGCTGCCAGGAGTTTTGAATTGTTGAAGAAGAAGGTGACAAAGCAACCTGTGTTGGCACTTCCTAATTTCAACAAAGTGTTGTAAGTGGATTGTGATGCTAGTGGCAGTGCTATTGGAGCTGTGTTGAGCAAAGAAGGTAAGCCTATTGCCTATTTTAGTAAAAAAATGAATGATGCAAAGAAGAAGTATTTTGTTTATGATCAAGAGTTCTATGCAATAGTTCAGGCCTTAAAGAAATGGAGGCATTATTTGTTGCCAAAATAATTTGTTTTGTATACTAATCACCATACATTGCAATACCTAAATAGCCAAGGTAAATTGAATCAGAGACATTTGAAATGGGTAGAGTTCATGCAAAGCTATACATTTATATTAAAACATAGAAGTGGAAGGACTAATAGGGTTTCAGATGGATTAAGTAGGAGACAATTGTTGTTGACAGTAATGCAGGTTGAAGTGGTTGGATTTGATGAACTCAAGAATTTGTACCCTAAGGATCCTGACTTTGCAGAGGCTTGGAAGGCTTGCAAAGAACCTGTTACTCTAGATAGGACCAGGTGGCTAGATTACATGCTTCAGGATGGTATGTTGTTCAAGGGAATTCAATTGTGTATTCCAAGGAGTTCCATGAGGGAGAACTTGATCAAGGAGAAGCACAGTGGAGGGATGACAGGACACATTGGTCAAGATAAGACCATTGCTATTATTAGAGAACATTATTTTTGGCCTCAATTGTCACGGGATGTGAAGAAGTTTGTGTAGAGTTGTCGAGTATGTCAAATAGCCAAAGGATTTAGTCAAAATACTAGATGCTATCAGCCATTGCCTATTCCATCGATGTCTTGGGAGGAAATAAGTATGGATTTTGTTCTTGGATTGCCAAAGACACAAAGGGCTAATGACTCAGTATTTGTGGTGGTTGATAGGTTCTCCAAGATGGCACATTTCATTCCATGACACAAGACTCATGATGTAGTGCATATTTCAGATTTTTTTCTTAGAGGGGTGGTGAGGCTACATGGCCACCCAAAAAGTATTGTTTCTGACAAAGATATTAAAATTTTTGGGTATTTCTGGAGGAGTTTGTGGAAAAATTTGAAGACAAAATTGAAGTTTAGTTCTACACATCATCTGCAGATTGATGGACAAATAGAAGTAGTAAATAGAAGTCTAGGCAATTTGTTGAGGTGTTTAGTAGGAGATAAGCCCAATGGATGGGATTTGATTCTACCAAAAGCAGAATTTGCTTACAATAATTCTATGAATAGGAGTATTGGTAAATCACCATTCCAAATTGTGTATGGGAGTAGTCCAAGGACTCCGCCAGAGCTGAGGAAGATGGAGCAAGGGGAGAGGACAAGTGTTGAGGCAAAAGACTTGTTGAACATGTCAAGAATCCACATGAGAAAATACATGCACATATTGCCAAGATGAACCTACAGTATAAGGCTAGGGAAGATCAAAAGAGGAAACATAAGGAGTTCCAAGTTTGGGATCTAGTTATGGTATACTTGAGGAAGGAACTATTTCTAGTGGGTAACTACAACAAGCTGAAGATGAAAAAATTTGGCGCCTACAAAATTTTGAAAAAACATGACTCAGGAAATGCATATGAGGTGGAGTTGTCGGATGGGATTCACATTTCTCCTATTTTTAATATTGCAGACTTAACAAAATATCATGATGATGGTGTAGATGAGGAGTTGATGTTGGAGCCATGTTCAATTCCTACTTCTAAAAAGGAAGAGATTGAAGAAATTCTAAGTAGTCGTGTGGGCTAGAGTACCAGAAACAGATAGTATGAAAAATACTTGGTGAATGGAAAGGTCAACCCATAGAAGATTCAACTTGGATATCCATAGTAGAGGCTGCCCATTTGGGTTTTCCTCTACCAACTATAAAGTGACAAGGTCACTTTTCAATTTACCTTGGATGTCTAATGCAGGAGCATCTAGTGGTGTAAGGGCAATCTTGTATTAGTTTCTATATAATTTTTTTTCATTTATGGATACCCATTTGGGTAAATTAGAGACTCCAACTCTCATAGTTCCATTATTGGTTTTCTAGGCTAGAGTTTTTGAGCACCTTAGAATAGATGCCAATGCAAAAAATAGATTATTTTGTAATTGAGCCATAATTCTGATGAGTTAGAGGGTGTAAGTTGGGGGCATTATTATAATTTTAATTTAAAGCACTTCAGAAAAAGAATCAAGTCAAAAGGCTTTACGCTTTGAAAGTTATTGCAATTTTAAGTTGCCTAGAGACCCCACTAAGAGTGCTGTAAAGTTAAATTTGAGGCATTAATGGCCTCGTACAGGCCTCAAAAATGGGGGATGAAAAAAGTTGGTCTATAGGACTATAGAGCACTTGCAGAAATTTTTGAAAATGTAAACGGATCGTCAATCAAAGTCCTAGATCAAAAGTTATGGCTCCTAGAAGTTGGACACCATTTCTAGATTCTTCTAATTTTACATTGACTTTTGACGAGTTTTCTAGAACCTTTTTCTTTGGCAGTTGATTCCAAATAGAATATTCTAAAATATATTCCTAACCCTAAGCCTAATTTGGGTTACTTAAGAACATTTCTGGCATTGTAAATGCAATTTTTTGGTGGAGTTTGGGAGAAGGTACCATGAGAAGGGATTTTCTCTAGAATCTTACAACATTGTAAGCCCTAGGGCATGTCATTGGGTCTGTTTTCATTGTACTAAATGTAATAGCATATCATTTCTAATAATAATATTCCCCTTTTCTTGTTTTGTTCATTTTGGTCTTGGATTATGCCCTCATCAAATCCATAATCCCTTACAACTCAATACCGCCGCAAGAAGCAATTTTTTCATTTACACATTATGAAATCCCTAACCCTAGGCCTTTTTTATACAATATTTTTTCCGCTTTAGGGTTATAATTAATTACAAAATGTGTATATACAGTATTTCCCTAATTAGTCACCACAAACTCACACTTGTAGCAAAATAAATGAAGTCTATATTCTCTTGAGTTTCAATGTGATGTTCTATAAAAAGTTTCCTTAATTACAATAATTACCATTTGGCATTGGCCCATCATGAGAACTCATCACTCATGGAAGTGACTATTAATAAATAGAATGTGATTTAAAAAATGACGCATTTTAATTTTCATGAGATCAAAATAAATTGCCAAAAAAATATATTTTATCCACAAACAAAGAAAAAATAACCCAAAAAATCTCCAATTTTATAATGTTTTTTTTCAATTAATAATTTAGTATTTGTCAAACAATTTCTACAATTTCTATACAAATTGCCAATAGGCTTAAATATATTTTCCCTTAAAAGTAAAATATTTTCCAAATACAATATTATTCTCCACTCCACAATATTGTAAGATTTGCCTATAGTTTCTAAGATTTCCATATGATTGAAAAAAAATGTCAATAGAAATTAGTATTTTCAAGAAAAAACTAAAAAAAATGTCAACCCAATTTATATTTCTCCCTTAAAATATTGAAAGCTTCATTAGGATTTTAGATCACCCAAGGGGGTTTCTTGAAGTCATGGATAACAATACCTAGCTTCATAATAACACTAATGAAGTTGTCAATACACTCCAGAATTTTTTAAGTTATCTCTAGTAAGTGGATCAAATAATTACTTTCTTAGAGATCCCATGCTTAAAAAATCACTCTAAATGACATGTAATTTTTTTGAGAAAAGTAAACATAAAGTTGTCAATGCACTCTAGAAGTTATGGAGTTATCTCTACTAAGTGGATCAAGTAATTGTTTTCTTAGGGACCCCCTATGTGCTTGAAAAATCACACTAAATTGCATGTACTTTTTTAGGGAAAAGTAAACATCCCTGGGCTCCTGATTCTCTTTAAATTGACATAATTCAAGTTGATAAAAATTTGTATCAACATTAATTTTGTATTTCTCTTATTTTGATTAAGTAAAAATGGGTTTGAAAGGTCCCAAAACCTTGTACAAAAGGATACAAAAGATATAACAATGAAGGATCTTAAAACAACTATGGAACACCATCCAACAAACTAGAGGCACACACCAAAGTTCCCAACAAGAGGGCAAACAACCCAAAAAGCCACAGACCATCAAGATTTATATTTTGGTCCAGTTGTTTGAGAACGCAAAGACATATCAAATGAAGGTTTGGAGGATTTGACTATTTTTTCCTTTAATTGATGTCCAACCATCCTCCACCTTCCCAACAACAACCTTCTATCAATCCCCTAGGCAAAGGGTAGCCCCACTACTAACCCCTGAAATCCTCGCAGTAGGAGATAAAACAACTAAATCAACACCAGCAACAATTTTGTATTTCTCTTTTTAGCTACCCTTTGAAA
This sequence comes from Cupressus sempervirens, assembly GCA_028749045.1. Lineage (NCBI taxonomy): Eukaryota > Viridiplantae > Streptophyta > Pinopsida > Cupressales > Cupressaceae > Cupressus > Cupressus sempervirens. Next base: position 460,059,465 of record CM053787.1, read on the forward strand.
CATTTTTTTGATACATTATTAAGTTGGTGATACTACTTCATTGAGTCAAATTGGAACTTCAAATATCCATGTATACTAATAGTCTTAATAATCAGAACTAATAATCAATAGAATTTTGAAAAAATTACTCATAAAACTACTGAGAAAAATGAATCCTAAGAAAAAACTTAGATTTCCTCACCGTCTCCTTATAACATTAAACATTTCTAAATAAAGTGTTACTCTCTTTATCTCTAATTAAAAATAAATAATAAATAATTATATTGAAATTCCCTTTCTTTTCAATGAAAAACTAATTACTTTTCCAAATAAAAGATCCAAGAATTCAGAGATATTCAATCTATCTTATCTTCAGCATAAACATCTGCCCTCCCTTTAATTTGTTTTCCCTAATATTAAATTCCAACCAAATTATCATCAAGAAAACTACTTCACACCAGAACAATCTTCAATGAACCCAAGCACAATCTTGTGGAATTTCGAGATTGAGTTTGTGTCCCAAGTGATTGATTGGAAGTTACGTAAGAAAATGCATCAGAGTTCTTGACAAATCTCCTCTACTTTCCCAATATAAAAACATGTTTTCTAGTTTTGCAAATCTACCAACCAAATTTGGTCTGTTGTTGGAAATGATCCTCAGTCACAATGCAGCTGTTAGGTTTGCGCACCACTAACAATGTTGCTTGTAAAATATTTTAGACGCTTGTAATATAACTAAAATTGTGATTGCTCCTGATCAAAGATATACAGAGCTATAGTATATATCAAATACAAGACTTGTGAAAGAAAGAAAAACCTAATTTATGTTAAGAGATGGAACAAGTTCAACCATTGAAGAAGTATTTCAACAAATTTAACTGATACTCTACATATCTAAGGAAAGGGTTGAACCTTTGCAGCAACAGATCATCTATAAACAAAATGCTTAGAACAAATATTGCAGACCCATTTGTAAATAATGCCTTCAAGCAACAGAGTTTTCCTAAAATGATAATCAATGATGATGATTGGCTAAGTAGTGATAGATATCATATCAGATATCTGCCCAAATGATACCGTTTCTAGCAAATTCATGGTTAAGTTTTCCTGTAGCTCAATTCTTTTTGAGACGACCAACACAATGTATTTCAAATTCTTAGAGAGTAGATGGAGCATGTACATGTTCAACGTCAAGTCATATAAATAGCCTTTGCAACAACCAAATCAGCAAACAAATGATATTCCTTTCAAAATTTATTATCCAATTTTCAATTCCAAAGAAAACTAGTTAAGTGGTGCTCGTATTAAACCTAAGTTTCAATGTTATTCTTCATGTATCTAGTTATGGACATTGTGCATGCATTTTCCCACCAAGGCTGTGCTTGAAATGTAAGATGATGAAAGGTGGATCATTGTCAAACTCAAAGTTGGGGGACCAGACAGATCAACTTTTGATTTATTGAAATTAAGACAATAATCACCCTGCAGACATCACAAATTCTCTATCAGATGAGTGGCCTATCCTTCTCAACTTGCATGAACCAGTTGTCTTGTTCCCTCTTTCCAGCAAGCCCTACAAACATAGGGGTTTAATCAAAAAATGTCTTTCAATACTATGGCAGATATATATTATTAAAAAGTGTTAAGAATATGGAACTGTTTTATATAGTTTGTAGGATATATTTAGTTGTCTTATAAATAAGGTGTATACCCTTAATTTATATAGAATTTAAACTTATGATCCAGAGTACAAGTTCTCTAGTGTGGCAGTTTAAACATTATTGGTAAACAGTCATCATGATTCAAATCTCTGTTAGTTCATTGTGTTGGCATGGCCAGTCTTATAAAATTGCACACTAAGGAAGAAATTAAGCCCGGAAAAGTAAGTCAAACTTTGACTATTTAACACTTTTGCACTAGGAATCAAGCCTTAGTGTGTGGTGTTTAAGCCGTTCCTGTTGGCATGCCTTGTCCCTTCATTGTTGAACTTATGAATTGGAATAAGTGTAAGAATGATGACCCCTCTTTGTAACCTCACATATTACTAAAACAAAAAAATCTAACACTAAATATCATTAATGCTTACTTGGATAAGTGCATCTGTCTTGAGTTAGAAATAGAAAAACAACTTATATTGACAAATTATTGTTATTTAAATTTTTATAATGGATTGAAACTTATCATGCAAAAGCTTCATAGAAATTTGCTAAATTTGAGCTAGATTATTCTATGCTCTTTTTGATGGATTAATGTGATGTTCATTTTTTTAATTCATTCTAATACTTTCTAAAATTTGGCCTTTCGTGGTGAGTAAATTTTATTGAAAGGATATTTTGGGATACGTTTACAATAACAAAGAATCCATAGAATTAAAATGATTTATTGAAAGGATAATTTTACGATAACAAAGAATCGATAGAGTTAAATGATTTATTGAAAGGATAATTTTACAATAACAAAGAATCCATAGAGTTAAAATGAAAATAATGGTACTTTTGGTGTTTCCAACATTAACACTTCATACTTCTTTAATAATTATATTATTGATGACAACATCCTTCATATAGAATCATGTATTGTGCACTTAAGGTAGGTGGTATGATTAAAATCATATTTGAATTTGTATTTTTTTTTTCATAATTTTGGTGTTTATGCATAAAGTAATGAATTTTAATTGTCAAAAATAAAAAATTAAAGAGACTTACATTAAATTATTTTAAAATGTAGAAATAGAGTTTGGAGAAAAAAATATCAATATTTAAGTGAAAGTTGGATAGGAAAAATTATTGGAAAAATGAGTAACTATGTTTTATTGTATTTTGAAGAGTTTTGAGGCTTGATTCAACTTTTATTAAGTGGCACGAAATTTGAAAAATGGAAACCTTTTGATTTTCTTTTTTGACTTCATTTATGAGTCAAATTGATACTCACAATGGAGTCCTAAAGTGAGACTTAAAGGAAAAAAAATAATATGCTTTTTCTATACAACGCTATGGGAGTTGGGATACAAGTGTTTAGGAAAGCGACATGCACATTACATAGAGGTGATAGTGGTTTCCAATGAAGATTCATAAGTAGAAGAAACCAAGTTCAAGGTTGTAGTTGAAGAGGTAGGACATGGGGTTTCATGAAGGAAATGGATCATTAAGAGGCATAATTGCTACACTTTTAGGATAACATAGGTATCATCCTTTTCAAATCTAATAATTTTATAGGGACTCATAATGATAATATTTATTAATAGCAAGGATGCCCACAACTTCATTGATGAGAATTTGATGACTAGGATGAGATCAAGGATAAATGATTTTGAGGGTTTCAATGTTATAATGACTTATGGGGGACTATTCAACGCAATAAAAAGACTTAACGTCTTAGTAAGGAGATAGTAAGTGCAAGATGATTTTTGTGTGGTTGGTATTATGAGACATGTGTTGGTTTAAGAGTGCAATGGTTACATTCACTTGGAAAATTTACCCAAAACTACTAAACTACGGAGTTAAGGTTTAAACTAAAAATGCATGAATTGCATCTTCAAGGCTTGTTTTATTATCAACCTAAAATTATGTTAGCTAAAAGAATGGAGAAAGTTTTTGGTAGGTACCAAATGTCTTGGGCAACACAATGCTTTATTATAGACATAAATTCATTGAAATATGGTAGATCTTACATTGTTGACAACTAATCAATCTCATGTAAGAATAGAAATTTTTTCAACAATATTCCTTTATAGTGAGATTCAACATGTGATTCAATTGGAGGAGGGAGAAAATAAAATCATTAGCACTCCCTTTATTGTATTGTTAAAGAAGGATAGTAATATGAAAATATGCATTAACTATAAGATAAGATAAATGTATTAATGTCCAACAAAAGACTGCCAAGTGTCTAAGGGACTAAGAGCATACAACCAAAGAAGCAGCAGACAACAAGACACCAAACGGTGTCTAGGAAAGAGCAAGTGAGAAACAAAAGAAACAAATCAACAAGGGAGCCAACAAAAAGGCAAGAACTAGGGATCCTTCCTCCACTGAAAGAAATCCAACACCGAACGAGATAGTTCTGGGCAAGAAGGAACCCTAGTTCATCGTTGTGATTCGTGGGAGTGGTGCCAATGAAGAGTAAGAGTAAACCTACTGCAGGGTCTCAATGATCTAGAGTGGCCAGTTGTGGGGGTAGGAGGCACTGGAGGTCCACTTCACCCGCTGCGTCGAAGACAAGGGGGAGAAGAAGATGGTGATGAGGAGTTGATTCGAGGCCTTTTGGGGGGTCAAGCGTTGTAAAGTATGGTCCTGAAACTGCATCTACTCCCTAAGATAGAGCACTAGACACCTCTGATTCATGTACGCAAAGAAAGTCGTGAGGGAACTACACTCTTTGAATAGACAATAAAATCTCCCTTTGATCTCATAGTAGGATGGGCAGTGGAAGATGAAATGGGTCTCAGCCTCAGCCTCAGCCAAGGAGTACAAGTGACAAATCTAGTCCTCTCTGTCCATATGATGATCAATCTGGATCTGTAATCGGTGGGAGCCGACTTCGAAAGATCCAAGGGAGATGCGCAAGGCATGACACCAACGTCATGACAAGTAGCTAGGTCATGTAATAATCCCATCAATGATAACTAAGTGCTCAATGTAAAAGGCCATCTTAGGATGTAACCCCCCAACTGGGTTACTCCAAGTCGCAATGATATATTGTCTGTAAATGTTCATCCTGACATGCCCATTCAACTCTTGTTGTGACGGGAGGAGATGAGCGGGAGCATCTAGTGAAAACTAGAAAGAAGGGAGGTGGTCAATATCAATCCCTATTGAGCTCAACAAAGAGGTCGCCTGAACATACCAACATTGACCTCTAGAGGAGGGATCTGAGGCAACAATGACAACAGAGGAGCAATAGGCCAAGTAAGCATATTTGTGACAATGATCCATAGAATCCACAAAGCCACGAAGCCAGTGAAGAAACCAAACCAAATAAAAAATGACACCTAGTCTGAAAGGATGAGCCCCAAATTTTTCTATAATAATGTCATGGAGGGTGAATCCATGGCATTTGATAATGTGTTGGAGAAGCAGAGTCTGGACATGCTCAGTGGAGGCCCAATCTGAGTCAAGAAGAGACAATCCCCATACCATTAAACCATAAAGTACTGTCAGTCAAATCAAGGAGTCCATAAGGGACAACTTGGACATCATGTCCTGAATGGTGTTTGAAGCATTGTCTCTCGAGCATAGCAAATGAGCACATCCCCTTGTTAACTCTGGGCTAGATGGTCAACCTCATATTGAAGCGATGTCCTGGGAACTTGACACTGAGGAATGTGTAAGAAGAGGTGATCTCAATCTCCTATCCCTAAAAGTAAAAGTGCAGATTGGAGCTCTTCAGTTAGTTGAATACCATAACCTGAGTCTTACATAGGTTCACAATCAATTGGTACAAGTCACAGAAGGAACCCAAACCGTCCAGGAGCCTTTGAAGACTCTCAGGAGAGGATGCTAAAAGGACCACATCGTCAGCATAAAGGAGAATGGAAATCAAAACCTAGTGTAAATAACAACCATCACCTAGGAGTGAAGCCTCTTTGAGAAAGGTCTCAAGCTCATCAATATAAATGCCAAACAGTGTGGGGGGAAGAGGGCAACCCTGTTTCACCCCAATAGTGCTCTGGATAGGAGTTGAGAAACCCTCAGGAGTCCTAAACCTACCCACAATGTTCTCGTATAACCTCATAATAGTTGTCAATAAGATCTATGAAATCCTAATGTCTTTGAGTCTCTGGAAAAGGGCCAGTTGTGGGATGGTGTCAAAAGCCTTACTGAAGTCTACGAAACAGCAAAAAGTCTATAGGAATTTCAAGAAGATCAAGAACCACTATCACATCCCTAAGATTTTTGAGTTGATAGATGAGCTTCACAATGCAATGTACTTCACTAAGATTGATCAACAATCAAGTTATCATTAAATAAAACTAAGAGATGAGGATGTGCTTAAAGCGTCCTTCATGTATCATTATTTGCATTACTAGCTTTTAGTCATGCTAATTGAATAAACTAATACACCATCCACAATTCAATCTTGTGCAATTATGTATTTGTGAAGCAATTAAAGAAATTTGTACTAGTTTCCTTTGATTGTATCTTGATTAATAGTAAGACGTGTGTGGATTATTTAATACACATAAATAAGGTACATGGTATTCTAAATAAGCATTCATATCCTATCAGGGAAATAAAAAAGAGTTTAGGTTGATAGATATATTATATCTAAGGCATAGAATTAGCATCCAAGGGGTTAGCATAGATGATAAGAAGATTAAGGTAGGCATGGATTGACCTCCCCCTAGGAATATGTCATACTTCAAATATTTTTGGTCTTTACAATTTTTACAAACGATTTAGTAAGGGTTTTTTAATAGCTATTACTCCACTTAGAGACTTGATAAGGAAAGGGGGTTTCACTTGGAATCATTCTCCAAAAAGAGAAATTTACAAGCTGAAGTGAGTGAGTTTAAATCCTATTTTGGCTATTCCAATTTTTTCACTTATGTTAGGGTCCTTTAAGAGTGGGGTCATATATTCTTTTATGAAAAAAAAATCCATAGAAATTTTTTTGAGGGTAGAAGCTCAAAGAGATATGATTTTTAATCTTTTTTATCTATGACATGTAGATGTTAGCGATTATGCATACTCCAACCAAGCTCCTACAATATTCAATTTATGGGAGATTAGCTTCCCTCCAATCAAAAGAACTTAAGTAATATAGAACAAAAGAAGTTAAGTAAATTAAATGCTCCTGATTTTGATATTATTGATGATGCATTAAAATAAAGCATTATTTATGCTCTACAAGTAATATATCTACTAACTAAAGGGTTTAATAATAATTGAGTATGGAAAGAAGACAACTATTGATATTTTGGATGGCAAGTTACAAGATGATGAGCATAGATTGGTTGATGAGCTCATCCGTGTGTCTTGTTCCAAAATTAAAGATGATTTACAATCCTAAGGGCATGTTATGACCCAAGGTGCTACAAAATATTCAAGTAGGTAAGAGAGCATTTTCCACATAAGGGACACCAACGCATTGTTAGGAAGTGTTTGATTTTTCTACAAAGCAAAGAGCATCTCTGTGGATTTTATTATGGGTCTACTAAATGTTTAGGGTAAAAAAATTATCTTCACAATAGTGCATAGAGTCACAAATTATGCTTATTTTTAAATTATATCTTCATAATGCAAGGCTCCATAGTGCTAAGACTACATGGACTACCAAGAAATAGAGTGGATAATAGGAACAAATGCATTGGCGTGTACTGGTAGAATTGTTTTCAATTAATAGGTATAAGATTGAATGACTTTGCATTGGAGGAAATTACAAAAACTTTATTGACCATTGATATAGGCATGCCACCCTTCAATTCACTACACGAATTGATTCTTGTGGATAGTAGGGGTCAAAGTAGAGATTTGGTATAGAAAAATTCAGATGTTGTAAAATGTACTCAAAGGGAATGCCCAAAATTAGCAAACTATGTATGTTGATCGCCAGCATGCGATGAGGGCTTCCAAGGATGGAAACGTGATTTTGAGAAGGTTACAAACCTATAAACAATCCCCAGCAAATATGGTGGTGTAAAAAAGCTTAATCGCAATACTATGGAGCTTATAAAATAATAAAAATGTGAAGGATATGTGAGGTTGCGGGAGTTGGACCTTTTGGAAAATAACCAAATTCACAATGTTTTTTTAGTGTCTTCAGAGGATTCAATCAACATGAGAGAGGACGCTAAAACAAGTCATTCCGAAATATTTGGTGAAATGGGAGAATCGTTCACTAAGAAATATCATACGAGGACTAGAGATTTTTTTTGAGGCAAGCAATTATCAGAAAGGATTGTTATGTCCCATCCTTCCAGTTGAGCCTAACATCACATCTAAAAGTGTTTTTCCACACTAAGTAATGAAAAAATAAAATAAAATATAAGAAGCAATTTCAAATTTTGGTGCTAAGGTTTGGGCCCATGCTCAAGAGTTTTCTTTGTTTAGAGAGATGAATTTCCATTTGTCAATGAAGGCATTGTACCAAAAAGATGAAAACCCAAGCAATACACCGAGGAGTGAGAATTGTGTTGTTAACAATTCACTGAGCTAGGTTATAACCAGGATAGTGCTCTAAGCCACAATCCATTTGTTGGCCACTCAGCAGGCATCTTCAACCAATAGGAAATCAAGGGTGCAGCGTGATTACTATCTTCCAACAACTGTGAATGAACAAAAAGAAGATCCTATAGGAAATTAAAGCAACAGTGACCAAAGGTGTAGTTCTCCCAACATTCTTAGCAAAGATATCTCACAAATCAACCCACAAATTCCAAATCACAGGCACTTGCATAGTCACTTCTACATTTTTATCCACTATACCCACCTAGAATTTCTCAGTTCTGTCATGCTGACACTCGTATCATAGCCCAGCTAAGCAATACAAAAACAACACATACAATAAATGATCGAGCAGTTGAGGATACTCTCATCGTAACATGGGTAAGAGCTCAATTAGAACATTTAATAGAATTCTTTATTTCCCTTGTTCTCCACCTGGAGAAACTGGTCACATCAGAATATTTGGCTACTACACAACTATATATAAGAATAGTTCTGTAGCAGCAAAATTTTCTTACATAACCAGTTCCTCCAGGTGGCAAATAAGGGATATATATATATATATATATAGGGTTTGTGCTTTCCAAATAAGAGTTTGTATGTAAAGTTTAAACTAGTGGAAAACTAGTCATTTTAAGGTACAAGAACAACACAGGAGCTCTCAAACCGTCATTAACAAATGCCAATATATTTAGCTTCAATTTTTAGACATACTTTCACAGAGAAATCGTGGTCAAAAGCAAAGTATCCTGCAGAGTTAGTTTCATGTTGAATCACTACTCATGAAACATGGGTCAATGAGTTTGACTCAAAAATCACACAGTTAAATCCTGATAGCAATATCACAATTTGACTTGCTGTGGAAATTATCTCCTACTTATCATCTTGCAGGGTTTTCGTATGTGCAGGTTCGCTCAAATGTCAATTGGGCACAGAAGGGGAAGGGGATTAGGGATATGTATGACATATATGGTGCAAAACCCAAAATTAAAATTAAAATCAGATTCTGTCCAAAACTAAATGGATGATAAAGTTTATTTGTGACATTTAGAGGCCCTTGCAATGTTGTGGTTGTAGCCCACGATCTTTGGAGAATTGTTGGATTAAGGCCTCCAGGATTCTGCAATTTATAATATTAGATGAACTAAGCAAAAAATAGCAAAAAGTGTTGTTTAAGAATTCGGAAAACACTTAGAGGTTAATCAAGATGATTGATAAATTACAAATATGGCCTCATTAAATAAATAACCCTGATTACAGCTATGTGAATAGATCAATGTTCAATTAAAGAAGCGTGCAAAAGAAGAGCAAATTCTTTGAAACAAAAATCAATTTGGCATCATGTTTTTTAAGAAGCATCTCATCATTAGATGATTTTGCCAAAATGCAAGTTCATGGAGATTACTCAAAACAAAGGGAATCATTCGGACAACAGAACGAAAATCAATTTAGCATCATGTTGCATTAGAACCTCATCAAAGATGATCTTGGTAGAATGCAAGCTAAACTCATGGATAATGGCCAAACCCCTATGCTTATGAGCTAAAACAAAGCTACTGAGGCAATTGAACAAAATTCTTGGCAAAGAACAATTTTGAAGAGTGAAATGCCAAATGCTTTTTATCAAAATCAGCGGCATAACAGGGGTGCTAACCCTTACACAATCACAACCCAAAGGTGTCAAAAGAGATCTGCAACACATTAAACAAGGTGCTATCTATTACAAATAAGGCCAAGAATGGCAGACTAACAGAAGAAGTTAGTAACCCACCTAAAGAATGGGTAGATGGCTCACCCACAATGTAGGGAGGCAAATGAGAGGCTAAAGAATTATTTTTTCTGTCGTCAGACAACTATCCAGGCGATACTATCACTAGGATCCCCACCATAAGAGGGGTGCTACCCCTTACACAATCACAACCCAAAGGTGTCAAAAGAGATCTACAACACATTAACAAAGGTGCTATCCATTACAAATAAGGCCAAGAATGGCAGACTAATAGAAAAGTTAGTAACCCACCTAAAGAGTGGGTAGATGGCTCACCCACAACAGAGGGAGGCAAATGAGAGGCTAAAGAATTATTTTTTCTACGTCATCAGACAACTATCCAGGCGATACTATCACTAGGATCCCCACCACAAGGGGAAAGTGGTGAAACCCCATTAGAAAGACTATCAGCACAAAGGGCAGAGCGCTAGGTGGGTTGTACAATCATTAGCCAAAGATTGGATCAGAGCAAGACCAGCTGACAAAGAAGAGTTTGCACGGATAGATTGGATTGCCTTAGTAGCAAGAGGATGTGAAGGGATTAAAAAGTCCAGATTTACAGCATGAGCATCATCCAAATCTGCAACAGGAGCATCATCCCCAAGGGGGTCATCATCAGTCTATGATGCATGTTCAAAGGAAGAATCACATGCTCAGACAGTCAAATGTTCATCATTAGCATCCTTCCACTAAGTGGCAGCACCCTTACTCCACAAGAGAACAATGAGTTGCCCTGAGACCAGTATAGAAGCATGGGTGACATCGAAATGGGAGGCCCTCATAACTCCACTGATTGAGTCCATGGCCTTTCCCCAACCATAAGAAATACATCTCCAACGAAAGATGTGGAGATATCAATGTCAACCAGAATGTGTGCAAAGGTGAAAAAACCCATGGTAGTTTTAGTATCATCCACCTTTAGAAAGCAACCGATAGAGCAATAAAGTTACCTATGGCCTCAAAACAAGAGGTCAGCCAGAAATGAAGAGGAAGATTGGGAAGACTAACCCACACAAAAGACACTGAGAGGTTCACTTAGAGGGTTGAAGGAGATAGTCCAGGGTTTGGCCAAAAGAGAGTGACTTCCCCAAGCCCACAACTTACTTATCACCACATCTCACTCCAAAGAGGAAGGAAAAACAATAAAAATTCCTTTAGCACAGGGAAAAAGCTCAATGGTAATAGATCGGGTAGAAAAGGACAAAAACCAACCACACCCCACATTTTCAACCACATCCTGGCCACACACCACCATAGGAGAGGGCTTGGCACAAGCTAGAGGTCAAGATCTCACCTTTGGATGAAGAGTTGCAGTAAATCTGGAAACACAAGCAATGATCCATCCACCAACAGTAGAAGAGTCTTGGGGCCTCTGTCATTCACAGCCCTACCAGTGGGCACTGTATTAGAAGAAGCCAACAATGTGGCATCCCGTGCCTCCTCAAAAAAACATAGACCCATCCACAATAAATGCAGATAAAGCAAAACCTTGAGCCTGGATGGGAACCAAAGATTGGACAAGCAGCGCCCGGACCTGGGGCAATGAAGAGGTCCCATCAGCAGGTGCAAAGGCCACAGGGTTCAAACTTTTCATTCAAGCAAGAGCAGCAACCATTGGAGACATTTTCTTTAACTTCTTAAGAAAAAATTGAACCCTGGTTGTGAGCGAGAATGATAAAATTTTAATTAAATTCACACGTCTAGTATAAGTTGACTGAGTATGAATCACATAGCCTCCACAAACGATCCCGACTCCGAACTTTGATGCACTCCAAACCTCTATTTCAGTTTTCTTGAAAAAGATGATCACAAAAAGAATTCAACACTAGTCATTATCATCAATCAAGCTTAAGTTGAAAACTGAACTGACAACAAAGATTTCATTATTTTAACAAAAATGTTCATTCTTTCCAATAGAACCAGCCAAAGCCTCCAGTTCGTATGGCTTAATCTACATATATTTTTGAAATATTATTGAGAAAGATCTTGTCATGGTTAAAGAATCTTATAAGAAGTGAAAGGCCCTCCAAAGCTCAATTTTACGAACAAAGTTCTTATCATAAATCAAAATAAGTTGAACAATTGTGAGCAGTTACTCTAAAGTCATCATGACATCGCTGGGAATCTCGACATTGCTAAACTATCGGAGATGGGTTTGTATAACAAAATTGATTCTTTTCATAAAGAAATGAAAACTCCTTTGAAATACGTAACATTAATTTTATACCTATTAGATTTATCCATTGATAACTAGTTGAGGCAATGTTCTGAAGTGAAAACTGTTTATCAACCTTGACCACAAATCACAAAGTCATCAATAACAACTTTGGAAGATAAAATGACAAAGCTATCACAATAATTGTCGTTTCGCATCACTATTTCAATTATTCAGCGATGAATCCTGTAGAGAACATGTTGCAACTGAAAGAGAAATTTGTTTGTGTAAAAAAATAATGAATGTGAAACTGGTTTAAAACAATTAATGTTAAAAGTGTGATCACAACATCTGCTACCACATATTCCCAATCATATCTGCACGTTTAGCTTTATTGTAACAGCTCCGATAGTTGGAGAAACATTCTTAAATCTCAAAGAACTCTGAAAACTACAACAGCTGACTGAGAATTGCATACTTGCATTAAACAGCACTTATTTTATAAGAAAACAAAGACTTGCTCTCATAAACAACATTGATTGTGTCTGTTCCAATTGTGTCAACTCCAAAAAGTTCAAAACGGGAGTTGTTTAAATATTTCACTATGAAGAACCGTATTCTTTCTTCAGAAACTTTTTTACATTGAACCTCTGAACTAAACTTACAGACTGGAAATATTTCATCCCTCGTGCTAAATCAAGGTTGCCCGCAAAGAATCGAAGCTATCAAAGTAGGCATCAAAATGTGAGCATGTTTACAAAAATGAACTGCTAATTCCAATAATCTACATAGGCTTCATCCAACCTGAATAGAAAAAAACCTAGGAGATTTGCTTCTTACGTTCCTTCTTACTCTTCCTGGGAAGCAACACAGTGGGTAAAAAATTTGGAATAGAACAAATGGTGACAACACCAAAGACTACAAGAAAGCACACCCACCATGCTTGATTTGGTATTCCAAAGAGTAGTTCATCACAAACTGCATCCAAAATTAGGAACACTTGATTAAGGCTTGGAAAAAGTTAAAACAGAAAACAAGAATGAACACTGAATCGCAACACTAAATTAATTAACTAATTTTTCAGTAAAATGATAGGTAGAATTATCTTTAAACAAAATTGTATCAATTGATGCAACTAATTTATCATATAGATGTATCATAACATATTGCACTTACCAATGTTAAATATTACAAATTGTTGGTCTCTAAAATGAGATTTTGCAACAACGCCTGCAGGCTCTACTGAAACAAATACAAAAACTCTATCATATCTGGAAACTTCCTGCAATGAAATAAGATAATAAAGCATATAAGCTATGTAGAAAATTATAAATAAAAAGAGTTAATATTCAGCAAGACTTTTTGGTTTTACCGGAACAATATTGTCTGCCTTGAATATTAGCTTTTCTGTGTTTAGCAATCTTCTTCCCAGATTGAAAACCTTGGTAGATTCATCTTGTACAATTTCAATAGAAAATCTGGCTGGTATCTGTCATATTGCTACGTTCACTAGCAAGTTTTAGTCTCCTTCGATAAATTAGTTTCTATACCCAAAAATGAATTTGAAAAACAACACAGTCCATCCCACTTGAATCCTTAATAGAAACAGTTTGGTTGCAAATAAGACGGGGGTGTAGGCTCAATACATACAGAGGCTGGATAAGAAATCTTCACTTCATACCACCTCAGTGCTTTAATACCGTGTAATTCATATAGGGACTGGCCGATCTGAAATGGAAGAGCTTCCCGAGTCAGCTCTTCCCCAACATTTAGTATCTTTGCTTTTGATCTGCACGGCTCAAAGAATAAACTAGTAAACTTACCATTTCTTCTACTGAAGCCTAATCCATAGATACAATAAATGGTAGATGATAAGTACAGATGGATTTTTGTTAAATTTCCTTGTAGGAACTAAACATGAAAATGAGTTACAAGCACCCATTCTTTGCGCAGGTCACAAGCATCAAAAAATGTGCATAGAAATGTGGCACAGGCACAGGCAGGCACAGACAGATGCACAAAATAAAGATTTGCAATATGTTTCTCAACAATTTAGCAATTTCTAGAAGTAAATAATATCATGTTTAGAACCTAAGAAATCAGCCCATCAATTCCCTTCCCTTAAGTAATATAAGGTAAAGCTTCTTGAATTATTTACAACAACAAATACTCCTGAAGTTCATTTTCTTTCAGAGAGAAAGGCATGGAGAAAATCTTTGAACAGTTCAATTTAAGATTCTCACCAGTAAATTATTCAAAACCTATGATAAATCTCTGACCTCGCAAAAAATCTGAAATTTGACATACTATTAAGTATTGTATATTAACTATTTCAACAATACAGCATGCCTTTCAATAACAAAATGACGTTAGAGGATAAACCCTCGCAATTGGATGCTGAAAATGTTTCAGAGTAAATAAGAATAGCATTTTGAGTAAGTAGTCGTTCATGCTATCGACTGCAGAAAAGAGCTGTGTAATGAGGTCGTGGAGGAGGAAACATAGCAGGGAATGAGATTACGATTGAGCTACATTAATAAGGTCTATGTAGGGCTCGTCACAGACAAAAAAATTGGCGGTATTCAACACTCCGGGTGTCATGAGATGATAAAAAGGAGCCACTGAAACTTCAATTTTTGAAATGCTACATCGACCTGCAGAGTGGCTTGCGCCCTGGTTTTTGAAGGTGGATCTTCATGTTGGGAAATGATAAAATAGATATCCCTCGTTTCAAAAATTCAAATTAAAGCGCCGTCCCTTTAAATGGGAACATCTACAATAGCACAAGGATTGAAAACATGGTTTAAAACGTTGAGAGGAAGGGTATCTGATCGATTCCATGGCCATTTTAAATGTTGGCTTCTTGATTATATTGTTTAAAGAAGAAAGGCAAACCAAAACAACCGGTTATTTCATAAGACAAATCACAGAAGATCTAAAGTAAAATAGAAATAGATACCAAACAGATTTAATATGAACAACTGCGAGGTAAAATATATATATATTGCAATGTAATTTATTATCCTGGAACCCTCCTAACCTATTTGATCTGATCAATATTACTAGAAGTTTTCATTTTTATTCCATTTCAATCGTAAGAGCAAAAAGATTTTCAAAGCGCAAGCCCATTGAAAATTCATAATATACCCAAATGAGAGAAGTTCCCAGATCAAAACCTAATCCACACTTCAGAATTCTGATATTTTAATCTTAACCATATGTTAAATGTCATTCTTGATTTCTGTACATTCTTTTCCGAAATAATTTATTTTGGAGACAATGTAATTAACCAGGACAGAACAATATCGTGTACAATCTTTAGAATGAAAAATAACTTACCTATCTGAACTATGAGCAAGCACAGGAGCGTGAGCTGGGCATCCAACAAGGCACGCCAGCAACCCGCAAAATGTGAATAAAACGGAAAGCATTATAAAATTGTGTAAATACCATCAGGCATTCAGGCAATATATAAACCCACAGGGATCACGCAATGCCTCTCTCAAAGCATACGAGCGTTCCAGTTTAATGCTCGCAGATTATTCGTTGATCCATTTTGGTAAAGAATAATTTAAGTTTTATTTGGAAGGACATCTTGGTAAAGAATTATTTCAATTTTATTTGGGAGGAGTTTATTTTTGGGTTGAATTAATGAATATAGGGAAAAAAAATTATTGATGGTTCTTAAGAGTAAAGGATTAAGGGGTATTCATTTTGTTAAAATTTATTTTGGTATGAATGTGGTCTTATCTATTTTGTTGTCTATTGAGCAAGATGATTTTTTAACAAGCTCATTTAGAACTATTCAACATTACTAATAGACCAAAGGTCCATTGACTAAAAGTTAAAGGAACTCATTAAATGTTTAGACTTTCTTTTTATTCTTACAAATATCACCTTTCTAATTGTGAATCTTTATTAGAAAATCAACAATTTTAATAAGTTCATAAGATAGTCTAAGGGACCTTCCTCAAATTTTAGACTATCTTTATGTTCTTATTAATATTAGCTTTGTGATTATGAATCTTTATTAGAAAATTAATAATTTTGTGCAGTGTTGCTCCTTCAAAAATGTTAGTTTAGACAGTCTCTCTTCAATTTATTATAATATTGCTTGCAAATATTTTGGTAAGCAACACATTCAAAAATTATGTATCATTAGTTTCAACAACTCTATTGTTGCTTAAGATATATGTTTTATTTTCCAAACCTCTATGGAAATTGTCTATCTACTTGTGTCACACCTTAGATGATGTGATATGATACTTAGTTGTGTCACTAGCAATCTAGCTTTACCTTTAAATGTCACCCATAAGTAGTATTAATCATCATGACCCCAAGTGGGATTGAACTCTTTTACACAAAGGGAAATTTTTCACCCCATTTGCTTTGTCCACATGGAAGCTCGGATTTTTTCCAACACAAATATTTGTATATCTTCACTAGTGTTTCGACATTTTTGTATGTTAATGTCATATTTACTCAAGAACTTTTTATTTTTTTTTCATCTATGTCTTCTTTCTATGAGCTAACCTCTCCTCAACAACCAATTTGGGCCATCTATGTGTATTAATATTTTCAACTTTATTTGGATGACTTAACAAAAAAATAATTGTTGAAGCTTCAATGAAGAACATACCTTCTTCTCATATAGAATTATAGATTTGATTTTGAAGGCTAGTGGTGATAAGATGTTTTTGTATTCTTTTGATTTCTTTACACTTGTGATTTGAAAGGCTACTCAACTATACCTCACAACCATATAGCACAACTAGCATGACCAATGAGCCAAAAAGAGTCTTTTCCAATCTCATAACTACATTTGTCTACATTTATTTTTCTAGAAGAGAGAAGTTATCCATCTCCCTTGCATTTTTTTTTGTTTTGCAAGTCTCCTACTTGAGCCTTTTGTAAAAAATCAACTCTCAAGTACTTATATTCCTCCAATATATCTAGCAACTTCCTTCAAAGATAAAGTCAACTTGTCACTTCTTCCTCCTTAAAGTGAAAAATATGATCTTACTCTTACTAGTGTTCACTTGCATTCCAACCTCCTGACAAAAATTCTCTAAGATGTCAATTATTCTCCCAAATCCTAGGCCATTTGTGCAATTTGAATGAGATTGTCTACATAAAGTAGTAACTTCACCACATACCCAACAAGTTAGATGCCCTCCCCTATAGTTTTGTTTAGTCATTCTTCAAGTTTACCAATACACAAGTCAAATAGGGTGAGTGAGATGGAGCACCATTTTTGTACAGCGGTATCATTGCCAAATCATACCAACATACATTCCCTGGACTTTATTTTAGCTCTACCCTACTCATAAAGTCTATACTTTGCAACTCTAAGATCATTTTACATTTTGAGTTCCTCCATTATTTACCAAAGTTTGTCTCAAGGTACCGTGTTAAAGGCTTGAAGGAACCAAACTTTATCAACAAGGTTCCTAAGAGTGATGCAATGGTTAATGTTAGAGTGTCTCAGTCTAAGCTTAGCCTACCCTTTCACTCTTTTCCCTTCCTTTTCTACATAATTTTTAATGTACACTCTATCATGCCCCTTAATAGCCAGCTAGACCCATAAAACTTCAAACTTCTAATATGTTAACTTGGGTGTGGTTCATTACACTATGGCTTGAATCTTTGTGTAGTCTAGAAAACTTCCTTCCCTTGATATCACATATCCCAAATACTTTAATTCAGTTTGGAAGAACACACCCTTCTCCAAGTTAGCATATAGTTGATTTTCCTATAGACATTGTAGTACCTAGAACAAATGATTCTTATGTTCTCCTACACACTCAGAGTAAACAAATATATCATGTAGAAAAATTAACACAAATATATCCAAGTAAGTTATGACCACCCCACTCATTAGGCTCAGAAACACTAAAGAAGCATTGGTTAGACCAAAAGGTACAAAAGTGAATTCATAATGGCCATATTGAAGACAAAAAGCTGTATGATGAATTTCAACCTTATGGATTTTTAGTTGGTGATAACCAAACTTAAAACCTATCATAGAAAATAAATTTTTCCCACTTCTTCTAATCAAATTAGTCATCGACACAAGGCAAGAGTGCCAATTTTTTTTAGTGACCTTATTATGTTGTTGCTAACTGATGCAACATGTAGTGTCCACCCTAGTGACTTGATTTATTATGTACCAGACCTACTTTATGTGTTAAATTTTTGAGATGTGATGTTACTTTACATTGGAGATACTTTGTTATATGCATACATGTAGATAGGATTTACTTAATGTGATATCAGTTTATGGATCCTAACCCTACTAACCTATCTAACACCTATATCACTGATATATTTTTATATGCATGTTGTGTTGGTTTGTGATGCAAATGTATGTAGGAATGGCTATTGTAGGCCTCTATATTATATATTTATTTGGAGATGGAACCATGATCCATATAGGTGCCTTGAACCTAGAAGTCCTAATAGGAGAATCAACTACCCATTTGGGGATTTGGGGATTTTCATTCTCATTTGGTTTAATGATGTTTTACTTATACCTTTATTGTAATTTTAGCCTCACTCTATGTGTGTGTGTGTGTGTGTGTGTGTAGATGGACATATGTATATGCATATATGATTGTTGGTTGGATGTGCTTTCAAGCATGATTATATTGCAACCCCTTAATAACTAAAAGGTTTGGAGAAGATAAGAAGTTGAATAAAAAGGAATTAAAATGCTTAATAGATTCAAAATTTGAACTATTTTCCTATCAATTTCTTCCTCCATTGACATACCCATGTAACTTTTCATGAAACATTAAATAGGAAATGGATTGTAACCCTTATCTTAGTAAAAACTTAGATATTACAAAAGGTTGTAAGAATTGAACCCTTGACCTCTTGAGGGAAGATCGTAAAGACTTAATCATTGTGCCATATGAGTCCATTGAGTAAGGATCTTGCTACAACATAGATAACTTAGTAGTTAATTTTTAAAGGTTTTAAAATTTTATTATTATTAATTAAAAGTGATTTTATTTAATCAAACCTTAGAGAGGGTGTCGGCTAAAATGGACATAACCTTTCAAAAATGACATTTTCTCCCTATAAATAAGAGGAAATATGAAAATAAAAGATAGGAAATTTTATTGGCAAAAACTATAGTCAAATTGAAATATTGAAGACTATCACTTACATAAAACCAGGGAAAGGAAACAAACACCAAGACTTGGTTAGAGGGAGGAAGATTTCATCTTTCACAAATTTAAGCCCAATTTTATACCAGCATAGGAAAACAAGTAGGCCTTAATATCCCATTTTATTGAACATGTTGTAACTTAGGATAAGAAAACTAAAATTAATATGCTACCTTAGATAGTGCAATTATACAAATATTCATGCCTCTGTTTGTTGTGTCTAAATTGAATGTGTTTGTATTCCTTTGGTTATCTATGATGGAGTCTTGATTATGGAAATCATGTCAACAAGAATACTAAGAGTTGATTCCCTTGATCAGAAATGGTTGTGGGGGTTTCAATCTGGGATCTATACCCAAATGGTACTGGAAAACCCTTCTCCACTATATATGGTATTGGAGTTCAATTCATAGCTTTCTTTATATATTTTTTGAGTTCTCTGGAATAAATGCTCAGGGAGGCTACGCATATGCACAACCCTACAATTTACCCCTTCTATCCAGTCAATACCAATGCATCACACTGCTAGATTAAATGTGTATTTATATTAAACATATGTGTGGTTCTACTTGACAAATGGGTAGTTATATTGAATAGATGTGTGTCAACATTGAACAAATGTGTGTTAGCATTAAACAAATGCATGGTTATATTGAATACATGTGTGTCAGTGTTGAACAAATGTGTGTCAACATTGAATAAATGCACGGTTATAAGAAAAAGATGCACAATTTTACTATTTCCATAGTTTGCGGTTCACTGAGTGATGTCCTATAGTCAATTTTCTGTATTGATTGATCCTAATTGGCCTTGTTTATATTATGTGACTTCTCTAAGATGCCTCAAGACTTGTGTAACTTTGCATGGCTTGTATTTTGGATCTAGAGTAGTGTAGGAAACCCTAGGTGAGTGGCTCACCATAGGTATTGGGGCCCAAAAGTAGCTTCCAAAGGATCCTACACCTAGAGACTAGTGCCTTATGCATGCTATCTCTATAAGTGAGTTGGATAACAAATTATAACTTAATAAAAATCTATGGGATGGGTTAGGATTTCACACATTAATAAAGATTAACATTGAGTATTGTTGGAGTACTCAGAGAGGGGACAATTTGTGCAGAATATGGTCCCTGACTCAAGGAAGGGATCCCAACATTACTAGGCCATGCATACCCTATTGGAATACTTAGGGAAAGAACATTTTGTGTGGCAGGATAGTCCTTGGCTCAGGGGAATGACCCCAACATTGTGGGAATGTATGATAACACTCACCTAGATGTGGTTGAATCCCTCACTCTACTTATGCCTCTGGTTGTCCATTTACTTTGCGATTTCATTTTGAGCTTTATGCTTTTGTGAGGCCTTATATTATGTTTGTAATTGATTTTGGGTATAAGACATAGACTACCTTAGAGCCTTTATGGATCATTATTTTGTCTCCTAGCTTGGGAGAGTGGTTCATGTTCACCATTTTTTGCCTCCTTTCCAAATTTGAATTTTTAGAGTGACAACGATGATCCCATTCATTTATTGTCATGCAGGCCAATGGGGATATGACAAAGATCTTTGAATTTTCTTAAGCCTTATAAAATTATGTCAATGGAGGCTTTCTAATTCACGACAACATGAAAAATTCATTTTTCTCTCGATCTTAGGCAGTTAAGGTTTAACCTTCAGTGGAGCCATGACAGTGTGGCATAGTCAAAATCACAACCAATCGCATCATCATAGTTAACTTCATGATTAGGCAGAAATAGGTTGCAACCATGCAAAGCCTAACACAAGCAATTGGGTTTCATGTGTTACCACATAGTCACATAGGGTCGAGGCTAACCCAAGGTTAGGGTGGCAACGTAGCAATTGCTTTGATCGCTCCCTCACAAGGTTAAACATCAAAGTTAATAGTTAATTTGTGATAGTGCGTTGGTGATTAATCTGATGGTTTCACATGATTGCAATGGTTAGATGAAAGAAGAAAAAGATAGTTGCAACAAAGTGATCATGACTAAAGGCAACACAAGTAGTGAAGTTTACAAGGATCGTAGGGTCACAAACATTTGATGCCAACCTCAATTTCAAGTTGCAAAAGGGTGACAAAGGCAAGATACTTGATTTTGCATCATTGCATGATTAGAAAATTGTTAAGTCTAAACCGCAGTGATGGTGCAAAGGGCCAATCTCATATCACTTGTAGGGTCATAATAGTTAGGGGGGTAAAGAGGAAATAGGTTGTGAAGCAACAATAAGCATGAAACATAGAGATGAGCATAGGTCAATAGGAAGTTGAATGTTGGTGATGTGGTAGTCTTATGCTTCCATGATATTGGGCCACGTGACAAGTTTGACAGTTGAATTGATAATATATCTGATCTGGCGCATCAAAACACTATTAGAGACAACTCTTTAATGGCAAAGCAATTCCTTAATTGTCTGCAACTACTTTTTTTATGATCTCTATGCCTCTTGATACAAAGGACATTCCCTCACCACTCTAAGCTATGTATTTGGCTATGCAGTTTCTGTCTCTTTGAGGTCAGAATTGGTATGAAAGATATGATTTTTTTACATCTAGGCATACACCTAACTGAATCTTCTTTGGATCAGCAATGATTGTTCTCTACAAATTTAATGGTAGTAGTTGAACTTTAGCGTAAGGTAGAAATTTCTTAGTTATGCGTGAACTATAAAAGAAAGTTTTGTAATCCTTCCAAGGGTTGATATTTTCTCTAATTCTATATAAGTTGTCTTCTATACTCTGCTACTATAATTCCCCTTTGCTTGTGAATGAATATGATTCTCAATTGTATCTCCTTCTTTCCTTAATATATCGTGCAACATCTTCTTGCCTTATATTGATGTATTGCTTTCATTCTTCGGTTATATGTTGTGTCCATTTATCTATGAATGATATCAAGTGAAGTTCTTTCCTTATATCATTTTATTGATTTTTGATCTGTGCTTGATTGATTGAGTCAAAGCTAAGGTAGAATCTATGTATTTGAGGATTATATTGATGATTTGTGCTTCCCTGGGTAGGGATAAGATTGAACAATACTATTTGGTGTATCACCCTCCTCTAGATTAGAATAGGTATTTTGATTTTATGCATTCCATCTCCCTTTTCCTCTCAAGAAGTAGTTAGATGTGCCCTAATAGTAAGGAAGTTGACCTTCTTCGAAGACTCAATCTCTAATTGCAAAGTCCCACACTTTCAAGATTGTTTCCATGCTACATAAGGTTGCCTTTAGGTAAAAAACTTTAGGTGAGAGTGCAAAATTTCATGTCAATAGTGTTTGGCATGCTTGGTGGGACAAATATTTAAGCATTCCAAATTTATTGGTTCATTGGTGTTAAGGAAAAGAACTTCAACTCATGCCGAGGAGATAGTGCTACTCTTAGCATTTCAAGCCTTTAAGAGGCTCACATTCAAGCTTGGTGACTCTGTCTCTATATCTTGGTTTATAGACCAGAATTATTGTGATTCATGCCCAAAGCTCAAATAAGGGCATCTTCTAGAGGTACTTTTCAATATAATGAACTTTCATTTTCAAATCCTAGAAGGAAAAGAAATAGACTCTCTCTATCACCAGTTAGGAGTGTAGAAGTGACACATACACTTATTAGGTCTCTTTCTACTCCTTCGGTTGATAAGTCGTAGCCTAGGGTACCATATTTCCATTTGAATAGACCATTATTCCACATGGCCCAGCCTAGAAATTAGGTTTTTTCCACCTTTAATGGTGGAAGTCCTCTTGTCCTAGCCCAAAGACATGATATCCCAATAGCTACTGTCAAAAGCCTACCTGATTTTATTGGTGAGACCTCCATTTCTCCTATAGAGAACATTCAAGAAGTCTCAAATATCTATAATATACATGGTATTATAGAAGATGATATTATTGTTAGATTGTTAGCTTCATCTCTAAAAGGAAAAGCCTTATAGTGGTATAGGGGATTACCACATAATTTTATCACTAACTGGGATGAGTTAGGGGAAAGATTATGCAAGCATTTTGAGGATAAAAGTGATCACCAATCACTTTTAGAACAACTAACTACCATAACTTTGATGATCACTACACGGTCCACAAGGTCCTCTCTTTAGGGGAAGATGATTCTCTTCAAGATATTTTGGTGGAGGTCTCTTCTACTATTCCTGGTTCTTTGGCTAAGGATCATCCTTTGGCACCTTTGGTGGCAACAAATCAGTCTTTGGTTACTACTGTCCTGTCTTCTAGTGCTTTGAACGAGGATCCTCCTTCGGATCCTTTTGTGGTTGTAGCTAATCTATCTTCTGGTGCCCTAGGGGTAACCACCTCTCTGGCTCCTTCTCAGATAGATGTTCCTTCTCCTGTTCTTGTTGTAAATTCCTCTACGACAGTTCTTCCCCTGGCTTTAGGGGTTTCGAGGTCTAGCTGTGGCCTTGCTGTTTCTCAGTGCCAGTTGGCTGCTGGTTTAGTGGGGGTTGGAAGGACCTCTATTAATGGTAATTTGGTCATGCCCTCCTCTTTTGTTTCATCTAGGGTGGCCCTTCCTATGTCTTCTTCTCTGGATGTAGTTATTCCTGTTGCAGCCTCTTCCCTGGTCTTAGGGATTTCTAGCGGTTTTGGTGTTGCTGATTTACAATGGCAGAAGGCGGCGGGTTTGGTGGAGGATGGATGGACCGTAGTAAAAGGTTAAAAGATGAAGCCATCCTCTGCCTCTTTTGATATGGCATTACAGTCTCATAAGAAGGGATCTAATGGTAATGCATGACTGTTTTTGGTCTGTTGTTCTTTTTTGCCCCCTGGCTTTTGGCCTGTTGATCTTTGTTGTGCATCATGGTTGGGGATTTCTTTCCCTTTATTCTTTGTGTTTCAGGAGCCTAGGCAAACCTTGTGTTGGTGGCTATCGTGATGCCACTTTGGTCACCTTTTGTTTGGTGATCTGATGTGCTAGCCTTTTGTTTGGCCTTTGTCCTTTGGCTGGGCTTTAATTGCTTATTTTTAGCCTTTTGTCTTTGTTTCAACTTGGGTTTCAGGATCCTTGTAAAACTTGTTTATCTAATCAAAAACAACTAACTACCATAAAAAGAGCACCCCATGAATATATGACTAATTTTAATTATAGATTCCAAAAGACATGGGATAGAATACCTACAACAGTAAAACCTTCCCCTGGTAATGCTTTCTTATATGACCTCGAAGCTTTTAATAGTGATATTGTTGATGAGGCTAATTATTGCCTCTATTTTATTATAATTTTAAAATACTCTATTTTAATATTGCCAAGACATTTGTGAACTTATGTTTAGCTAAACCTATGATTGAGTCTAGATAGAACCATTAACCTATGGGTAGATAGTATGTCATATTTTGTCAATATTATACATATAATGCAATATTTCATATAACCATTAGAATTTGTGTTCTAATATTTGGATTTAATTTGATTATGCTTGTTTGCAAATATTTCTGCATCATAACTAATTTGATAGGTAAGGAGCTGGAGATGGTCGATAACATTCAAGAAGGAACATTAAAGTTCAGTCACGATGGAAGAACCATAACCGTAATAGGAGACACAGTTGCTACAAAGTAGGAGCCATTATTTCATGAATGTAGGGATGAAAAGTTGTTATATTTCCTCTACATTTACTATTGTTTTGACTTGGTTATTCAAACTTTATTGTTTGTACTGTGAACTATTATGTTTCCTTCTTTTTCTTTGGCAGATTTGCAGTCACCTTGTTTTCTTTCCTATTTTAGAATAAGTGTCAATCCTCTATTTATAGGGATTGGATCAATAGTTTAAGGAGTTGGAAGAAAGTTTATGAAAAGAAACTGTTGACTCTTGTAGTGAATTGTTTTTATAGTTTTATGTATTGTTCTCATGTAAGGAATTTTAGAATATAATGAGATAATTCTTGGTTTACATTATGATTAGTAGTTTAGAAGAAGCTGACCAAGGGGGCCCACTTGGGAGGTGGATTAGACTAGAGTAGTGTAGATTTACTTTCACCATTTTCAATATTTCAAGTAGAAGTTGTAAGTTTCCTCCTACAACATCATACTTTGTGAGTGTTCCTACAGCATCTGTGAGAACATTTATAGTGAATGGTTTGAGTTGGAATATAGGTTAGCATTTAATTGCATTTACAAAATTCATTTCAGTGAAGATTTAAATGTGTTAGTTTCTTGTAGCACTAGTGTAGGTTCTTTCCTTGTATTTTACTTTCCTATAGCATAAGCATAATGACTCTTTAAGAAGCCTAGTGCATATACTATGCCGACCATTTCAAGTATATGTCCCTATGTTGACAAATTAAATTCACCTCATGGTAGGGAGAATAATCCTTAGATTGAATATACTATTCCTGAGTAAGGCCTTGGACATGATTATCACACACTATTGTGAGGTGAACCATCATTTTTGGCATCATTGCCAAGGATGGTGTCAAGCTAGACACATTTTTGGGTCATAGTTTTTTTTATTTAAGTTTTTTTTAGAGATTTACAGTCCTAAAAGTTTCTTCACAAGAGTGAAGAATTCAATTAAACGCATCAAAGAGGAAGACCACTAGATGAATATGGTAGATTTCTTCCATGGGAGTCTATTAATTTGAATGAAGAAATTGAAGAAGAAGTTGAGTTTCCTTTTGAGGAGCAAGCCTTATTTTTCCTACAGAATCTTCCTCTAGAGCACCACCCTTGGACACTAGTGGTCTTCAACTTTTTGTTGAAATTTTGGTCAACTTTCTTGGTAGTTATGCTCGAAATCCACCTCTTGTTAATAATCTAGTACCAAATGTTCCTTTTCAACAACAACCCCATAATCAAATACCTTTAGTAATGACACAACCTACTTTTCCATTTCCTCTCCCAAGCCTCATAACCAATGCTAATCTCAAAAATTTACCTACAGTTGCTCTTTCGAAGTTCTATGACCTTGCAACTGAAGATCCTAATACTTTCTTATTTGAGTTTGACATACTCTATCATAGCTTTGACTATAACATTGATGCCCATAAGATCAAGTGTCTCCAGTAACACTGAAAGAATAAGCTTTACGATGGTTCATGGGTTTAGGAGCCAATGCAGTAGATACCTGGGATGAAATGCAAACTCTATTTCTAGATAAATACAAAGAGTATTGCAATTTAAATGATTCAAGAGGAGATGATATCTTTAGAATATCACAAAAGGAGGATGAAACATTGGAAGATTGTGTTTCACATTTCTTGTATACACTACAGAAGAACTCTCAACATGTACTAGTGGAGGATTCACAAAAGATAGTCTTCTTGAGAGGGGTGAATGATAATTGTCTAGAAGCACTAGACTTGATGATTGTTGGTGATGTATATCAATCTTCTTGGGATGACCTCAAAAAAATATATCTTAACTACTCAAGGTCAACTATGAAGAAAGGAAGAGGACACCAGACTAAGACCACTAAAGGAATTAGTTAGGGTATTTCAAATTTTGAGATATCTAATCTACTTTCAAATTTTAAGCAAGACATCATAAATGATGTCGCTACACATCTCGACACAATGACTACAAAGAAGAAGCATGCAGAAGCTGAGGTGCAACTAGCTAAGTACTGTCCACACTGCTAGAAGCAGAAGAAAGATTGCCAATGCAAATTAGCCGCTAGCATGGAGAACCAACATCTTCCAACTGAGTACATCAAGATAGATTGAGAGGATGAGCAAGTAATTTTCATTACTCAATGCCAACCATGGGCCCAATGTGAAGGTATGCCTCAAGACCCTTTACAAAATTCAAATCTATATGGTAATCAATGGCAAAACCATAGCACCCAAGGTCCTCCACAATATAGTCAACCTAATTGGAATAATTCTTGGGAAAATAATCCATAACATTCTCAATGGCCTCAAAATTCCCAACCTTCCTGGCCAAACCAACAAAACAATGAGTGGTCTAACTAGTAAAATAATCAATGACAGAATCAACAGAACCAATGGCAACCACCCCAAGGGAATTGGCAATCTACAAACCAATGGAGAGGACCTCAAAAATGGCCTAACCAAAATACTGATAATCCACAATTACAATCTCCAGTCCAACAACCTGTACTAATGCCACCACTTGCAAGTTCTAGACCTCAAAAGTAGATTCGATTACTTACACAACCTCAGCCAAATCCAAATAACTAGCTGCCACAAAAAACTATGTATTCTGATGATGCACAACAATACCCTACTTATGCTCTAAAAGTTGCAGATATACATTTGAGATCTGCTACAACCTTACTAGCACCTAACCTGCCTCTCATAACTGAAATATCAGATACTCCTAGAGCATTAGAACCTACAACTTCTTAGCCACAATTGGTTGACCCAACCAATATAAATAGCTCAACTCAAACCCAAACAGTAGTTGAACCTCCTTTTCCAAAAAAGCTCATACCACACAAACTTGTACAAACAGAGGAACAATCCTTTGATATCATTGATCAACTAAAGAACATGCACATCCAAATTCCTTTATTCCAAGCTATTAAAGATGTTCCTATTTATGACAAAGCCATTAGAGAAGCATGTTTGAAAAAGCCTCGGAGAAAGAAAAAGAACCCAACCACAGTCCATGTTGTAGGACAATTGGCTAATATTATGTTAGGAAAATTGGTCATTCCTAAATATTCTAATCTAGGAAGTCCAGTTGTGAATGTGATTATAAATGGTTAGTCTGTTAAAAATGCTTTGATTGATCTTGGTGCTACTATAAATATTATGACTAAAGATACTATGAAAAAGCTAAATATAGAAGGGTTAAGAGCTACCCCAACAATTTTGCAGCCTGGAGATAGTTCTATTGTCACTCCTGATGGGATGATAGAAGACATGGTACTAATGCTAGACTCTATAAAGTACCCTGTAGATTTCATGATTCTATCCTCAAAAGTTAATTTATTTGGCTACCCTATCATATTGGGATGGCCATGATTAGCTACATATAATTCAAATATAAGTTGTAGATCAGGGAGTATGACCATATCAGATGGACAAGCAACAAAGAAATTTGATCTATATCCTCCAACCCAACTACAACTAGATTTAAGTACATCTGTATGGCCAGATTTAGGGGATGGAGAAGAAGAGTTAAACTCTATAGTGCAACTTATGATGTTACATAGACAATCTTTTCTAAAGCTGCAAGAAGATCATTCAGTAATTAAGAGTATTCTTAATAATACTTGTGTGGTAGAAAAAGATGTATTTGACAATTCTGTGTTAGAATTAACTACATATGAGGAATGTAGTGAGAGTTTTTTTCTACCCAAGGAGCCAGACATTATCCATTAGCTTTTACCATGTGAACTAGATACAAGTCCAATCTCTAAAGCTACTATAGTTGATCTCACAACTACTGTTGAGTTGTTAAAGGGTCATAGTCTCCTTGTCAATCCCAAATTGCCTTCCATACAGATGAAACAGTTAATAGAGCTTCTTCAAAAACATGAAAAGGATTTTGCATGGGAATATGGGGATATGAAATGGTTAAGTCCTACATTATGTACCCACATAATATATGTCAATGAAGGGTGCTTGCCACTCCGTCAACCCTAGAGAAAGATTAATCCAAACCTTTGAGAGATAGTTAAAAATGAATTGCAAAAGTTGCTTAACGCTAGTTTTATATACCCTATATCTGATAGTAAATGGGTCTCATCTCTGGTCATAGTGCCTAAAAATGGAGGGAAACGATGAATTTTTGTACATTAGAGAGAATTGAATAAGGCAACCAAGAAGGATCACTTTCCTTTACCCTTTGTTGATCAAGTTCTGGACACTCTAGCTGGTAAGAAATATTTTTCTTTCATAGATGGGTACATTGGTTATAATCAGATAAGTATAGCTCTCAAAGATCAAGATAAAACAACATTTACATGCCCATGGGGTACTTTTGCATATTTTTTCTTGCCATTTGGCCTCTATAATGCCTCCACAACATTTCAAAGAATTGTCATCAACTTTTTTGGTTACATATCGCATGATTGCATGGAAATATACATGGATGATTTCACAACATTTGGAGTCACCTTTGAAGAAGCCTTGATGAATCTTGAAAAGGTTCTTGTCTGATGCAAAGAACATAATCTATCACTCAATAGTGAGAAATGTTTCATGCTCATGCAGGAAGGAGTGGTGCTTGGTCATTTTATATTAGCTATAGGAATACAAGTGAATCCGACTAAGATAGAAGTAATTCTAAATTGCTCATACCTACAAAATCAAGGGATGTAAGATCTTTTTTAGGTCATGCTGGCTATTATAGGTGTTTCATAAAAGATTTGAGTAAAATAGCTAGTCCTTTGTATACACTATTGACTAAGAAGCTGAATTCATTTGGACACCCGAATGTAATGAAGCCTTCCTGTAGCTTAAGAAACTCCTCACTATCGCACCAGTTTTTAAGGGACCTAATTGTTCAATTCCATTTCATATTCACACTGATGCATCAGACTATGCTGTAGGTGTTGTATTAGGAGAAAAGCCTGCTAATCTTGAAAATGGCATCTACTATATTAGTAAAAGCCTTCATGGACTTGAACTGAATTACATAATAATTGAAAAAGAACTTTTAGATGTAGTCTATGCATTGAGAAAATTCAAACATTATGTAACTTGATATCCTATTTTTGTTCATACTAACCACTCAGCTATAAGGTACTTAATGAACAAACTTTTTGTAACTAGTAGATTGGCAAGATGGCTCTTGTTGTTACAGGAGTTTGATATTACCATTATTGATAAGCCAGGCAAGTCCAACATAGTTGTTGATTATTTGTCTAGAATACACATTGCTGATGAAGATCCAACTCCTATTGAAGATACCTTTCCAGATGAGCACTTGTTCCAGATAGCAACTCATACACTATGGTATGCAGACATAGCAAAATATTTAACTGCAAATAGAATGCCCCCACACTTTTCTCACAAAGATAAAATGAAGTTAGTAGAGAAGAGTTTTCATTATTCATGGATAGATAAAAATCTCTCCTATACTAGACCATATCAGATCATGAGGAGATGTGTTAGAGAGGATGAAATATATGACATACTACATGCTTGTCACAATGAACCATATGGAGTCCATTTTCTAGGAAAGAGAATAGCACAAAAGGTACTTACTACTAGGTATTATTGGCCAACATTACATAAGGATGCGGTAACTTAGACAACCAACTGTGACAAATGCCAGAGGATGGGCCTCCCAACTAAAATTGATGAGATGCCACTCGATCCACAGATTGTAGTAACACCTTTTGACAAGTGGGGTATGGACTTCCTAGGTCCAATTGACCCACCATCAAGTGGAAAATCCTACATCTTAGTATGCATGGATTATTTAACCAAGTGAGTGGAAGTTCAGGAAATGAAAAATGCAAGAAATGAGAAAGTAGCTAAATTCTTATATGAAGAAATATTCACCTACTATAGAGTTCCTAGAGAACTTGTCATAGATCAAGGAGCCCAATTTACATCCAACTTGATCACTAAGGTTATGAAAGAATACAACATAAGGCACTACAAATCCAGTCCCTATCACCCTCAAGAAAATGGGTAGGCAAAGGTCACCAATAGAGAAATTGAAGCCATTTTGACTAAGACAATGCACATACACAAGAAGGATTGGAACAATAGATTAACTGAAGCTGTATGGGCATACTGAACTACATGGAAGACAACCACTAGCTTTACTCCATTTGAACTTGTCTATGGAAAAGCAACAATGTTGCTTATTGAATTTGAACATAAAACCCTACGCACTGCTTTGGAATTGAACATCAGTCTTCTTGCAGCACAATAAGAGAGATTTCTCCACTTGAACTCTCTGGATGAAATGAGGAAGACATCATTAGAAGGAACATAGATCATTCAACAATAGCAAAAGAACTGGCATGATGCACATATCAGTAATAAACAATTCCAAGTGGGAGATTGGGCCCTTCTATACGATTATCATTTCAAAGAGAATCCAAGGAAGTTGTAGACTCAATGGCTAGGGCCTTATGAAATTCAGTATGTCTTTGACAATGGAGTAGTCCAGCTGACAACTATTGATCTTGTCCACTTCAAATTGCTTGTAAATGGCCATAGGTTATGCCTCTATCACAAACCAAAGACCAAAGAGGAGTTTCTTCAGTAGTTCCAACTACACAATTTCCTAGCTGACACACTTCCTGCAGTAGAAGGTATTGACCTCCTACCTGCAGCTCTTCAATAACAACTCCTTCGAGCA
Organism: Cupressus sempervirens; assembly: GCA_028749045.1. NCBI lineage: Eukaryota > Viridiplantae > Streptophyta > Pinopsida > Cupressales > Cupressaceae > Cupressus > Cupressus sempervirens. The sequence goes on from CM053787.1 coordinate 460,090,954, forward strand.
TGCCCATAATAAACACTTTATGTCCACATAAAGTTCAAATTCTTCATTTTCCTTCTAATTTATTCTTTTTCAACCTATCTCATTTCTTTCTTCCATCCATCCATCTTCCATGTCATCATTTTGTAATGCTTTCAATAACACGATGAGTTTGTTGACATATACTGTTGCTAATGACCTTCAACTCTCACCACCTTTTGGCATGTGCAATGATCAATTAAGCAGGTATAAGATTTTCAAAATTTTATTCATTTATAGAACATAGATGTCGTTGGTTATATCTATTACTGCCTTATATATATTGTTGCAGCGTTATGCCAATTCCATACCCCTTGCCAATTATGACAAGTGAGGACACTTGTCCATGTTTCGTAGGGGGCATGGAATGTTACTAATTCCCAATGAAATATTTAGTTATTTATTACAAATCTTCAAATCTGTACACTCTCTTTAAAACCTAGTTGCCATAGTACACAAGTGACATGTGTCATACTCTTATTCCCAAATAATTCCTCACTTTCAGGCTATGAAATGACCCAAATTCAATTTTGATGTGACCCGAATTCAATTTTGTGAAGATTTTTTCATATCTATGATTTATTTTCATTAAACCCACATTATTATTACTCATGACGTATTGTTCATGACAAAAATCAATAGAAAAGAATGTGAAATGTGAAAAGGCTCGTGATTTTCAAAAATAAAAGAAAGCTTGAATTTATAGAAGGAAAGAAGGTAATAATGCAAGTAGAGCGGAGCCTAAAATTGAAAAGCATAAATGAGAAGACAATTGCAGCAATGAGAACCGATGGAGCATAGTGTTTTACTTTCAGATGTGGAGGCAGTGAGAAGATTTAATGTATGTGTCTGGTTAGGGTATTTTCTAAAACTAACAGAGTTTGATGATGAACCAACCACTGAATTTATATGTACATTTGAGGAAGGAGTAGAAATGGTATGGGGGTTGACAGTTGTTGCCATAAAATAGCGGATGGTAGAAGTAACTGGGTTACCATCAGTGGGAGAACACTACTCTAATGCACATGACGCAAGGTCATCTAGGGCCTAGTTTTTCATACCAACTGACCCTCCATTAGATATAACCAAGCAGGGTTACAAAAGAATGTCTCTTCTGCCACCATACAATGAGTTGGTCATACACATTATTAGGTATTTTACCTATGAAGGTAGATTTTTATATTTGCATGCACATCATTTTAAGTTGCTCAGTTATATAAGGCATAATTTTCTAGTGAATGTTCCCAATTTCTTGTACAATATGTTATGTATTAGTGCCGAAGAAACCCAAAAAGAGAAGGACAACTTTGTTACTCATCATGCACTAATCAAATTTCTTATAGAGAGATCTCTTAGGGATGCCTCTCCTATGTCATGGGCCAAATTTGTCTAGTGTAAATCCTTGTAACCTCAAGCTACCCCTAATGAGCAGTCTAGGGAAGAAAATGCAATCCCCATTGACACAACTATTGAGCAAAGCACTCAAGATGCTGAAACTTGAAATGTGCAAGAAAATGTGCCTTTACCTGGTCAAAAGAGCAATGTACCTACCTCTGTCTAAGCAAAGAGGAAATGGAAAGTGCAGTAGTTAGGTCCTGCAGCAATCACTCAAAGCAAAAGAAAAAAAAGTCAGGTCTTGCAAAAGAAAAAAAAGTCGGGTTCTACAGTAGTCACTCCTATAGTAGAGACAACGAAAAGAGGTGGTAGGAAAAAGGTCATGGTACTTGAGGAGACCCCAATGTGAAGAAGCCCTAGAATGAAAGAAAAAACTTCTAAAGTTTTAGTTGAAACTTAGTCTACTCCACCCAAACCATCTAATGAAGAATCCCCAGTATAAGTTGTCTCAGATGATTCCCTAATCAACATGAAATTCTAGACATTCCTCAAAACCCTAAAGAGGAAGATAGGGTTGAGGTGAATGAAAGCCAAAATAATTCCCCACTAGGCCAACAAGACACTCTAGGTTGTAAAGATGAAAAAGCCCCAATAATGCATGAGTTAACTTGTTTGAAAAATGGCCTAGTTTCCTATAAGCAAACAATCATGGAGAGAATAGAGGAAAAATAATTTCTTAGAAAAATCATGGAGGGAACAGAGGAAAAATAATTATGAGGAAGAAAGTGGCCTAATTACCTTGCAAATGCTTCTTTTCCAGTTGTATAATAAAGATATGATGACAATAGCCCTATTGAAAGAGGAGAAAAAGGCGATGAAGAGGGTTATAGCATATCAAGGTGAAGAAATTGCAGAATTAAGAGAGAAATTAACAAAATAGAAATAAAAGATGGATCATGCCCTCAAATTGGCTAATCAAATAATTACTTGCAGACCACTACCTATAATCTATGTTATTTGTTTAAAAGAAAAATTCCTTTTATTCCAGCTTATGTTGACCCTCAAAAACATAAATGCAGAATTCAAGATAGCCCATGAATTCTATGGTTTATACCAAACTCTTCCATCTTGGCAACAAAATTTACTTTGTGAATTGTATGTGCACAATTTCATTATCCCTAAAGAAACTCAATGGAATCCTTTACCTTACATAGGAGATATACATTTGAGGACCCTAATGTCTTGGATGCACAATGAAGTTAATTATGATAGACAATTGAACAATTACAGAGATTAGGAAAGAACATAACTCCTGCCATTAAGAGTTGAGAGTGATAAACTAGAAGAAATTTTTAGGGATTGGTTCAGATTGACCTATGGGGATAAGCACAAGGAGATAAGAAAATGAATCTTTGAGGCTAGAACAAAGGTGTATGTGGAATATGATAACCTACCTTACTTTACCTTTCAGAGAGCCATGGTTAGTGTTAAAAGCAGATGGGGAAGACTACCTAAATGACTTAGAAGATTAGAGCCACATAGTCCTATTAATCTAGAGGCCTCCCTTCACTGAGCTTCGAAATACATATAGTTGGGAAGGTAGGCTAGACCAAAACTATGGTGTCCACTAATAATGCAACCACCAATGCTCCTGTGGCCCCTGTATGTTATCAATTCTGAATGATTTGATAGGTTGCAAGAGGACCATAGAAGGGAAGTCTAGGAGAGAATACGAGGATTCTACTACACCTTCAAAAGTAGTAGGAGAGGGAGGACTAAAGTTGGAGATTTTTGATCAATGACTAGAAGGTACAATGCTTGAGGACAAGCATCAAAGTTATCAGGGGGTAGATGATGAGGCTAATTATTGCCTGTATTTTATGATAATTTTAAAATACTCTGTTTTAACATTGCTAAGACATTTGTGAACTTATGTTTAGTTGAACCTATGATTAAGTCTAGATAGAACCATTAACCCATGGGTAGATAGTATGTCATATTTTGCCAATATTATACATATAATGCAGTATTTCATATAACCATCAGAATGTGTATTCTAATATTTGGGTTTAATTTGATTATGCTTGTTTGCAAATATTTTTGCATCATAACTAACTTGATAGAAAAGGAGCTGGAGATGGTCAACAACATTCAAGGAGGAACATTAAAGTCTAGTCATGATGGAAGAACCATAGTGGTATTAGGAGACATGGCCACAGCAAAGGAGAAGTCATTATTTCATGAATGCAGGGATGAAAAGTTGCTATATTTCCTCTGTGTTTACTATTGTGTTGACTTGGTTATTCAGACTTTATTGTTTGTACCACAAACTATTATGTTTCCTTCTTTTTCTCTGGTGGATTTGTAGTCAATTTGTTTTATTTCATATTTTAGAATAAGTTTTGATCCTCTATTTATAGGGATTGGATCAATAGTTTAAAGAGTTGGAGGAATCTTTATGAAAAGAAACTATTAACTCTTGTAGTGAATTGTTTTTACAATTTTACATATTATTCTCATGTAAGGAATTTCAGAATATAGTGAGATAATTCTTGGTTTACATTCTATGTTAGTAGATTAGAAGAATCTAACCAAGGTTGCCCACTTGGGAGGTGGATTAGACTAGAGTACAATATATTTACTTTCAGCATTTTCAGTATTTCAAGTAGAAGTTGTAAGTTTCCTCCTACAACATCATACTTTGTGAGTGTTCCTGCAACATCTGTGAGAATAGTTATAGTGAATGGTTTGAATTGGAATATAGGTTAGCATTTAATTGCATTTATAGCATTCATTTAAGTGAAGAGTTAAATGTGTTAGTTTCTTGCAGCACTATTGTAGGTTCTTTCCTTGCATTTTACTTTCCTGGAGCATAAGTGTAATGACTCTTTAAGAAGCCTAGTGCACATATTGTGCCAACCATTTCAAGTATATGTCTTTGGGTTGACAAATTAAATGCACCTCATGGTAGGGAGAATAATCCTTAGATTGAATATATTATTCCTAAGTAAGGCCTTGGGCATGATTATCACACACCTATTGTAAGGCAAACCATCAATTGCTACCACTTTACAATCCATGGGAGGGGATACTTTACCAGTTGCATATGAAATTGCTATAAATGTAGAAAATGTCTTAATTCAAGGAGGGAAGTTAGCTTCAACACCTCACATGCCTAATCATTAGCCTACAATAGCCCCTACTCCTACCATATCTACATGCCAACCTCTTTCCATAACTCCAATAGCCTCTACTTCCTCCAATGAGTTAGGAGAGTTGAAGGACATGATGAAAGCCCTGATGCAAATATAGAAAAGAAGTTGCAAGATTAAGAAAGGAAGCTAGAGGATAAATTCTTGGTGGTATAGAAAATGAGTAACAAATTGGTGAGCTTGGAGAGGCAACAAGCTCAAAACAATAGACCTTTTCAGCCTCATTGCCAAAACCCCACATATAGGCCACCAAATCAAAGTCAGGGTTATGTTCCAAATAATCAAAAGAGACTTGTGGATAATGCCTCTACAACAAATACAAACACAAATCCTAACAAAGCATTAGTTCCTTAGAATAACCTGGCTTAGGAGCAAGATTTTTTTCCTTCTTGCAATTATTCATTTGGGTATTGTATGTTCCGTAGGGTAGAATCATCTTAGGAACTAACCACACAAGATCAAGCAGTAGGACAACAATGTAATGCTGACCAACCTACTAATGTCTCTCATCTACTACAATAGGGTGATTTTTCTTTTATGAACCATCAACCATAAGAACACTGACATGCTAATCATGATAATTATGATGCCATTGCCCATAACACTAGAAGCAAAAGGAGAGCTATTGAAAATGCTACACCTTCTACAGCAAACCAAGGTTTGACTTCAAGTGTTGCCTCTTCTATTCTAGTTACAAGTGCACAACCAAAAGTCACTCCCCAAAAGAAGCAAGATATGAGCAACAAGAGGCCTACTGAACCTTAGATTGCTCAATGTCAATCATTAATCCATATAGCTCCCAAGGCTCCAGTCAAGATAGTTGGCACTCCTCTCAACATTTTAGATCAAATGAAGAGGACCAGTCAAGATATTTGGCACTCCTTTCAACATTTTGGATCAAATGAAGAGGACCAATGTTAGTGTTCCTATGTGGGATGTTGTTGCCACTATGTCATCACAGTTGGAGCTACTGTAACAGGGGTTGGAGAGTAGAAAGATGACAAATCAGTCAATCAGAGAGGAGGGTGAAACAAGCCTGATGCAACCAATAAAAGAAGGAGAAATGAGTAAGAAAAATATACATCCTCCCTTTTATATCTCTTTGATCATAGGGGACAAGCTAGTTCATAATTTCATGATTGATTGAAGAGCTGGTAGTTCTGTAATGCCTAGGTGTATAGCTAACCTCCTTGGTATTAAATATGAGCCAATGATTAGGGATGTGCTCTAGTTAGATGGTAGCTCTATCAAAAAAATAGGAATCTTTAAAAATGTGGAAATGGCATTGCATGCATGCCTTGTTTGTACTATCACACAAGACATATCAGTAGCCGAGGTCAAGCCACATTTTGCCATTTGTCTTTCTAGGGACTTCTTTGGACAAATAAGTGGCTATATTGCATCTGAATGGTCCTACATGTTTTGTAGAACAAGATATGGGACAAAAGCTTCTATAAAAGCAAAGCCTCTAGCCCTCAATCACGTAGAGACCTATACTCCTAGCCCCATAAATATGAATTGTACAATTCATGAGATAGATGATGATGACATGACCGACAAACCTACCACTTCTTTAGTAGAGGTGACTAATTATCTTTTGGATGAATGGGTCACTACTTATCAGTTTGATCCAGTATAGGAAGCTCTAGAAATGGGTCTTGGCACTTACTATATACTTGAGGAAAGTGCCTCTATTCCCAATCTCATAAAAGAAAAAGAAGATACAAGTGGATTGTGGAATATGTTCTTTGATGGCTTAAGGAACAAAAATGGTTTAGGTGTCTGTGTAATACTTGTTTCCCCTAATTTGGAGAAATACTACTTTTCATATAGACTCTAATTCAACTGCACTAATAATGTGGTCGAGTATGAAGCATTGATCCAAGGTCTCCAACTTGCACAAAGGAGAGGCATTAGGCTCTTGAAGGTATATGGAGATAGTGAGTTGGTTGTAAGTCAAATAAGAAATTAGAATTTCATAAAGAACAAACTTCTCAAGTCATACAAACATAGATTTTGGGATCTCGAAAGCTTCCAAGCATTCAACATTTAGAGTGTCCCTAGAAACAAGAATAGACATGCATATAGGCTTGTAGCAATTGGTGCTCATCATAACATACCATAACATATTGCTAATGAAAATAAGTAACAAATCAAAATTTTTGTAAGGCCTGTTGTCCCAAATAATTTCACTAATTGGCAAGTATTTGACTCTGATGTGCAAATTGTTAATTTCCTACAAAATGAAGCAAAGTTCTCTGCTAGAAATTAATCTAAGCTACAAAGTTAGTATGGGGATCTAATTGTGAACCTTAATTCCAAAAAATTGCCTAAAGGTCTAGTCACTTTGGAAGGCATATTCAACTCTGATGATCAATCAATAAGAAAAGGTTCAAACTTGACTACAAAGAGGGATGACTACATGCTTGTCACCATTGTTGATGGAAAGACACTCAAATTTATAAAGGTATGCACTGAGACTGAACAAGAAGTTTTCATTAAATTATGTCAAGAATCCAGTGATGTTATTCCTTAGACATATGAAGACTTAAAGGGTTTTGACCAAAGCTTATTTCAGAATACTATAGATTTAAGTCATGATGCAAAGACTGTTAGACAGAAGCAAAGGAAAGTTAACCCTAAGATTGAGCCATTAATGAGAAAAGAATTGTCCAAACTCATAGAGGCTAATATCATTTTCCCTATTAAGCACTCTTCATGGGTAGCTAATCTTGTCCCTGTTAGGAAGAAGAATGGAGAAATAAGACTATGCATAGATTTTAGGGACCTTAATAAGGCTTCTCTTAAAGATAACCATCCCCTTCCTTCTATGGAATAGATTATGTCCAAGGTTAGTGGCTTAGAGAGGCTTTCTTTCTTAGATGTTTTTTCAGGCTATAATCAGATGATAGTCTAGGAATTAGACCGATATAAGACAACCTTCACTACCAAATGGGGTACCTATGCCTATTGTAAAATGTCATTTGGACTAACCAATGTAGGTGCTACATTCCAGAAGGCAATGGAGATGGCTTTTAGGGTGTGCTAGAGAAATTTTTTGTTGGTATATCTTGATGATATACCTTTGTTTTCAAAACATGCAACAAATCACTTTGATCATTTAAGATAGGTATTCATCAAATGCAAATAGTATGGTGTGTCCCTAAACCCAAAGAAGTGTGTGTTTATCACTAATCAAGGAAAGATTTTAGGACACATTATATCAAGAGATGGGCTAGCCATAGATCTAGAGAGCGTAGAAGCAATTTTCTCTCTCCCACTTTCTAGTCATAAGAAAGTATTGCAGAGATTTCTTGGTAGAATCCACTTCATAAGGAGGTTCATCCCTGATCTTGCTTCCATGGTGAAACCTCTCATGGTTATGTTGAAGAAGAATCTAATGTTTAATTAGACCAAGGAAGGCAAGGCTAGTTTTGAGGAGATCAAGAAATTAATTGCATTAGCTCCTACTCTTGTCAACCCCAATTTTGATAGAGATTTTATCCTCTACTCTCTTGGAGGGGAGTCAAGTATATCAGCTATTCTAGCATAGTTGAATGAAGAGAATTTAGAGTAGTCTATTGCTTTCTTTAATGAATGGCTTAAATATTATGAGGACATATATAGCTATGTAGAGAAGAAAGTCCTTTATGTTGTAAAGGCTCTTAAAAAATTTAGACATCTTCTATCTCATAATAAGGTCCAGCTCTTGGTCCCACATGCAAGTGTGAAGGAGTTCCTGTGGAACAAATATATCAACAAAAAGAGAGTTTGATGGATTACCAAAGTCATGGAGTATGACATTGATGTTAAGATCACTAAGCTTGTAAGGGGCAAAGGATTGTGTGAGTATATGGCTTCATCTTTTGAAATACCTAAAGTTGTTGCCCTCTTGATATAAGGTGAGCAACTAGTAGAGAAGGAAAATTAGAATGATTGGTTGTAGGACATGACTACCTTCTTAATAGAAGGAAGATATCCCTAAGGCCTAGACAGAGCCAAGAGAAGATAATTTAGATTACAATCTATCCGTTATGTCTTGGTGGATGGAATACTATTCAAAAAGGATTCTAATGGAGTCCTACTAAGGTGTATCCAAACCAGTCAGATTAGCAGGTTATTGAATGAGTTCAATGATGCCCCTACTAGTGGTCATTTCTTAGCTGAGATTACTACAATGAAGATCATGAGGGCTGGTTATTATTGGCCAACCCTATTCAATGACTACTACAAGTGGGTGAGGAAATGTGAGAAATGTGCATTCTTTCCAAGAAAGCAAAGATTGGTTACCCTCCCTCACCATCCTATTCAAGTTGACCAACCCTTTTCTTAATGGGGCTTCAATTTCATTGGTCCAATAAATCCACCCTCTAGTTCTAGTCACAAATGGATCTCGGTAGCCACATATTGTTGCATAAGATGGACAAAGGCGGTGGCTTTGAAAGATGCAATAGAAGCTTCAGTGATTGAGTTCCTTGATGGAATAGTGACTAGATTTGGTGTTCCATCAACTATCATATCAGATAATGCCAAGTATTTTGTTGGAACTCATATATGCTCTTGGGCTCTGGAACATGGAATATGTTTGAGCACTTGCTCAAATTATTATCCCCAAGGAAATGGCCTAGCCAAATTTTATAATAAGAACCTCATCAGAATAATTAAGAGGACAATTGAAGATAACTAGAGGTGTTGACATGCCAAGTTGAGAACTACCCTTTGAGCTGACAGAATTGCACCCAAGAGAGCAATTGGGATCTCACCTTTTATGTTGCTATATGGACAGGAAGATAGGCTTCCTATTTCACTGGAGTTCCCCTCTCGTAAACTCGCTCATCAATTAGAGCTAGTTGGAAATGATCCCATGACAGTCATGTTAGCAGAACTAATTGAATTATATGAGAAGAGACAACAAGTTATGCATACACTTGATGCATGTTAGCAGCAAGTCAAAAAGAGTTTTGATAGAAAATCTACAGCCATAGTTTTCAAAAAAGGAGACCTTGTCCTCAAGTGGGATGCAAATAGAGCTAAACCTGACAGATACTCCAAATTTGATGCTATGTGGAGTGGGCCATATGTTATCACTAGTTGTAAGGAGGCCAACACTTTTAGCTATCTAGGTCTAATGGTGATGTTATGCCAATTCCAGTTAATGGGTTTCACCTTAAACTTTACTTCTAGAGAAGGTTAAAAGGTTTTTTGTATATATTTTAATAAGTGCACAGGCACAAGCTTTTCTTAGTGAGGTAGCAATTTTGAAGTTTTACAATTGTAGAAGAGGCAAAATTTTGTGCAAATACGGATGGAATACATGGTTCATCTTTTGTGACTCCAACCCAATGGAGTTCTTAAAGGCCACTAGTCCATGCTTAGCATGAAAGCATCCCCCTGAGTCACTAGAACTATTCACCATTTTTGTCCCCCTTCCAAATTTGAAATTTTAGGTTGACAACCATGATCCCATTCATTTAGTGTCATGCAAGCTAATGGTGATATGACAAAAATCTTTGACTTTTCTTTTATACATCCCTAAGCCTAAGAAAATTATGTCGATGGAGCCTTTCTAAGTCATAGTGATGCGAAAATCTCTTTTTTCTTAGTCATAGGCAGTTAAGGTTTAATCTTCAAGGGAGTCATGATGGTGCAATGCAGCCAAATTCATAGCTAGTTGCATCATCACAATTAACTTCAAGATTAGGCAGAAATAGGTTGCAACCATGTGAAGCCTAACACAAGAAGTTAAGTTTAATGTGTTACCACATAGTCATAGAGGGTCAAGGCTAGCCCAAGGTTAGGGTGGTGATGTAGCGATTTCTTTGATCACTCGCTCATAGGGTTAAACATCAAAGTTAATAGTTAAGGTGTGATAGCATGATGGTGGTTAGTCTAATAGTTTCACATGATTGCAATGGTTAGATGAAAGAAGAAAAAGACAATCATGATGCAGAAATCATGGTTAAAGGCAACACAAATAGTGAAGTTTACAATGATCACAAGATCACAAACATTTGATGCCAACCTCAGTTTCAAGTTGCGAAAGGGTGACAAAGGCAAGATAACTAATTTTGCATTGTTGCACAATTAGAAGACTATTAGATCTAAACCATAATGATGGTGCAAAGGGCTAATCGTATATCACTCATAGGATCACAATAGTTAGGGGGATAAAGAGGAAACAAGTTGCGAAGCAATGATAAGCATGAAACATAGAGATGAGCATGGGTCAATAGGAAGTTGAATGTTGGCAAGGTGGAACAATGCTTCTATGATATTGGACCATGTAATGAGTTTGACGATTGAATTGATGATATATCTGATCTGGCGCATCAAAACACTATCAAAGACAACTCTTTAATGGGGGAACCAATTCCTTGATTGTCTGTAACCACTTTTTTGATGATCTCCATGCTTGTTTATACAAAGGACATTTCCTCATCACTCTAAGTTAGCTATTTATTTAGCTATTCAATTATGACTGTAGCTTATGTCTCTTCGAGGTTAGAATTGGTATGAAAGATACGATTTTCTACATCTAAGCACACATCATAAGGGAAAAGTTTCTCAGTTATGCTTGAACTATAAAAGCAAGTTTTGTAATCCTTCCAAGGGTCAGTCTTTTCTTTAATTCTATAACTATTGTCTTCTATACTTTGCTACTATAATTCCCCTTTTCTTGTGAATGAATATGATTCTCAGTTGTATCTCCTTCTTTCATTAATATATCGTGCAACATCTTCTTGCCTTATATTGATGTATTGCTTTCATTCTTCGATTATATGTTGTGTCCATTTATCTCTGAATGATATAGAGTGAAGTTCTTTCCTTATATCATTTTATTGATTTTAGATCTATGCATGATTGATTAAGTCAAAGATGAGATAGAATTTGTGTATTTGAGGATTATATTGATGAACTATGCTCCCCTAGGCAGGTATAAGATTGAACAATACTATTTGGTGTATCACCCCCCTCTAGATTAGAATAGGTATTTTTCTTTTATGCATTCGTTATCCCTTGTCCTCTCAACAAGTAGTTAGATGCACCTTGATAGTAAGGAAGTCAACCTTCTCTAGAGACTCAATCCCTAATTGCAAAGTCATGCACTTTTGAGATTGTTTCCATGTTACATGAGGTTTCCTTTAGGTAAAAAAACTTTAAGCGAGAGTGAAATTTTTTGTGTCAATAGTTCCTTATGGTTCCATGTGATTGGGTGGCAAAATAAGAGGCTTGTTTGTGGCTTGCATTAGAGTTCTTTCTTGGAGATATGCCTGGATGATGCTTAAAGTTGCTTATGGATGTTCATATTACTCGCATTAATATAAATGATGTAATTTGATTAATCATGGAAGGATGGATTTAGATTGATACATTTTAAGGAAAGGACATGTATAAGGGTTGGGTAAATGAGAAAGAGGTTGGTTCTTGAAAAGTAAATGTATGAAAAACTACATCTCTTTTATAAAATTCATCTTGGTATATATGTATGATGGTGATTACTTGTGTTATCTACTTGCCTTATGTAAATCATTATGTATATCTTGTTATAGTTGTTATTCTTGATTATCCTCATTGTAAGATTAGATTAGTCAATTATGATGATGCTAAGGCTTTTGTATTTTATAGTTAGGAACTATATAATCTTCATGACAATAACACTAATGTATGGAATAACTTAAGTAGAAAAGTATGAACGTTAAGGGAAGTATAATAATAATTTACATCTATGATTAATGAGCTTCACAAGAAAATGATGTTCAAAAGAAAATTTACCCATCAAACTTAACAACTTTGGCCTATTCTTTTGGGTTCCCTTGAAGGGGCATTACACAACACCTAAGCGAACCATCCTTCTTCTAAAAAATGACTGGAGAACCCAAAGGAGATATAATCAACCTAATAAAACATTTCTCCAAAAGTTATTCTAGTTGAAACCTTAACTCATTTAGCTCTTGAATAGTCATGTGGTAGGGAGCTTTCAAATTTTGTTATGTTCCTAACTCCAAATCTATTAAAAAATCAATATATCTTTTTGGAGGCATTGCGAGAATTTATTTAATTAACATATTTAAAAAATCCTAAGTTGGGGGGGGGGGGGGGGGTTGATAAAGTGGTACTTATTTTCTTTCTCCTTTATCTAATTAATTTACAAAAATTTGAAAGTTGATATCCCTTTCATATGCATCACTTGAGTTGCATGATTGATATCATGTGAAGCCAAATGAGTTAGTGAATCCCAACTTCTTTTTGAGGCTCACCATAATCATCTACACATTAAATGGTTTTCTTTCTACATTCAACAACAACTTCATGAGCGTCTAACAAGTTTTTTTCCCAAGATTACCCTAGAAGAACCAAGAGAAACTACTTTGATATCTACTAAGGTGGTGAAGGGTCCCAATCCTAGTTCACAGTTCTAGAAATATGAGCATGTAGTCATCTTATCCTTAGAGGATGGTTATACTTGGTACCTAACTCCCTCTCCTTCCACCACTCACCCACACTTTTTCACCAAGGACGAAGATATAAAAGAATAAGTTTCACCAAAATCAAATAGGATAGAGATTTTTTTACACTTTAACAAGCCTAATGTTTCAATGCTTGTGCCTTGGTAGTCAACTTGTCTTTGGTATATTGTAAAAATTATCCTATGAGACCTATTTGCATCTCCTACCATTGGTTCTAAGGCTTTTTGTTTCTAATTATAAATGAGGTTGGTGCACTAAGTTAACTATAATTTGGTCATGTTATCCATAAGAAAAACATCCTTTATTTCTTACAAAGTTCTTGGTAGTGGGAGCACTAGACTATTGGTACATTACTATACAAGCATTTTTTTAAATTTTGAGATGAGTAAAAGTTGAACTTCTATTTATGACACTGATTATTACAAGCTCAATTTCATTGGGACTTGACACCATCTTGATAGTTGTTAAACTTATTTTTCTAGAAGTGTTGTTACCCTTTATAATGATTGGTGGTTCTTAGAGTTGGATGCACCCTAATTTTGATTTCCCTTGGAGATCAAACTAGAGTTAATTACCTAACTACAAGAATGATTGTCAAAGCCCCTCATCATATTTATTTATACCAAGAAAGCTTTGGTTATTGGTGCAGGAGCATCCACATTAAGATGGGATGTACCTAGACCATTGTGGGGTCAGTTTTCCTATTCTGTAATGATCTAGAACATTCTGTAAGCCGTTTTGGTAAGATCTAGAACATTCTGTAAGCCGCTTTGGCAAGAGATCTCTTTGGGTTAGTTTTCCTATTTTTGTAATAATCTAGAATGTTATGTAGACCATCCTAGCAAGTATAAATAGAGTTTTTAGGTTTAGATTTAAGTCAAGTTTTTGGATATGAAGTTACGGGGAGAAGAAATCCGTAGAAGAGCAAGTGTATATACTGTTCATTTGATTAATCAATTAGAAGAATATTATTATCTATCTCTTTTTGGTGTTGGTTCTTTTTGTTTCTACTTCTATTGAGTTTATCTCTGCATCATTTTTGGTATCAGAGCTTAGCAAAAGTTTTGGACAAAGGTGAATTGTGAGTTTGTGTTTGTTGTGATAGGTTGGGAAGAGAACCTATAGAGTGGCCAAAAGACTAGGTTGAGTGGAGAGAACCTAGATAGAAGAAAATGGTCACAAGAGGAGATTTATCTCATGATAAGAGGATACTTTTAGATGCATGGGTTTCATATTGTGATTTTTAGAAAAAGAAAAGAGAGGAAGAGATAAAAAAGAAAAGAGAAGAGGAAGCTAGAATGAATCAAGAGATAGAAGAGAAAATGAGATTCCTAATGAGGGAACTTAAAAAGGGGGAAGAAAATTTAGTGAGACTAAAAGAGGAGTTGAAGAAAAATATAGAAAAAGAAAATAGTGATTTGGAGAAACAATCCATTGAGATTACAGAAGCTTGTGGAGATGGAATAGAGAACTTGGTTGCCAATGAAGAGAAGACTTGTCCATTGGAAGGACAAAATGAACACATTGAGGCTGATATAAAAAGTTTGCAACAAATAGTTGTTGATGAACCTTATGATAAAAAGGTTCTTGAAGATAGGAAAGAGGTTGAAGTGGTAATTGTTGATGAGCCTTGTGATGAAAAGATTTATAAAGATGGAAAAGAGGTGGATGTGTTGGTTCTTGATGGAACCAAGAGATGGCATTTGAAGTTAAGAAATAAAGTGGTATGGTGTATCAAAAGGATAATAGTTGCAGCAAGGAAGAAGACTTGTGATGAAGCTAAGAAGATAGATAAGGATCAAATAGTGATGAATTTGTCTCCAAGCATGGAGATATTGCAGCATAAAGACATCGTAAAAATAGATGTAAAGGTTCCTAGAATGAACCAAATTAATGAATTCATATATGATGAGGTCTCATTTTTTTTTTCTAATCCATTTATTGTAGGTTTATAGGAGTTCTACTTGAATTCTTATGTGAAAGAGTTTTATGAAAATTTGAAAGTTGACTTGGGTACTTGGCAAGAGTACAAACAACAAATACCACTGAATTGGAAGACATGAAAGAGGAAGGACAATCCAAGGGACTTGGATTCTATTGTCCTTGGGTGTATGGAGTAGAAGCACCCACATAAAGATCCTTTCTTGAGATGTGCCAAGTGTAATACTCCAAAATTGGCTCATTGCCATTATACCAATTCTGGGCTATCAAATCAATGCTAAAGTCTTATTTCATTAGGCAAATTCTTGTTCTGACATTCGCTACTTAACTTAATTGTTAGATGCAAAAACCCCTAATCTACATTCATCATACTTATTATTTAATTCCTATAGTATTTACTCATATTAGTCACATTGAACCTATTTGATTTAAATTTAATTTAATCTAAAGTATTTATGCTTTATTAAATTAAATCATCACCTAAGGCTAATCTACTAAGGAATTAAATTTATTTAATTTAATAAATATGCCTATTATAATTAATTGAATGAAATTATTTAATTAAATGGAAAAGGTATTTATGAGGTCATATCTCATTTTATTAAGTTAAATATCTTTCCTAAATTATACTCTTCAGTTCAAAATGGAAAGTCCTAGTTAACTACTGATCAAACTAGAAATGATCCAAATCACTTTCTCTCACACCAAAGTCTATTTGAGTTAACTATTTCTTGCATTTAGGATCTGAGGCAATTAACTTCATCTAAATTTGGAATCTTCCACTATGACTAAAACTATGCTTCAATCTTGGTCGTCGATCTGAGTTGATCTCAACTATTGATGGATTCCAAGAATTCTATTTAAGAGGCTCATAATTCCTCATTATAGAGGTTGAAAATTATTGCTATCGAATTACTGCTGAATTCCATACTCATTTAAGTTTAATACTTTCATAAAGTTCTCATTTTCTTAGATTAATATCATTTAGAATTAATATGCATTCATTTAGTTAATTCTATTTATATGTTCTTAGATTAATTGAGCAATCATTTAGACTACATTGCATTCTCATATAGACTAGTTACATTCTTAAATCCTTCATTCTTAGAGGGTCTAGTTGCCTACATGTCAAATCTAAGGATATTAAATAGGCAAAATCCTTCTAGATAGAAGGCAACAGGTTGCCTTGTTGGACCTATTTTGAATGAACAATCTCATGTTCATCTCGAGATGAATCCCCATACATGACCATGTTGAAGTGTGTGTGTTACAATTGAGGCCACATTCCATGCATACATTTCTGATGCCCACTGTAGGGCCAAGAAAATCAATTTCTCTGGCCTCCTTTGTATTTTTTTAATGATATTTTAGCTCTATGTCTATACAGTTCCTTAGATTTTTGCACAAGATGATCCATTTTCATGTGAGGATTTAAGTTCTCATACAAAGATTCTTTCCTTTTTGCATGAGAAAGTGCCCCATTGTGCAAGTCTTCACGCAACACATTGTTTCTTCACACAAGTCGAAAAAGAATTTCACGTGGTTCTGCTCGAGATCTTGAAACAACAACTTCAATTTTAGTACTTTTAACATGCTGTTTATCTCATTTCATTAATGTGTTTTTCTTGAAATCTATGTTATTTTGTTTCTTTGATTTCCTGCAACTTAACTGTTGTCTATAGGATGATTTGTCAAAGATTCCTTATAAAACCTTCTCAAACATGGACTAACTTTTTGCTTGTAGGACAATTATCAAAGACACGTTTGTTGAAGAATAAATTTAAAACACACAAAATAATGTGTTTTCTTTCCTATTTTGTAAACTAGTCTAAATAGGGCTTGTGAACTTCTTAGGATGCAAGATGGAAGAATAGGGGATTATGCTCTTCACCACTTGTAGGTCATGACCAAGGGTGAATCAAAAACCTAGATGCTTCTGAAAGATGACATTTCAAGGGAGGCAAGAAACTTAGTGGTTCTCCAATGCTTGTTCTTTTCTATGATGAGATGATAGTTGCCTTTTTAAGGGAATCATAATCTTTAGGAAGGACGAGTCTGGATTGATTAAGATAAGTGGGTAATTAATCTATTCTGTGTGTTTGGGAGAAGAAATAAGCTAGAGAATTATGCTCTTTTCCCTTGAGGGAAATAAAAAACTTAGACCCTTAAATCCAGACCACCAGTCCATGTCAATCCTTTAGAGGGCTTGCTAGAGTGATCGAACCTTTGGGAATGACCCAAGTGAGCACACTCCTTTTGTTAGAGATTCCAACTCACTCTAATAAAGAAGCCTTGTAGAGTGAAAGACTCCAAGGCTGGATTAATTTCCTCTCCTTTACTCTTGATATCGCATGTCAAGGAGAGGCTCTATCTATGCACTAGTCGGTGCCGGCCCCTAGCTTGCTAAGCAAGTAGTGTGCACTTTCAAATGCTAGTGTGGGTTGCTGGCCTCAACTCCGCTTGTGAAGCCACTAGGGATTAACTTGAATGGAAGCCAAGTAAACACCTTTTAGCTAGAGACTACTCGGTTCACCTCCGAAAGGAGGCATAATCTTTGTGCAAGGAGGGGCAAGAATCTCTCTTATAGAACTCACCATAGGCATGTTACTAGATGTTTGAAGGTGGTATACGTGCTTGTCCCCTGCCACAAGGGCACTTGTTCAGCATATACTATTGAGTCTTTTGAATATACCAAAAACACAAGTGCCCTTTAGGGGGTGACATAGCTGTGTGAGGTACACACATGTGCATAATATGTGGGACAAAGGTTTTGCCTTCTCTACCATTTTCTATTTCTAGGGATAAAGCATGTTTGTTATCGAGTCTTCAATGTGTCCAAACTTCCTCAAACAAACTAAGAGTCGAGACTCCCTTGTCCCTTTGAGTTGCTTTGCCCCTTAGTTAGATTGTATTTGACTACTAATTGCTTCCCACTATCTTGTTCAAACACTTTTCCTTAATTGCAACTTGAAGCATTTGTTCAAACAATTTTCAGAGTTAACCTTGCTATCTATCCAACAAATTGGTCCAACTAGTTTGTCCAATCCATCCAAACAGTCAAGAAATCTCTTTGAAATCCCATGCTGTTGTCAATCTGATCCTGATTTTTGTGCACAATCTTGTATTTTCTCATGCAAGAATTCATCTTTTCAGATGAGATGGTTCAGGTCTTTGCACGAGAACTTGTGTATACCTTTGTGATATCTTGCTAATTGTCTTTGTTGTCCTTTCACTTCTTCACATGAGCCAAAGAAAGTCTTCGTGCAAATTTAAATTACTATTATGAGTCTTCACACGACCTGATAAAATTCCTCATGTGGCTCATAGAGAATCATTGCATGAGACCTTGCTCTAAAATTGTCAAATTAGCTTATTCGATCAATCTATGACCTGCATTCAATCTATTTCCTGCATTAAGTTGTCTCTTCTCTATTTGTACATAGTCCCAAACAATGTCATTTAGCTTAACTGAAGATTTGTGATCCGCATTTTGATCGATCTTGTCCTTTCATTCTCTAGATTCTTGTTCTTTAGTGCTTATCATACTCTGCATTACGTTAGTCATAACCTTTGGCTATTCTAGCCTTCAAATCAGACTACTCGTGCCTTTGTATACAACATTCTTGTCTTATCTTATTGAGACTAAGTTTTAGTGCGGTCCTTGTCCAAGTTCTTGCTTTTTGTCCTTGTCTATGACTGTCACAACAAGGAGTGGCAACATGTTTTATCCTCTTAGACTCAGGTGATGTCATGCTAGGGGTCATAATAATGGAAAAGGTCACCTACCTTTTGTTACAAAGCTTGCATCCAGTTCATCTAGTGAGGCATCTTCACGATCTCCCTCACCCATCAGGTCACCTCGAGTTCAACGAACATTTTCCATAAACTTGCAACAAACTAGGAATCCTTTGTATCAAGAGGATCCTAAGATAGGTAGAGGTCATGTATCTCCAAACAAAATGTTTGACTTCCTTTTCAAAGGACCTTTCAGAACACAACATACTAAAACTAAACACGTTCCTACAATGACTAATCATGAACCTGAACATGGTAGTCACAGTAAAAATCAAGAACCACCTAGGAATAACAAAGAGAAAGAGAAATACCATGACACTGATGAGGAACAAGAAGAGGTGGAAATACTCCCTAAACACATAGAAAAATGTCGAAGAGACAAAAAATTTCAAAAGGTCATGGGAATCCTACTCAACAAAGAGAAAGAAAAGTACTTTCTTAGACTTGCCTAAGAGGGAGCTAAGTTGCCCTCTCATTTCAATGTGGAAACCATCATCACACCTGAAGAATAAATTGAGACTTCCAAACTCCAAAAACAATTGAAAATTATGCAAGACCAACTAGCTCAGATGATGCATGAGAAAGAGAAACTCGCAAAAATGTACACATTAGATGCTCTTTGTCCATTTCCATTCAACAAGAGCATAAACATGCCTCCTTTCACATGAGGTGTAGAGCTACCTAAGTACGAAAAGTTGTATACACCCTAATTTGGTCGCTTAGACTATGGGCCCCCATTATTCAATTTATCAATTTATCAAATTTCTTGAATCAATGGTTTGCAATATTTTATTAAATCAATTCAAATCAATTTCCTTGATCAAATTTGATTATTTTATTTCTAAGGTTGATCATTTTATCCTAAGTCTTATTTAATTAAAAGAAAATCTCCTCTTTTAATTAAATAAAATAAGTCCCCATTTAATTAAAAGGAAACCTCTCTTTTAATTAAATAATTCATCCACATTTAATTAATTAAGAGAAAAACCCCTCTTTTAATTTAATTAAATATCTCCTATTAATTAAAAGAACTTGCTCCCTTTTAATTAAATAAAACTCTCACTTAAATATCTCTTGTTGATGAAAGGGAAATAAAATAAATTCTTTTATTTAATTTCTACACTTAAATGCACATATTTCTAAGTGGGACTTATCTTTTCACTTTTTTCTCAACCATTCCTCTTTTCTCATTGGTGGAATTTCGTCTCACATGGATCAAACTCTATTATCCCATATTGGTTGTGAGAAGCCTCTCACCTCCATAATTTCCTTTATAAGGGAGAGCCCTCTCCTCATTTTAGACACAGATGATGTTATTGTTATGTTGCAGGTTTGGAGAGAAATTTTTGAAGAAGGAAGTTTTGAATGCTAAAGCTTTTTGTGGAGAACTTCTATCTTCTTGTCTCATTCTCTCTTGCACCCATGGCTTTCATCATGAGCTTTTATCATTGCATTTGCATGTTAGTTTAGAGTCATATTTGCTTTCATAAGATTAGATCTTGCTTTCATAGATTAGATTTTGTGTTTTTCTTGCATTGTTATCATATAGATTAGTTTTCATCTCCATTTGCATAGATTTTGGATCTTTGAATCTCTCATTTCATGGTGTACTTGCATGGGCATGAACTAGGTCAAACTGAGGGCCTCCATTGCAAAACCCTTGCAGTCCATGACTGAGACCTCATTTTTGAGTAATCTTGAATATAATGATTCATAGAAGTGTGCTAACATTTTAGGCATACATTTTTGGTGCCCACCATGGGGCAACCCACCTTTGCTTGCTGGTTTTTGTGCAGATCTGTTTGTAGACTCAAAGAAACCCTGGATTTGAAAGATTTGCTCATATCTTTCAAACAGATGTGTATTTTGATCTAAATTTTTTTTGTATAGGGTGGTGATATATCCAAGAAGCTTTGGTCCAATTTTTAGACTTTTTTGAAACGTTTTTGAGCTTTTATGATATTTTCTTCATTTTTCATAAAAAAACATGTTCACGCATAAATCAGCACATTTTTCAAAAAAATTTATAGTTTCAAAAAGCTCTTGGAATTTTAAATAGAGTTGGTTCTTTGTGTTTCAATTTTAGAGGTCATATTATGGGTCAATAATTCAATTTGCAAAAACTGGTCTGTTTTTACAAAACAACTCCCTAGGGCACAAATTAAAAGATCTTTTCAAAATTTTTGCATTTTTGGAAAGCTCTCTAATTTTTGATAGGGGTTACTTTTCTGTATTTTGAGTTTTGCATCTGAATTCATATCATGTAGATCCTATCTTTATGACTAAGTCAAAAATCAATTGAAAAAAAAAGGCATTGAATGAATAGTTTGCATTTCATTTTTACAATGAATCAATGCATAATGTGGGCTTTCATTTGGGTTACTTTCTGATTATCATCACTCTTAAAAATTAGATTTCAGATCTAACCTTGATTTTGCATGAGTTGACATATATTGCATTCATGAGTTTGTTGCTTTGTTCGTTGCGAGCGAGCGATCAAGTGTAAACGAAAGGTACAACAAAGAAAAGATGCTTTGTGAGGATTACTAGGTAATTTTCTTTGACTAATAACACTTCATTTGGAGCTAAAATGAACATCTCTTGTGTCAAGCTTGTGTGTGTATTTCCTTTCATGTTTTCATTTTACAACACATGCATAATTTGATACTAGGTTGTGATCTCCATTAGTTTCCATTTAGCAGGCTTAGTTACTTGTGATAGATCTAATTAGCTATCTTGGGTTATTGGACTCGCTAATCCACTGACCCCTCATTCCACCCTGTGGTTGCAAGCTCAATACCATGTTAAACGGGGAGGGGTCTATAGGACAAAAGCATTAAATGTTCCACTAGGCAACCCTTTTGTGCTTTTTAGAACTCACTAGTTTCTGAGTTGTGGACTCATTTTGGCTTGTGTGAGGGGTTAAATGTTCCACATCTTTGGACTCACCTTGCATTAGTTAAAGCGTTAAGTGTACCACCTTGTGCTCTTTGGTTGCTTTTGGATAGATTTTCTTTCAGGAATTAACATCTGTACACACATAGTAATTAGGCCTCATGAAAACTATTCGTGGATCTTGAGAGAGTGGGTTCCTAGTGAAACTCCTCTCTACGATGGATTCCTTGTAGGTGGGGAGGATACTTTGAGCATCTCGCAGATAGATGAATCTTAAACTTGTTGATTGAGGCATCCTTTCTTCGGTAAGGTTGATAGATCACTAGGAGTTGATATCATAGATCTTTAAGAGATACTCTTAGTTTAGCGTGTCGGATTAATTTGTCTGCTTTGATTGGGATAAAAGTGAAAAGGTGTCAAAATGTTGGATTTGGAAGCTAAGTCTCCTTGTGGTACACTATTGTGAGTCGGTCACCTTTAGAGAGGGTTAACCGTAGCAGACAATCCCTCTACAGGGCAAACTGCATTGATGGAACCTCAAGCGGTAATAGCCATTTTTGCCATGGTAGTGACAACCACTATATAAATGTCCTTGTAGAAGAAATCTCCGCGGGTGTGGTTCATTGTGGGTTGTTAGATCTCTCCAGCAGCTCTTGAAGATTAAGTTCTCGGACTGTGTCAAAACCTCGGTGCGCCGGGATTGGAGGTCACCCCTGTGAGTCATAAAAGTTGCAGAGTCAAACCATTACTAAAAACCTTAGAGAGGCCAAACTTTTCATTTTCTAGGAATGTGTGCAATGATTGCAAAACTCTTTGAAAACATACACAATTAGCTCTCTTAGGATTAGCACAAACTAAGTCACTTGATTGTTCATGCGCAAGGTTGCTTTTGCCCTTGCTCATTGTTTTCAGACATGCTTGATATCACTTGCTTGCTGTTCTACATGCCTGTTTATCTACTTGCTTACTAAAATGATCAAATTTTCTATCTATTAAATTGAACTTGTCTCAAAAATTTGCTTAATCTGTTTGAAAAGTCCAGAAATCTTGCCAAAATCAGTCGCTGTTCTAAAACTGGTCTGCCTTCTCGCACGAAAACTTTTTCAGTCTCGCACGAAATCATTTTGTCCTTGTGTGAAATCATTTTATCCTCATGCGAAATTAAAACTATTTTCATGAATCTTTGCACAACCCAGTGAGCTTTCTCGTGCAAAATTAAAAACTATCACTGAACTTCACGTGAGCCATAAAACTTCCTCGCACGACCTGTAAAACTTCTTCGCGCGACCAATAAGGTTTCTCGTGCAAGACTTTGTGTCAGCATTTCCACTTTTGGTCTAATTTATCTATCTGTGATCTGCACACTACCTTTTTCTGCATCCGTTTGTCATTTTTTGTCTGCAAACATTCCTCAAACAGTGGCATCCTGCTTAGCTAATGACTTGTGATCCATACTTTAACTAGTCTTGTCTCTCAATTATCTTGCTCTTGTCCTTTAGTGCTTTTTGTACTCTGTGTCATGATAGTCATAATCTTTGGCTGTTTTAGCCTTCAAATCAGACTATTCATACCTTAGTATACTGCACTCTTATCTTGCTTTTCTGAGACTACGTTCTAGTGTGGTCCTTGTCTAAGCTGCTGCTTTTTGTCATTGTCTATGACTGTGGCAACTTGACTTATGTTCTAAAACTTGGCTGTCACTACTTGAAACATAGTACATCAAAATGGCTAACAAAAAATGTGCTAAATCCAATATTCCTAGTGAGGAAGAAGGGATTCTAATTACAAACATGAAGAAACAAATTGACACGATAAGTGCTCAACTTCAAAGACTAAAAGAAGAGGAAAATGCATCATCAAAAAAATTCTCCTTGAGAGAAAATTTCCCTTCCTCCTATGACAATCAAAAATCACATTCTTGTGATCTTGAATCCAAGATATCTAAGAACACTTCACAAACACCCAAGAAATCTAGGAATATCTTTGAAGAAAAACCTTGGGAATCTAAACCAAAGCGTGATTTCACCCCTTTGGGAAATCTTATGAATTAACCTTGGAAGAACTTCTCGAAGAAAAACTCATTACTTTACCTAAGCTCACTTTGGTGGGAGTTTCCTTTATGAGTAACTATTGTGCTTATCATAGACATAATTTACATAAAACTTCCCATTGTAAGGAGCTGAAAAACAAGATCCAAGATCTCTTTGACAATGACATAATTCAAAAATCTAAGCTCTCATATACTAAAGATTCTACTCTCAAGAAGGATCAACCTCATAAAACCATGTCTAGTAATGGTTCAAATGCAACTACTACTTCCTCCAACATACATCCACCTTCTAAATTGTCCAATCTTTCCAACAAATATTCACCAAAAGAATTCACTACTCCCCTAGTTGACTATGTGTACCCTCAAGGACTATCTTTAAAGGAAACTCAAGCTAATCTTGACTTAGCTGCAAACCTCTCCCATACTACACAAAGCAAAGATCCAAAACCTCCATGTGTTGCTCCTCCTATTATCCCCAATCCAACTATTCCTCCATTGTCCCTTCAAGATCCTATTATGGAGACTCTAGAAATATATTCAATACAGATTCAAATACTCCCTCATCCTTGGATTTGGTTTCATGTCAAGAGGACCACTCAAATGATGAAGAAACAAGTGTTGATCAAGACCAATATTCCTTCATCCCCTTTCAAGTCTTCCAAGATCTCGTGCCTCCATCTCAAAAGCCACATAGTCCTCCATCTCCCATGTTATGAACTTCTACTAAGCAAGATCAAGATATTCCTTCCACCATCCTTAAGGAGATTATAAAAGACCAAGAGAAGGATACTTTTCCTATGTTACCTAAAATTCCTTTTGAAGATAAAAGTGTTCCCTTGCTCTCTTATTCTACCTCGCTACATTCACTTCCAAACTATGCTCAAGCTTTAAATACTCCCGTCAAAGATATTGCTCCTATAATAGTTATTCATAAATCTATTGATGACTTTGGTCATATTGCTCACTCTAAAGATGCTGATATCCCTACTCATGGTCCATTCACATCTTCTAAATCTATCCTTGGTCCCTATCCATCCAAGCTAAAAAATTCAAGTCTTCCATCCATATTGGGACCTTATGTTCCTCCATCTCATATTGCCACTACTAGCTCATTACACATTCCTCCTACCCTACCCCAAGATCAACAAAGATACACATACTTGAACTCTTCACATTCATCTTTCCATCTAAACCAGTCATATTGGCCTCATTCCTCCACAAGTCCCAAGTCCTTTGGAAGCAATTTGGATGATCAACTCAAACACAAGTGCATGAATCCATCCTCAATAGTTCACTATGTCTACTCTAATCGACATGTGAACGTCAAGAAGAAAAAAACAAAAAAGAGACCACAAAGGTCCACTATTCAAAGAGCTCAACCAAAGAAAGTATGGGTTCTTAAATCTGTTATTGAAGAAATGCATTCCAAAACATCTAATGAAAAATCAAAAGCTATATGGATTCCCAAGTCTCTTTTGAAGGACTTGAATATCGAAAACAAATCAAAGTTGACATTCAAGCTTCCAAAGGCTTCCACTCCATCTTCTTCCAAACATCTTTCTAAAATGGTGTCAAAACCTTCTACTCCACCTTCCTCCAAAATGGCTTTGCTACCTCATATATCTAAGCCTCAATCTATTCCATCCATATTTCCTCCATCATTCCACTACCCTTCAAGGTGTGTGTCAATGTTGATCTTTCCTAATATCTCATCCACCCTCATGAGATTCTCTAAATCTTATGCCTGCTTGTCATCCTTGCTTGTTTCAGTCTTCCAAAACCAACAACCTTATCCTCCATCTACCTCTCATTTTCCTATCTCCCTTCATTACCTTATCAGCATCTTTGAGCGTACCTTGCTATGGCCTTGTCTTATCATAACTTATCTTTCTTATAGAAGTGCTATCTCATTTGAGAAAGGCTTGAATTCTTTCCAAAAACTCTAAAAATTCCAAAAAAAAGAAAAGAAAAGAAAAAGAAAAAGTGCCTTGGTGAAAACCTGGAAACAGGCGCCTTGGTAGCAAAAGTAAAGAAAAATAAATCCGTCCTATGGTGAAAACCACTTCTTGTGGCACCTTGTACAAGTACCATGATGAAAACCTGGTAAACAGGCATCATGCGTAATTCTTCCATCTATGACATCCTATCATGATCTTGCTTATCCTTCAGATGACATCATTTCCAAAGTCATTCACTCATAACCTCCATAGAAAACTTTGTTATCCTATTTAGTTAACCCTTTGGTCTTGATCAACGAAAGAAAGAAGAAAACTCAGTTCTTAGCAATCTCTTGACATGGTCATTTTCTTGGATTACCTACACGACACCCTTCACTACACCATGAGCTTATATTGTTATCCTTTTCCCTAGCTTGGGTAATCTTGTGAAGACTTTCCTTGAGGGTAACATTCACCACTTCATACTCCTTGTCTTTCCATCTCTACTTATCCACCAGCTTGCTACTACATCTCATCCTACACCTTGCTAGACACTGGAACAAAATCAAGGTGATTCTTCTTGAGAGCTAGTAATCTCTGAAAAAATCTAAAAATTGGAAAAAGTCCTGAAAAAAATTGTTACCCTGGTGAAAACCTAGCAAAAAGCTGCCTTGGTAACACCAAAAAAATCAAAAAATTGAAAAATACAAAAAAATAACAAAAAATAAAAATACAAAAAAATCAAAAAATAAAAAAATACAAAAAAATCAAAAAAAGAAAAAAATACAAAAAAATTGAAAAACAAAAAAAACAAGAGCCATTGGCGAAAACCTGGAAATAGGCATCATGGTAGCAAAAAAAAGAAAATCTTGCCAAGAAGGTGAAAACCTGGTAAACAGGTGCCTCTTGTTCCCAATGCTCCATCTGGCTATTCTGTACAGTCGCTTTCATGCTTTTGCTTTCTTGCTTTTCCTAGTCATGTATCAATGGATTGAGTCTTGTCCCAGCTTCAAGGTTCTCCTCATAGAATCTCTTTCGTGATAGTCACCAGTTGTTTCAAATTGCGTCTGCCTACTGTCACTAGTGTCACGCTTTTTGAGATTCTCCTCATAGAATCTCTTTCGCAACAGTCACCAGTTGTTTTAGCTGTGTCTGCCTATTGTTGCTTAGGTCACATCTTCAGCTTCATTTATGGAAGATCTCTATTGCATCAGTCATCGTTCATTCTAGCTGTGTCTGTCTACTGTCGCCTAGTCCTCTTTAGGTTGTTCATCGTGACGATTCCTCTTTGACATCAGTCACCAGTCGTTCTGACTGTGTCTGTCTACTGTTGTCACCCTACTAAAGAGATTTCTTTTGAATGTATTCTGGACATTAGCACTTGACATCAATCCCAAAACATTGAACTCAAAACTGATGTACTTGTTTGGATATGCTGAGCATTTTCTTTGTTTTCTTTGTTTTTCTTTATCATATCTCCTCGAGCAACTCGATGATGTCATCTTTGACTAGAGAAGTAATGACTGGAGGCATGATCTTTTTCTTTGCTTACTGTTTATGGTTTAGTTCTAATAAGTTGATCTACTCCTATAAAAGAGGTGTCCACTATAAGATCCTCCATCTTGTATTGGATGGCCGTGTGTACCTCAACTTCTTTTATAACAATACATCAATAATGTTGGTGCTTCTCCTTGTTTGTTGGAGTGAACTCTTCATGCTACATTAAATACTAATACTCATCCTGCTAAGTGAACATACAGGTCACTGTGAGTTTATCTAGCACACTTTTGTCTCAGGTTACGAATGCAAGGGTTGTTGCGGACATAATGAATACTGAATGCTTAGCATTAGAGGGATCTCCTGTGTGTTTGGTGTGCCTTTCATGCAAGCAACATTTTGGTCATCCTAGCATTTATGCTTTGATGCTTATGTTAACTTGCTACATTAAAAGGGACAAATGTTCTGGTCATTCTGGCTTCTTGTGCCTCGAATGCTTACATTTAATTCCAACAAACCAATAAGGTATGTTATATTCATATTTCCATGATTGCAATGTCAGTGGGAATTGTATGACCTACGAGCTTTGTTCTATATCCGGTGATGATTAAATATTGAGGCTTGGTAACTAGACCTAGGGTTGCATTTAACATAGTCTCGCATTGCATACTTCACTTGTATAAGCATGCGATTCAATTGCGAATCTACTTTCACCTTCTCTGATGAGGGATTGTTGATCTCTTCAAAGTATCATGTTCTTCACGACTGCACAAATGATCGATTAATCACTCTTTTGGCTACTTTGGCTGCTTAGAACCCATTTTTTTGGGATCAAATTCGAAATCTGACACACTTAAGTGGCTCGAAAATGCATTTTAGAATTTTGGGCAATCCAAATTCTTTTGATACTTTTGCGATTCTTGGAATCTTTTCAAATCAAACTTGGACTTTTGGACCTCAAAATCACTTCGGATCAACTTCCACATTTCTTCAGATCATTCTGATCTCTTCAATTTCTTCTGATCATTCTGATCTCCTCATCTTTTCTTTAGATCGTTCTGATCTCTTCAATTTATTTTGATCATTCTGATCTCCTCATCTTTTCTTTAGATCATTCTGATCTCTTCAATTTCTTCTGATCATTCTGATCTCCTCATCTTTTCTTTAGATCATTTTGATTTCTTCTACATTCTGTTGAATCTCAAAATTGATATACTGCTTCACATCATATTTCTGCTGTGTCATCTTTCGATTTCGCTCCCAAGGGGGCAGGATGATTACATCATTGAATACTTATTGCTCAGGGCATCTCGTTCCCATCTTATGTCCTCGTCACCTGGGGCATCTCATCACTCAGGGCATCTTGTTCCCTTCTATCTGGCATCTTTGCTATCTATCTTATCTTTTCATCAATTGATCAACCTTATAATAGCTCCTCTCAGAGTTCAATGGACAGTTATTGGGATAGTCTAAACCTCGACTCCTGAGGATCAAGCCTCATTCTGGGGATGATCCTACGACTCATGATTAGACTTTGTTATCTTTTAGCAATCTCAGGTATCTAGGTGTTCTATCTGGATCCTTGAAGGTTAAGCTCCGTTCTAGAGATAATCTTCTAAATGCTTTCAATCTCAGGTATCTAGGTGTTCTATCTGGATCCTTGAAGGTTAAGCTCCATTCTGGAGATAATCTTCTAAATGCTTTCAATCTCAGGTATCTAGGTGTTCTATCTGGATCCTTGAAGGTTAAGCTCAGTTCTGGAGATAATCTTCTAAATGCTTTTAATCTCAAGTATCTAGGTGTTCTATCTGGATCCTTGAAGGTTAAGCTTCGTTCTAGAGATAATCTTCTAATGCTTTCAATCTCAGGCATCTAGGTGTTCTATCTAGATCCTTGAAGGTTAAGCTCCGTTCTGGAGATAATCTTCTAAATGCTTTCAATCTTAGGTATCTAGGTGCTCTGCCTGGATTCCTTGGGATTAAGCTCTGTTCTAGAGATAGTCCTTAAAAGCTTAGCAATTGGTCTTCGTATCATCAACTTGAGAACCAATCCTTAAATTAAATCACTTTTAATAAATACACCTATCTTGATTAATTAAATGTAATTATTTAATTAAATGAAAAAGGTATCTTCATAGTTGCACTTGTGACTAGTGATGATTGCGTGATTTTTTTGATTTTCGTTAATAATGGCCCAATGATGAAAATAAGTTCTTTACATTCTCTAATGAATGATGAACACAAAATCCTATGTTATAGTTGCTCTTTTGCAAGTACACCATTGCATTTTCATGTAGCTTGCATTATTAGACTTCATGTTAGTTTGCATTTTTAGGCTGCATTATGAGTTTGAGAGGGTTCTCCCTTCATCTTTATTGTGGACTTTTAATCAACTGTGGTCATGTTTTGATCTTCATTTCCTTATCTTCTTTCATGATCTCAATCAAAATTTCTATCTTAAACAGTTGATTGATTTTGGGGCATTTTCTTTTCTTCTTTCTATTTTCTTTCCATATCTTTCAAACTCCTATCTTCCATTTTCTTTATTCCCCACTTCTTTTCTTCTAAAATCACCTTTGGGGCATAATATTTCATGCTTGATGATCTACCTTGGTTCAATGATTCTTATATCTTTCATCTTACATCAAGAACCTTATCTTTTGTTCGATTTGATCAAATTTATCAATTTGTTGTCTCTCCTTTATCTCATTTCGATTTCGATCATGAGGGAGCAATAATTATTAACTTCAATCTTTGATTCAATTTCTTTTTTTGACTACATGTGTTCCCAAATCGATCACACATTAGTCAAAGAGGGGCAAATGTATACACCCTAAAATGGTTGCCTAGACTATGGGCCCCCATTATTCAATTTATCAATTTATCAAATTTCTTGAATCAATGGTTTGCAATATTTTATTAAATCAATTCAAATCAATTTCCTTGATCAAATTCGATTATTTTATTTCTAAGGTTGTTCATTTCATCCTAAGTCTTATTTAATTAAAATAAAATCTCCTCTTTTAATTAAATAAAATAAGTCCCCATTTAATTAAAAGGAAACCTCTCTTTTAATTAAATAATTCATCCACATTTAATTAATTAAGAGAAAAACCCCTCTTTTAATTTAATTAAATATCTCCTATTTAATTAAAAGAACTTGCTCCCTTTTAATTAAATAAAAATCCCACTTAAATATCTCTTGTTGATGAAAGGGAAATAAAATAAATTCTTTTATTTAATTTCTACACTTAAATGCATATATTTCTAAGTGGGACTTATCTTTTCACTTTCTTCTCAACCACTCCTCTTTTCTCATTGGTGGAATTTCATCTCACATGGATCAAACTCTATTATCCCATATTGGTTGTGAGAAGCCTCTCACCTCCATAATTTCCTTTATAAGGGAGAGCCTTCTCCTCATTTTAGACACGAATGATGTTATTGTTATGTTTCAGGTTTGGAGAGCAATTTTTGAAGAAGGAATTTTTGAATGCTAAAGCTTTTTGTGGAGAACTTCTATCTTCTTGTCTCATTCTCTCTTGCACCCATGGCTTTCATCATGGGCTTTTATCATTGCATTTACATGTTAGTTTAGAGTCATATTTGCTTTCATAAGATTAGATCTTGCTTTCATAGATTAGATTTTGCACTGTTCTTGCATTGTTATCATATAGATTAGTTTTCATCTCCATTTGCATGCATTTTGGATCTTTGAATCTCTCATTTCATGGTGTACTTGCATGGGCATGAACTAGGTTAAACTGAGGGCCTCCATTGCAAAACCCTTGCACTCCATGACTAGAGAGCTATGAGTCGCCATTTGAGACCTCATTTTTGAGTAATCTTGAATATAATGATTCATAGAAGTGTGCTCACATTTTAGGCATACACAAGTAGTTTGGCACCATTGATCTCCAAGATCACTTGTGAGAATATGGTGCCTTTTATATGGAGTTTATACATGATCAGACATACCTCATGTGTTTATTCCATAGGAGCCTAGGTGGTCAGGCTTTGGAATGGTTTTCACACTTACCTCCTAGTATCAAGACGTTTGATGAAACTACCAACTTATTTGTCCAAACACCCTGTCAACATTCGAGATCTATGCAACCTTAAGCAGAAAGTTGGAGAACCTTTTCTCACATTCCTCCAATAGTGGAGACAACTTCACACTAAGTATTTCACACAAAATTCCAGAAACGAAAAAGCTTGACATTTTCATTGATAATCTTTTACCTAATTTTAGGTATAGAGTCCAAATTCAAGGTCCACATACCTTTGAAGACATGATCATACATGTTATTTGCATCGAGGAATTTATGGTCAAGAAAGGTGAACTCACTCTTCAAAAGGAAACAAAATAAGGTTCCACCTCCAACAGGGATAAAACCAAATATGTCAACAAGAACCTAGGAATTGTACATGACGGAGTGGTTGACAATATAACTCCTAAACCTGCTAAGGTGGTGTTTAATTTCACTGATAACCTCAAAGTGTCAAAACAAGCTGAAAAGCCTCCTTCAGATAAGTAGACATCTAGGAATAGACTGAAAAACTCATGGGCTACGTGTCCTAAGAGAGAATTTACACCTTTTGGAGAATCACTTGATGTGGTTTACAAGACATTATTACAAAACAAACTCATATCTCCATTGGATAACACTCAACCCTATGATTCGCAACCTCGACCACCATGGTGGAGCGAGACATCATACTATGAGTATCACCAAAATAAGGGTCACAATATTGTTAATTGTGTCAATCTGCGTCACAAGATCCAGGATCTAATAGACAATGGTGATATAGTTGTGGATGGTCACAACAAAAACTTAGATCACAAGGCATTCAAAGAGCCTTTTCCAACCTATGAAAAGGGAGAGAGTTCGAAACCAAAACCCAACAACAATGTCAACTATGCATATTCCAATGATGACAATATGATTAACATGGTTGAACTGGTGGATTTTGAATACTGCAACATCATTATCATTAAGGGAAAGCAAGATAACAATAAACCCAAGACACTATTTGTCTTGAGGGGACCTACTTCCAAAATAATGGATAACACACCTTCACAACATTGTGCTAATGTTGTTACACACTCTCATGCCAAGTTGGTGCTCAAAGGCCTTGCGCCTTCTACTCCCAATCTTGAACAACATAAAGACAAAGCCCTTGCTGGTCCATCTGGTAAAGGTGCAAAACTCACAACAAACTCAACGGTGACGAGTTATAGTGTTCTCAATCAACTGAAACAAACTAATGCTCAGATATCTATCTTTGAGCTGCTTAAAATCTCACCTACTCATAGGCAAATTCTGGACAAAACCCTCATTGAGGCAAATGTTCCTCAAGATCTTGATCTTGAGTGATTTCAATCCATGGTAGGTCACCTGACTTCACCTTATCTTATGACCTTCTCAGAGGAGGATGATAACTCACTGAGTCACCCACACAATCAACCTCTACACATCGAGGTTATGATCCATTAGACACATGTTTGTTGGGTACTCATTGATAATGGTGCTGGCCTAAACATTGTCTCTACTACTCTACTTAGACAATTGAATTATTTTGAGGACTCTATTGATCCTCAATGCAAGATCACTATTAAAGCGTATGATGAAGTGGAATGAAAGTCTCTAGGTCTTGTAGTCTTACCCATTCATGTTGGTCCTGTAGAAAGGGATGTCACCTATTAGGTGCTTGACATTCCCTTGGCTTACAACATTCTGTTAGGACGACCATGGATACATGACATGCACACTATGCCATCCACATATCACCAATGCATCAAATTCTCATTTCATGGCTCTGAAGTTACTATTCCTGCCACTACTAGCTATACCTACAATATGCTCAAGGCTGCTTAAACTTTCATTCTTGCTAATCATGAATCCACTGATTATCATGACAATAAGCTGAAACAAATTGAGCAGTCATTCAAACTGAAAGAAACTGGCATGGGAGAATATCATATTGAACCAGTGCTATCACTAACATCTCTTCCAGAGTCTCCTCGTCATTATGGGAGACCCTCAGAGGCAAAGAAGCCGTTCATGCTGATACCTCAGACAGTATAATGACACTTTTGTCAAGGCTATAGTTTCTTTAGAGGATGAAAGTGAAAAAAAAGCCATTGCTAGATGGCTTTATAGAGAAGAGGCTCCGGTAGACTTAATAGAGCAAGCTTGAGAAATCACTCCTGAGAAATATGGACCTAGTCTTAGGCTTATGAAGCATTTTGGTTACAAGGGAATTGGCCCTATTGGGTGCAATAACAATGGCCTAATTGATCATATCAAGGGAAAAGCTTGAAGCAACAGTGATAAAACTAGCCTAGGATTTAAGAAGGTTCCTTTCCATTTGGGACCTAATGAATTCATACTAGAACCTAAAAGTTCATCTGGAAATGAGTCACAAGCTGAGTCAAACACTCAAGAGGAACAATCTGACAATGAGGATCCCTATCCTTATCCTATTCCTCATGATTTCACTAAATTCTTTGCTGAGCTAGATGACTTTGTGCCATGTGTTAGCACTGTGGATGATACTAGTGATTCTTCCAAGGACAATACTGAGCAACCCAAAGATCATTCAGAAAATGAATAGTCTAGTTAGTCATTACGTATTGAGTATTTGTGTAAGAACCTAGATGAGGAAGGAAAGTATGTCCCTATCACTATTAGGGAGTTGATTCTAAGGAATATGAGTTTGACTCTCTTTCAGAAGTGACTACTGATAAAGACATTGACCAAGTGCATGTCTATGAAAACCAAATTGAAGCGGGTGAAATGTCTAGGGTTAGGTTGGATGGGTCTAATCCCACTACTATCCTAGAGTCATCAATTGCTAACGTTAGTACTTAGAGGCATTCGAACACATTTGTGGATGAAGTTGCTATAGGTCTCGAATTGTTGGTCCAAGCACTTAATGACTATACCATGAATGCAATTGAACTAGCCACTACTCTTTCACTCACACATCCTGAGCTTATAGATTGGAACCCTAATGCATCTTGTGAAGTCCCCATGTTCCAAAATGACTATGCTCTCACCTACTACCTAAACGCTTTCAAACCTATAACATCTTCCACTAATGAATAGAACATCAACATGACTGAAGTTGACATCAAATATCTCAGTCATACAATTAAAAAGAAAAATGCAAAAGGTTTGATGGTGAAAACCACATTGTGGCAGTGTTAGAACCCAAAAAAGTAAAAATAAAAGATGTATCCAATAGTGAAAACCTCTCTAAGGCACCTGTGGATGAGATATTTGATGTGCTTCCAAGTCACTTTTAGGAGAGATCATCAGTATTGATAGAGCCAACACAACCAATTAACCTGGGTACTAGAAAAACATCCTCCTATGGTACATCTGGCACATTCATTGTCACCTGGAGAAAATGAAAAGTTCATTGCCTTTTTCAGAGAAAAGAAGATAAATTTTTCTTGGACATACTCTGACATGCCAGGAATGGATCCTGATCTTATCATGCATCACTTGTCCATAGCACTAGGCATCAAACCAGTTAAACAAAAACTTTAAAAAATGCATCCTCACGTTGCATTGCTCGTCAAAGTAGAACTGGAGAAGCTTCTAAAAGCTGGTTTCATCTGTGCAATTGATTATGTTGATTGGATATCCAATATTGTTCCAGTCTCCAAGCATGATAAATCTATCAGGGTTTGTACTGACTTCCATGATCTCAACTTGGCATGTCCTAAGGATGATTTTCCACTTCCCAATATTGATATGATAGTGGACATGATGGTCGGCTATGAGATGTACTCACTAATTGATGGGTTTTTTTGGTTACAATCAGATAAAAATTGTGCCAGAAGACTAGGAGAAAACTGCTTTCACATGTGCATGGGGGACCTTTTGCTGGAATGTAATACCATTTGGTTTGAAAAATGCTAGAGCAACCTATCAACGAGTAGTAACTACAATTTTCCATGACATGATGCATAAGACCATGGAGGACTATGTGGATAATACCTTGGTCAAAGTACTAAACGCAATACTCATCTACAAGATTTGGGACCCATCCTAGATCATATGGAAAAATTTAGTCTTTGACTCAATCCTAAGAAATACACATTTGGTGTCACATCAGGGAAGTTTCTGGGATACATAGTGTCCACAAAAGGAATTGAGGTGGATCTAGAGAAAGTATAAGCAATAATGGATATGCAACCACCTCAAAACATCAGCCAGATGAGAGGTCTACAAGGAAGACTCCAATCTATTTGTAGGTTTATCTCACAATTGGTGGATAGATCACAACCCTTCACAAAGACTTTACATAAGGGTGTGAAATTCAATTGGAGCCAGGATTGTGAGCAAAGCTTAACACAGATCAAACAATACCTTGCCAATCTGCCAATCTTGATGCCTCCTATCCATGGGAAGCCTTTGCTTTTGTACATTTCAGCAACTGAAACATCTTTGGGAATTCTATTGGCTTAGGAAGAAAATGACAACAAAGAAAGAGCTATTTACTACTTGAGTCAAACACTAATCTCTTATGAGAGGAACTACATCATGATTGAGAAAGCTTGCTTGGCAATTGTCTTTGCTTCCCAAAAGTTGAGACACCACATGCATGCCCACACTACATGGCTTGTGGCTAAAATAGATCCACTAAAGTACTTGCTCAGTAAGGCCACTCTCACAAAAAGATTGGCTAAGTGGGTTATGATACTCAGTGAGTTTGTTATTCAATATGTCAAACGCAAAGCTATCCAGGGATAGGCGATTGTAGATCAGCTGGCTAATGCACCTATGCAGAGTCTTTTTCCAATGAACATTGATTTCCCTGATGAGTCAATCTTGACACTTACACACCAAATGTGGGTCATGTTCTTTGATGGGTCCTTCACACAACAAGGATCAGGTGTTGGATTACTCTTCATTACACCACAGAGATATTCATTGTGCAAAGTGTATACAATTTTGTTTCCTTGTACAAATAACATTGCTAAATATGAGGCTTTGATCAATGGCATAAAAATTGCAGCCAAATGGAGAGTGGATCAGTTAGACATCTTTGGTGACTCTTAGCTTTTTATCAATTAGGTTAATAATGTGTACCAAACAAAGGATGAAAAAAAAATTCCGTACAAGTGCATGGTTGATGATTTAAAGAAGTATTTTGCACACATTACCTTCCAACAAGTTCCATGAGCAGATAATAAAGTGGCTGATGCCATGGCTACTTTGGCTTCCTTACTACAGATGCTTGAAAATGATCTTCGACATGAGTTCTTGGTGGAAGCATTACACTACCCAGCCTATGACACCCTTGATTCTAGGATGATCTATTCTATTGTAGGACAAGAATCATCTCACTACCATCACATTTATTCCTATCTCTACAATCAAACCATTTCGAAAGGTCTAACCTAGAATGAGAAACATTACCTAATCCATAATGCCTTGTAGTATGTTATTATTGCTGATGATCTATATAGGAGAGGTCTTGACGGAACACTCGTTAGGTGTTTAGAACCCGAAGAGTCCAAATGTGCACTAATTGACATTCATGAGGGTATTTGTGGATCTCACTCAAATGGCTTGACACTAGCTCGCAAACTCCTTAGAGCTGATTACTATTGGCCTAAACTGGAGCAAGAAGCTATCAAGTAAGCTAGATCTTGCAACCAGTGTTAGCTTCATGGGAACTTGATCCATGCTCCAGCTAGAGAGCTAATTCCCTCTACTACAACATAGCCATTTCAAGAATAGGCCTTCGACTTGGTGGGTTAGATTCACCCAACCTCTTCTAATGGACATAAGTTTATTATCATGGCTACATATTACTTCATGAAGTAGGTAGAGGCAATACCTCTCACAGTTGCCATTGGAAAAATAGTAGCTCTTTTTATCACAAACTACATCATTTGTAGATATGGTATACTGTCCTCACTCATTACTAATAATGGAGGAAAATTCAAGAACAAAAACCTCAAGGTACTATGCAAGAAATTAAAATTCACACAACATTGGTCTTCCATTTATTACCCCCAGGGTAATGGCCAGCCTGAGGAATCCAATAAGGCAATCCTCAAAATTCTTCATCGCACAGTCATTAAATCAGGGAGAGATTGGCATCTCTAGATTAATTAAGCCTTGTGGGCATATAGGAAAAGCATTAGAACTCCAATGGGCATGACTCCCTTTTCTTTGGTGTATGAAGTGGATGCTATGCTTCCAATAGAGGTTGATATTCCTACCTTGAGAATCTCTATGAAGGTTCTTATTACTGATGATGACTATAAGATAGCTCGACTTCAAGAGCTAGTGTTATTGGATGAATGTTGACAAGTGGCATGTGATCATCTGCAAGCATATCAACAATAAATGTCAAGAAGCTACAATCAGAGGGTCAGGCCACGTGACTTCCAGTTGGGTGATCTCGTCCTGAGAGAGAACCCTAAGAATCAACATCAACAAGTCCAAAAAGGGAAGTTTAAACCAAACTGGCTTGGTCCTTACATCATTACTATAGTATATGGATCCAACACCTATTAGATTTCCACAACTAAAGGAGAAGTGCTCAAGGAACTTGTCAACAATCTCCACTTGAAGTGGTTTTACAGTTGATCTGATACCAATAGTTCTTTGTACGTATCTAAATGTCTTGAAAAAAATCACAAAAATTAGAAAAAGTCCTGAGAAAATCTATTATCTTGGTGAAAACCTAGCAATAGGCACCTTGGTAATACCAAAAAAATTGAAAAATCAAAAATACAAAAAAAAAAATCAAAAAGAGAAAAATACAAAAAAAAAAGAAAAAAAAAAAAGTGTCATTGGTGAAAACATGGAAACAGGCATTATGGTAGCAAAAAAAGAGAAGCTCTGCCAAGAAGGTGAAAACCTGGCAAATAGGTACCTCTTATTCCCAATGCTCCATCTTGTAGCGCATCTTTTGATTCTCTGTATAGTTGCTTTATTGCTTTTCCTACTTTCTGCTCATTTATCCATGGATTGAGTCTTGTCATAGCTTGGGGGAGATCCCCTTTAGTGTCACTCTTTTTGAAATTATCCTCATAGAATCTCTTTCGCGACAGTCACCAGTCATTCTAGCTATGTCTGCCTACTATCGCTAGTGTCACTTTTTTTGAGATTCTCCTCATAGAATCTCCTTCACAACAGTCACCAATCATTTTGACTGTGTCTGCCTGCTATCGCTAGTGTCACTCTTTTTGAGATTTCCTCATAGAATCTCCTTTGTGATAATCACTAGTCATTCTGACTGTGTCTGCCTACTATTGCTAGTGTCACTCTTTTCAAGATTCTCCTCATAGAATCTATTTTGAAACAGTCACTAATTTTTTTAGCTGTGTCTGCCTACCGTTGCTTGGGTTACGTCTCTAGATTCCTTTATGGAAGATCTCTCTTGCGATGGTCATCAATCATTCTGGCTATGTCTATCTACTATTGCTCAGTCCTCCTAGGTTCTTCACCTTGAAGATTCCTCTTTGACCTTAGTCACTAGTCGTTCTGACTATGTCTGCCTATGGTTGTCACCCTACCAAAAAGATTTCTTTCAAACATGCTCTAGACACTGAGACTTGACATCAATCTTATGACACAAAAATGGACTCAAAATGACATACCTGTTTAGATATTCTAAGCATTTTCTTTGTTTGCTTTGTTTTCACTTTATCATGTCCCTTTGAGCAACTTGATGATGTCATTTCTAATTAGAGAAGTAATGACTGGGGGCATGATCTTTTCTTTTCTTTCTATCTGTAGTTTAGTTCCAATTAGTTGACAAATTCCTATAAGAGGGGTGTCCACTATAAGAGCCTCAATCTCATACTGGATGGTTGGGTGTACCTTGACTCCTTTTATATGAGTACATCAATAATGCTAGTTCTTCTCCTTGTCTGTTGGAGTGAATTCTTTATGCTATAGTAATATCTAATACTCATCTTGCTAAGTGAATGTATGAGTCACTGCGAGTATATATGACACATTTTTTTCCTAGGTTACAGGTGCAAAAGTCATTGCGAACATACTACTTACCTATTACTTAGCATAAGAAGGATCTTCCATGTGTTTGGTGTGTCTACATGCAAGCAGCATTCTAGTCATCCTAGAGTTTATGCTTTGATGCTTATGTTAACTTGCTATATTAAAAAGGACAAATATTCTGGTCATTCTGGCCTCTTGTGCCTCGAATGCTTACATTTAATCCTGGAAAACCTATGACGTATGTCCTATTCATATTTCCATGATTGCAAAGTCAGTGGTAATTATAGGATATATAAGGTTCATTTATTTATAGTGATGATAAATTGTCGAGGCTCGGTAACTAGACCTAGGGTTGCATTTAATATAGTCTTGCATTACATAATTTACTTGGATAAGCATGCAATTCAGTTGTGATTATGTCTCTATTCTTTGTCATGGGGGATTGGGGATCTCTTCAAAAGTATCCAAATTCTCCATGGCTGCACAAGCGTTTGGTTCGTTGGTTCACACTCCTCAATGGAATACCTATTACTATCAAGCAAAAGCACACAACACTAAATGCGATGTTAGTTCATTTCCATATGCATTGCATCCATATACTCGTATCATCTAATCTACATAATCACATCACATCACATCAAAGTACACATGCATCCATAACACTTAACACATGCATCTCATAATCATCAATATCTCATAAACATCAAGGTAAAGCAGACATAGATAATGACATGTACACAATGATACTCAGCTCAAAATCTTGTTTAATATTTAAAAAAATGTGTCAGTACAAAAAATGGGCACTACTCAAGCACTACTGATCAAAATGGTACAAAATGGTGTTGGCACACCAATTGATACATAGCCAGATATCAAAATCAAGAACTAGGAACACAACATCTAACTTTTTCCTATGCTCTCATCTCTAGGAGGAGCAGGTGGAGGAGTAGGCGGTGGCATGTCAGGTTTGGTAGGAGGTCATGCACCCCTGGACTCACGAGCATACTGTGAGAATCACTGAACTTGCAGAGCCTCATGAGGCATCACTGTGGAGTATGATACATAATAAAAGGCTACTTAGGCTACCTATAATTAGACCTCATCCTGCAGCATCTCTTTCCTCTTCTCAACAGTCTATACTCTCTCTCCATCGGCTGATCTCTCAATCTCACTTTGGAAGTTGTGCATCTCTAATAGCTACCTGAATCTGCAAATCTCCCAACTATTGGGAGGCCTAACGAATCCACTCGTAGTAGCATCACACTATTTCTTATGTCCTAGCAATAGGTTGATCAAGCATATCCTCATCTAGTATCTCAGGTGCCTGCTACTACTATGGTACCTACTATTGTTGTGGTGCTTGCTACTATGGCGCCTACTCCTCGGTCCTCAACCTCCTTCACTAACCATGCTCTATCCTGCTACCTCCAACACCTATGTCAGATCCCATCTATCATGGGGGGATATGCACCTATTGAGTCCTATGTCAGACCTGTGGCTGCGAATGTGGTTGCTATTGCTGCTGAGGTGCCTCCTGCTACTATGGTGCCTGTCACTGGGGAGCTTGTGCAACCATCCCCAAAGGATCTGTGAATCTCAAGAATGGGTGACTGATCAAATGAACTTGATATGCAAGCATCATCCCTGCATCTGCTATCTCTAGGAGATAGTCCCACTGTGTCATAACCAAGTTGCACACATCTATTATGGATCAGCTTGGATCTAGTCATGGTGGCCATCCCCACTCTATGTCCTTCACAGCCTAGCGTAGGCATAGTACTCTTGTGAGATATCATGTAGTCAACCGTACTGCCACCACTCCCATGAAATAGTGAACCTCTCAATAAGATGTGATGTCTTTCCCAATAGTGGTTGTGAGTAGAACATCCATCCTAGCTCTATAGGAGTGTCATCCCAATCCTATGTCTCTCACTAGGGCTACCATATGATGGAGACTAGGTCATTAAGATGACTCCTCTAGTGCTTAGTCTTACCTAGGGCAACCTGGGTAATGTGTCCTCAATATCTATAGATATATGGCTCCATCGGCTCATAGGTGTCCTTATGAATGGGTCTACACAATGGTAAATGCTCCCATGCCCAGATCTATAGCACATACACCCTAGCGGCCATAGTCTTCTTCCCATGGAAGAATATTTCATGCATCTCGTGAAACTTGTGTTCAAGCATGGACTAACCCCATCCAAATATCTCTGGAGAATCCAACATCCTCAATAATATAACCCCCCAACTGCACTCCAGTCCATGCCGTCCCTTGTTTGACATCAAAAAATAGTTGAGAAAGGTCGCTAACACTACTAGCAATATGTTTCACCCCATAAGTGTGTAACAACTCATCTCAGGTGATGGCTGGTGTTGGTGTTTTAAACTGCACTAAAACTACTAAGCAACAAAATGCTTAATACCAAGATGATAATACTCATACAATCTAAAGGTTAGCCAATTCTTGTTAACAATTGCATGTGTAAAACATTTGGATTCAACTTCTACAAAACCAAAGGTGGTTTTCTACTCTTTTGGCTCTGCAAAACTAGGGTGGGTATACCTAGGGATGATTCAAAACTGGAACAACTGTATGAGGATTATTCTTAGTTTCATTCTGATTCTCATTTCAAAATCCTCAAACATATACATAATTCTTACTAACTTGATAAACACATCCCATAAAACAGATATGGCCAAGAATTCTTCTATAGATCTGCAAATGTTCTTAACAATAGTGGCTAACTGAAGCTAAAACATTCCTTGCAGACAAGTGTTGGCCAGCTTTGAAGATCTACAGGAAATAAAAGTAAAATTTGATTTGATGCTACATTTTGATAATCATTTATGATATATTTCTCCTTCAGCTGAATCAATTTGATCAGTGCTTAATCCATTGGGGTTCAGATTCTATAGAAAATTCTCAGATCTAGTTTGTTGCCTTACAACAAATTCTATCAGCAATTTTTATCAGAATTCATCATTCAAAACCCTTTCCACTACTAAAGAAACCTTACCACATTTACCAAAGCTTTTATTTAATCCATTGAATTAATAGCAATGATAAACAGATATACAACCTAACTGGATTGCATTCAATTGCACAAGCCTTTACTTATACAATATCAAGATAACCTAGTAATAAAAAGGAGACAAAATTTAGAAAAGAATAATATGGGGACAATTCACAATTTGTATTTATTTTCTTTAAAAATAGTATACCATTTACAATAGACTTAGAATGACCTTCAGAAAGAAACACAACTCACTCTATAGTTATGTATCCTCAGAGAATTGACGAAGAAAATACATCATGAATTTGCTTTCAAAAATTTGGACCAAAGATAGAATAAGCATATCACTTAGAAAATTAGAATTCAAACCCTTCTTTTGCCTTGGAATCTCACTTAAATAGTGTGAGATGCAACAAGCTTCAGGCTAAAAGAAAAATGACAGGTGTCCTTTACAAAGAATATTTACATACACCTATCACAAAAATGACAAAATGTGAGTAACAAAAGATATCTAGATCAAAACATTTTTTTAAGTGAGTCGGCTTCTGTTATACATTCTAGTGTTGCTTATTGGTTATTGATCTGTTTGCCCTGCATAAGTAACTACCAAATTAGCCAATGATGAAGCTTGTTCTGATGATGGCACATTAACTTCCACCTGTAGGCTTTCTTTGTCTTTATCTTGGGTGGTAGGAACAACTTCTATCTTGTCCTTTTCTCTAGCTGTATTAGCATCCCGTGGTCCCGAGTTTGTAACTGAAAATGACAGGTTTTTCTTGTCTTCTTCTTCTGATTGGGTTTGAGAAATGATAGTATCAGTGATTTGGACTTCCTCATTCTTCACGTCATCACTTTCAGTTTCATTTGCATCCAACTGTTCACTAGAAGCTATTTCTGCCATCCACCTGTCAAATAATGCATCATCTGGCCAATTGAAATGCAAAATATCCTTCCATTTTTTATTACATAATCAACCACATTATTAATATCAATGAAATCCTATTTTAAAGAATCAAACAATATTTTGGCTTTCACCATCTCTTCTATTGTGGTGGCCCACCATGCATGCTTGGTTTCATTTACTACTTGATTCATTCTTAAACTGAATGCATCATCAAGTTCTTTCACCCATTCCTCTTTTCTTTTTAAGTTTTTTTCTTATCTAGGGCATGAGGAAATAATTTGAAATTTTGACTCTTATATTTGTCTAAGTGGCTTATGGTTATCTTTTGTAAATGTATCCTTTTACTATCAAAGTCCGCAAGGTCAGAAACAATATCAAAGATTTTTTCAATTTGATCATGAGAATTATCTATAATAGATAAGCACAAAAAGGTTATTGCTTTTTCCCTTCTTACCCATTTGTTCACAATAGGCTTTAGAGCCTCATCATTTTCTTTTAACTCCTCCCAAATGTTAATCACACTGACCAATTGATGATGGATTAGTGGCCATTCAACTTTGTCTCCTAGATATGTAAGAGCTTTTCTTGGTTTATCTTCATACTTAGATTCCAACTCTATATGTAAGGCCCATAGTTTAGCCTTTTCTTCTTCAAAATCCTCACTAGTGTAATATTGTGGCCCCTGGGGTGTATCTGACATTTCAATGAGGGGAGTAGACTTAAAAGGTTCTACTAGGGGATGAGGGTATGTTATTCTAGGCCTGGTGGATTGTTCCAATAGCTTATTTTCAAGCTCAATCCTCCTCTTTACCTCTTTGTTGTATGCATCCACCACTGTCTCATACTTGCTCTGTAATTCAAGCATGACCTGTTCCTCCTTCTTAGTAGTGACCAAAAGAAACTGGGAAGAATCCACATTCCAATAGGCTGCATGTACATGGGAGGTGTCAGCAACCCTTCTTACAAGTATGTTGCCCATCAATCAAGACTCATCTGGTTGCGATGATGTAGCTCTAGATCCTCTTTTCAACGACCAACTGACCAATGCAGCTTGATCCTCAACAAATGCAGTTCCTTGGAAATCCTTTTTATTTGGGTCTTGCAATTCCAATTTACTTGAAACAAAATTGAAAATTAAGGCATCTACAATATCCCAATTTGGCAACAATAATATGTTAGAGGTCTTTACCATTTGCCTTCCTTTTTCAGGAGTAATGTTATGGAATTCCTTCATCATTTCTTCTTCAATTTGGTTTTGTATGGAAGTTTCATCCATTTCTGGATGCTCCATCTTCATCCTTTTACATTTCTCCTCAAAGATGTTCATGTTTGTCCTCCATGCAAATTGCTGAAAAGCTCTTGATTTTACAAAATTGTCATTAGTCAAAAATTGATGACTTGCTTTTTCTAATACAGGGTCCAATTCCTTGCCTCTATAATAAGCTCTTGTTAGATCCAAACTTGGGAGAGG
Organism: Cupressus sempervirens; assembly: GCA_028749045.1. Taxonomy (NCBI): domain Eukaryota; kingdom Viridiplantae; phylum Streptophyta; class Pinopsida; order Cupressales; family Cupressaceae; genus Cupressus; species Cupressus sempervirens. The sequence goes on from CM053787.1 coordinate 460,135,486, forward strand.
AGGCTCTGGAGGGTTACCTTCATCTAATTCTGCTTGGGTAATAAAAACACCTCCCTGTGATCCAATTTCTTTAACTTGCTCACCTGTGAGCTACTCTTCTCCAATTCTCAAAGGAGATTGGGTGGGTGAATATTCCTCAATTTGAGGTCTCCCTTTTCTTATTACCTTCTACCTCTTTGGGCTAGGCTCATCAGGTCTCTCCTCTAGAGCTATGCTGGTGGATCCATTATTTGTTTGCCCTTATCTATAGGAGCCCTTTTATTCTAAATTATAGTGTAACTAGGTTTTTTCTGTGCAATTATTTGACCAACCCCTACATTAGAAGTGAAAACTAACCTCTTCATAACTTCTCTGGCCTTATCACGAGAAGAATTAATAAAAAATTGTTTCTTCTCATTCATGGTTTCCATTATTGCAGGGAAGTTATTTATGAGCTTGTTTATTCTGTCAGCCTTTGTATTGGCATTGTCTAAAGGACTATAATTCTGATCAAAACAATGAATAAATTCTAGGACCTGGGAGTAAACTCTCCATTTTTCTTTTTTAGTTTCTTGTTCTTGTAAAGAAAATTCATTTCTTATAATGTCTTCTGGGTAATATGAATCATGCTTTACCGGTCCTAGATTGATCCTATGCCTCAGAGCTTGATTGAAAAATCCCTCAGAATTACAAAAACGGGGGTGGGAGACAACCATCATATACTGATCCAATTTTTTTTACAAAAAGAGCCATCCTCCTTTAGCAATCACAAACTGATGGGCCATTGTGCAGGTAGGGAAAATCGACCCTAGTTGCCTTTTTGACAAGAACATTTCCTCTACTCCTCCTAGTTGCCATAAGATTTTTGCCATTCCTACCTTTAGGGGCACTTGGTAAGGCAAGACATGAGGACTCCCTTTAAAACCATAAATTCTGAAAATTGTAGAAACAAGGTAAGGAATAATATCTCCCCAATTGTGTGAAACTTTCAAATTATGTGGGCTATCCATAGGTCTAATGAGATTCATCAATACTTTAGGGATCCTGGGATTATCACTCAATAATAGACATCTCAATTTAGAAGCAAAATATCTATCAGATCTGACAAAACTAGCTTTATTTGCATCCCAAGTCATATGTGCACTCCACAACTGGATTGGTAGTGTTTCCCCATTTTCCTCTCTCTTCAATTTCATCTCACTACCAAAATATGTTACCCCTTTGAACAAGAACATATGCATTAATAAGGAATAGTGGCCAAAAGTTTTCTCCACCTTACCTCTCATAATTCCAACCAAATCGATGTGAATTTCTTCAGCTAGAAAGGAGGCAAAATCAAAAATGACATCTACACCAAAAGAGGCAATTTGAATCATCATATACATAAGGTCAATGGGCATGAAATCTTGCTCATCTTCACCAAGGACATGGTACAGGGTCTTGTATATCTCTACAGCCTGAGAAGTGAAAAGGCTCTTTTAAAAGGTTCTTTAGAGGCTGCAGTTATTACTGGCAGAGTTCCTATGGTACCAATGTGTGCCCTCAATGCACCTCCCCTAATTATATCTCTCTTTTCTTTGTATTCCTTTTCTAATTCCAGCAAATTGATTGGCACATGGAAATCTGATAATGGTTCTAAGTGAAAAACCTCTCTAATTTCTTCAGGGCTAATTGACACTAGAGGCACACCATCATTTCTTCTCACAACCCTAATGGCTTGGTCATAGTTCTTGGAAATGTCTTCTAGCAAGTTGTAGTCCATGAAAACACTAGGAACTACTAACTTTCCCAAGTCAAAATTCCATATATTAGTGTGAGGGGCAAACAGATTCCTCTCTGAAAACCACTTTTTAAATAGAACAAGGCCAGTCTGATTAGTTACTGCATCCCTTACCTAGTTCCCCTTGTCATATAAGCCATCAACAATTTTAAGCCTAGGATTTAATGAAATTAATCTTTTGACCTGTGCAGACTTTGTAGTGGATCCTAGGAGTAATTCTAAGAAATCATCGTGGACATTCCTATTCATATAGTTAACATGCCCAGAGAATGATTTCTTAGGAGGCATCTTGATTGTAAAGAATGGGAATTGGAATGTTACAGAGGTTATGATCGAGTACTTACTTGATTTACCAAAATTATCCTCCTTTGAACTTTTGCAACTACTTTCAAATAGATATGGAACTATTTTCACATCTTCACCAATGCTTAATCACAACTTGATCGATGGGTGCTTATGCTCAGAGAAAATGAAATCTTTACTGGAGTGGACTGCAATGAATAATAAAAGAAAATCTTACAGATTATACTCTACTTTTTTCTCACACGCGAAGTCTCCATTCATCATAAATGCATGGGATAGAATGTCACCACACTTCCCCCTTTTAAAAAAAATGCACCGTCGATTCTTGGAAAATCTTGTGATTTGGTAATGACAACTAAGCTAGCTCATTTTCTTATTAACATATTTGCAATCAGACCAATAGAATAGCTCCACCTGCACCTTTCCTTCAATGCTGGCGCTTCATACTAGGCCCACGGATGACCACGAACATGTGTCATCATGTCACTAATTCGCTATACTTATACCTCGAGTATCTTTCCACGGTGAGCTAGCGATAACCTTTGATCTTATGTCAATCGTGTGGCAGACATTTGAAACAACTTTTCATGAAATCAATGGTGGGCTATCACTCGCTAACTTGCCATGCTTAACCTTTGAGCACTTCTTCATAGCGAGCTAACAACAACCCTTGATCTTAGCCCAATCTCATGGTCAAAAATCCTTGTATTACATTCTTGGGAAGTGAGTCCATGGTACCACTATTGCTAAGCTTGCACAATGCATTGGCATACATATATATATTTTAATCATCCTCTATCTTAGGTTTTTCCATGTTTTTGACTTTAGGGTCAGTCATTATGTTGCTACCGAAAAAACACAAAAATACCCTGCTAGCGATGCAATGACCCACCGAAAAACAGACACTGGGAAAAGTAGCATAGCTTGCATAATTTTTTTTGGGACTTTCCAAATCATTTTTGGTCATAAAAGAATTTTTCTTTTGGCGATGATTGCGTCCTCGCTATGTCGCTACCGACAACTCACTTGTATATTCTAATAGTGACTTAGCGACTTGTAGAAGTTATTTGGATGCCAGATTTATTATTCCCGATGACCACGGACACATGTCATCATGTCGCTAATTCGCTACACATATATCTCGAGTATTTTTCTCTAGTGAATCAATGACAACCGTAGATTTAAAGGAAATTCGATGGTGAGTTAAAACATTTTCACAAGGATTAAGACAATGATATCAACAAAGGTGAATAAAGATCATTTGCTTAACCCCCTCCCCCCCTTTTTTTAAAAAGAATTTTTGTGCCAAGGAAAATTTAAAAGGAAAAAAGGGACTAGCCAAAAAATAACACAAACTTAGTTGGAAACCTAGTCACCATTAAGGGATCACAATCTGAAATTTTTTTATCTGGGCAAGATGAAACCTATTATACAAAAATTCAGACCAACAGCTTGTACACTCGCCAACTGCCTCCCAAAAATGGCAAATAGTGCCTCTATGCCTACTCAGGGCACCACATCATATACCACCCTCGCCTCATGGAATGAGATCTGCAGTATCTGGTAGATGTCATTTGGGGTGATTGTCATCTCTCCCACTAGTAGATGGAAGGTGTTCATCTCTGAATAGAAATGCTCGACCAAGGCAGTAAGCATGCCATGATTCACCAGCACTGCTGGGATCTGGCATAGTGAAGATAGCCCCAATTAGGCGATATGTGCCCTATCAACATTGTCGAGACTCTACAACAAAGCTCCATATGGTGGATAGTGGGATCTAAATGAGATGTCATCAAAGATCTCCTACATACACAATCACCAACGACAAACAAACAATTAGTACTCGGTCAATACAGTGGAACGATGAAGAAACAACTACAAATTTCAAGTTAAAATGCAAAAAATTAAAAAATTACACTTTGGTGTCATTGGATTTCATGCAACATCGTAAGATCTCACACGAGATGTCATGTCTTCACGCAAGAATTCACTTCTTCACATGAGAAATCAAAATCTTGCACGAGAAATGAAGATCTCATGAGCGAAGATTGAGACGAATTTCTCATTCTTCGTATGAGAAGTTGGTGGCTGCCCTGTGAGCACTTCCGCTGATGCACACGAGAAAACACTTGATGAGTGTTTCTTCGCATGAGAGAGGATAGTCTTGCGTGAAGACAGATTGACCAAGTTGAAAAAAATGCAATAAATGACCTCAAACTACATAAAAATGAAAGTACAAAGTTGGGATATCGATGACTCACCAGAGGTCCGTAGTCCACCAGCCGACTATGTCATCAGGAGTACTCAAAATGATGATCTCGCACATTCACTACCATCTTCCTCTTAGAGCTACTATTCATAAAAGACAAAATGCACAAATGACTTGAAAATAACCCCTTGGGACCTTATATAACTATTGACCAAATTTTTCAAAGTGCTTTGATTTTTGCAAAAATACCCCCTGGCTAATTTGACTGCTTTGGATCCATTTTTGGGATCGAATTCAAAATTTAACACACCTAAGTGCCTAAAAAATGTGTTTTAAAATTTTTGAGCCCGATGCGATCGAACGCTTGTGCAGTTTGAATTTGTTTGATATTTTGGGATTCTTGGAATCTCTTCAATTCAAAATTCTTCATGTTCTCAAAATTCAATTTGGAAATAGTCAACTCAAGTCAACCATGATCAATTCTAGTCAACTTTTTGGTCAAACTTGGTCTTTTGGACCTCAAAATCATGCTAGATTGACTCCAAATTTTTTTCTGATCATTATCATCTCTTCTATATTTAATTGAATCTTGGATTTCCTCCGTACCTCTTTCTCTACTACTTTACATCATATTTATGGTATGTCATCTTTCAATTTCACTCCTGAGGGGGCAAGATGATTACATCATTGAACTAAACTTCAACTCATTCTAAGTCTCATTGCTTGGGGCATCTTGTTCCCATCTTATATCATCATCACTTGGGGCATCTCATCACTCGGGGCATCTTGTTCCCCTCTTTTTGACATCTTTGACATCGGACTCATCTTTCGATTAATTGATCACATCTTATAACATTTTTGGTTAGAGTTTGATGGACAAGTATCAGGATAGTCTAAACCTTGACTCTTGAGGATCAAACCTTATTCTGGGGATGATTCTATGGCTCATAATTGGATCTTATTTTAGGTATTTATGGTGTTCTATCTAGATCCGTTAGGATTAAACTCTGCTCTGGAGATGGTCCTTAAAAGCTTATAACATTTCTGGTTAGAGTTTGATGGATAGGTATCGGGATAGTCTAAACCTTGACTCTTGAGGATCAAGCCTCATTCTAGGGATGATTCTATGGCTCATAATTGGATCTTATTTCAGGTATCTATGATGTTCTATTTGGATCCCTTAAGGTTAAGCTCTATTCTAGAGATAATCTTTAAAAGCTTATCTATTCAATTTAGGTATCTAGATGTTCTGCTTGCATTCCTTAGGATTAAGCTCCGTTTTGGAGATGGTCCTTAAAAGCTTATCAATTGGTCTCTATGAAATCAATTTTAGAACCAAACTCATTTCTTAATATGAGCATCATATTTTCTGATTTCTTTGAATTAAATGTGTTCCTCGCACATTCATTCAAAGAGGGGCAAAATGTAATACCCCAAAACTGGCTCATTGCCATTATACCAATTCTGGTCTATCAGATCAATGCTAAAGTCTTATTTCATTAGGAAAATTCTTGTTCTGACATTTGCTACTTGACTTAATTGTCAGATGCAAAAAACCCTAATCTACGTTCATCATACTTATTATTTAATTCCTATAGTATTTACTCATATTAGTTGCATTGAACCTATTTGATTTAAATTTAATTTAATCTAAAGTTTTTATGCTTTATTAAATTAAATTATCACCTAAGGCTAATGTACTAAGGAATTAAATTTATTTAATTTAATAAATATTGCCTATTCTAATTAATTGAATGAAATTATTTAATTAAATGGAAAAGGTATTTATGAGGTCATATCTCATTTTATTAAATTAAATATCTTTCCTAAATTTCACTCTTTAGTTCAAATGGAAAGTCCTAGTTAACTACTGATCAAATTAGAAGTGATCCAAATCACTTGCTCTCACACTAAAGTCTGTCTGAGTTAACTATTTCTTGCACTCAGGATCTGAGGCAGTTAACTTCATCTAAATTTGGAATCTTCCACTATGACTAAAACTATGCTTCAATCCTATTCATCGATTTGAGTTGATCTCAACCATTGATGGATTCCAGGAATTCTATTTAAGAGGCTCATAATTCCTCATTATAGAGGTTGAAAATTATTGCTATCGAATTGCTACTGAATTGCATACTCATTTAAGTTTAATACTTTCATAAAGCTCTCATTTTCTTAGATTAATATCATTTAGAATTAATATGCATTCATTTAGTTAATTCTATTTATATGTTCTTAGATTAATTGAATAATCATTTAGACTACATTGCATTCTCATATATACTAGTTACATTCTTAAATCCTTCATCCTTAGAGGGTTTGGTTGCCTACACCTCAAATCTGAGGATATTAAATAGGCAAAATCCTTCTAGATAGAAGGCAACATGTCACCTTGCTGGATTTGTTTTGAGTGAACAATCTCATGTTCATCTCGGGATGAATCCGCATACATGACCATGTTGAAGTGTGTGTGTTACAATTGAGGCCACATTCCATGCATACACCCAGACTATTGTGGGGTCAGTTTTCGTATTCTGTAATGATCTAGAACATTCTGTAAGCCATTTTGGCAAGATCTAGAACATTCTGTACGCCATTTTGGCAAGAGATCTCTTTGGGTCAGTTTTCCTATTTTTGGAATAATCTAGAATGTTCCATAGACCATCCTAGCAAGTATAAATAGATTTTTTAGGTTTAGGTTTAGGTTAGGTTTTTGGATACGAAGTTATGGGGGGAATAAATCTATAGGAGAGCAAGTGTATATACTGTTCATTTGATTAATCAATTAGAAGAATATTATTATCTATCTCTTTCTGGTGCTAGTTCCTTTTGTTTTTGCTTCTGTTGAGTTTATCTCTGCATCAGTTATGGTGCCATAGACTTTTTTTAGTTCAAAAACTACTTGAAATGCCCCAATTTTGATATATTATTATACAAATAGAAAATAAAGTTTAAAAAAAAAAAAAAAAAATTAATAAATGAAAATATATCTTTAATATCATAATATATTATTGAATTTGTAATATAATATAATTACATATAATAGACAATTTATGAACTAATAGTAATATTAAATGAAATTAAAGTTAACTAATCATCATATAATTTTAAATATATTAATACAAATAAAAATAGAATAATAATTATAACTCTAGTGGCTAATGTCATAACTCTCGTATGAGGTGCATGTATTGCATCAGATGATATGTACAAGGAGATATGAACCAACAATCAACACCAGGGGGTATTGTCATCTAATATAGGAATCATTCTTATCAATCATGTGAATAATGAAGATTTCATTGGGGAGAAAAAGATATAAGACTCAACAATCAGGAATAGAAAGAAAAACATGAGATTTGGGAATAAATAATTATCAATGATCTATATATATATATATAGTATTGACCTTACAGTGATAATGGGAGAATGGTAGAAACATATAAAATATCTCTTATAACTCGAGTCAGTAAAATAGGAATGACTTAAACATCACACATTAAGCTTAATTCCTAGACCAAAAGTGTTAAATAGTCAAAGTTGACTTTTTCCCCAAGCTTAATTCTTCACTTAGTGTGTGATGTTTAAGGGTGGCTAGTAAAATATACCATCAATCAAGAAGAATAGAATGTAAAATATACATGTTTATCTACATACGATCAACAAAATCAACATAATGAAATAATGTCTTCTAAAAACATTATATGTTATCAAATGTGAAATATTATTAGGATACATATTTATATAGTCCTAAACAAATAAATAAAGAACCAGCCAAGTAATTATAATAGGTGATTCTAATATGGGGCATACAGTTAGAAAATTAATATTTTTCCTGAATTGGATCAGTGAACACAAAAGGAAATTCAATGAATTAAAAAGTTTTAAATATAATAATTAAAAAGTCAACATATTAAATTCCATCACCAATATAGAAATTACTTTGGAAAGGATCAAATCAACATGGAATGCAAGGAATTGGTTTAGTTGGATACATGTCAACCTAAATTCATTCAATCAAGCTTGCTCAATAATAGAGTTGTTCACAAGGTATTTATTGAATATCAAGTAAGTATCTATTAACTCATACAAGAAGTCCAAATGAATTAGTCTAAAAGGATAATTGGATTCATTTACGTAGTATAGATGAAATCCCTCTCAAGGAAAAGTGACATAACAACTATATATTTAGTGACCGCTTACAAATGGGTGAAGAGTAGTAAAGGATAATAACATGTAAGATGTCAATGGGAGAAAGTGACTCTCCTAATAATAAATATTTTGTTAATTGGGGGAATTTTCACAATCATACTATTGCAATGTAATCTTTGGACTAGTGGGTCAAAATTAATTTATCACCTCATCAATCACGACCCAACAATATAGACTTTAAAATACTTAAATAGAGATGGAAATTATCTATCTATTCTTTAGGGATGGAACATGAAATCAAAGAATAGATTTTAGAATTATAAAACATACACATATAGAACCAATAAATAAATAATTACAAATCAAAGAAAAATGGTAAACTCATGACTTGTTCAAGTCATCATGGTTAGGCAACAAACAAAGAATAGGAGAAACAAAATATAGGTCAAACACTCACTTATTAATATCATTTGAAGGAGATGCACATAAAGAAGTATATACAGTTTAGAGGGTGAGTACACTAAGTTGGTGTACAAAAAAGTGGACACCCCCCCAAAAAAGGCAAAAATTTCAATAACCTAATCAAGTTTTCAATCACTCAATTGGGTTATTTAAAAGTGAAATGTGGGCCAGAATTTGTATCCAAGCCTAGCCATGATACTTTGAAAAACTTGATTTGTAAAGGAGTTTATTGATTTACAGACTCTTCATGCAGCTACATCATTGACATATGTTATCATTGAGCATGGCTCATAGTTAGGTGGTTTTCCTTCACCTATGGTACCTCAACCATCATCAAATGCACCTTTAGGGTCATCATAACATGTGACAACTCCATCATCATCACCTATGGCACCTCCTTCATCACAACCTATGATAGCTCCATCAACATCACCTATACCACCAGTGTCATCTCTGCTTGTGTTACCTATACCACTAGTGTCATCTCCACTTGTGTCACCTACACCACCAATGCCATCCTCACTTGTGTCACCTACATTGTCATCACATGCATCATTACAATCTTTGGGCCCCAATCAATATTTTTGTTTCACTTGTTAGCACATGTGTGATGGGATAGATATGGGGGCATCTAAGGATGGAGTGTCATCTCATCCATGTGTACATTGTGGGCATATTTTTTAGTCATACAGAGGTGAGGTTTCACACTCACAGATGATTTGATGGTGATGGTCTTTGGTGGAAAGGATACATAGGTTTGTTTGTTTGAGTTTTGACATGATATTATTTAATCACCTAAATATCGTAAAAGTAATATCATTTTTTTTAATAGATCACTCTAGATTGATATGTGAACAATATGCAATGCAGGGTGCAACAAGTAGTATGAGAACACCACATAGTACTTGTTCTGCTGGAGGTGTGAGGCTAAGAGCAAGAACACCTTAGGTAAATTTTTAAAAATATTCTTAAAATTACAATAATACATTGGCTTAAAAATATTGTTTCTTAATTGGTATGAAACTAACAACCCACTTATAGATCATCTTCCATCTCCTACCATCATTGAAACCCTCCCATTCACCAAATCCATCCAATTCCCATCCACATCTCTTGCTCCTAGCATTAGCCAAACCCCATCTAATGAACCACATGAGTTTTGACATGATATTATTTAATCACCTAAATATCATAAAAGTAAATATTTTATTTTATTTTATAGAGCACTTTAGATTGATATGTTCAAACAATATTAAATGTAGGGTGCAACAAGCGATACACGAACACCAAATAGTACTCATTCTTCTAGAGGTGCGAGGCTAGGAGCAAGAACAATCAAGATAATTTTTGTAAAATATTATTAAAAGTACAATAATACCTTTCCATCTCTTTCCATCATTGAAACCCTCCCAAATTCATCAAATCCATCCAATTCCCATCCACATATCTTGTTCCTAGTATACCCAAACTCCATCTAATGAGCCTCACGAGTTCATCCTCCATATACCCATCTCATCAAAGAACCTCCATATCACATAGGGTCTCTTGAAAGAGTGTGGAAATCATGAATCTTAACTTTTATTTCTTGACAAGGTGTCAAAAGTGCATTTGCATCTTTCTTTTCCTTCTCGATCTCTTTATTTTCAATTTAGGCCTTGTAGTCTTTTTGAGCCCCAATCTTTCTTATCTTTCAACTATCCTTCCAATATCATCCTTCTTGCATCTTCTTGCCCTCCTATGATCTTCTTGTTGTTATTGTGCTTTATTTCCATTTACAACATTATCTATTTATAAGAATACTCTTTACTATTTTATAGGGCTTGTCAAGGGTTGAAATTTCTCAAATTGATGATGCCACGATTTCTGTCATTAAATTTGGCCTTGAGAGCTATGTAGTATTATAGCTTGCACACCTATCAAGTTTATGAAATGAGTTGAAATCATGATGTGTCTTATTGATTCCTCTTATGTTATATTTGTTTCTTCTTTAGGGCACTCCACATAGCTTGAGGTCTGGAGGAAAGGGAATGAAATCAACAAGAACACCGAAACAAAAAAGGTATTATTTACAAGTCAAGTTTCTATTTTGAAATTTATTATGAATGAATGTATATACATGTACTCAATATTGATGAATACCCGTTTACTTGTTTCTTAAATATATGTAGAAATAATTTAGTTTTGTAGAGTTGATGAATGCACCTAAGACTGCCAATGTTGAGGCAATGGAAGAGGTAAAATTTCATATTTTCCTTCTCATAAATTTTACGTTATAGTATGCATTTCTTCTATATGCATATTAAATAGTTTCATTTACAAATGAGTACATGTTTTTTTTTAATAGTTTTATATTAATTATCAACAATTTGTCTTATTAACATGTGTTATTTATCTTTTACCTATTAAACACTCTTTGAGACTTTGTGCAAATCCTTTCCCATTTCATTTTGTTAGGAGTCTCGAGCATCAAAGATAGGGTCAAACATAATAAAGGCTAGAGGTATGCATGTAGAGTCTTAGTTGAAGCCCTCTTGTGATCTCAATTTGGATTGCTTGTGTGTGTGATAGAAATCACTAATGCCTACTCTATAATTCTAATATTTTATCACTTACCATACAGGTTGTGCCTCATACCAGCATTGATTCATCAGTGGTTGTACCTCCTGCTAGCATGGTAGATCCAACTCAGGTTGTAGTAAGTTTTCTATTTTTTACTCTATTTGCAATCCCTAATGCCACTCTATAATACTAATATTTTATCACTTACCATACAAGTTGTGCCTCATACTAGCACTGATTCATCAGTGGTTGTGCCTCTTGCTAGCACGAGAGATCTAGCTCAGGTTGTAGTACATTTTTTGATTTTTTTACTCTATTTGAAATCCCTAAAGCCTAATCTATATAATTCTAACATTTTATCACTTACCATACTTGTTATGCCTCATACCAACATTGACTCATCAGTGGTTGTACCTCCTGCTAGTACGAGAGATCTAGCTCAGGCTGTAGTACTTTTTCTTTTTACTCTATTTGGAATCCTCAACATCACTCTATAATGCTAACATTTTATCGCTTACCATTTAGGTTGTGCCTCATACCAGTACTGATTCATTAGTGGTTATACCTCCTGCTAGCATAGGAGATCTAGCTTAGGCTGCATTACATTTTTTTTTTACTCTATTTGGAATCCCTAATGCCACTCTATAATTCTAACATTTTATTTCTTACCATACAGATTGTGCCTCATTGAGCACTAATTCATTAGTGGTTGTACCTCCTGCTAGCATGGGAGATCTAGCTCAGGCTGTAGTACATTTTTTTTTTACTCTATTTGGAATCCCTAGTGCCACTTTATAATTCTAACATTTTATTGCTTACCATACAAGTTGTACCTCATACCAGCACTGATTCATCAGTGGTTGTGCTTCTCGTGAGCATTGATTTATCCATAGTTGTGTCTCCCATCATCACTCTACCTCATCATTTTGTTAGGAGTCCCACGCATTAAGAAAGGAGCCCATTATCATTATCATTTAGTCCAACTATGGGACAAAGGGATGAGGTAATGAAAAACTCAACTATCCACAATTTAGAACCTAGTTTCTAGTTATTTTCATATTACTTATAGATAAGATATTTGATACAGTATTTTAATTTTTCTTTTTCAAACACCTGATAAGCCACAAACTGCATCAAAGAGGCTCAATTTTGATGTTCCTGCACAATCATAGATATTGATAGTGATATACATATGTAATTGTGGAAATCACATGACATTGACATATATTCAACTTTTATATTGTATATATTCAAGATTTGTACTGTACACATTTGACAATTCTATTGTACACATTTGACATTTGTTGAGTATTCAACTTTTGTATTGTATATATTCAAGATTTGTATTGTGCATATTCAACAATTCTATTGTACACATTTGACATTTTTTGGGTATTCAACTTTTGTATTGTACTAATGAGACAAAACATCTTTTTGTAACTATATGATTGATATGACATAATATATTATTCATTTTGATATAAATTAAACTTCGATTTCCATCCAACTTGTTCAATGTATGCATACAAACTTGTATTTCAACTTACTTTATTATAATTAATCAAACACATCAATGTTCATTATTTTATATAGAAAATGTAACATGTTTATCAACTTCATTATAACATGTAATCATATGTCACTTATTTTGATTTAATAAGACATGAAAAGTAAAAATATGTCATGATTTTTGTATTTTTGTCAAAGATCATAGCTGGATATTGCTTAGAGATCCTTAGGGACACTTCCATTCAGTGTGGTTGATACCATCAGAGAGATGTTGTGACTGAAATGAGGTTGGTCCTATCTTAAACTTGACCAACTAGAGCTAACAGAGTAGATGATTTGATTCTAGGACCAACGGTTTGAAATATACACAACCTTGCTAATTTTAACTGAGCAACATTACAACTTTTGGTAATAAGAAAGATACATATGCCAAATCTAAATGAATTTGAATCTCTAAAAACTAAGGCAAGTTGTTACAGGCCCAGATAACATGATCCTATAGCACTTGATAGTTTGTCAATACCTTGCATGAGCTCAGAGAAATGCCCGATCAAAGATCACAACTTGATGGTGCTTAGAGACCCTTAGGGACGCTTTCGTTCAATGTGGTTGATATTGTTGGAGGGACATGGTGGCTGAAATGAGGTTGGTCCTATCCTAAACCCAACCAAATAGAGCTAATAGAGCACATGATTCAATCCTAGGACCAATGGTTTGAAATATACACAACCTTGCTCATTTTAACTCAGCAACATTACAACTTTTGGCAATAGGAGAGATATAGATGCCAAATCCAAAAAATGTAAAATCTCTAAAAATTGAGATAGCTTATTCTACACCTATATAATGTGATCCTATGGCACCTAATAGTTTGTCAATACCTTGCACGAGCTCAAAGAAATGCTCAATCAAAGATCACAACCTAATGGTGCTTATAGACCCTTGGGGACACTTTCGTTCAGTGTGGTCGATACCGTCTGAGGGACATTGTGGCTCAAATGAGGTTGGTCCTAGCCTAAACCTAACTAATTAGAGCTAATCTAGTAGAAAATTTGATCCTAGGACCAACAGTTTGGAATATAAACAACCATGCTCATTTGAACTGAGCAACATTGCAACTTTTGACAATAGGTGAGATACAAATGCCAAATCCAAAAAAAGTTAAATCTCTAAAAATTGAGATAGGTTGTTGTAGGCCTAGCTAACGTGATCCTATAGCACTTGATAGTTTGTCAATGCCTCACACGAGTTCAGAGAAATGCCCAATCAAAGATTGCAACCCGATGGTGCTTAGAGACCCTTAGGGATGCTTCTGTTCAGTGCAATTGATACTGTCTAAGGGACATTGTGGCTGAAATGAAGTTGATCGTAGCCTAAATTCAACCAACTAGAGCTAACAGAGTAGTGATGGATTGCTAGGAATGCATTAGAAGCTTCAAAACCCTAGTTGCTAGGAAAGCACAATTTTTTTTTAGTTTTCTTGCATTTCTGTTCAAATTAGTAATCTTTCATTGGTTGTATTCATTTATTATATGGGATAAACCAAGGTATCCTTATATTTTTTGTCCTCTAGTCCACATGAGGAGGACATGTCATTATCTTGTTCTATTGTCCATGTGTAAGGACAACTCAATTTTTTGTAATTCCTTTATTAAGGAAAATAGTTATTCCTCCTTAAGAGGATCTTGACACTTTGCACACACTTATTATGAATGGTGGCATTCATAGAAATGAGAGTTACACGCACAACTCCTTTCTCATCTCTATAAAAGAGATGCCTCTCTCATTCTTCCATACTTCTTCTACACATCATCTTGATGTTATTGTAATGAGCTATTTGCTCCAACTTTTTTCTCTCTCTTTTCTTAGGGCTTTTTCCTTCCATTCATAATATTACACAAGGGGTTTTCTTTGCTTTCCCCTTTCAAAATCTCTTGTCTCCATTCTTGTTGATCCATTGGGAAACTCATTTGGTTAATGATAATATTCTTCACATTAAGCTCTCTTGGATTATTTTATTAGTTTTCATTTTTCTCAATTTCTTACATGCTATCAGAGCTTTCTAATCCTTATTTTGAGCTCTTGTGAAGGTTACCATATTGGAGAACGTTATTGAGAGAAGAAGTTTGTGTTGTGGTTTTTAGCTCATCCTAACATCTTGTGTGTATAGGTTTTATTTTATCATTATCATTAATCACTAACCCTCTTTGGAAGGCTTGCCACCAAAGGGTACTTCTATAAAAAAAATTTGCTCTTGTTTTGGAATGCGTGCCACCAAAATAAGAAGCATTATCATTCATTTTATAATAGCACTTAATTTGTGCATTTTTTATTAAATATTAAAAATTAAAAATTTATTTCCCTAATATTTTCATTGCAGGGAACACTTCTATAATCCTAAGTGTGATTATTTTTTATTCTTCATACACTAGATTAGTTAATGCCTATTCATTTTGAAATTTAATATATATTCTAATGTATAACTTTATGAGATTTATTAAATATTTAATTTTAATAAATTCTTTTTAGTATCTATGATTTCCAAATTTGAACTTACCTTTCATGTTCTCCTTTAGTTCCTTTTTAGAATATTTCCATTCTTCTTCCTAGTTTTTTTTTACTCCTCCATCTATTTAATCTAGTTTCCACTCTCTTCATTTGTTTCACTTTCAATTTTGTATAAGTCTCCCTTCCACCTTTATCACATTTTTCATTTTTGTTGTGTTGGTTCAATACCCTCTATTCTTCTTTTCTTCCATTTTTTGTTTTCTTCCTTTCTTGCTTTTGCTCCCTACATGAGCTTTTGCGTGTGTTGCTTTGCCCTATCTTTTCTATCATTGAGTGTGTGCTATTTTTTTTTCTGATGTGTCTGCTATATCTTATTCTGCTCCTTCCTATCCACTAGCTCCTCTTATGTGATTCTTGTGTTGCTCCTACCTTGCTCCCATTCTGTTGTTGTGGCATGAGTTTTTGCTACCCAGTCGTGCCTTATTTTTGTGGCTCTCCCTCCATTGTGCTTCCTTTGCTACCTTTGTGCAGTGCCTCCCCAACTTAGCCTTTTTTTTTCCCCCTAAGGCTACTATCTTTTCTAAAGAGTCTTTTGTTCCCTTCTCAAGCTCTTGTTTGTACTCTTACACATAGTCAGCCTTCACATTCGCTACCTCTACCTTGTTTCTTCTGAGTTCATTTATAAGTTTTCTTTGTTGTATTTCTACCTCTCTTGGCCTTTCGATTCACACTCTCTATTTTCCAGCCATTCTTCTTCCCTATTGAGTCAAGAGGAGAGTGCATTCCTTCCAACATTCATTTTTTTTCTTCTTTCATTATTATAAGCATTTTGCCTATCATTGTTACCATCCTATTTTAGAATAGTATATTCTTCTCTGCCAGCATCTTGTTTATAATAAGTTTTCATTATTATATTCTCTTCTTTTATAATTTTATAATCATTTAAAGGAGCCATGTTACTGAAGTTTAAATGTATATGTATACTTCCAAAGGGTTGACCATTCCTGAATTCCTTACTTTCATTAAAATCAACCACGGTAGTTGTTGCATGCATTTATTAATTGTTAAAAAAGATTGATTTTTCATATTATATTATAAAAGGATTGATTTTTCATATCATATTATGCTTGTCTTCATACTTCATTTCCTTTGGTAAGCAAGTTCCAATTATATTGATTTTAAGGAAGGCACATAATTGTTTTTGAAAGACAAGTTTGCTTAAAGTATTTTCATTAAAAAAATTTAAAGTTCAAAGCTTTAATTTCAAATCAATTTGATTACTCTCTTATTGCTATTTTTTTAAAGATCTAGTTTCCATCTTAGATGACTTGCCTTATTTTTCCAAAAATCTGAAATGCACTTTATAGGTTTAATTCTATTTTTTCACCATTTTCTACAAAAAGTTGATTATATTATATTTTTTAAATAAAAAAAACAAAAGGGAGGTGGTGATATGATGTTTTAGAGGTTTTTTAAAAATCAACTTTTAAAATTCATTAATCTCTTTTGTGTGTGTGTGTATATATATATATATATATATATATATATATATATATAAAATAAAAGATTAAGAATTTTGTTTAAATTTATAAAGGAATTTTGTTTAATTCAAACATTAAACTTTAGTAAATAAAATTCAGTAAATAAATTAATAATCAAGATTTTAATTATTGTTTAAATTTTTTTTTTTTAGTTTTTTAAAAATATTCAAGAGGGGATTTGTTTTTATTATAGGATTTAAAATTTTTTTTTCTTCTTTTCTTTTTTCTTAAATACTTTGATTTCCAAATTTAGTTAATCAAGGAGTTCTTTTTGTGATACATTAATCTTCTACTCATGTCGACTTTAATTCTAGAAATTAAGTTAAGTAATTCGAACTATCATACTTGGAAAGAACATCTTTCCTTTATTTTTCGATTTAAACATATTTTAGATGTTGCTACTGACCCTTTTGTAGTTCCTTGTACCTCGGCTACACAAGATGAAAAAGATGCATGGAATACTAAAAATGAGGAAGCCCTTGTGTAAGGTCCCATCCAAGTAAGGACTAGTATGATTGTTAATTTGTCTACAATATAATTTGATTAGTAGTAAATATTAATTTTCTCATTAGAAGAACATTATAAGACTTATGCAATAATATGATTAGGGAGAATCCTTATGTGACTTGCTATGATTAGTATTGTTTAAAAAGGATTGACTTATCATTCATAACCATCTAAATATTAGGTGCAAATGTGTATGTGATACTTTGTATAGAAGAATTCTACTTATTTAATTAATGTGCAAAGTTAGACTCAACTTATGATCAACTGTGGATTTTGTTCATACAATTGACAATAATTATAAATAGAAATGGTCGGACCTCTTTACATATGATACGATAGTTTAGATAGTTTATGAGACTGGTAGCATTAGAAATAATTCACACTATGATGAATTGTGTAATTTATGTTAACATCTTGATTAGCTAATGTGAGTTACCTTATGGATAAATAATTTATATTATTCATCTTATCTCATCATGATAATTAGATAGTTTTAGTAATTGAAATTATGGCCAATTGAATTGAATAGATATTGTGTTGTGGTAAATACATTCTACATAAGGTGACTATGAAAATGGAAATCAAGTTTGCGTTATGTGATTATTGTTTTGAAGTAAATTATGTATCATTTTAATTCAAAATAAAGAAGTACAGAAATGAATAGAATATAGATAACACAATGAATACTAGTGATACTTGTTATGTTATTCTAAGAGATATTATGATTTGAATCCTATAATTAGTGAGATTAAGTACTTATGCTTGACAAATTTGATTAATGTATGTGTAAGGTGTAAGGTGTTTTGATACATATGCTATGAATTATTAATGTAGTTATTATTCTTGAAAAGTTTGTAATTAGAGAAATTAAAGTAAAAAGAATGATACTTATTTGTAAATGAATTTCATATGCAAATGATTCTGAAGAATTGATGTTGGAATATGATATTGATCTAATGGGTTGATCTATGGTTAATTCAAGGATATGTATTAATGTTTACAGTCTTATATTTATATGTTTGAGTTACTGATGTTAAATTTGAATTTGTACAATGGATGATTATGAAGGCCTAATCAAATGATTATGAAGAGCTTTGAGAAAACTATGCCAAATCTTGTACAACAATCAAAGTCGACCTCAATGCAAACTTTTTGTAAAATCGGATATGAACTAAAGTTGGACTTTAGAGGGGTTAAAATGGATCCTAGAGTGCATTCCGGGTTAAAATAACCTAACCCACTTATACTACCTAAGGTTGGGGGTTAGTTGAGGGTCAAATCATGGTTAAAATTTACATTATGACACCTCAAAAGGGCCCCACTTCAAATGTGACGAAAATGAATAGTGGGAAACAACGGGTTATGACACATTGATAAGAGAGCCATGTGCCTTCATTAACACGGGAGGACGACTTTGGAGGAGGGACTTTTTCACCATTGTTGGAGTGAAAAGGGGAAGATATATGCAGAAGAGGAGGGGGAGAATGACAGAAATATGGAGAGGAAGAAGAAGATGGAGGAAGAGGAGGAATGATTCTTGGTTGAAGATGAAGATCCATCTAAAGGCAAAGCTCTTGAAAAGATAAGTAACTTATATACATTTAGAGTAGTTCTTACTTATTGAGATGAAATATTGTTAGAAAATTTATGACATAGTGTTTAGAGAGAACTCTTAGGATTGCATCCATGATCTCTTGGTTGAAATGAGTTCTCTTGCCCGGGGGTATGGCTAGGGCACAAGCAGCCTCATGATGCCATTATGGTAGGGTGGAAAAGGGCACTTGTGTGAATGGTTTTGATAATTATTGTTGTATCTTGCAAAGAAATGAAAATGAAACTTATAAAAGCTAAGCCTTGCTACTTGATTTAAGATTGTGTATATGATTCAATGCAAAAGAGAAGTTTGTGATCTTACATTTGTGATGTATGAAAGGTTTCCTATTTAAATACAAGAAAACCAAGAAAATAAAAGAAATAGTTCTATGTCTTATTAAGATGCATTTTTGAAAGACTGTTAAATGGAAATCTAATGCTCTTTTGAGTTCAAATCAATTAGTTAATCAAAGTTTCAATTTCCTTATAGTGTGGATCTGAAATTTGTAGTTGAAAATAGTTATCTTAATCATGTCTTCCTTTAAAGAAATTTATTTCTTATTTTTGGGTAGGAAAATATGGGCATGACACCTTGGCCTCATTGGTATATCTCTTAACCCAAATCTATATGTTCTAATTTCTCATTGCACTACTGCCCATGAAGCTTGGGATATTTTGAAGCAAACGTATGACATACTATCAGAATCATGCAAGATTCAATTGCAAGACAAGTTGGAAAACTTAAGATATATTGATTTCAAATCTATGGATGAATTTTTACTTAAATTTGATTATATTAAAAATCAACTAATTGGATTAGGCATTACTCTCACTGATATTAGATTAATTACCATTATTTTAAAGAAATGTCTTCCTAGACAATTTCAACAATTTATCATTAATGTTCATTCTCAACTTGCTATTCCTACTTTTTCTACTCAATTAATTTATAGTATTTTTCAAAATTTGTTGCATCAAGAGGAAGCTAAGTTGTTACACTTTGGTACTCTTAGATCTAATGAACTTGCCTTTGTGTCTAAAAGTCAAAATCAAAATTTCAAATCTTCTAATAATGATTCTCCCAATACTCATAATAATAATAATCACAATAATCATAATTTTAATAATAGTAATAATCCAAACAAAAATCGTAATAATACTCATCCTAAACAATATAATAAAAAACTCCACTATACTTATTGTGGGAAAGATGGTCAAGTAACAAATAATTGTTTTAAAAAAGAAGAAGATAAGAAACCTATCAATAACAATAATCAAAGCTCTTGTCCATCTCGTCATGCTTTTACTATTAGTTACAATGTTTCTAAACAATTAGAATAGATCATTGATACTAGTGCATCTCAACATGTTACATTTCATAAAGAAGTATTTGATTCTTTGCAACTTGATCCTTCTAATATTCCAATTGAATTAGCTAATAATCATAGTTGCAAAGTTGAAGGATTAGGTAATGTTAGTATTCCAAATGAAAAATTACATGATGTCCTTTATGTTCCTAAGTTGAAATACAATCTTCTTTTTGTTGTTAAATTATGTCAAGATTACAAAGTTGAATTTCATAGGGACATGTGCTCTGTTATTGATCTTAACACTAATGAAGTTATTGTTAATGCTAAGTTAGGTCATGATAACTTATTTAAATTTTTTGAGTTTACTTCTTTAAGAAACTCTTTGTGTGAAAATACTGCTTTTAATATAGAGCATGAAAGGTTTTCTCATTTGAATACTGATCATGTCTCATCTAATATGGTTGAAAATTTACCTCCTATTGCTCCATCTAAGATTGCATCTACTAGGTGCATGAGTGAAAAAATACAAAATACCAAAGGTTATCAAGCTTCTAATCCTATTACTAACAAAGTGCAAATAACAGAAATGTTTGTATTGAAGAAAATGATGCACATGATTCTTCTAATGCTCAAAATGAACAATTTCATGGAAGCAGAATTGTGTCAGGGGAAGACCAACCTCCTTCTCTAAACCCTACTTCTCATATATCTACCTTTATTATTCCTATTATTTCTTATAGTGGTAATGGCAATGATGCATTTATAGATCATGGTAATCAAGCTAATGTTGAAATAAATGGTACATTCATACATCATGACTCTTCCTCCAGTGATAAATCTATTAAGAGAAAAACTAAATGGTTTAAAAAATTACCTAGTAAACGAGATCAATTTCTAGAATGGGTGGACTTCAACCTAGGAGGATTAATTACTGCAAATATTGTTTGATGTTAATGATTCTCTTTCACCATTTTTGGCATTTCTCTTTAGTATGTTGCTTAGAAATTATGTTCTATATATGATCTTAATTGTCTTTGCATGATTTCATACCATGATATTTTAGGTATATTTATCCATGAATATATATGGGGGCCCACATATATATCCTGATAAATATACAAATTATTGTGTCTTTTCAACTTGTCAATTATGAGTGCATTCTTATATATTTCACATTTGAAAATTTATTTATTTATTTATTTATTTTTTACTCTTTCTTATTCCTTGGGATTATGAGTTATTATACACTATTTCCTTCAAAATTTATTTTGTTCTATTGATTGGCACATAAGTGCAACTTATGCTTTTCTAGCATCATTCTATTGCCATATTGGCAATTTATGGTTTATACCATTTATTCTTGGAGTTTCCCTCCAATTTTAGTTAATCTGACTCATCTTGAAGGCATTTTACTCTTATTTGAAGGCAATATATTGTTAATACTCATACTCCTCCCCTTTGATATCTTTGAAAACATGTCATATAATGTTATGTATACTTCATTGCTTAAATCGTGAGTCATGCAGGTTATGGATTGATCACCCATTAAGTTGCAGTAAAATGACTTATTAGTGGACTATCTATATCCATGTGATTGATGCATTGTTGATGTTGGATTCATTAGCTAGCCTTTTCTATGGTCCTTTCTTGAATGTTTTAATAACATATTTGTTCTTTGCAGAATATTATTTATCTTGATTCCTTTGTGGTACCATGTTACACTTATATTTATCACTCTATTTCAATTTACTCTATGAGAGTTCACTTATACTTAAAAAAATCTCTAACTTGAATATAAAATGAAATTATCCTTGTGGATAGTTTCCTTGTTTCTTGTTTCCATGTTTTAGGTAATACATCATGACACATACAAGACCTCTTAAAGATGTAACACACTTGAAAGACTATCCACTTCTCTTGGCTCTCCAATGACGTATCCACACTAATAAGAGACCTCTTGCACAATGAACTTGTAATATTGTAAATTGGGTTTGACATCCTTTGATAAAATCTCCCAAGTAAAGATTAAAGGGGGATGTTAGAATTAGTAATCTTTCCTTGGTTGTATTCATTTATCATATGGGATAAACCAAGGTATACTTATATTGTTTGTCCTCTAGTCCACATGAGAAGGACATGTCATTATCTTGTCCTATTGTCCATGTGTAAGGACAACTCATTTTTTTGTAATTCCTTTATTAATAAAAATAGTTATTCCTCCTTAAGAGGATCTTGACACTTTGCACACACTTATTATGAATGGTGGCATTCATAGAAATGGGAGTTACACGTGCAAATCCTTTCTCATCTCTATAAAAGAGATGCCTCTCTCATGCTTCCATACTTCTTCTACACATCATCTTGATGTTATTGTAATGAGCTATTTGCTCCACCTTTTTTCTCTCTCCTTTCTTAGGGCTTTTGCCTTCCATTCATAATATTACACAAGGGGTTTTCTTTACTTTCCCCTTTCAAAATCTCTTGTCTCCATTCTTGTTGATCCATTGTGAAACTAATTTGGTTAATGGTAAAGATTAAAGGGGGATGTTAGAATTAGTAATCTTTCCTTGGTTGTATTCATTTATCATATGGGATAAACCAAGGTATACTTATATTGTTTTTCCTCTAGTCCACATGAGAAGGACATGTCATTATCTTGTCCTATTGTCCATGTGTAAGGACAACTCATTTTTTTGTAATTCCTTTATTAATGAAAATAGTTATTCCTCCTTAAGAGGATCTTGACACTTTGTACACACTTATTATGAATGGTGGCATTCATAGAAATGAGAGTTACACATGCAACTCATTTCTCATCTCTATAAAAGAGATGCCTCTCACATGCTTCCATACTTCTTCTACACATCATCTTGATGTTATTGTAATGAGCTATTTGCTCCACATTTTTTCTCTCTCCTTTCTTAGGGCTTTTTCCTTCCATTCATAATATTAGACAAGGGGTTTTCTTTACTTTCCCCTTTCAAAATCTCTTGTCTCCATTCTTGTTGATCCATTGTGAAACTCATTTGGTTAATGGTAAAGATTAAAGGGGGATGTTAGAATTAGTAATCTTTCCTTGGTTGTATTAATTTATCATATGGGATAAACCAAGGTATACTTATATTGTTTGTCCTCTAGTCCACATGAGAAGGACATGTCATTATCTTGTCCTATTGTCCATGTGTAAGGAAAACTCATTTTTTTGTAATTCCTTTATTAAGGAAAATAGTTATTCCTCCTTAAGAGGATCTTGACACTTTGCACACACTTATTATGAATGGTGGCATTCATAGAAATGGGAGTTACACATGCAAATCCTTTCTCATCTCTATAAAAGAGATGCCTCTCTCATGCTTACATACTTCTTCTACACATCATCTTGATGTTATTGTAATGAGCTATTTGCTCCACCTTTTTTCTCTCTCCTTTCTTAGGGCTTTTGCCTTCCATTCATAATATTACACAAGGGGTTTTCTTTACTTTCCCCTTTCAAAATCTCTTGTCTCCATTCTTGTTGATCCATTGTGAAACTCATTTGGTTAATGGTAATATTCTTCACATTAAGCTCTCTCAGATTGTTTTATTAGTTTTCATTTTGCTCGATTTCTTACAATTTCCTTAGAGTCTTTGAATGAGTCTTTGAGATCCAATAACTTGGATGGTTGAAACACATTAAAAATATCTATTTTGAATTAGTATTCTATTCATTTCATTGGTTTTGTGCATTTTCTATTGACTAGTTTTAAATAAGGCAAGGGCTTTGTGTTGGTTCAAGATGTAAATTGAATGATCTATCCCCCTTTTTGTATTTTTTGTCACTTGGAGATGGATCCTAACATTGTATTATAGCACTATAACAATGTGAATGTAGGAAAGAATGAGAGTTTGCAAGTGGAGAGTATTTGGAGGAGTTTGATGGTGTTTTAGAGTGCTTTTGGGGTCATGAAATGGAGCCATAGCAGAAGAAGATCTAGCCATTGGAGGGGGTATTTTATGATGGAGTCCATCTTATAATATTCTAAGGATGGTGTAACAACTTTCATTTTGTAGGCATGGTGTTGGGAGGTCATACATTGAGCAAGCCCTAGATTTTTGGGGTTTTGGGGTCCAAATTGGGGGTTTCATATCTAGAGGTGTCATAGAGTCAAATTGGATAGATATTCCTCTAATTAGATCCATTTCATTATACTTCTAAAAGTGGAAAGGTTTGGGAGTACACCCATGATAGGGTTGCTTTGAAAACGCAGGGTATTAGGCCTAAAATCCAAAAGTAAAGCAATAATTGTTGGAAGGGATGTTGCAAAACATGTGGGGTTTATTTCTAAATAAGTTTAATAAATTGGAAAAGGGTATTTGAATATATAATTTTTTTGGAAAGTCTTTTGGGAGAGTTTAGAGAAATCTACAAATTTCTTGTTGGGCAGGACTAGTAGGATAGTCCTAGAAGAGGGAATTATGGTTGTGGGTGATCAACCATTGAAACCTATCACTTGGGGAGTAGTGGATATGTTATTTGGAAGCTATTGAGGAAATTTCAAATTTAGGAAGACCTACTAGAGAGATTGAGGGGTATTGGGTTGGTTGGTTTGAAGGCAACCGTAGATCATGGGGCATGGTTGAATGCATGGGTATGGAGATGAGGAAGAGGATCGAGGTTATGTATTATATTTGGGGTATGAAATGATGAAATTGACCACTAATAGGTCTATAGTGTGGGTTGAGGGCCTCGAGTTTATTCTTTTGGAAGGAAGAGCAAGGTGTTGTTACAAAACAAAGAAAACATTAGCATTCTCCTAAGAAGATTTTGAAAATACTCCATTAGCCTTTGCATCATGATCTCCAATACATATACACCTCTCTAGGTCATTTGGTTGTTTCCCAACCAACTTTTGCACTTGGTCGTGCATTCTTGACAACTTTTGCAAAAATTGCACTTTGCAACTTTTTAACAACTTTTTGCACTATTATGCAGTTTGTCTCCAAATAGGTATGAAATGATCCCAAATAATGTAGAAAGACTAAATATGAAAAAAATGATCAAATCAAACCTTAAGTCTACCTTTGACCAAATGTTGAGTATGTTTGACCAACCTAGAACAATGTAGACAAATAAACACTAGGTGATATTTTGGTCTCCAAATGAGTTCACCAACCTATCAACGCTCTTTTCATGATTTATATAGGGTTTTTTGGTGATTAGTCACCCCTTTTAGACTCATCTTAAATGATTTTCAACTTTCTTTCCAAAAGTTGCTCAAGCAACTTTTGAAAGTTGCAAAGTTGCACAATGCACCTTTTCACCAATTTGGTCAAATGACCTTCCTATCGTCTTAAACTTAACCACAAACCTTACCTATGGTAAAAGCCTCACCCTAGCTCTTCTTAGACCCTATTGACCTCATGATAATGTCATCATCATGCCTTGTGCTAACCAGAGGGTTATTTTAAGCCTAAAAAGGGGTGACATAGTGTGACAGCAAGGACCCAGTCCAAAACAACCCATCCAAACTTTGCATATGTTGTAGAGAAGCCAAATGGGTATCCAAATCTATAATTTATTTTCTTAATGTTTTGGGAAGTTTGGAGAAAAATAAAAAAAGACAACCATCTAAATCCATATAAGTTGAACATAATTGAATATTTTTAAAAGGATATCTTTAAACCCACAAAAAAGAGTTCAAGAGACAAATTTATAACAATAATGTAAAATATTTACATCTCTTATTGGTTTTATATACAAAATCTGGCATCTAAATATGCACATGTGACATCTCTTATCATATTTTATATAAAATATGGCATATAAATATGCACATGTTACATGTCTTCTCTTTTATAAAAAATTTGGTATCTAAATATGCACATGTGACATCTCTTATCAGATTTTTATACAAAATATGGCATATAAATATGCACATGTTACATATCTTATCGGTTTTATATACAAAATTTGGCATTTAAATATGCACATGTGACATCTCTTATCAGATTTTTATACAAAATATGGCATATAAATATGCACATGTTACATTTCTTCTCTTTTTTATATACAAAATTTGGCATCTACATATGCACATCATTGTAAAGTTGCAACATTTCACATAACATATATAGAAAATTTTCAAAATTATTCTAGCATATGTAGAACGTGTAGACACTTAAAATTGTCCTAAACTCTATATTAATTTATTTAATATTGCCCTTGACATTATCATTAATTATTAATTAATTAATTATATTTGTCATATTCTTCTACCTAGTTAATTAAATTTATTTAATTAAATAGGTTCACTTTCCTAAGGTATTTAGATTTAATTTAAATACTTCCAGCCTTAATGTGTTAAATTTATTTAATACATGATCCTTCATAAATTTCTTTTTAAATAAATCTTATTTATTTAAATCCACTCCATCCCATTAATTCCTCTAAACCTATGACTAAATTAAATCTTGTTTAATTTAATCTTAAACCTAGCCTAAAACCTAGTCTATACCTATCACTTTCATCCTCCTAAGCCTATTCACCATTTAAGCTCACTTAATTACTTTAATCATCTTAGTAAACCCTTCTTAATCCTAAGTGTGTGCTCACACATGTGTGAGACCACTCCCTCTTGCAAGCTTTGTCCCCCACTCTTCTCTCTAAGTTTGCTCACACATGTGTGAGCAAACTTTGAATGTTGACCACTTGCATGGCTTGCTTATGTGTCTCCTTGTGGCACTATATGATGCCACATAGATGCCACCTCATCCACGGTCTCCCTCAAACCTATAAATAGAGCCCTTGTCTCAAGCATTTTCATCTCCAATAATTGCATTGTTATCATGCTAGTTTGAGTTTTGGGTTTTCATAGTAGAGCTTTCATAGTGATTTCTAGCTTGCATACCAACTCTTGGTAGCTAGTTTTTAGATTGTATTTGCATTATTAGTCTATTTTTCTTATGCATTTGCACCTCCATTTCACTTGCATGTTAGTGTAGCTTGCATATTAATTTAGTTTCTTTTGTTGCATTTCACATCTCCATCCTTGAATTCTTTCAAACATGGCTTCCTCCATAGCCATTGTTTGAGGTATTCTTCATCTCATATAGCATAGTTTCATAGTTTCATCACTCACATTTGAACATTCACCATTCAAGAGATTCAATCACATAGTTGTGTTTGGGAGAGCACACCAAACATACCTCCAATCTTAACACACCAACAAGGCCTCTCATGGGTGCCTTTGTTGAGCTGCTTGAGGTCACTTGAAGATTTGGTTTGTTGGCTGCTATGCATTGCAAAACTCAAGCAAGCATTAGTTAAGTTTCTTTCATTTTGATGAGTATTTGATACATGTTTGACTTAAAACTAATGTTTACTTGTTGATTCATGCTCCCTACAGGTCACTTCTTTTAGCATACAGAATGATTCAGCTATATAGCACATAATCAATCAAGGGAACCTTGTAGATCAACTCTAACCCTTATTGTATCAAGTATTGCCTTGTGATTAGATTCATGTATTTTCCACATCTTCTTGTTAAAAGGCCTACCATGATACAATATCAATTGAATATTTTTTACAACAATAAGGCTAGAGTAATGAAGAATATGTCTGTGCATCTCAAAATCCTCAAATAACCATGTGGTAGAATTCTTGATAGGGTACCTACATTTAATTGTAAATACAATTCAAAGTCAAAATTGATACATTATACATTAAAAATTGACTTAAAGAGATCTTCATGACAAGGGACAAAAATATACTACCTTCTAAGCCATGTGCTTGTCACAACGAAAGATCCTATTGGGTACTCAATATCCTCACCATCAATGATTGTAGCTATCAATTTATTTTTAGGCTCAATACACCAACTGTAACACTTTGCCAGGTTACCCAAAAGAAATTAATGTAAAGTTTCACTAAGTTTTCCAAACATATTTTTTGAAAGATAATAACTAACAATAGATATAAATATAGTAGAAGCAATAACATACACATAAGCACATACCATAAAACAAATTACAATTCTTAAGGGTCCCATGATGTTGAATCACATTTAAGTTTAATTAATAGTAAAAATAATATATAACACATCCACATTAAAGAATAACTATAAGTACGAATCCATTTAAATAATAAACAATTACAGGATGCCACTTGGCAATAAACATAATGCACAATCATCCACTTTACAAGTCACAGGGTATGAGAGGCTGAAATAATATACATCATGAAATAGATTACATCATCTAATAAGATCTATGAAATAAAATACAATACAATACAATACAACAATCTATCATAGTACATAAGAAACATAATTAAAGAGAGTACAGAACAGGGAACACTAGCCATGACATTGAACTATTGGATCTCAATGGTATAAGAAAATGCACTACCACCTGACCTCTTGGAACCTAAATGGCCCACTCCCACTGTGCTAGTGAGATAGTCTCAAGTCCCAAATGGATAAAAAACTCAAAAGTCAAAAACCAACATCTAGGTTCAAGGAATCATCTGAAAGCAAACAATCTCAAAGGGTACCAAGACACAAGTATCAACTAATCCCAGAGGCAACATAGACACATAAAAAATTTACTATGCAAGTGGGCAATGTCATTGCATGAGCCAACTCTAAGGTTATCCTGGTAACCACTATGGACTCCAAACCCCCTAGTGTCTCTATGCGGCATCAGTATTATTTTGTACAGACAAGGCATACTAAAAAGTCAGCTCTAAGGTTACCCTGGTAGTCTTTGAATACTCCAAACCCCTTAGTGACTTTCTATGGTACCAATATCTTATTAATTCATTTAAAACTCATTTAATGAAATGTTACCACTTATTAAAATAACCTACAATGGGTTACCCACTAGTGTCTTTAGGGTCTTAGCCTCCATTGCAAGCCACTTCCAAACATGACATACATATAACCTACCCTAAACTCAACAAAAGAAAAAGGTCTAATATGACCAAAACTCACACATCAATTCTTAAACAAGAAACTAGAAAAAAATATTGAAAACTACTAATCATAATCACAAATTCCACCAATACGATCATCCTAACGTGACTGATCCAAAATCAAGTACACTTAAACTAGATCCATGTCATAACATGACATTGCCAAAAAAAAATCATTTAATCACCTTAGTCCTATACAAGTAATTAGAAAGAAATCAAGGATAACCGATCGAAGACTCACAGGTTATATCAGGAAAGTCACAACATTCATCTTAGTCCCACACAAGAAATTGGAAAGCACATCAAAATATCTAATCAAACTTATCATAGCACACACATGACACATCACCATGGTTGGGAATAAAAGATAGTAATCAAAAGATCATCATGACATCACATAACAAAACTCCCAATTCTCTGGTAAACATCATGACTGGCCAAAGCTAAGTCAACCCCAAAACCCCAACACCAGTAAATCACCCATCACATAAAGTACATAAAAAATTGAATTTCATAATTCATTAGGTTTTGGAAAACACACAAGTTTAATTTTTACTATAGGTTTTCAAGCTTTCATTTTCATTTCCAAATATAATGATTGTTAGAGTTTTTGAATAATCAAAAGATGACTGATCAATCCTCAAAAGAATAAAACATTATTTTCGTATAAATAAAATTTGTCACGTAAAATTGTAATTTATTAAAATTACCATTTTCCCAATTACAACTTTCGAATCTACTTTACATATACATTTCAATAATACATTAATTAAAATTTCAATTAAATATTATTAAAATCAACTCAATAATCATTAGAATATTAAAGATTATAATTACCTATCTATTGATAACATAACTTACATTAAATTATTAATCTAATAATAAATAATAATAATTAATAATAATAAAATTGCTTAACAATAATTAACATTTAATAACATATGTTAAAATATTTAATAAACTTTATAAAAAACAATTTTTTTTAAAAAAATGCTAAAGCATTTTAGGCTTGTCGACTATGCCTAAGAAGGCTGCCGCAACAGACTCTAGTGCGACCACAGTAGGTCTTACATCAACAGTACCTGCTACTATCGCAGCAGGACTAATGTGACCCTGTACACCATGAGGGGGTAGAAAATGGGAGGGGAGGTGGGATGTGGTGGCCCGCCTCCCTCCAAAACATATTATTTTTAAAAATTTTCTTTTTGGTTTAAAAAAATAAATAAATATGACCCCTTCAATCAAATTTTTATTTATAATTTTTTAATAAAAATTGCAAATTTAGATTTGATAGGGGAAACCTAAACAAGCAATCAAATTTTGCATTCTAAAATTCGATTTCAACCCAAAACCCTACTCAATTAAAATACCCATCTATTAAGTTCACATAATGAGGGTTCCAATTCTCAATTTCTCAAATACAGACAAATTTGAAATAAAGGACAATGAAAATATATGACAAGGTTTTCAATTTAATTAATTTGTTCACAGATGAAATCAAGAACAGAAAAATAGTAAATTACAACACAATGATATCAGCGAAATCTAAAATTTTGAGAACAGATTTATCTAGACATGAAGAAGACAAGAATATTGAGAATGGAAATCTACTATGCAAATTAACCACAAGATTCTACCTGAATCTGATGCTAATTTGACAACACATGGAGCACACAAGTACTTCCCTTTCTTTCTAAAAACCTCCTCCTCCTAAACTACTCCTCCAAAACCTAGTTCTTGCAAAATGAGGTCTAGATCTCTAATAAAGAGTTCTCCCCTAAATTTAGGGCTTCGATTGTGCAATCACGTGAGAAGACTCGTTGATCTTTATCTTTTTATTATTTTTATTATATTTTAAATATTCATGCACACTTTTTGACAATTTAAAATATCTTTATTAAATTATTTTTCTTTCTCCCTTTAATTAATTTTTGTGATGTTTTTGATAAAACTATTTATTAACTTTAGTAATAATAGTATTTAACATTTATTTAAAAATGACCTCCTAAATATATTATTATTAAATTAAATTAATATTTTTATGCTCCAAAATTAGAACTATAATTTATCTTTAAATTTAATTCTTTTTTATTCAATTAATTTCTCAATTAATTAAATATTGAATTTTCTTTATAAAATTTTCATTAAATTAAATCATTAAATTATCTTTTAATTTGATTTAATTATAACTGAAAATCATCACACACCCACAAAATTGAATACGAAAACCCATCATACAAAATGTAAAACTAAATCAAACTCCAAGGTCAAAGTCATGAATTCACGTCACTTGACGAATTCAAAAATGTGAAACTAACTTAGATACTTGTCCTATTTTCTAGGACAATTGGCTTAGGTTATGATTTGGACTCAAGAGTTATCTCCCCACTTATACCATTGAGATATTGTGAAAGGGTACACTCATCCTAGCAATTTAGGGAAGTTGATACCTGATACCTGCAATATGCATAAAATCCATGCATGTACATACACATATAATCTAAACTAAATAGGCAATCGCAGGAAATGATGTATTGTGTAGATCCTAACTAGCAGGTGACTATGACTC
Source organism: Cupressus sempervirens (assembly GCA_028749045.1). Lineage (NCBI taxonomy): Eukaryota > Viridiplantae > Streptophyta > Pinopsida > Cupressales > Cupressaceae > Cupressus > Cupressus sempervirens. The sequence continues at coordinate 460,167,417 of CM053787.1, forward strand.
CCTTCCTCAACCACATTAGAAATGTCATACATAAAGTAAAACAGATAGATACACCATACACATGCAAGTATGGGGTAAGTAACCATAGAACTGCATATAAATCATTCATCTAACTAGCATCATGAAATAATTGAAATTAACTAAATGAACATATATATATATATATATATATATATATATATATATATATATATATATATATATATATATATATATATATATATATATATATATATATATATATATATATATATATATATATATATATATATATATATATATATATATATAATTCATCACCATCAAAATAATAATCATAAACACATGAAATAACTAAATAACTCATCACATTAATCAACTGAGTAAGAAATACCATCTAAATAATCTAGTAACCAAGTACTGATAATCATAAAACACAATTAGAAACTAGCCTAAAAGAATCCAACAATACAACAAAAAAGTCAACTAGGGATAGGCATTACCTTAGGGGATCTAGATAGAACACCTACACACTAAGATTGATAGTGGAAATATTGTCAAATTTCATAAAATTGTTCCCAGAACGAGATCAATTCTCAGGAGTTGAGGTTTAGATTGTCCCGATACCTATCCATTGAATAGTGATTGAAAGCAAGAGCTTAGAATAATCCCTAGAATGAGGCTTAATTCTCCAAAAAAGTTAGGATTATCTCCAAAAAAAAGCTTAATCCCTAGCAAGAATTTGGAATTATCTCCAGAATGAAGCTTAATCCCCTAGAGTCTAGATAGAACACCTGAATACTGGTCCATAAAAGATAACAAGATCCAATCATGAGTTGTAGAATCATCCCCCAGAACGAGGCTTAATCCTCAAGAGTTAGGGTTTAGACTGTCCCAATACTTGTCCATTGAACTCTAACCAAAAATATTATAAGATGTGATCAGCTAATCAAAAGATGAGATAGATGACATAGATGCCAAATAGAAGGGAACAAGATGCCCTGAGTGATGAGGACATAAGATGGAATTATATCCAGAATGAAGATTAATCCCCTAAAGTCTAGATAGAACACCTAAATATTGGTCCATAAAAGATAAAACGATCCAATCATGAGTCATAGAATCATCCCCAGAATGAGACTTAAACCTTAGGAGTCATGGTTTAGACTGTCTCAATACTTGTCCATCAAACATTGCCTAGAAATGTTATAAGATGTGATCAGCTGATCAAAAGATGAGATAGATGACATAGATGCAAGATAGAAGAGAACAAGATGCCTCAAGTGATGAGATGCCCCGAGTGATGAGGACATAAGATTCAAACTGAGTTGAAGCTAGTTTTGAAAGATTCAATGATATAATTATCTTACCCCCTCAGGAGTGAAATCGAAAGATGACACACTAGAAATATGATGTAGAGTAGTATATGAAGAAATACTAAAAAAATATGATATTCAACGAAATATAGAATAGATCAGAATGATCAGAAGAAAATTTAGAGTCGATTTCAAGTGATTTTGATGTTTAGAAGACCAAGTTTGACCAAAGGTTGACCAAACTTGACCAAAGTTGACTTTTTCCAAAAAATTGGAAAAAAAATGAAGAAAATGTGATTTGAAAAAGATTCTAAGATTCACAAAATATCAAAAAAATTGGGTTGCACAAGCATTAGATCGTGTTGGTCCAAAAATTTTAAAATGCAATATAGAGTCGTTTAAGTGTGTCAAATTTCAAATTTGATCCCAAAAATGGATCCAGAGTAGCCAAATTAGCTGGGGGTTGATTTTCATGCAAATTAGAGCACTTTGAAAATTTAGGTCAACACCTATATAAGAGCCCAAAGGGTCATTTTCAATTCATTTGCACTTTTGTCTTTTGTGGAGAAGAGAGCTTTGAGGCAAAAATGGTGGTCCTCGTGTAGAGACATTGATTCAAGCTTTCCCAATGACACAACCAGATGGTGGAGTATGGACATCCGGTGAGTAATCGATAACCTTGCTTTGCATTTTAATTTTCATGCATTTTAATGTATTTTAGCATGTTTTTAGGCCTTTTTAATTTATTGTGTGTTAGTTCTCGCATGAGGATGTCTCTCCTAGTGCGAAGCCAATCAAATTTCTCATGAAGAAGTACCAGGCTAGTACTTCATTGCGTGGCTTTATGGTTTTCATTGTGTGGAGGATACCCATCTTTCATGTGAAAAGCCCTAATTTTTGTTCATTTTTCACTTATAGTTTGGTCACTTCTCACACGAAGTAGTGTATTCTTGCATGAAGATGTGCAATCTCGCACAAGAACATGAGAGTTCATGTAAAATTTTGTTGTTAAGTGCAAGTTTAAAAATTTTAAATTTGATTTTTTGTTGCAATTTTGCACTTTCTTTCATCTTATTCATTTAGCAGAGATTGATCATTTGTATGCTGTGTTTGTGTGTGCAGGTTACATTTCTTGATGTTGGATTTCAATCCCATTACTCGCCTTATGGAGCTTTGTTATGGCTGCTTGATGATGTTGATATGACACACATTGATAGACTTAGGTTGTCCTATCTTTGCCAGATTCCACCACTATTGGTGAACAATGGCCTTTTGATGACACTAGTGGAGTATTTCCATTCAGAGACAAACACCTTCCATCTACCCCAAGGAGAGATGACAATTACTCCAGAGGATATCTATAGGACACTTCACATACCATTCCACGGTCCATGGGTGGTTTACGATATAGTTTTATGGATAGACATAGAGGCACTTAGGGTCATTTTTGAGGAGGATTTGATAATGGGAAGAGCCATTACGTGGGAGGAGCTAGTTCACACATATGGGCACACACAATGATTGCCAGTAGTGTTGGGGATATTCATAAGTTGTTTCTTGATGCCCGATAGAGGCTAGCATGGGCTAGAGTTCGGATGGGGTTGGATCCTCTAGATGATGTTAAAGACCCTAGAGAGATATGGATGGGGTCAGTGCATGCTTGCACACATGTTCTACGAGATGCATGAGATTGTATATCACAAGAGGAAGAGCATGGCTGTTGGGATCTATGTTCTTCAGATATGGGCATGGGAGCACCTACTAGTTACTAGACCCATTTTTGTAGATGAGAGGTAGCCTATGGAGCCTTATATTTGTAGATATAGAGGCCACCTTACCCAGATAGCTCTAGGGAAGACTAAGTAGTGGAGAGGCCATCTCAATGACTTGGTGGCAGTAGTATGGCAGCCCTGGAGAGAGATGGAGGATTGGGACAATGCACCCTGGGAGCTAGGACATATGTTCACTTCTCAATCAATGATAGGTCACTCGATGCAAATAATAGGGAGATCCCCATTGACTTGCATATGGCGACAGTATGGGAGGCCATAGGACATATCGTAGGAATACCACTCATACATGTGGCTGGTGATAGATTTGGACTGTGGGTGGTCTTTGAGATTAGACCTAGGTAGGTTGATGATAGATGTGTGCAACTTGGTTGTGACATAGTGGGACTACTTGTTGGTGGTAGCAGATGGTGGGATGACTACTGCATATCAGGCCCATTTTGTGAGTCATTCTTTTCCATGATTTACAGATCCAATGGGGATGGTTGTACCGATCCAACAAGTACAAGCACCACAGGGACCACTGCAATAGCCACAACAAGAGAAGGTGAGACATAGGACATGCCAGGTGCCCATTCCTCCATGATAGATGCGATTGGACCTAAGTGCTGGTGGGAGTGGATTAGGTTAGAGGCAACCTCAAGGCGAGGTGGTTTCCTTGGGAGCCATCGAAGGAGATGCATAGAGGTAGAGTAGCTAGCAGAGCAGGCCAAGCAGGGAGATGAGGAGATGTGGGACTAGCATGCTACAGGGGTATAAGGTCAAGATATATTGATACAAACTCAAGAGGCCCTAAGGAGATCTAAAGAGTGAATACAAACCACACAACGATAACTAGGAGAGCTGCAATACAGGTGGTTGTGAGAGACTCCTAGATCGCAAACTGAGAGTTTGAGATTCGTGGGCTATGAGAGTAGTTAGAGCGAGAGGTGAAGAGATCATATAATAGTAGTATGATGAGATCTAACTACAATCAGCCAAGGAAACTTACTATTTTGTAGCATATGTAATAGTTGTACTAGATGAGGTTGAGCAAGTGCCTCAATTTTTGCAGTATGCACAAGAGTCTGGCAGAGCACAACCTACAACGAGACTTGACATGCCTCCTCCTCCTCCTCTGCCGCTAGCAAGAGGTGAGGGGGAAGGAGATATTTAGATTCATATTTACTCTGATTTTGATCTGGCTTTGTATCAATTGATATACTAGCACCGATTTGTAATATATATATATATATATGAGATTTTGATTTTAGTACAATTTGCATGTGTCACTTTTTATGTCTTTATAACTTGTTGTACATGAGATGTTTATGCTTATGATTATGAATGTAAATATGATGTGATGTATGGATGTAGTGTAGATGAGATGAATCATGATAGCATGTATGAAATGTAAATATGTAAATGAACTAACATCTCATGTAGTGTTCCATGTTTTTTTGATAGTGATAGGTATTCCTTGAAGATTGAGAGGATGATCCAAAGAAGTGAATTCTTGTGTAGCTGTGAAGAAGCATGATACTTTGAAGAGGCCAACAATCCCTCATCATAAATGATGCAAGTAGATTTGTGATCAAACCATGTGTTTATGCAAATACAACCCTATGCTAGATGCAACCCTAGGTTTGGCTACCAAACTTCGATAATTATCATTACTGAGCATTTAGCTAAATCCCACATGTCATACAATTCCTACTAACATTGCAATCATAGGAATATGAATAGGACATATGTTCTATTTTTGTCATGATTAAATGTAAGCATTTGAGGCACAAGAAGCCAGAATGACTATAACATTTGTCCCTTTTAATGTAGCAAGTGAACATAAGTGTTAGAGTATAAAAACTAGGACAACCAGAATGTTTCTTACATGCAAACACACCAGACACATGTGAAATCTTTCTAATGCTAAGTAATCAGTAAGTATTCTATCCGCAATGACTATTGCATTCGTAACTTGAGACAAAAGTGTGCTAGGTATACTCATATTGACTCATACATTCACTTAGTAGGATGAGTATCAGTATTTACTATAGCATAAAGAGTTCACTCCAACAAGCAAGGAGAAGAACCAACCTCAGTGATTTATCCATATAGAAGGAGTCAAGGTACACACAACCATCCAATACAAGATTAAGGCCTTTTATGTGGATGCTTCAAATCATTGGAACTAAACCACAAACATAAAGAAAAGAAATGATCATGCCCCCAGTCCTTGATTCTCTAGTCAAAAGTGACATTATCAAGTTTCTCAAAGAGACATGATAAAGAAAAAGAAAAAGAAAAAATGGAAAGCTCAACATATCCCAAATAAATCTATCATTTTGAGTTCAGTATTTTGTGTTATAGGATTGATGTCAAGTGTCAATGTTCAGGACATGTATGAAAGAAATCTCTTTAGTAGGGTGACAACAGTAGACAAACACAACAAGGAGAACTGGTGACTTAAGTTAAAGAGGAATCTTTAGTAAGAAGAACCTTGGTAGGAAACTAAGCAACAATAGGCAGACACAGTTAGAACAACTAGTGATTGATGTGAGAGAGATCTTCCATGAGAGGAATCTCAAAAAGTGACACTAGTGATAGTAGGTACATGTAGTTAGAACAACTAGTGACTAATGTGAGAGAGATCTTCCATGAGAGGAATCTCAAAAAGTGACAATAGCAATAGTAGGCAAATGTAGTTAGAACAACTGGTGATTGATGCAAGAGATTCCTATGACACTGTAGGGTGTTGCCCCTGAGTTATGACAAGATTCAATCCATGGATACATGAGTGAAAGTAGAAAACTAAATCAAGAAAGCAACTATACATGAGCCAAAAGATGCGCTACAAGATATAGCATTTGAAATAAGAGGGACCTGTTTACCAGGTTTTCACCTTCTTGGCAGAAATTCTATTTTTACTACTATGATGCTTGTTTTTCATGTTTTCATCAATGACACTTTTTTTCTTTTTCAATTTTTTTTTGTATTTTTGTATTTTTTGATTTTTCAAATGTTTTTGGTATTACTAAGGTACCTATTTCTAGGTTTTCACCAAGGTAATGATTTTTTTCTAGGGCTTTTTGTCAAATTTTAAATTTTTTTCAAGACATTTAGATATATACAAAGAGCTTCTAAAATTAGATCAACTATAGAACCGCTTTAGGTGGAGAGTGTTGATGGGCTCCTTGAGCACCTCTCTCTCGACTATAGAAAGTTGGCAAGCACCATATCTGAACACTACATTAACTATGTAGGGACCAAGCCAATCAAGTTTGAACTTCCCTTTTGTACCTATTGTTGCTGATTCTTGGGGTTTTCTCTCAAAACAAGATCACCCAGTTGGAAGTAACTTGGTTTAACTTTCTTATTGTAGGTTCTGGACATACACTGCTAATAAGCTCAAAGGTGATCACACACCACTTGCCAATGTTCATCTAACAATTCTAGCTCTTGAAGTAGAGATATTCTATAGTCATCATCTATAATGAGGCCCTTCATGAATATTCTCAAAGTAGGAATCTCAACCTCAATTAGAAGCACAACATCCGCTCCATATACTAAAGAAAAGGGCATTGTACCTATTGGAGTTTTGATACTTGTTTTGTAAACCCATGAAGCTAGATTAATGTGAAGGTGCTGGTCCCTTCTAGATTTATTAACTGTGTGATGCAAGATCTTAAGGATTTTCTTGTTGGATACCTCGTCTTGACCATTACCCTAGGGGTAATAAATAGAAGACCAATGTTGCATAATTATGATCCTTTTGCATAATTCCTTAAGATCTTTATTTTTAAATTGTCCTCCATTATCAATAATAATGAAGGAAGGTACACCATACCTGCATATGATGTAATTCATGATGAATAGAGCTATGGTTTTTCCATTTTCTATAGAGAGAGGGACTACCTCTACCCACTTAGTGAAGTAATCTGTAGCTATAATGATAAATTTGCGTCCATCTGAAGAGGATGAGTGTATCTAACCCACAAGATCAAAGGCCATTGTTAGAATGGACACAACATGATAGATGAAATTATCTCTCTGGTTGGAGCATGAATCAAATTCCCATGGAGCTAGCATTGTTTGTAGGACTTGGAGTATTTGATTGCCTCTTGCTCCATATTCAGCCAATAGTAACCAACTCGAATAAGTTTACAAGTTAGTGTCAAGATGTTAGAGTAAAATCCACAAATGCCCTCATGGAGGTCGATTAATGAAAATTTGGACTCATCGGGTTCTAGACACCTAAGGAGTATTTTATTAAGACCTCTCCTAAACAAGTCATCAACAATAATAACATATTGTGAGGCATTGTGGATAAGGTGACATTTTTCATTCCAAGTTAGATCTTTTAGAATGGTTGGGTCATGCAGGTAGGAGTATATATGGTGGTAGTGAGATGAGTCATATCCTACAATAGAATAAATCATTCAAGATTCAAGGATATCATAGGCAGGGTAGAGTAATGTTTCCACCAGGAGCTCTTGTTGAAGATCATTCTCTAGCATTTGTAACAAGGAAGCAAGAGTAGCCATGGCATCAACCACTTTTTTGTTTGCTTGAGGAGCTTTTTGGAAAGTGATATGAGCAAAGTATTTCTTCAGGTCATCCACCATCCATTTATAAGGGATCAATTTATCATCCTTTGTCTGATATATGTCATTGACCTAGTTAATTATGAGCTATGAATAACCAAAGATGTTCAATTGATCTACTCTCCATTCAACTGCCATCTTCATGCCATTAATGAGAGCTTCATATTCTACAATTTTGTTCATGCAAGGAAACATAATCTTGTATGCCTTGGGTAGTGAGTACTTCTATGGTGTTATAAACAATAGCCCAACACTAGATCCCTGTTGTGTGAAAGAGTTTTCAAAGAACATCACCCAAGTTTGGTGTATAAGCATGAGAATTGATTCATTAGGCAAATCAATGTGTAGTGGGAGAAGACTCTACATTGGTGCTTCTGCTAGCTGATTAGCGATCGCTTGTCCTTTGATAGCCTTTTGTTCAACATACTGAATGTCAAACTCACTCAAGATCATGACCCACTTAGCTAACCTCCTTGTTAGAGATACTTTGTTGAGTAAGTATTTCAATGGATCAATTTTAGCAATCTTTCATGTAGTATGGGTGAGCATGTAGAGTCTCAACTTTTGGGAAATAAAGATGACTGCCAAGCAAGCCTTCTTAATGATACTATAATTCATTTCATTGGAGATCAACATGTAACTCAGATAGTAAATATCTCTTTCCTTCTTATCATTGTCTTCTTGAGCTAGCAAGATACCTAGAGAAGTTTTCATTGCTAAGATGTACAAAATTAGAGGCTTCCTATATATAGGAGGCATCAAGATTGGTGGATTAGCCAGATATTTCTTTATCTGTGTTAGACTATGTTTGCAATCTTGGCTCTAGTTCTATTTCACACCTTTATGTAGAGCCTTGGTAAAAGGTTGTGACCTATCTGTGAGTTGTGAGATGAATCTGTGAATGGATTGAAGTCTTCCTTGTAAGCCCCTTATCTAAATCATATTATGAGGTGGAGGCATGTCCATTATTGCTTGAACTTTCTCTGGATCAACCTCGATTCCTTTTGCAGATGCAATGTAGCCCAGTAGCTTTCCAGATGTTATGCCAAATGCACATTTCTTGGGGTTAAGTCTCAGACTGAATTTCTCCATGTGATCTACAATAGGTCCCAAATCTTAAATGTGAGTGTTGCATTTTACGCTCTTAACCAAAGTATCATCCACATAGTCTTCCATTTTTTTATGCATCATGTCATAAAATATTGTAGTGAGTGCCCTCTGATATGTACCACCAACTTTTTAAAGACCAAATGGCATCACGTTCCAACAGAAAGTTCCCCATGCACAGGTGAAAGTAGTCTTTTCCTGATCTTCTGGTGCAATTTTGATCTGATTATAATTAGAAAATCCATTCATGAGTGAGTACATTTCATATCCTACTATCATGTCCACTATTGCATCAACGTTAGGTAGTGGAAAATCATCCTTTGGACATGCTAAGTTCAAATCTCAAAAATTTGTACAAACTCTAATAGATTTTTCATGCTTGGAGACTAAAACAATGTTTGATATCCATTGAATGTAATTAATAGCACAGATGAAACCAAATTTTAGAAGATTTTCCAATTTAGCTTTGACCAATAATGCAACATGAGGATGCATTTTCCTAAGTTTCTATTTGACTAGTTTAACTCTTGGTGCAATAGACAAATGATGCATTATGAGATCAAGATCTAATCTTGGCATGTCTGAATATGTCCACATAAAGTTTATCTTTTTATCTTGGAAGAAGGCAATGAATTCCTCTTTTTCTTCTAGAGATAGTGACTATGCAAGATGTATCATGTGAGGACGTTCCTTTATTCCCAAGTTGATCAACTATTTCGGATCTATCAACACTAATGATCTTTCTTGAAAATGACTAGGAAGTGCATCAAATATCTCATTCATAGGGACTTGAGAGAGGTTTTCACCCTTGGATACATCTTTTATTTTTACTATTTTAGATTTCAACACTGCCACAATGTAGTTTTCACCATCAAACCTTCTATTGTTGGCAATATGTCCAATCAATCAGATAAGGTAAGTTATGGTTGTCATTTATGGCAACATAATTTTTTTTGCAGATTAGCCTTATTCATTTATTAAAGAAAATTGCCTAAGTATCAGACAATGTTACAATAGTAGGATACTTTTGATGATAATAGAATATTCCCTTGGAATATTCCCTTATGTAGTTAAGCAAAGATGCATGACATCATAATGATGGTGTATATTAGTGCACATGTCTGTATAGTCAACCGAGTTCGAGTTATGAAAGAATTAGTGACACAGTGATGACACACCATAGAATAGATCATATTAGTAGGATGTGTTTAACAACTTGGTTTATTGTTTTAATTATTATTTCTTTATGAGCTAACTCTAATGATGATAAGTGAGTTGGCTAAGGAATAATTTAATATTATGTCCAGTATAAAGAAAAGAACTTCATTTGCAAAGTTAAGCGAGGAATAAGAGATGTGATGATAACATAGTATGATCAGTAATTGTGAAGTTGATATGATCTTGTTCAATGAGAGTAACAAGTGAATGCAAAATTGTGATATATGATGCAAAGCATTGTTATGCTAGATATGATGCAAATTAAGTTGTGTGCAGTCACTGTTGTATGAAGAAATGTTTGTGAAGTGCAACAAGTATCTCAAGATTGTATGTATGCTTATTTCCCAAAGATCTCATTGTTTAGCTGCATTTTAGGGCAGTGGGCTCTTCTTGCACACATTTGTATATAATCCACCAACTCCTAACAAGGTTGAGGCTTCTAACAAAGCCTAGTCTCCTAACAGGGACTCAAGACACTATACATGCTGCATTAACTCCTAATAGGGTCAATATCCTTAACCGGATTCTTTATATAATGAATCATCTAGTGGGTTTCATCCCCATCGGGGTTTTCCCTTGGCCAAGGTTTCCCTAGTTAACAAAATATGGTGTTATGATCCCTCTTAGTGTATGGTTTTTAATACTATTTAGCATTATTGGTTTACTTTCTTATGCATGTGGAAAAGTAATTAATAATATTCAGTTGTGGGTAATAAGATTGAAAATACTGTTCACCCCCCCTCTCAGTATTATCTATTTCTAACAACTAGTATCAAAGCTTGGTTATTCAGAAAAGGCTTAATAGCTTGAATAAGATCCCTATGGATATGGAACAATTGAAGAAGAATCTTGAAGAAGCACTTGAATAGATTGATCTTCTTATTGATGAAAGGGATGGCCTTGAAGATAGATACAAGGATGCAAAAGCCTACATTAGTGAATTAAAGGACAAAATAGATGACCTAAAATAGAAAGGACCTAATAATCAGATCAGTGATGATGAAATTAAAGATTTTAAGAAAGAAAATGAGATCCTAAAACATGAATTAAAGATAGTTGAACATAAGCTGAGTCTTAAGAAAAATGGAGGAAAGGTTGACTCTGAAGTGAAAGTTGAAAATGCAGATCTAAGATCCCAGTTAAGCAAGGTAACATCTAAATTGGAATCTATTAAGTCAGAGTGTGCAGAATTAGAAAAATACAATACCATTGTGAAAGGTGAGTTGGTATAAACCAAGCAGCAACTTGAAAAATTATATACTAGTAGTGATAAAATTGAAGAACAAATATGTAAACAAAGACCCAGTTATGATAAGACTAGACTTGGATTCTTCCTTGGACAATCCACCAAGAAAAATGTTGAGAGAAAAGAACTTGATTCTCCTAAAAACAATAAGGATCTAAGCAAGACAGATGATACACCTAAAGACAAAGAGAATGTTGCTCACTCTAAGAAAGTCAAAGAATTTGATCAAGATATGAATAACAAAAGAAAGGAATCTTTTGCTTGGTGTGATGAGCCTAAAGCCACTGAAGTCAATTGTGAAGGTAAGTCTTTTAAACCTATTTCAAAATTTTATTGTCATGGATATAGTCATTATGCAATAGATTGTAAGAAACCTAAATTTGATAGTGATAATGCAAATAGTAGGATGCATAGGAACACTAACCACACAATAAATAGAAGAAGATCTCACAATAATGAAAGTGGAGAAAGAAGAATTTTTTTTTGCTATAGATGCAACAATCTTGGACACATTAATGGGAATTGTAGAACACCTGATGATAAGCTGAATGAATTGAAAAGAGATGTACCTATATGTTAGCTATGTAATAGCTTCAGACACACAATGAGGTTTTGTACAATGGACAAAAGAGACTTAAAAAGGAATCAAAACTATATAAGCAACAATAGAAGAAATGATGAAAGTTTAAAAAGAGAAATGAAGGAGTAGACAAATTAATTAAAGGAATCATTTGTAAAAGCAAAGGAACTAGAAAGCTCTCATACAACTATAGAAGATGTACTTGACAAGAAAATGAAGTCAGTTATTGTTTTGTGACTCTTCTTACTAGAATTGAGCATTCTTAGTAAAAAAAAGTATCAGTTGTTGACAACTAATGCTAGAGGAAGCATCAAAGGTTTCACAGTTGATAGTATGTAGTAGAAATGGAGGGAAGTCTACAGTGAAGTGCACATTACCTGATAAGGTCAAGATGATGACATATAAGAACATTAAACTCTCTATTACACAGAGACATTATATTGAACTAGTGGTAGACATGCATTTAATGTGCAATATAGATTGTGAATAATTTAAAGGATGCAAACTAACTTGCATACATCTTTTTCTTATGCGAAGTTTGTGAGTGAGATTGAAGTAGGATTTTGAGAATTTAAGAGACTTGCAATCATGCGAAGTCACCCAAAACCCTAGTTCATGAAATTGAGGTATTTTCTAAATTATTGAGCATTTTCTTTCAAGAATGGAAATACAAGAAGTTTATAATGTAAGCAATAGGCCTAGGTACAATTTCAAGAAACACCCATTTTTTTCTTTACTCCACAACCCCATTGGAGCATTTTCATGAGTTCTAAAAAATGTTCTTCATGTCGAAGATATTAGAGGATATATTCATTGCAAGATTGAAAGCATAGGTGACTTAGAGATTCATAAAGATTTGGAGAAAATGTGTAATAATGATTTGTCATTAAAACCTAAACATAGATATCTAGAACATCTTAACCTAGTTAAGAATATGTTCTACATGAACTTTAACAACAACAAATGGACAAGGATAATTCTTAGCAGAGTACATGATTTTCTATTGCTAGGAGATTCTATCATTTGTATTGAAAATGACCTAATTCACAAGGTCATAGGTTTGAGTAATCAAGGCAGTAACTCAATAAACATAAAAAATATGCACAAACTTGCTGAGGCAAATATTAACACATATTTCAATGGAAGAAACATGAAATTCAACTTAATTCAAGATGATGGAGTGAGACTCATTTGCAAGATTTTTGGATATAAGTATAATCATGGATCTAGGATAGATTTCATACCTACAAGATTTCTTCATGCAACATACTTGGAAGTAAGAGGTGAAGAGGTTAACATGTGCGATATTATTAGAACACAATTATTGGATAACATATGAAGAATCAAGAAATCAAGGAGTGTTTTTTTCAAATCTGAATCCCTATTAACTCACATATTTTTCTTTTCTACTAAGAAATTTCCTAGTATCACAATTTGGAATGAAAATGAGTGTTCAATGCAGCTAATCACACGAACTTATAGCTCAAGACCTGAAGCAATCAGGGATAGTGACATTGATAGACTAATGAAGTCTTTTCAAGAAGAAATGAAAAAAAGGTATATGATACCTCCTGCACTAGTAGAGAAGTATAAGGATGAATTATGTTTTATGGTTGAGATAGATTTCACATGTATGGAGGTAGTAGTTCCTTGGGTAAAATTTATTGAACCCATGGGATATGAGATGAGTGAGGAATTGATTGAAGGGTATGCGTAGATAATCCTTCATTCTAAAATTGATTCTGAATGTCCTAGATGGGGGACATATAATGAGAAAATGAGAGAAGTTAAAACTAGTCAAGTAATGAAGGACTCCAAGAAAAAGGTGGAGAAAGTTATTGATTCTATCTTGAAAGAATTTGGAATGACTAGGAAAGAACTTGATGAAGTAAAGGGGATAACTATGGAAATGAAGGCCAATGGCCAATATGAGCTTTTAACCCTTATACCCATTGCAATGGTAGGACCTAATGAAGAGGTAACAGTTGCCCAATCAAGTGCATAGACTCCCACTATGCCTTATGCAGTAGTTGCATAGAAACAACCTCCAAGAAAATCAATAAAGATAGAAAAAGAACCTAATATAAGAAATACTACAAGGATCATAAACCCTCCTAAAAGGAGAGTAAAGTAGACTACTAGTGGCCCAAGCAAAAGGAGAAGAACCTTGCAGATTAGCTCATCTAAATCTAAGGAGGAAACTAGTGACAGACTAGTTGAAGCAACTAATCAAGAAGTCAAGACATCAACAACACACAAAGCATGAAAGCCAAAGGTAGAAAATCTAAACATGCAAATCATTAATGACAATAATTTTGTACAGTTGAATAAATACTATGATTTGTACAATAATATGGATAGGAGATAGCTAGAAAATATTGTAGTTAGGAACATGATTCTAAAAGATAAGAGATTTGATAGCATAAAAGGTCAGATACTTGAAGACTTGTACAATAGATTGTTAAATAGGTAGAGCAAAGTTATAGAGGAAGACAAACAAATAAGAATGAATATGGTGAGAAAGTTATGTTTTGTGAATAATGAGGAAGATATAACTTAAATTTTGAAAGGTATAGCACCATTGTTGAGACATAAGAAGAGATCCATTCTCCTCATGGGAGGAAATTATGAGGAAGTTAATAAGGAAACTCAAGAGGCTATAGTTTCATTCATGTCTATTATGCCTAAGGTAAATGTGCAAGCAAAGGAAGCAAGCCAGATGCCTAGAGATAGTGCACTGACAGAAGAAGCAAGCCAAAAGACCAAAGAAAGTGCATAGCCATAAGAAGCCAGCCAGACACCTGAGGAGAGTGCATAGTCAAAGGAAGATAGTCCTACAATATGCAGTCCTCCTCATAGTTCTAAACCAGTAGCTACACCAAGTCCTTCACCCCATATCACCATTGGTAGTGAATCTATGCAAATAGATAACACAAAAGTGATAGTTAACAAAATAGATGATCCATTCAAGAATTTTGGTACTAGAATTGTTGGCAATATTGCAGATTACAACAACTCTGATGAAGAAAAGAATCAAGAGCCTATGAAAGAAGATGAATAGAAGATTGAGATCTCAAATGTAACTTTAACACCAACAGTATTAACACCATCTACTCAAGTAGTAGAGGTAACAAAAATAGTAGTAGTAGAAATTTCCACACCTCCTACCCATGCAGTAGTAGCAATAGTCCAATATGATGAAGAAGATGAAGCAAAGAATCTTATATCTTCTTTAAGTAAAATTCTTGAGAAGAAGAAATCTACCAAGTCAATTGACAAGACTTTGACTTCAATTTTGAATAGAATAGAGAAAGTTGTGAGCTTTTTTGACACCCTTGTAGATGTTCAACAACATGCAAAAATTTTGTGCAAAACATTTGATAATGTGTTTACAACACTCACAAGTGTGGCTATAATTCAAGCTCAAATAGAGCACAATGGTAAACTCCTCAACACCATGCGCACTAATATGAGAAATGACATATAAACCTTGAACATATGTATTAAGGCATTGAGGTATTGTATAGAGGAAGGAAAATAGGCTTATGTTAAGTGCAAATTAGCATATATTCATCTGAAAAAATTTGATGATTAGATAAAGGAAAAAGTGACTGAGCTTCAGACGATCACTGACAAATTTTTGAAGCAGAATCAAAAGATTGACAGAATTGAGCACACAATGTAAATACTTCATGACAATATAAGGGAAATACAAGCAGAAAAGGAGAAAATTTTGAAGAATTTCACTCTTTTAAGAGTACATTTATTCCCTCAGATAACATTATTGGAGAACCAATTGGAAGAATGCTTGTCAACAAAGTCTTCATATGACAAGTTTGTGGCTACAGACTTGAATGCAACAAAATTGGCAACATATGCTTTATGAATGCTTATCAATGTATGTAATGCAATGAAGGATAGTTGGAAGAAACATCTTGCATAGTTGAAGACCAATTTCAGTGATTGCTTTTCAAAGTTTTGATGTAGTTACCAAATTTTGACAGTCTTTTTGATACCTTTGTCATTGATGTCAAAGGGGGAGATATATGGAAAATTGTATTATAGTTAATTATAATTGTAAGGGGGAGAAATAAGTTGTAATAGGAAGTTATAAGGGATGTAACCTCTTTCATAACATAAATACAATATTTTTAACTATGATATGATTATTTGTTTTGATTGGTATGACAACATGTTTGGGACTTAGCCAATTTTCTAAAAATGTTGTCATCAATGCCAAAGGGGCATATTGTTGGCAATATGTAAAATAAATAAGATAAGGTAAGTTATGGTTGTCATTTATGGCAACATATTTGTTTTGCAGATTAGCCTTATTCATTTGCAGAAGAAAATTGTCTAAGTATCAAATAATGTTATAGCAACATGATAGTTTTGATGATAACATAATATTCCCTTGGAATATTATCTTGTGCAATTAACTAGAGATGCATGACATCATAATGATGATGTATACCAGTGTGCATGTTCATATAGTCAACCAAGTTTGAGTTATGAAAGAATTAGTGATGCAGTGATGACACAACACACAACAAAGCATATCAGCAAGATATGTTTAACAACTTGGTTTATTGTTTTAATTATTATTTCTTTATGAGCTAACTCTAATGATGATATGTGAGCCAACTAATGAAGAATTTAATAATATGTTTGGTATAAAGAAAATAACTTCATTTGTGAAGTTGAGCGAGGAATAAGAGATGTGATGATAACAAAATATGATAAGTAATTGTGAAGTTGATATGATCTTGTGAAATGAGAGTAACAATTGAATGCAAAATTGTGATATATGATGTGAAGCATTATTATGATAGATATGATGTAGATTAAGTTGTGCACATTCACTCTTGTATGAAGAATTTTTTGCGAAGTACAACAAGTATCTTAGGATTGTATGTATGCTTATTTCCCAAAGATCTCACATTATAGTTGCGTGTTAGGGCAATGGGCTCTTCTTGTGCACATTTGTATATGATCCACCAACTCCTAATAGGGTTGAGGCTTCTAACAAAGCCTAGTCTCCTAACAAGGACTCGAGACACTATACATACTTCATAGACTCCTAATAGGGTCAATATCCTTAACTAGATTCTTTATATAGTGAATCATCTAGTGGGTTTCATCCCCACTGAGGTTTTCCCTTGGCTAGGGTTTCCCTAGTTATTAAAATATGGTGTTATGATCTCTCTTTCTATATGGTTGTTTATACTATTCATAATAATTGGTTTACTTTCTTATGCATGTGAAAAAGTAATTAATAATATTTAGTTGTCAGTAAAAAGATTGAAAATACTGATTCACATCTCCCTCTTAGTATTATCTATTTCTGACATCTATTTATTTTCTTTTTGATTGTATGACTAAGATATTTGATGCCATCTTCAGTCATGTTGACTCTTTGTTCACTGGTGGAAGACGTTATTGGTTTGACATCATTTAAGTAGTAGTAGGCAAGAGTATAGTCATTCTGGAATGTGAGGACTTCACTAGATGCATTAGAATTCCAATCTATGAGCTTGAGATAGGTGAGTGAAAGAGATGTGGTGGGTTCAATTGCATTCATGGTATAATCATTAAATGCTTGGACAAGTAATTTGAGACCTAGAGTGGCTTCATCCACAAGTGTGTTCGAATGCCTTTGAGTACCAATGTCATTAATTAAAGACTTGAGGACACTATTTTGATATAAATCATCTGACCTAACCCTAGATGATTCACCTACTTCAAGGAGGTTTTCATAGACATGAACTTGATCTATGTCTTTGTCTGTAGTTGCTTTTGAGAGAGAGTCAAATTTATACTCTCGAGAATCTATACTACAAGGAGACAAACTGTAGAATTCCCTAATAGTGATGGGAAAAAACTCTTCTTCATCATCTAGATTTTTACAAAGGTACTCAATCCATAATGCATGACTAGACTCTTCTTTTTCTTGTTGGGTATGATGTGAATTAGTAGTATCATTAGAAGAATCACTATCACCATCCATGGTATTGACATGTGGTACAAAGTCATCTAGTTCTATGAAGAATTTAGCCAGATCATCTAGAATTGGATAAGGATAAGGATCGTCATTGTCAGCATTGTCTTCATGGTCATCAGTGTTAGCTTGTGACTCATGTTTAGATAAACTCTCAGGTTCTAGTATAAATTTGTTAATCCCTAAATGGAAGGGAATCTTCTTGAAGCCAAGACCGGATATATCTTGATTCCTTCTAGCTATAACTTTGACATAATCAATTAGATCATTTATGTTGCATCCAATAGGATGAATCCCCTTGTAGCCAAAATGTTTCATGAGTTTAAGATTGGGACCATAATTTTTAGTAGTAACTTCATGAGATTTTTCTATGAGGTTTGCTGGAGTCTCCTCCTTATATATCCATGCAATAATAGCTTTGTTTTTAGCTTCCTCCTTGAGATATATAGTAGCTTTGACAAAGGTACCATTGTACTTATTTTGAGGTGTCAACACAAAAAGTCTCTTTGCTTTAGATGGTCTCCCATAACGATGGAGAGACTCAGGAAGAGATGTCAAAGACAGAACTAGTTCTATGTGATATTTACCCATCCTAGTTTCTTTTAGCTTGAGTGACTACTTTATTTGCTTCATTTTTTTATCATGATGGTCTATAGATTCCCTATTAGTAGGTATAAAGTTTTTAATAGATTTTAGCATATTAAAGGTATAGCTAGTACTTGTAGGCATGGTGACTTTAGAGCCATGAAATGGGAATTTTATGCATTGATGGTAAGTGGAAGGTACAACTTGCATCTCATGTATCCATGGTCTTCTTAGCAAAATATTGTAAGCCAAGGGAATGTCGAGGACCTAACAAGTGACATCTCTTTCTATAGGACCAATGTGGAGAGGCAACACCACAAGACCTAACAATTTTTGCTTGACTTGATCATATGCTTTAATATTTATCTTGCAATGAGGATCAATTTACTCCTTAGAATAGTCCAATTGTTTGAGTAGAGTAGCTGAGACAATTTTTAAACTAGCTCCATTATCAATGAGCACATGACATACATGTTTCTAGTGTATCATGACCTCAATGTGTAGAGGTTGATTATATAGATGACTCAGTGAATTGTCATCTTCCTCAAATAAGGACATATAGTAAGGTGAGGTTAGATGACCTACCATAGATTGGAACTACTCAAGATCAAGACCTTGAGGTATGTTTGCCTTTGTGAGAGATTTTTTGAGAATCTGCCCATGAGTAGGCAAGATTTTGAGTAATTTAAGGATCATGATTTGAGCATTAGTTTGTTGTAACTGATCAAGGATATTGTAGCTAGTCACCATAGATGTTGTTGAGATTTTTGTTCCTTTGCTAGACAGAACAGCAAGAGGCTTGTCTTTATGTTGTTCTAGATCAAGAGCAAAAGGCATAGGGCCTTTGAATACCTACTTAGCATAGGAGTGCGTAAGGCACAAGATTTTGATGGTTCATTGTTAGATGTATTGTAAGTAGGGCCCCTTAAGACAAATGGTGTCTTAGGTTTAGTTTTGTCTAGTTTTCCCTTGATGGTGATAACGTCACAATACTTAGCATCCATGGGTTCAACCATGTGGACTATCTCATCATCATTATTAGAGTACATATAGTTAATCTTGTTATGAGATTTCTATTTTGAGTTTTCTCCTTTTTCATAAGATGGGAATGACTCCTTGAAAGCCTTGTGATCTGTGTTCTTGTTATGTCCATCCACAATAATGTCATCATCATCAATTAGGTCTTAGACTTTGTGACACAAGTTGATGCAATTACTGGTTTTGTGACCTTTATTTTGGTGATATTCACAAAATTCAATTTCATTTTACCATGGTGGACATGGTTGTGGATCATAAGGATGAGAGTTATCCAATGGAGAAATGAGCTTATTTTGTAGCAGGGTCTTGTAGACCACATCCAAAGGTTCACCAAGAAGTGTATATTCTAATTTTGGGCATGAGACCCAAGATGTGTTCTTCAGTTTGTTTCCAAATGTCTTATTTTTAGTAGGAGGTTTTTCAACATTCTTGGATGCTTTGAGATTGTCTATAAGATTGAAGGCTTCTTTACTAGGTTTAGGAGTAATGTTGTCAACAAATCTGCCATGCACAACCTCTCAGTTTTTATTCACATACTTGAATTTGTCCTTATTAGAGGTGGATCCTTGTTTAGTGTCCTTTTGAAGGGTTAGTTCACCCTTTTTGACCATGAATTCCTCGATAAAGATAGCTTGTGTGACCATGTCTTCAAAGGTGCATGGACCTTGAAGTTGAACTCTATAACCAAAATTAGGTAGGAAATTATTAGTGAAGATGTCAAGCTTTTCCATTTTAGGAATATTTCATGAGTATCTTTGAAGGAATGTGAGGAAGGGTTCCCCAACTTTCTATTTAAGGTTACACATGTCTCAAATGTTAACCCGGTGTTGTATGTTGTGAGAAAATTGTTGAAAAAATAGGTTAGCAATCTCATCAAATGTTTTGATACCAGTAGGCAAGTGTGAGAACCACTCCATAGCCTAACCACCTAGACTTCTTTGGAATAGACACATGAGATATGTCTAACTATGCATAAATTCCATAGACAAGGTACCAAATTCCCACAAATGATCTTGGGGATTAGTAGCTCAAAAATATTTATTATACTTAGGTAACTCAACTCCTCTTGGAAAAGGAGGCATGTCTATACTCTTGTCAAAAGGGAATGGACAAAGAGTGTTTAAGGTGTATGTTTTTGTAGGTTTGTCTTTATCACACATCATTTGGGCTAATTGTTCTTGCATGATCTTTAGTTGTTTTTGTAATTTGGACATTTTAGTTTCCTCTTCAGGTGTAATGATAGTTTCAATGTTGAAGTGATCAGGGAACTTGGCTCCCTCTTGAGCAAGTTTGAGAAAGTATTTCTCTTTCTCTTCATTAAGCAAGATTTCCATGACTTTTTGGAAGTTTTTGTCCTTACGACATTTTTTGATGTGTTCAAGAAGTATTTCTACTTCCTCCTTAGTCTCATTAGTAAAAAGTTCCTTATGTTTTTCATTCTTGTTTTGATCTTGGTCTCTACTATGTTCTCCATGTTTGGGTTCTTGATCAACCATTATAGGAATGTGATAAGTTTTAGTGTATGTTTGTTGGAAGGGTCCCCTGAATAAGAATTCAACTATGTTGTTTGGAGATGTATGACGATTGCTAGTTTTAGGATCCTCTTGATACAAAGGGTTCTTACTTTGTTGTAAGTTTATAGAGAAAGTTCTTTGAACACAAGGTGATCTGACAGGTGAAGGAGATCATGAAGAATCCTCACTAGATGAACTAGAGATAGACTATGTATAAACTGGAAAGAAACCTCTACCATGATTATGACCCCTAGCTTTACCTCATCTAAGTCTAAGGGGATAAAAAAAAATTTTGCTTCTTGTTGCCACAGTCATAGACAAGGAAGAAAAGAAAAACCTAGACAAGGACCATACTAGAACATAGTCTCAAAAAGCAAGATAAGAGTGTTGTATACTAAGGTACGAGTTGTCTGAGTAATGGCTAGAACAACCAAAGATTATGACTATCATGAAATAAAATATGACAAGCAAAAGAGGATAAGGACAAGATAACTGAGAAATGAGACTAGTTTGTGTGTAGGTCACAAGTTGTTAGCTAAGCAAGAAACTACTATTTGTAGATAGAAAATAGGTAAAATGTTGCAGGTGTAGATGACACATAGAGTGCAAATAACTTTGACAAGACAATTTAATAGTTTTGGGATAAGATCTTGCATGAAGATTCTTAGGGAACCACATGAGGAAATTCAAAGAAGGATGTGAAGATTCAAAAAAACAATTTTTGACAAGGTTTCTCAAGTGAGGACTTGTACAAAGCCATGTGAGGATGTGCTAGATTGATAAAAAGATAGGATTTTGACATAAAGGGACAATATTTGTAAGATCTCGCATGAATATTTGTAGAGGATTGTGCAAGGAATTGGATAGGGCCATGTGAAGAAGTGCTAAAAAAGTGTTTTCTTACACAAAATTTTGCAAAACTAGGTGCGAGAATGTGGATAGACTGACAAATGTTGATTGGATTTAAAGAGATTTTTGCAAGTTTTAGACAGTTCTGGATAGATTTTTGGTTGTCCTGATAGATTTTAGATAGATAACAAGATGGTTTTCAAGTTGTTAAACAACATTTTGGATTTGGACAAGACAATTTGTTTTCAAAAAGACACAAGAAGCAAGTAGTAGTTGCAAACAATCCAACTGAGGACAAAGTAACTTGGAGGGACAAGGGAGTCTTGACATTTAGTTTGTTTGATAGGTTTGGACAAGTTTAAGACTCAATAAAAAACACTCTTTATCCCTATAACCAAAATGGTAGAGAAGGAAAAATATTTTTCTCACAACTTATGTGCATGTGTTCACCTCACACAGCTGTGTCACCCCACTAGAGGGTGTCCATGTTTTAGTGTATTCCAAAGGTTCAATAACACATACACTAAATAGACACCCTTGTGGTAGGGGTCAAAGGAATATACCACCTTCAAATGCCCAGGTACATGCCTATGGTGAGTATCTATACGAGAGATTCTTCCCCCTCCTTGTACAAAGATTATGCCCCCTTTTGGAGGTCAATTGGGTAGCAACTAACTAAAAGGTTTTTACTTTTCTTCCATTAACATCAACCCCTGATGGCTTCCCAAGAAAAGTTGAGGCCAATAGCCCATACCAGCATCTGTAAGTGCACATACTTGAATAGCAAGACTAGGGCTAACCCTGGCTAGTGCAGGATATAGAGCCTCTTCTTGATATGTGATATCAAAATGAAGAAGAGGAAATTAATATGGCTTTGGAGTCTTTCACTCGACCAAGATTATTTATTATAGTGATTTGGAATCTCTGGTGAAAGGACTGTGCTCACTTGGTTTATTCCCAGAGGTTGGATCACTCCAGCAGGCCCTCTATGGGTTGACTCAAACTGGTGCCTCAGATCTAAGGGTTCGAGTTTTTGATTTCCCTCAAGGGGAAAGAGCATACTCCTCTACCTCATCACCTTTCCCAAACATGCAAGACATGTTAATCATCAAGTTAGCATAATCAATCTAGACTTGTCCTTTCTCAAGATTTTGGTTCCCTAAAAGGAAATCATCATCCCTTCATAGAAAAGACTTGTACTAGAGAACCACTAACTTGCTTGCCTCCCTCAGGTGCCATCTTTAAGAGGTTTCTAGGTTTTTGATTTACTCTTGGACATCACTTCCAAGTAGTAAAGAGCATACTCCCCTATTCCCCTATCTTGCACCCTACGTAGTTCATGAGTCCTAATTATACTATGTGTGAAAAGAAAAAAGAAAACATGCTATTTTAAGTGGGTTTGAAATAAATCTTTGACATGCATATCTTTGACAATGTCCTTCAATCACATAGTCAGTACATGTTTGAAGTGTTTAGATAAAGATGTCTTTGTCAAACATCCTGGAAACCACTGTTAAGCTATAGAAAAACTAGAAATAAAAAAGAAAATGCTTTAGAGAACATTGCTAATCAAAAACATAATGATAAAAACTAATTGCTGAAAGCTGTATTTTGCATGTATTGTTGCAAAATTTCATGTGAAATCATGCATAGGCCCGCATGAGAAAATGATGTGCCCTGCATGAGAAACCACACATTTATGCACTTTTTCGCACGAGAAAGTTCAATGGAAGAGGCAAAATCTTCAATCCTTCACACAAAAGTGTGATTTCATGCGAAAATATGGAAAATGGTACGGATGAATGCAAGATAATCATTTAAAATGTAGAAAATAGAGTAAATGAGGCTAGAAAATTTGATTTCTTGGCCCCACGATGGGCACCATAAATTCATATGTGAAATGTGGGCCTTTGATCCTCACATACACTTCAACACAGTCATTACTTGAGAGATCATGCTAAAAAAAAAACATTGAATTGTTCATCTGAGTAATCCAATAGTATGACTTGTTGCCTTCTAACTAGAAGGATTTTTCCTTTGCTCTCAGAACAAGAAGTGAGCAACTAGACCTCTAGTATGAAGGATTTATGTAGCTATATGAAAGTGCAATTATTCTATATGAAATGCATTTTAATCTAATAAGAGAGAAAAGAAAATTATGCTATATGAGTGCATTTTAATCTAATATGATATTAATACTAAAAAATTATGAAAGCTATGAAAGTATTAAGCAAGTGAGTGAGTATTCCAACATTAATTTGATGTAATTTAATTCAACCTCTGTAATGAGGAATTGGAGGTCTCTTAAATAGAATTCCAAAATCAATCAACGATCGAGATCAATTGGGATGAATGGTTGAGATCAAAGATGAGATTTAGTTAGGATGGAAGATTCCCTGTGCAGGTGAGAATAACTATCTCAGATTCAGAGTGTGATGAAGAGTTAACTAAATTTCACCTAAGTGTGAGAACAAGTTGATTAGGTCAATTCCAATTTGAGAGATAGATCACTCAGAATTCCCATTCCTAATCTGAAGAGAAGATTTGAAAGGAATATTTAATTTAATAAAATAAGATATGACCTCATAAATCTCTATTTTTATTTAATTGAATAATTACATTCAATAAGTAAAGTGAGGAAATTATTAAATTAAATATATTTAATTCCTTTTCACATTAGCTAAAGAAGTAATTTAATTTAATTAAAGTATGAATACTTACAATTAAATTAAATTTGATCAATAGGTTTAATGTAGCTAATTTGAGTCAACACTTAGGAATTAAATTAAGGGGGTGATTAATGTAGATTAGGGTTTTCTACATCTGACACTTAGGTCAAGTAGTGATAATTAGAATCATAATTGCATAGTAAAATAGGACTTAGGGATGATTGAATAGACCAGAATTGGTTAACATGACAATGTGCTAATCTTGGGGTATTACAATAGGTTCATGCACACTAACATCCATGCCTCACCCTCAGCCTCTACTATGACCTAAGCTATGACCTCTAACTGAAGATCTCATCCCAGATACCATCCTACAATAATATTTAAGATAACGAGATGCTATAATAACCATTAAAAAAACATACTACTGTAAAGCATACACATAAGAAACATGTTTTGAATATAGTACAAGATCAATTTTAGTTTTTCTTATGTCTAGGTTTAAGTACGTTTCATTTTGAAGTTCAAGTATTCCAAGTTTTTAATAAATACCTATCATAGTTTAAGTTTTTTTTTAGTTCAACTAGTTAACAACTAGTGGCATTCCAATATACCCAGAGCTCCCGATCTAGAAACTCTGGCTTTGATACCAGATTTAACACCCTACCAGGTGACCCAAAAGAAATTAACCTAAATTTTCACTAAGTTTGCCAAACTTTTTTTTGAGAGATAATAAAATAATAACAACATATATAAATATAGCAGAAGCAATAACATACACATAAGCATGTATCATAAAACATATTACAATTCTTAAGGGTCCCATGATGTTGAATCACATTTAAGTTTAATTAATACTAAAACCAATTAATAAAACATCCAAATTAAAGAATAACTATAAGTATGAATTTATTTAAATAATATAAAATTATAGGATGCCACTTGGCAATAAACAAAATGTATAATGATCCACTGTACAAGTCATATGGTATGAGAGGCTGAAATAATATACATCGTGAAATAGATTACATCATCTCATAAGATCTATGAAATGAAATATAATGCAATACAATACAACCATCTATAATAGTACATAAGAAACATAATGAAAGAGAGCATAGAACAAGGAACTCCAACCACGGCATCGAACTATCGAATCTCAATGGTATAAGAAAATGCACTACCACTTGACCTTGTGGAACCTAAATGGCCCACTCCCATCAAACCGAGGAGATAGTCTCAAGTTCGAAATGGATAAAAAACTCAAAATTCAAAAACCAACATCTAGGTCCAAGGAATCACATGAAAGAAAACTATCTCAAAGGGTACCAAGACACAAGTATCAACTAATCCTAGGAGCAACACAAACACATAGGAAATATACTATGCAAGTGGGCAAGTGTCATCGCATAAACCAACTCTAAGGTTATCTTGGTAGCCACTATAGACTCCAAACCCCCTAGTATCTCTATGCAACATTAGTATCTTTTCATACAGACAAGGCATACTAACAAGTTAGCTCTAAGGTTACCCTGGTAGTCTTTTAATACTCTAGACCCTCTAGTGACTTTTTGTGGTACCGATATCTTATTAATTCATTTTAAACCCATTTAATAAAATGTTATCACTTATTAAAATAACCTACAATGGGTTTCCCTCCAGCCTCTTTAGGGCCTTGGCCTCCATTGCGAGCCACTTCCCAATATGACATATAGATAACCTACCCTAAACTCAACAAAAGAAAAATGTCTCATAAGACCAAAACCCACACATTAGTTCTTAAACAAGCAACTAGAAAAAAAATTGAAAACTACTAATCATAATCAAAGATTCCGCTAATACAATCATCCTATCAGGACTAATCCAAAATCAAGTACACTTAAACTAAATCCATGTCATAACATGACATTACCAAAAGAAAATCATTTAATCACCATAGTCCTATACAAGCAACTAGGAAGCAATCAAGGATACTGATCAAAGACTTAAAGGTTATATTAGGAAAGTCACACCATTCACTTTAGTCCCAAACAAGAAACTGAAAAGCACATCAAAATATCTAATCAAACTCATCATAGAAAACACATGATATATCACCATGGTTGGGAATAAAAAATCATAATCAAAACATCATCATGACATCACATAACAAACCTCCCAAGCCTCTGGTAAACATCTTGATTGGCTAACGCTAAGTCAACCCTGAAACCCCAACACTAGTAAATCACCCATCACATAAAGTACATATAAAAGTGAATTTCATAATTCATTAGGTTTTAGAAAACACACAATTTTAATTTTCACTATAGGTTTTCAAGCTTTAACTTTCTTTTCCAAATATAACAATTGGTAGAGTTTTCAAATAATCAAAAGATGACTGATCAATCCTCAAAATAATAAAAATTTATTTTTGTATAAATAAAATTCATCATGTAAAATCTGAGTTTATTAAAATTACCATTTTCCCAATTACAACTTTTGAATCTACTTTACATATATATATTTCAATAATACATTAATTAAAATTTCAATTTAATATTATTAAAATTAACTCAATAATCATTAGATTATTAAAGATAATAATTACCTATCTATTAATAACATAACTTACATTAGATTACTAATAAAATAATTATTAATCTAATAATAAATAATAATATTTAATATTTAATAATAATAAAATATTTAATTATAAAATATTTAACAATAATTAACATTTAATAACATATATTAAAATATTTAATAAACTTTATAAAAGAAAATAAAATGCCAAAGCATTTTAGGCATGTCAGCTATGCCTAAGAAGACTATCATAGCAGGTCCTGCATAACAGTACCTGCCGCGACTCCGTACACCGTGAAGGGGGTAGAAAACAGGAGGGGAGGTGGGATGTGGTGGCCTGCCTCCCTCTAAAAATATTTTTAAATTTTTTTTTTAAAGAAAAATAAATACAGCCCCCTTCAATCAATTTTTTATTTCTAATTTTTTTAAAATAAAAATTGTGAATTTAGATCTGATAGGGAAAACCTGAATAAGTAATCAAATTTTGCATTCTAAAATTTGATTTCAACCCAAAATCCTACCTAATTAAAACACCCATCTATTAAATTCACATAATGAGGGTTTTGATTCTCAATTTTTTAAATACAGACAATTTCAAAATGAAAAACAATGAAAATATACAACAAGGGTTTCAATTTAATTAATTTGTTCACAGACAAAATAAAAAATAGAAAAACAATAAATTACAACACAATGATACCAACCAAATCTAAAATTTTGAGAACAGATTTATCTAGACACGAAGAAGATAGGAATTTTAAGAATGAAAATCTATTGCGCAAATTAATCACAAGATCCTACTTGAATTTGATGCTAATTCGACAATGCACGAAGCATGTAAGTGTTTCCTTTTCTTTTTGAAAACCTCCTCCCAAATTGCTCCTCCAAAACCCAATCCTTGCAAAATGAGCTTTAGATCTCTGATAAAGAGTTCTCCCCTAAATTTAGGGCTTCGATTATGAAATCCTGTGAGAAGACTCATTGATCTTTATCTTTTATTATTTATTGTATTTTAAATATTCAAGCACACTTTTTGGTAATTTAAAATATCTTTATTAAATTATTTTTCTTTCTCCCTTTAATTAATTTTTTCAGATGTTTTTGATAAAACTATTTAATACTTAAGTAATAATAATATTTGGCATTTATTTAAAAATGATCTCCTAAATATTTTACTATTAAAGTAAATAAATATTAGTACGCTCCAAAATTAGAACTATAAATTTATCTTTTTTATTTAATTAATTTCTCAATTAATTAAATATTAAATTTTACTTATAAAATTTTCATTAAATTAAATTATTAAATTATCTTTTAATTTGATTGAATTATAACTGAAAATCACCACACACCCACAAAATTGAATACGTAAACCCATCATACAAAAAATAAAACTAAATCAAACTCCAAGGTCAAAGTTACAAATTCACGTCACTTGATGAATTCAAAAAGGTGAAACTAACTTAGATACTTGTCATATTTTCTAGGACAGTTAGCTTAGGTTAGGATTTGGACTCAAGAGTTATCTCCCCAATTATACCATTCAGATATTGCGTTAGGGTATGCTTATTTTGACAATTTAGGGAAGTCGATACCTGGTACCTACAATCTACATAAAATTCACCCATGTACATACACATATAATCTAAACTAAACATCAATGGTTAGAAGTGGTGCATCGTGTGATCCCAACTAGCAGGTGACTACGACTCTCTTTCTCAAGCACATCAAAATCATCATACATAAAGTAAAATAGATTGGTACACCATATACATGCAAGTATGGGGTAAGTAACAATACAACATAAAAGTCAACTAGGGGTAAGCATTACACTGACATAGAAAGTAATCTGTTTGTTCATCATTATTATGATATGCAATAACTACAAATGCATGACCTGCATTATATAGAAGGATAAATTAATGGAAAAATTGAAAGTAATCTATTTTAACCAAGTATTAAATTGATAAATTAGTACTTGGTTCAACTAGGTCAGACACATGCTCAAAATTTGTTGATGCTTCAACTTGGTTGAGTTGTAGTATTGTAGGAAGTTAATATGAATCAATTGGATGAAAAGGTCTACAAGACCATGGGTCAACCCACACTTTTTATCCACATTCATCCCATAAATGATGCATACACAAAGAGCAAAAACATGCAAGCTTTCTAGCATGAAAAGCTAGTGAAGCTATATTTGAACTTCAAAATGAATGCATCTCACTTGATCCTATAAGTGTACAATGATCATGAAAATTTTCAATATTAGGTTCATGTATCAACCAAAAATATCTAGAAACTACAGACTTACTTGTAATACCTTGTCTCATCATAGAATTGAACCATTGAACAATTATTTCAATATTTTCTAATATTGTGCTACCTCATACTTTAATTCCTATCTAATAAAAGCTCTTTTTACATATGCTTCAGTACCATCATGTTCTCCCTTTCCATGTCCCACCTTAATGAAATTCCAAAAATGTTGCACTTCACTTGTCACATGCATCCTACTCAACTAATAGAACATCCTTGCATTCTTGAATTCTATAGTGCAATTGTTTGACCATATAATGTGTTGATTGTATCTTTCATCTCTTTCCCTCAAATTGTCATAGAAAACTCTATAACATCCTTACAAAAAATTTGATGAATGAGTTCAATCATCTCTGATATAGAAGTGATATTCTCTTAATATTTTTTGCCATCCTTTGTGCTATCATATGCATGAATATGCTATGTGCACAAAAATTGACGCTTGTATAGAGTTGTAATTCATTGGTTGCACTTCATTTTGAGATTTTAGTGTATAGTTTTAGTGAAGTCAATAATTGACACAATCATACCCAAGGGAAAAGTATCCTTACACAACTTGAATTTAACATCTAACCATCTAACTCTATGTGTATGACCTATGTAGTCATAAAATATTTTCTCTTGAAACAATTTCATAAAATCAACTACACATACATCACTTTTCACTAATTCACACCTCTTTAATTCTTTTCCATCTTTAACACCATATATAATTGACTTGTACTTTCCAAGAGAAACTAATGTCTTACCATTTTCATGTGTTCTATCTAGATGTAGGCATCTATGCAACTTTTGCAAACCACCACATTGAGGGCAAAAACCTTTCAAACACATGGTCTTATAATAAATGAACCCATCATCTCATTTACATAGCACACTTGCAATAAATTCTCTTGGTGACTTAGGAAGTAATTTTAGACCACATTTTTGCAATATTTTGTTAGTATGCAAAGTACAACATATATAATGATAAACATCATAATGCATAGAAAACTCAACATGAAACCTACAACAACATGTAGTGTATGTATAATTTATCTTAACATAGAATGGTTTTTGCATCTCAAAAAACCTTTGGCTGATTTTAATTTGAGGAAAGCTTTGAAGAAACATTTCATAAAATTGTGTTTGAGTCATATCAAAAAAATGTTTTGCATGTGGCTCATAGTTTGTTTTTCCAATCCATCTTTTGACAACATCTTTTTGGTTTGGTGAAGCCCTTGTGTTGTCACACCAAAAGTTTTCTATTAATGTTCTTAGTGTATAAAAAATAACTTTATCCTTACATGGTAGTCTACCTTGGAATGACCAAAAAGAAGTCTCATTAGAATTCTCAATTTTTCTCTCACCTCACTAAGGCTTTGAGTAATGTTGTTCTAGTTATCCTTAATGATTTACTTATTTTTCTTACCACACAAGTTTTTGTCATTTCCTTTCCTATTATCATTGATGTGAGGAGCCATTGACTTGAATTATAATCTTTCATATGTTCTTTTGAACCAATGGATTGATATGCATCAAAGAGATTTCTAACAATGCTTCATTCACTACTATTTTTAGATGTTCTTAAACCCAAAATTCTCATTGTCTCTCTAAATTTCAGATTTTTAACCATTTTAAAAACAATTTGGCATCTTCCACTTTGATTTAAAATTTCAAAATAGTTATTCCAAACCTTTTGAAAAATTCTCCTAAAATTTCTTTTTGACATTTTATCATGCATTGTCTTCAAAATATTTTCATCAATATCAATTAGAAAATTTGGTTTTCTACAAATTATTCTAGGAGATGTTGATGTGCACACATGCTCTATATTTACATTACTTACATCATGTGCATTCATCATTTCAACTTGAGATGTCACATTAGGGGCATCAGGTGATGATGTAAGTGTATTTGTCATAATCATTTCAATTGGAGTATGTTGAACATTTTTTTTTGTTAAATTAGATGCGTTTGCGACATTAATATCAATAGGTAGATTTTTATTAGTTACATTGGAGGCATTTGATGATGCAACTTCATGTAATCTCCTCATATGCTCCCTTGTTTTTTCCTTTGCTGCCTCTCATTTTTCAATCATTCCTCTCTTGTTCTTTCCCATGATTATAGATGCAAATTACCCTAAAAACAATAACATGAATAAAATAAACAATAAAATAAAAAAATAAAAAAATTTGAATGATTATTTTATGCTCAATCAAAAGATACTAACATAAACTAAGATGTTGGCACATGAAAAATATAAAATTTAGTATTTCTAAGCACAAAAAACCTTACACTTGCATACTTGGTAGAAATACATATGAAACAATAGTAGAATATGGTATACTACACTGAAAAAATATAATAACCATTGACATGATGTTTTATTTACAATTTACAATAACCCAATCAGGTTATTGAGTTCTAACTGCATTATCCATATGGACTAATAACCCAATTGGGTTTTGTATTACTACTACATAAATGTATATTGAGAGAGGGAGGGAGTGATGGAGAGAATGGGAGAGAGAGGGTGAAGATAAGATAAAGAGAAAGAAGGGGATTAAAAGAGGGAGACAAAATAAGAGAGAGGGAGAGGGAGTGAGGGTGAGAGAGAGAGAGAGAGAGTGAGAGTGAGAGAGAGAGAGAGAGAGAGAGAGAGAGAGAGAGAGAGAGAGAGAGAGAGAGAGAGATTAGGGGTTATGATAAAGAGAAATAATTAGAGAGAGAAATGATGAGATGGAGAAAGGATTAGGGGGTAGGGGAGAGAGAGAGAGAGAGAGAGAGAGAGGGATGGAGACATGGATTAGGGGATATGATAGACACTTATTTAGTATAATACATAACCCTAAACAAGTGTTTATCATATCCCCCAATCCTTGTCTCCATCCCATCCCCTCTTTCTCTCTCAATCTAACCTTGTGTAGTAGTAATACAAAACTCGATTGGGTTCTACAAAAATTGATCGGGTTTTGAATACATTTTTTATTTTCATAACTCGATTGGGTTATTTGAATCCAAAAAACCCAATGGGGTTATGGCTTGGTGATAGCCTAGGGAAACGACCCAAAGGCTTGGGAGACCATTTTCCCTCCATTTTTTTTTCTTTAGACATTTTTTCGTCTTCCAAGATGAATTATTGTCTTTGTCCTCATCATGTACATTAATGGTCAAGTGGGTATCTCTAAAATCACCACCATAATCTTACATGTCTTCTTAGCTTTCTAACCATATAATTTTTCTTTTTTGGACAACATTAACATTGTAAACTTTAATTACTTTTACCAATGCCTTGACATTCCTCATAGACATGTCTACCAATTTTTTAATAAATTTTTATATACTTAACCAAATTAAAAATAAATTACACATTATTGTTCTACACTTGATTATATACACATTTTTAAAAAAAAGTTTCCATTTTCGATTATTTTGATGCAAATTATGCTCAACACATGAATAGGTACCAAAATTTCAGGATTTAGTCTATTCAATAATTCATAACAAAAAAATACTCATCATAAAATTACAAAAAAATACATAAATTCTAGATATGACTCTTAACTATCATCCTACCAAAGAGATATACAAAATACTAAATATAACTATGTCTTTTGTGCTGCACATGAAAACAACTATGTTATATTTTCTAAAAAAATAGGAACTATTTTTCGTGTGTGTAGGGTTTGACCTGCCTAATCTTATCCATTTTGTAAAAAATCTAGTAGTTTAGAAAGTATATTTAGAGTACTACAATTTATATGTTTTATGCATCTTTTCATTTTTAATGGATGAGCCTGAAATGTCTCATCCAAGTTCAATTTTACCTGATTTCAAAAAAAAGGTGTCCACTTATTCCCCCCCCCTTTTGTACACCATCTTGGTCCACTTGCCCTTGAGGCATTGAATATAAGAACTAGTACCAAACTCCATAGCATAAAAAATGGATCATTACAGTGGTATCAAAGTATTATCCTTCTATCATTTAGTGTATGATAGGATATATGAAAATATTTCATTTAATATAATAATGTCAAAAGCGAATGACGACTTGAAGAGGTTCGCTCATAGTTGTAACAATAATCTAAAATTTGGCAATGTAAAAATTTATGTACTTTATAACTTTATTTTGGTTATTATTAATATACATCTAAAATATAATTTAAATGAGGGAAATTGACAGCAATAAAGGGAGAATCACTAGGGAACCCTATTGCAAAGATAGTTAAGGGAAATTTTCTATGAGGGAACCCTACTTCTCTATGATTAAGGGAGACTTTATAGGACACCCTATTGCTAGTACATGTCCAACCAAGTCTACCTATTGCAATAATATTTTAAGGGAGGATTTATATGAGGGTAGCCTACTAGATTATGATTAAGGGAGAACTACTAAGGTACCCTATTATAGGAGTAGCTAAGGCTAAAATCAAGGGATAATTGATAGATAATGTTATATTACAATAGAATATTAAGAGAGAACTACTAGAAGGGAACCCTATTTTTTGTGATTAAGAGATAACTGCTAGGGAACCCTATTACAGAGAAGACCAAGGTTGTAATAAATGGAGAATTGTGAAAGTGATGTAGGAGCATCCTAGGGAAGTCAACAATTTTGTATGATGGGGATTTATGATTGGATTCATGGAGTTATGATTATTTTATTTGAGGATTGGATCAAGGAATATTGGGGAATCTTTACTTAGGAGCACATATAGATTGGTGTTATCATGTTGAAGTTAGAGCCATTTTACCTTGCTAAGCTAGAGCTATATTTTCTAGTTTCCACATGCCTGTTGCTGTTTGTGTATCTAACTATCATTGAGGATGATAGGTTATGCACTTCAAGGATTTAAGAGGGCCTAGATTAATATATTTAGTTAAGGACAAAAGTTCTAACTCATTGTGAGTTGGGAGGTATGGCCTTTTTCCTAGCACATCAATTTCTTGCCAATTTTCATGTCTGATTTCTGTGCATGACTTTTGAGATGTGTAGGAAATTATCATTAATGATTGATAATTTTATCACTTAGGGACTTTAATAGGACCTTGAATAATATCTCAAGTTAAGAGTGTAGGTCTTAATTCAATCAGGGTTGTGATATATTGCAATTTTTCTCGGGTATTGATTTTCGGCCAGTTTTCGTGAAAACGTGTGGATTTTTCATGTTTCATGTTTTGTATGATGAATTGGGATCTTTTTAAGTTATGAACATGTTATTGGGTCATGTGTGGACCTAAATATAACTTTTTATTTAGTTTTTTTCATGTTTTCTCTAGTTTTGGTTTACTCTTCCAAGGTTGACCTATAATGTAATTAAATGCTTGACTAGCTGACTTGTGGCTTAGCTGGCTATATAAGGAGCTTGAGTTCACGTAGAAATAATTAGTGTGGATGATTAGGTGGATTATTGTGGATCATAATTTGGAGGATTTGATATCATTAGTAGAGGAGAAGTTGAGATAGTGAATTTGGAGAAGAGCTAGTGGTCATAGTTTAGAAACAAGGAGGTTGCTTGGTGGCTTGAGAGCATAAGTTGAGATCTTGGAGGTTTCTACTAGATTTCTATTATGTTACATATTTGGGCTAGCGAGGATTTGATTTGGATCTTGAGGGATCTTGCTGAACTATTGTAATTTCTTTGTATTTGGCCATAACCGAGAAGGCATTACAACCTGATATATTGCCTGTAATCAATTATTTTATGAATAAAGAGTTGTGAATTGGTATTAGATCTTGCATTGTTGTATTGTTTCTACTGTGTGGTTATTTACTGAGGTTATGACATCTCCATTAGGGATTCTCCTACCTTGCACTACATCAGGTGGTATCAAAGCAAGGATTGATCTGGTTTGTTGAAGATTATCAGAGGGAAGGTTTGATTTGGTTGATTATTGCTTTAGGTTTGCGAAGATCTTGGAAGATACCTCCAAGGAAATTGGGCCCTAGGGAAATTAGAGATCTTTGCGATGTTTTGGAAATGGGGATCTTAGAGAAGGTTAAATCATAATTCATATCTAAGATTGCATTGATAAAGAGTGAGATGATTGCTGAAATTGTGAGTGCTTTAGGTGGCGTACCTAGGCATGTGGGTACTGATGATGGCTATGAGGAAGTTGCTGAAGACTTTGAAGTTACTAGATCTAGTGGTGAGAACAAAACTAATAGTGTGGAAAGACCTATTGGAACTAGGACTAGTCAATTTTCTAGGTTTGGATCTTAGTTGAAGTTGAAGCACAAGATGGAGGTTTCTAATTTCTTAGGAACTTTGAATCCTAAACACCTAATTGATTGGATTGGTGAATTGGAAGACTACTTTGAGCTTGAGGGTGTTGAAGATCCACTCAAAGTAAGGTTGGAACATACTAAATTGAAAGGACATGTTGCTCTTTGGTGGAAAGAACTACAAAGAGACAGAGAAGAAGAAGGTGATATAAAGATCACTAGATGGAGATTGATAGTGACTAAATTGAAGGCTAAGTTCATTCTTGATGATTATGAACTAGAGTTGTTTAAGAAATTGTAGAATCTGAAGTAGAAATATATGAATACAAAATATTATACAGAGGAGTTTTACAAGTTAACTATTGCATCTAGAGATAGAAAATTATCTAAGAAGAAGGTGGCTATATATATTAATGGTTTGAGATTTAATATTTGGGATCAGGTTGGTTTACTGAATATTACTTCAGTTAAGGATGCTTATTAGTATGCTTTGAGAGAAAAAGAGAAGAAAAAGAGGAGACATCAAGGTAATCCTCAAGGAAAGGAGAAGTAGGATCATTTGTTGAAGAACAAACAAATTGTTGTAGATGAACCTAAACCTGTTGAATAGAGGAAAAGATTAGACAAAGGTGCATTTAATGGTACTTACTATAGATGTCATGAAGAAGGACATAGAGCTTATGAATGTTCTAAGGCTAGTGATAGAAGAATGGATGTGGTGTAAGAAACTAAATATTTAGTAAATGAACCTAAGAAGGATGGGGATAACTTGCTGATTCAAAGAGTGTTTCTTGGAAAGAGGACACTAGAACCTTTTCAAAGGAGGAATTTGTTTAGGATTCATTGTAAGTTTGGTGGTAGGATCTATATTCAGATTGTCGATGGTGGTAGTACTGATAACTTGGTTGCTAAAGAGATGGTTCAAAAAATTGGTTTGAAGAGGGTAAAAAATCCTTGTCCTTATAGGATTGGCTGGTTACAAGATGAACATGCTTTGGAAGTGAGGGAGACATTCTTGTTGATTTCCATATTGCGAAGTATAAGGATAAAGTGTTGTGTGATATTGTGGACATGAGTAGTTATCACATACTACTTGGTAGACCTTGGTAGTATGGTTGCAGGGTTGTCCATGATTGTATCATGAATGTGATTACTATTGAAAAGGGTGGTAGGAAGGATTAACTAATTCCTTTGCAAAATGGAGAGCTCAATATGAAACTGAGTATTGGTATGCAAGTTGCATTAAAGGATTTTGAAAGGGTTAGAGATTAGTTTGGAAAGCAAACCTATTGTGCATCGAAGATAGATGTGAGGATGATAGTTATAGAAAAGAAGTTCCAAAAGAAGAATAAAAGAAAGAGTGCACAAGTTGATATGGTGGATGAAATGTATATGAATAACTAGTTTGAGGTTTATGTGTTGAATCCTAAAAGATGTTCTTCTAGCTATTAAGAACATCTTTTCTTCTCACCTGGGGTGTCTAATGCAGGAGCATCCTAGGGATTTCAGAAATCTTGTATAATGTAGATTTATGATTTGATTAATGGAGTTATAATTTTTTTATTTGAGTATTGGTTCAAGGAATATTGGGGAACCTTTCCTTAGGAGAATATAGAGATTAGAGTTATCATGTTGAAGTTAGAGCCATTTACCTTGCTGCTAGAGTTATCTTTCTCATTTCCATGTGCCTATCACAGGCCATGTATATAATTATCCTTAATGAATGAGAGGTTATTCAATTCAAGGATTGAAGAGGGCCTAGATTATTATTTTTAGTTAAGGACACAAGTTATAACTCATCATGAGCTAGGAGATATGGCCATATTCCTAGCACATCAATTTCTTGCTAGTTTTCGCATATGATTTCTGCACATGACTTTTAAGATGTGTAGGAAATTATCATTAATAATTGAGCCTTTATGAATTTAGGGACTTGAAGAGGACCTAAAATAATATCTTTATTTAAGAGCATAGGTATTAATTCAATCAAGGTTGCGAGATATCACGATTTTCCTCGGGTATTGATTTTTAGCTAGTTTTTAGGAAAACATGTGTAGTTTTTGTGTTGCATGTTTTTTATGAGGAAATGGGATCTTGTTAAGTTAGTGACATGTTATTGAGTCATGTGTGGACATAAATATAAATTTTTATTTAGTTTTTCTCATTTTTTCTCTAGTTTTTGTTTACTCTTCCAAGGTGGACCTATAATGTAATTAAATGTTTGACTAGCCAACTTGTGGCTTAGCTGGCTATATAAGGAGCTTGAGTCCATGTATAAATCATTAGTGTGGATGATTAGGTGGATTATTATGGATAATAATTTGTAGGATTTGATATCATCAGTAGAGGAGTAGCTGAGATAGTGAATTTGGAGAAGAGCTAGTGGCTGCGGTTTAGAAACAAGGAGGTTGCTTGGTGGCTTGCAAGCACAAGTTGAGATCTTGGCAGTTTCTACCATATTTTTTTAATGTTACTATTAGAAACAATCATCCACTAAGATAACCAAGGGGGGGGGGGGGGTGTGAATTAGTTATCCAATAATTAAAACATTTATCAACCTTAAACAATCTTATTGATTCAACCAAAGTAAAAAATAACCATAAAAAGATGTACATAGATAATTACACTAGATATGTTAACTAGGGAAACCCTTGATCAAAGGAAAAACCCTAGTGGGAATGATTCCCACAAGATGATGTACACATATAAATATTCCTTGTTAGATGATGGATCCTATTAGGAGTCTATTACAACATTTAGTACATATGAGTCCTTTTTAGGAGACTTGAATCCCTGTAAAGAGATTCTAACCCTATTAGGAGTTGTGCCAACCTTATTAGGAGTTGTGCCAACCTTGTTAGGAGTTGTAGAAGATAGAAGGACCCACTATGCAAACAACTTCTAGGGAAAGATCACCAAACTCACTATCCAACTGATCTCTTAACTATTCCTTGTAGAATAATGTATCTACTATACTTTAACTTCTTTCCTCTATCCTGTCAACTAGACCAATCACTATCAAACCTTGAAGACTAGGTCATGAACCTCAAATCCAAGTATCCAATTTTGGATCACACAATAAAACCTCAATAATGAAGTTTCCTTCACTTTCACCTACTCTGTTCAACTTCACATTTGTGGCTTTGTGCTACTTACAATAACTTCTCTTCCATACTCATGATAAAGGAAAATGTCCTTCCTTTATACCAAATCCATAAAAAATTCCCTGAGTTGGCTATTACACCTTCTCAATTAATTATTATAGGACCACATTAAGAACATGTTACACTTAGTGATAACATTAATCTTTCACCTTACAACTTGAATATCTTTTTGTACACATAACATTATGACAAGTGAGCTTAGCTACATCATCATAAACATGTCTTCTTCATATCTACAACTTTGGATTCTCAAAATAATAAATCTAATAAGAGATATAAAAAGTTTACCAAAACATGCCTCTATAAACTCTATCTCAGAATAATCTTCACCAAAACTTGCATAACTTCTTCCAGATGTAATATCTTATGCTTTTGAGGTTAGCTGCATATACTAGACATTTAGTAGTATCTCTCTTTAACCTTGCTACTAAAAGTACTCAACGGTCTATCCATACCAACTTGATTTTTCCACTGTTCTTCTGTCAGATACCACATAAAATTGCTATGTTGAAATCAATGAAAAACACATTCATGAATGTAACATATCATCATGATAATGATATAATCATGTTTCTACAATACTCCCCCATAGGAATTTCATCAGAATTCATGCTTCCAATGAACTCCCCCTTTGGCATTGATGGCAACATAGATGAAAAATATCTAGTTCCAAGAATACCAATTGCAAAAGACTGTTAACCTTTCTTTTCAAATCCTCTTCATCAATCATTCTCCCAAACTATTTTCTTCTCCCTTCAATGTACTCAATTTTTTTTTCATGCTTAACTTCCCCCCCATTTACATCAATTTCAAAGGTTTTAGCAACCATCAAAACTCTGCAACAACTGATTCTTACTTAGCTCAAGTTTCCAAAGACAATATTCAAAAAACAACATCTAACAAGAGTCCTAGATGACTCTATCCATTGCAAATACTCCCCCGTATAGGAAGCATTAGCATTTGGTCTAGACAAACAATGGTGCTCTATTACACTAGACTGATGCATTCTTGCATCTTCTACTTTGATGTAGGAAGGGGCATAACCCCTAACATGCATCACAAATACTCAAAAGTCTCTTTGGGAAGAGGCTTGGTGAAAATATCTACAATATGCTCTTTAGTGTTCACATACTCCAATCCAATTTCCTTTTCTACAACTTTCTCTCTCAACATGTGATACTTGATAGAAATGTGCTTGGTCTTAGAATGCAACACTGGATTCTTAGACATATTTATTGTGCTTGTATTGTCATAATGTATGACAATAGGTTCATTGAATTCTATCCTTATATCCTTTTACATCTGCTTTATCTAAACAACTTGATTACAAATTTTTATTATTACAACATACTTTAATTCTACTATACTTTGTGAGGTACAATCCTACTTCTTTCTTAGCCAAGAAATCAATCTTCCTCCAATAAAGAAGGCTCCACCATTGGTGCTCTTTCTGTCATTCATACTGCATACCAAATCAACATCAGTATAAGAAAATAGAGTGAAATCATTAGATTTATCATACCATAAGCTGAACTTTGGCATTCCTTTCACGTATCTAAATATCCTTTTGACTGCTGCATAATGTGCTTCTCTAGGATCAACTTGGAATCTTGCAACAATTCCAACTGCATTTTCTATATCTAGCCTTGTGTGAGTGAGATATTGCAAACCTCTGATCATAAATCTATACTTCTGCTCAACAATAGGTTTTTCATCCTTTGTAGATAACTTGTGTCTAGTTACCATAGGTGTTCTAATGGGTTTACATGTTTCCAAACCAAACCTTTTCAGTAAATCTTTCAAATACTTAGTCTATGAAATAAAGATTCCTTCTTTATCTTGCACAATCTATAATCATAGAAAATATTTCATTTCTCCTATCATACTCATTTCAAATTTCTTCTTCATTTCTTCTACAAACTTGTCACTTTCATCAGCATTTCCTTGAAATGTGATATCATCAACAAATATTACCAAGATCATTAATCCATCATCAATTTCTTTTGAATATAGATTACTATTTTCCATCCCTATGTTATATCCAAGCTTTGTCAAATAATTGTCCAACCTTGCACACTAGGTTCTGGGTGCTTGCTTCAAGCCATAAAATGCTTTCTTCAATCTGCATACTATGTCCTTATCATTTGTGAAAGAACAACCTTTAGGTTGTTCAATGTATACCTCTTCTTCAAGTTCTCCATTTAGAAATGCTAACTTGACATCCATCTAAAATAATTTTAATTTCTTATATGATGCATATGCTAAGAATAACCTTACTACTTCTATTCTTTCCATAGGAGCATAGGTCCCATCATACTCTATTATTTATTGCTATGAGTAACCTTTACATACCAATCTTGCTATGTTCCTTACAAATTTGCCTTGTTTATTCATCTTGTTTATGAATACCCATTTAGTTCCTATCACATTCTTGTCTTCTGGTTTGGGGACCAATTCACATATCTCATTCTTTACTATCTGATCCAATTCCTCTTTCATAGC
Source organism: Cupressus sempervirens (assembly GCA_028749045.1). Lineage (NCBI taxonomy): Eukaryota > Viridiplantae > Streptophyta > Pinopsida > Cupressales > Cupressaceae > Cupressus > Cupressus sempervirens. Next base: position 460,208,644 of record CM053787.1, read on the forward strand.
TTTCTTCCAATAGTCATCTTTACATGCTTCATTTTCATTCTTAGGTTCAACTTGAGATATCAAACACAGTTCTTCATTGACTCTGCTTCTTTTCATCACACCTTTATATTTTCTTCCTATGATCTACTCGAGTGGATGATTCATTGTCATATTCTTACCCAAAGTAGGAGTTGTTATCTCAACTCTTGGCTCTGCTAAAGGTTTTGAGATTTTTTCATACCTTAGCTCTCCTTTATTCTACAAATCAATGTTAATCTCAAGGAATACTTCATCATTCCCTAGTTTCATAACAACATCATCATCTAAATTGTAATCAACTATTATTTCTTGTATCTTGAATTTCTCATCAACTCTCACATTTGAAATTTCCATAATAGTCACCAAAGCTATCTCTTCAACTTCTTCCTCTTCATTAACCAATTTAGGTTTATTATCAAAATCATTCAAGAATCTTAACCATACTAGCTTTAAATTCATCATCTGAACATCAGAAAGTGAACTCAATCTAGTTTTCATTATTCTCTTAGGACATCTAGACAAAAAATGACAAAATTCTTTACATGTCCAACAAACCAAAATTTTTATACCTTCTAGCTCTCTTTTCATGAGAAGATCAATAACTTCCTTGATCTTCATGTCTTCTTCAAATCTAGATCTGTCATTTCTTGTGCTTCTATTATTTTTTGTGCAACAAAAGGATTTTGGATCTAGAAACTCAATACTCAATTCTTTACACAAATCTAATAGCTCACCAAGAATTTCCACCATCTGGGTGTCAAAATTTCCTCTACCAGACTTAGGATTATATTTCCTAAACATTCTTGCCATGGATCTCCCAAAGTTGTTAAACTTTATCTTCAAGGACCTAATGCTCTGATACCAATTGTTAGAAACAATAGTCCACCAAGATAACTAAGAGAGGGGGGTGGGGGGGAATCAGTTATCTAATAATTAAAACATTTATCAACCTTAAACCATCTTATCCATTTAGCCAAAGTAAATAGCAACTATAAAAAGATGCACATAGACAATTTCACTAGCTATGTTAACTAGGGAAACTCTTGTTTAGAGGGAAAACCCTGGTGGGAATGATGGCCACAAGATGATGTACTAATATAAATATTCCTTGTTAGAGGATGGACCTTGTTAGGAGTGTGTTACAACATTTAGTACATATTAGTCCCTATTAGGAGACTTTGAATCCCTATTAGGAGATTCCAACCCTATTAGGAGTTGTGCCAACCCTGTTAGGAGTTGTAGAAGATAGAAGGACCCATTGTCGAAATAGCTTCTAGGGCAAGATCATTGAACTCATTGTCTACCTGATCTGTTAACTATTTCTTGTAGAATAATTGTATGCACTATACTTTAACTTCTTTCCTCTATCCTATCAACCAAATCAATCACTGTCAAATCTTGTAGATGAGGTCATGAACATTAGATCCAAATATCCAACTTTATATCACACAATAAAACCTCGATAATGAAGTTTCCTTCACTTCTGCTTTGCTCTTCTCAACTTCACATTTCTCCCTTCATTCTGCTTACAATCACTTCTCTTGCATATCATGATAAAGGAAAATTTCCTTCCTTTATACCAAATCCATAAAAGAATTCCTTGAGTCCACTATTACACCTTCTCAATTAATTATTATAGGACCACATTAAGAACATGTTACACTTAGCGATAACATTGATCTTTAAATTTGCAACTTGAATATCTTTTCGTACACATAACATTATGATGAGTGAGCTTTGCTACATCATCGTCAACATGTCTTCTTCACATCTATAGCTTTGGCTTCTCAAAATAATAAATTTGATAAGAGATATAACAAGTTTACCAAAATATGCCTCTGCAAACTCTATCTCAGAGCGATCTTCACCAAAACTTGCATAACTTCTTCCAGATGTAATATCTTGTGGTTTTGAGTTAGCTACATATACTAGAGACTTAGTAGTATCTCTCTTGAACCTCTCTACTGAAAGTACTCAATAATCTATCCATACCAACTTGATCTTTCTGCCATTCTTCTACTAGATACCACATAAAATTGCTATATTGACATCAATGACAAACACAATCATGAATGTAACATATTATCATGCTAATAATCTAATCATGTTTCTAAAATACTCCCCCATAGGAGTATCACCAACATTCATGCTTCCAATAATCTCCCCCTTTGGCATTGATGGCAACATAGATGAAAAAATCTTGTTCTAAGAATACCAATTGCTAACCTTTCTTTTCAAATCCTCTTCATCAATCATTCTCCCAAACTATTTTCTTCTCCCTTCAATGTACTCAAATTGTTTTTCATGCTAATATTAACTTGTTACAAGCTAGAGTTTCCATTGCACCAAAAGATTGACATATCAATGCCTCATACAACCGCTAGACTTATAAAATAGAGGAGGCAATTAAGCCATGTTACGAATCTTGAAGGGGAATGTTGGTAGTTAGTCCAACAATCACCCCTCAACATTACTAAGGAGATTCAAACCTGTGACCAAGCTTTGATACCACTTATTACAAGCTAGAGTTGTCATTACACCAAAAGATCAACCTATCAATGCCTGATACAACCATTAGACTTATAGAACACAAGAGGCAGTTAAGCCATGTGATGAATCCTAAAGGGGAACATTGGTGGTTAGTCCAAAAGTTACATATTTGGGCTAGCTAGGATTCGATTTGGATCTTGATGGATCTTTCTAAACTATTATAATTTCTTTATATTTGGCCATAACTGAGAAGGCCATACAACCTGACATATTGCCTGTAATAAGTTATTTTATGAATAAAGAGTTGTGAATTAGTATCAGATCTTACATTGTTGTATTGTTTCTATTGTGTAGTTATTTGATGGGGGTTAGGACGTCTCCGTTGGGGATTCTCCCAACTTGCACTACATTAGAAGGGCATTCCATTATACTGATAGTTAGTAGAGAACCATTGTTAGGGCACCTATTTTATTTTAAATGAGGGAGAATAAAAAAGGAAACCCTATTGCAGAAGTAGTTGAGGGATGTAGTGCCTCTCCTATTTGATTTCTGTAAGTCATCTCGATGGATGCAACCATAATGATCATTTTTTTAGGTGATCTTGTTAGAACCCATGATTCATCTACACCCTTGGTGTGATTGGATTTATGTTATAGTTTCAATAGGTTGTTTATGCTTTCAGTCATATATATTGGTTTATTGTGCTAAAAATATTTACATTTTTCTTGTATTAAACTTTTTTTTTTTGATTGGTAAATGATGAAGGCCTTGATAATTTTTATTAATAAAAATCAATTAATTACAAAATCATTCCACCATTCAAATGGGCACTGGTAGGAAAGAACGGGTAAAGAAAACCTCTAGTCTAGCCCAGGACCATGGTCCTTTATTATTACATAATAAAAGGGGTATACCCAGTTAGATTAACATCCATTTAGATTTTACAATATAAGAATCTTGTCTCAATTAAATACATATGGATAGGTAACTCTTAGTTACAATATAGAGCTTTTGTGGAAGCCTTCCATCCCCTTCTTCTTTCATAGCTAACATATACACTCATCCCTGTCTAGCTTTCATGCTAATCAAACTAGTTAATAATAAACAATAGTAGAATTAAAAACATAAAAGGCTATCTTGATCTAAATAAATTGTTACTAAAAACCATTATATTTAACATTATTCTTACCGATTTATCAGAATAGCCATGGTTCCTCCTTTAGTAACTAAACTTGCCCAAAAATTATTAGAATTTAAACCTTGATAGAACATTATGCTTATAGTATTGATTGGGAAAACATTGTCCTAATACTACCTTATATAGAAAATCAAATTATTGTAATACTTAGATCTAAATATAGTTCTTAAAGAGACCAAAGGCAACTACTGAATCTCGTCTGGCTCAAGAGAAACTACTATTACTAATCAATCTATCTTAATCTCTCAACTAGCCTTCTAGATAGAAGCAAATGGGATACTAGAGATCAGAGAAAATCTCAAAATCACCTCCTCTTTCCATCCCTCAAATCATCAGAAAAAAAAGACCAAACTGATATCCCAACTTTAAAATCTTTCAGATTAGGAAATTCCAAAGTAAAATGCTCTACTACATACAAATAATTATAACTTTCTAGGCTAGTTATGTGAACATAAGTCTTTAATTTGTTGAAAGAGAAAAAAAATAGGGTGTCATTCTATAGTAGCAAGATAGAGCACCATCATGTAACATTCTTAATAAAGTAAAGAATCTAATTACCATAACAAGATTATTGAAACAATGAGAGAAATAATCACACTAAGATTATAATCTATTTATCCTGATCATATATTTACATATATCTTGAGTAATGAGTAGCTGGATTATCCTTTACTTACAACAAACCATTGTCAACCTTTCAGCCAATACCATTAAACCAAAACCTTAGAGGAAATTGATCATGATCTATTTATTACAATAAGGTAATAGATACAATGACATAAAAGCTATAGACAATAAGAAAAATTATATACAAAATAGATTCATTTATTGTGGAAAACAAAGAACCAAAATTCTGCCATCGAAGGAGAGGGGACCAAATTGCAAAACTGAACCGAAGGCCCATGCCACATTCTATTTTTTCTAAAAGACCATAATTACTTTTGAAATATCATTCAGATTTTTAGAATGAAAATATGGGGGAAACTCAAATGAAGACCTATCCCTGCTAGACTTTTCAATGTTGGGGGTGCAAAAATCCAACAAGTCAAGGTTTTGAAAATTCACACCTGGGTGAATGTAGGCTTTGAATAGGCCAAGATAATTACTTATCCAACCAATATCAGTGCCCACTATAATCTTCCTCCAGTGAAGTAGAAAATGAAAACAGGACTCCATCTTTGGCCAAATTGAATTGAATGCTACCAAATCCTCATGGGGATATTGGCCACTACCAAACTTCCTCAGATGATTCATGTACATCTCAGGAAGAGGCACCCTAAGATTTTTGTCTGGACTCATTATGACTTCAATAATGTCATTACACCAGATGGAATCAAATAAATTCAAGTAGAGCCTTACCATGACCCATTTGGAGATTTAGGCTTTGGCCATGCAACCAATAAAAGTGCCTATTATGTCACTATTATTCCTCCAAGTGTACTCATAGTCAAAGAATCCTTATCCAATTTCTCTGCTAGCTACAATGCGGGTCATCCCATTGACTCTTCTAAGGATACGATTCCATCTTTCTAGCTTCATATTCCCGTGGAAAGACAACAGACTTCAACTAAGTGGAATACATAGATGTTCATGTCCATCTCTAAGAAGGTTATATAGAGAGAAAAAATGGAATTCTTTGAAAAGAAGCAATAAAATGATGCTACGAACCCTCTAGAAACTTCACGAGAAACCCAAAATCACTACAAGATTGACATCATTGAGTGATAATGAGGTAGACACACTTAATCAAAAAGAATTTGCAATCATCAAAGGACTAGAAGGGACCAAAAAACATCTACTAACTCATAATGATCTATAGCTCTATAGCCAATATACATATATAGAGACACCCCCTAAATTAACTTAAAGACCACAACATCTTCATTGTATTATAAAGGGATTATTTCCTAATCCCCTTTCTGTTCTATCACCCGAGATATAATTGAAACATTGACATGTTAATTAATCATATATTATAACCCTTATTGGCTCATCTTATCTATGATAGACTTGCAGTAAACTTTTTATTATGGTGCAAATAAATGATTTAAATAGGTTATTTTAATAAAATTAATTAAATGGTTATTTACACAATTTTTGTGCACTGTTACTTTGACTATATTATTATTGTGTCTACACTTGATCAAGTTGTTTATTGTGCAAGACTTATATCCTAGTAGTGACATGTGGAGTTATTGATTCATCTGTTCATATTGAACCAATATTGTCCTTGTGTGGGTGATTTATCTATGTTCATTAAAATAATAAACCCTTTGGTTAATTAGTAAATCGAGATTCATTATACTTTTGTGAATAGATTTGTGAGCATGTTTGTGCATTTAGGAATATGCATTTGTCATGGAAGTTATTAAAATACGACAATTAAATAGTTTGGTGGAAATTTTATATTTGATTTAAATTTATTTCTAATACCAAGTAATTTGTCATAGATAAATTCCACGAAATTGAAATTTCTAAATTTATTTAGGTTAAGGGAACCAATTAGATTATTTGGTTTAATAAGTCTAATTATATTTCACTTTGTAAAATGTTCTTATATTGGCTAAAAGTGAGTTTATTCTCACATTTAATTTAGGATTTTTGTCACAAACCCTCCAAAACTCCCTTGTGAGATTATATTGTTTGTTCATTGTAGGAGATTGGATTGTGTATTGATTGAGAGTGGTCTTGTTAGATCCATAGCAGGAAGATCTTCATATGCCAAATGTATTGTCAGATTCAACCACTCGTTTATTTTATTGTGGCCTTTTCTATTTTGCCCACTTAGTTGTGAGGTAGGAATCTCTCATTTTATTGTTTTGGCTCCATATTAGTCTTCATTTTTGATAGTATATTGATTGGAGGTTGAGAACTAGTATTTCCCTCCATTTTGGTATGCAAGTGCTACCTGGTTGGGAAGGTATGAATATTTAAGTATTTTGTGGGTTTTAATTTGATGTTTTGAGTCGATGTGTTGGACATTTTTGCATACAAGCTTGGAACTTAGTTTTTATTTGATTTTTGGGAGTTTGGAAACCAATTGGATAATGAGTTTTAATTTTTATCAATATTTGACAACGTTGATTTTTGAGCAATTTTTACATCACCTCAGTTTGCATGCCACTCGATTTTCTTGGGCTCTTGGGACTTGTTTTGGTCATGGATTTGAAATGTATGCTCAATTTCCAATTTGGTTCATTATTAAAAATATCTGTGAATGAAAATCAGATTTGAAACCCTTATCTGAGAAATTCTCATTGGAAAAAAATTGGATCGGTTTAGAAAATTGTGAATTCGGGATGGGGTTTGAAAAAAGAAGACCAAATTTAAATTGTAAATCTGACTATTTCAAATTTTTACCCTATCATATCCAAATTATAAATGTTTATAAAAAATATAATATTAATTACCACATTAATAAATTATTATTGTGGTAATAATATTAAAATAAATTTGGGGTACTTGTTTGTGAAAAAAATGAAATTTATTATAAAAATGGGGAAGTGGGCCATTACCCCCACCCACTGTTATCTTTCTAGGCCACCACACTACATACATCAGTCATGAGTGTTGCAAGTAGCAACTCACGTTGTTGTAGTAGCCGTGAGTGCTATAGGCAACAACTCACACTGTTTTGGTAACGGTGAGTGCTTCCTTGTAGCCTCATGCGCAAGCATGCTAGCCCATTAGGCTATAAACAAACTATGTTTTCTTATTTTCTTATTTATTTTCAATTTTTTTTAATTATATAAAGTTTTAAATAAATTATCATTATTAATATTTAATAGGTATTATTTTATAATAGTAAATTAATAATTATTGTTATTAATAATACAATAATTATAATAATTATTAGATCTTAATAAATGTTTAATTAAATATTTAAATAAATGGGTTTACTATTATATATATATATATATATATATATATATATATATATATATATATATATAATTGATAATTGTAATTCAATTGGACAAATTGATGGCTTTTAATAAAAATCAGGTTTTTTTTGTTTAGAAGGTTCATTTTGATATGTAAATGATTTTATACTAAGGAAACTTTGTTCTTTTATGAACTCTAAGACTTTGTTGTTAATATGACACTTTGGAAATGAAAATTGGAATCTTGTTTGTAAATTGAATTTTGTTGTCAAACCAAACAATTTATGAAACTACACTTGTTATATACTTAATGTGATGTATGTTTTACTTTGTGTTAGGTTTGGGGTTGACTTAGTATCTTGACCAATTTTGGATGTTTACTAGAGGCCTGGGAGTTAGTGTTTTATGATGTTATATATGATGTCATGGTTTTATGTTTTGATCTTTGAGTTATGGATCGGTTGTTATCTCATGTTTTCCAGTTGCTTGTATAGGATTGAGGTGATCAATAAGATTTCCTTGGTGTAACCTATGAGTTTCAATCAGTTATCTTTTAGTGCTTTCTAGTTGCTTGTATAGGACTGAGGTGATTATTGTGATTTTCTTGTTGTAACCTTTGAGTTTTGATTAGTTTTCTCTTGGTGCTTTCTAGTTGCTTGTATATGATTGAGGTGAATATTGTGATTTTATGAGTTGTACTTTTTATGAGCATAGAGTAGGTTATCCATGTGTATGTTGGGAAGTGGCTTGTAATGGAGGCTAGAGCCCTAAAGAGGCTACCTGGGTAACCCATTATAGGTTGATTTAATAAGTGATTACATTTTATTAAATGAGTTTTAAATGAATTAACATGCGTTAGTATTTTTCCTCACCCATGCCTTGAGTGCTATTATAGGCTAGGATGGGAGTAGAGAGGATGCTTGGCTAGAACCTTTCCTTGTTAGTATTCCTTGCCTATACAAAAGGACATTGGTGTCGCATAGATCCACTAGGGGGGCAGAGTCTAGAGAGGTTGCCAGGGTAACCTTAGAGTTGACTCACATGATGACACTTGCCCACTTACATAGTAGATTTCCTACATGTCTTTGTTGTTGGTGCAGGGGCCTTAGGTCCTAAATAAGGTTGTCAAACACCAAGGTTGAATAAAATAGGAGGCTAATAAGTGTCCAAGATGACACAAGACATTTAAGCAATCTCAAGCATCCCTAGAATGTATTTAGACAAGTTTCATGCATATTGTAATAAGGCATATTACCAAGTCAAAGGTTGGTCAACATTGGTAAACACTATGAGTTGACCAAAAATCTTTATTTTTCATGTTTTCAGTGTTATTTCATAATTTGGTAAGGTTTTTTAGGCATTTGGAGTCTTTTGTTTTGAAGTATTGGTTAAAGTTGTAAAAATTGCAAAATTGGAAAAAAAAGTTATCATGCAACTTTTCTTGTAAAAAATGGAAGATCAACAGTCAATTTACTATTGGGATCGAACATGAAGGAATGAATTTGTAAGGTCAAGAGGTTTGGCCTATAAAGTGAATATATTCAACCTAAGCGAGGGTTGGAATGTGTCATACAAAATTTGAATCAAATAATAAGTATTTTTGGTAGGAAAACCATGTACAGACAATGAGTACCTATTTGTGATCTACATGCAGAGTGGAAGTAAGTACATGTTATGAATTTGAAGAGTTGTATTTTAGGTTTCTTGTTAATTTACTAATTTACTTTGATCATGCTAAATAAGTTAGTATGTATTTTGGTTTTATTTGTATCTACTATTTACCTTATTCTATAGTTAAGGTTTGAATTGAAATGGCTCCTCCCTGCTAATTCCTATGGTGGAAAACCATAATGATTGGTGTGTAGAAGGATATTAGGATGGATATGACTATTGTGGCATTTTTTTAACAACACCCACCAACTTGGGATATTCAGACAACACCGGCTAAGCAACTAGTATGCTTAACGTGCTGATAGTTTGAGATTATGTTGTAGAAGATAGAGGATAGGTCATGGATGCTTGCGGTTGGGTGAGTAGCAATGTAGAAGGATGCCATTGAGTATGGAAGAAGTATTATTTATGTGGGCTTCTGGTTTGAAGGTTTAGAAGCCCAAGTGGTTTATTTAAGCCTTACAAACCCTAAACTAGGGCTCGAGAGTTAAGGGGTCTAGAGAGTCAACCCAAAACCCATCTTGTGGGATTAGTTAGGTATTCTTATGTTAGAAGAGATTATATAATTGGTTGGAAGGGTTATTTAGAAGTTATATAAGTTTAGAGTTATTTTTGGTTAGATAGGGCTACTAGGAATGAGCCCCTATTAGGCCTCCTGGGGAAACTTACAAGTTTTGCTTAGAAAGAAGCCCAAAACCTATTAGAGGGTCATGAAACTTCGTGAAAATGTGGAAAAGAGTATGAGAAGGTGTCTTAGAGTTTGAGATCCTAGAGGGTGCAAGGGAGTGAGGTGTGTTAGCATAAATAATTATTATTTACACTTTACTTAAGTTTACTTAGGATAAATGCATTATTTTATTATTTATTAGGTTAGACACCTAGGAGTTTGTGTACTCATATGAGTTTTCATGTTGAAAAAATAGGAGTAAGAAACCCTAATTTAACACATGGTTTCTACAACACTAGAGTTTTCATAATCAAATGAGTTGTCATTTAGACAACACTGTTGTTTGCACTCTTAATTAAGCATATGGTGTTTACAACATAATTTTACATAACACACCTTTGAAGGCTTATCCTGTCATCATTGCACTAACTCCCATACTCAATGGAGGATAATACACTCTTGGTGGACATGTGCTTAGTTGTGAGGCTTATCATATTTCTAACTCCTAGATATTCTAGAAGCATTCTAGAGGCCTTTATATATAGGCACTCCTAGTGTACTTGTACATCAATTGAATTTCATATTGTTATTATGATCATACTCTATTGGTCTATTTTGTTCTATTTGTTTAGCTTCTTGGTCTTGGGTGATTTTTCCCTAAGGAAAATTCTTACATGGTATTAGAGCCACAGAGGTGTCATTTTATAGCCATTGGAGACCATTCTTGCTCACCTCTCAGAGGGCCACCGATTCAGATCTAGAGTATTCGTAACCATTAGGAGTGTCTAGAGTGACAGTTGACCTCACCATTGCATCCAGAGCATTAATTCAATGAAATTTGACTATAAATTTGCTTATGTTGGTCAATGGTCAAAATTGAGGCAATTTTTTTTTTGCACACTAGCACCCAAACACCCAATTTGCAAATATGGTATGATCTATTAGATCTGCACATTTATTTTGTTTCAAATTTGCATTTAATTTTCTCTACATTTATTGTATTTTTTGGATTATATTTTTGGAATATTTTTTTTGGCATATTAAGCCTGCAGAGAATTTTTTTTGTAAGAACCAAGTGATCAAATCCTAGCTCCCACAGCTGTAGAATATTCTCTAACAATCCCAAATATTCTATCAACTGAGTAGCCAAGCTAATAATCTATCATATTGCAAACGGCTCACATAACCTAGCAAACATTCCAAATTTTTTGGTGACTCTAACAACCAGTGATCACAACATGGGACAAGCTTCATAAACCTTAATGGACTTTAAGCCACCTTGGTTTTCCGTAGCTCTTTCTTTTAAACATTTAAAACACTAAAGCGGGGTGCATGTGGGATTAATCCTACAACCCCTTGTTGGTGCCAAAACTACCGCTGATGACTGCTTATCACTGATGGCCTTCCTCCAATGACATAGCCCCTGACACAATCTATTCTTTCAGGCACTATCTTTTAACTACCTTGCCAATAACCAACTTAGTGCCAATGATTGACTTAGTGCCAATGAAGTAGTTCTACTTAGTGTCCATGTCAACCTCCACTGGCCTATCTTCTACCATGTAGCACATAGTCATTGCCAACACATGCAACTCCACATCAGTGCCAAATCATCCCTCCATGTAGTTTGCCAACATAGTAGCCCTATCAGTAGGCCATGTTTGATCCTAGCAGGTGACACCTCATTAGCCTACATGGCTCCACATCAGCCAAACATGTAGGAATTTTGTACACCATGTCATTCCCATTTGTATAGTTCGTACAACTAACATCATCAGTGACATCACCTACCACATCATCTAAGGAGGGCATTTTTTGCTAACATCATCCAGGCATGTGATTAAATTTAACGACCATTTGACTGTCATCAACAAACTAGGTTGTATTACCATGATGGATGTTTGGACATCAAATTTAACCTCATAGTTTGCTGATCAGACCCCTCTCTAGATTTAGTTTTGATTTGATAGTCCGACTTTGCGAGGCCATATCTCAATCATCTGTGCTCCAAATTAGGTGCAATTTTTTTTATTTTGGCTATAATTTCCTTAAATTTTTAGTGGTAATGTTATTTTCTAGTTTTGGTCCATAGATTTGTTAAAAATTGCATTTTTTGGTGACTGTACCTATCCAATCCCATATTTTGCAACTTTAATTACTTTGTACGGGCTCATCTAGACTCCAAATTAGGTTCTATTTTTTAGAAAGTGAATAATTTTTTGTCTCATTTCTAGATCTATAATTAGATTATAGGCTTGTGTGGACCAAAAATACTGCTTTAAAAAATAGGTACTTTTTTGCACTGTAATGCTTTGATAAAACTTCAAAAATTTTGTATATCTGAGCTATAGTGCTTTGTACCAAATTTGGACTCCAAGAGGAGCTTGTAAATAGTAAATTAGAAGTCCTCTCAAGCCAAAATTGGCAAGTGGCTATTGTAATCACACTAAGTATAAAGTGCTAAAATATTTCATTTTGGGGGGTTTCTTGATTTCGTGAACAGGGGGGGTGTCTCTTGGTGTTGTGTTCCTCTTTCCCTACTATTATCTTTCATTTCTTGCATCATGGGAAATATTAAGATTCCAAAATTAACACCACATAACTATGCCACATGGTCTATTAAAAAATAGTGTGAATTGATGCGTGATGAAATTTCTCAATGTGTAGATGGTTCCTCTCCTAAATCAATATATGATAAAGTATCTCAAAGTGATATCAAAGCTTGGGAAAAGACAGATAGGAAAGACCTAAGTGCTCTTAGGCTAGGGGTTGAAGACAAGATCCTCTTTTAGATCATGAAGTATGATACATCCAAGGAAACTTGGAATGCCCTTAAAAAACTATATGGTAAAGTGACTAAAGAGGATGTTTACAAAAATGAAGATGAGCTTATCTCTCTAAATCCTAAGAACTTTGATTCTATTCAAGAGTTTATCATTAAGGTGAATGAGTTGAGGAGATAACTTGATGATTGTGGTAGTCCTATTAAAGATGACATGTTGATCTATCTCATTCATAATAAGCTACCATTTGAGTACTCCACATTTCTCTCTTCTTTCAACACCACAAAGACTACCTTAGGAGCTTCCTATAAGAAAATCACTTTTGATGACTATGCTCAGCTGGTAGAGGATAAACAAACTAAGTTAATAACAATGGGGATTCTCACATCTTCAAATTCTAAGACATTGGTGGCTAATAATGAGGGTTCTCAAAATTCAGTTGGTCAAAGTTCAAACAAAGGAAATGGCAAAAAGAAGAAGTGGAAGAATAACAAACAAGAGGATACAGAAAAGTTAACACCAACATCAAATCAACAACAAGGCAAGTCTTCTCCTAATACAAACAAAAAGGGGCACACTAATTAGGAGAAGAAAAGGTGTGCTTATTGTTAGAAGATGGGTCATGATGAACATCACTGTTATCACAAGTAGATTGATGGGTTGAAGAACATCATGAAGAAACACAATGTTCCACTGCCTAATGCTTATAAAGAGAAAGCATTTTCATCTTCAGATTCTAAGGGAAAAGGGCATGCTTTACTCACAAACACTATTACTTAGGGAGAATGGATCATTGATTGAGGTGCCACACATCATATGGGTGCATCAAAGAGAGATTTTTCTTCCATGACACATTCACAGGTACCACACATCTTTGTAGGAGATGATACTAAAGTGGAAGTTGAAGGTAAAGGGGGAGTTTAAGGTAAAGTTGAAGTTGAGATGGATAATGGAGCATTCAAGGATGTTATATATGTTCCTAATCTTACCTCCAACCTTCTTTCAGTCTACCAAATGACTCACTATGGAGGTGGAAATAAGGTTGAATTTCTTCCAAACTTAGTGGTAGTGAAAAGCATCAAGGATGACTTTGATTGCAATAAGAGAAGCCAATCATGATTCATGGCTTTACACTTTCTCTTCCTTTGTGCCTAAATCAAATGCACAAGCCTTGTTACTACATTCAAATGTAGAAAGCAAATTGTGGCATGAAAGATTTGGACATCTCAACTATAGATATCTTTAGCAACATAGTAGCAAGAAAATGGTTAATGGTCTACCTCAAGTCTAGTTTTTCAAAGGTGTTTGTTCAGGTTGCTCACTTGGAAAACATCTAGAAAAAATATATGAAAAGGGGAAGTCTTGGAGAGTACAATGTGTTCTTGAATTAGTTCATAGTGATGTGGTAGACCCATTTCCAATGCCTTCATTTGGAAAGTTTCGCTATGCACTCACCTTCATAGATGACTACTCTCACTTTACTTGAGTTTTCTTCATTGCTCATAAGAGTGAAGTGTTTGAAAAATTTCTTAGCTTCAAGGCTCAAGTAGAAAAGTAGTCAGGGAAAGCCATCAAAGTTCTTTGAATAGATAATGTGGGGAGTATGTGAACTCAAGACTAATATAATTTTGCACTCAAGAGGGAATTGACCTTCAGCATTCAATACCATATACACCATAAGTGTTGTTGAAAGGAAAAATAGAACTCTCAAGGAGATAATCACTTACATGCTACAAAACAAGTCTCTTGATCAAGTCTTTTGGGTTGAAGCAATGAATTATGCTAACTATATCTAGAATAGGAGTCCTCATAAAGCTTTGGATGGTATAACTCCTTTTGAAGCATGGACTAGTAGGAAACCTATGGTTAAGCACTTCAGAGTCTTTGGTTGTCCAGCATGGGCACAAATACCTTCACAGAAACACAAGGCATTGGAATCTCAAAGCAAACCTCGTATCTTTTTTGGATATGCAGACTCACATAAAGCCTACAAGTTAATGGATCCAAAGACACATGACATATTCTATGAGAGGAGTGTACACTTTGAAGAAAGTTGTCCAAGCTTTACTTCTTCAACTCCTCTTTCTTCCTCCTTCATTAAAAAGAGTAATAGTGATAACATTGACTTGGAAGATGTGCATCCATAACCCAAACAAAAGCATCAACCAACATAGGTTGAGGATACTCCTACTACATCTTCTTCCAATATACCTAGATGGGCTAAGAAGAAATTTGATGCAGTAAGATCATTAGTTGGGAATCCTTCATATGCTAGGAGGACAAGATCACAACATAACTCACTCTCACATGCTTATATTGTAGTTGCTTTTGATCCACAATCATTCAAAGAAGCATCAAGTATTCTAGAATGGGATAGAGCAATGGAGGAAGAATATAATTCTCTTATGAGAAATGATACATGGGACTTAGTCTCTCTTCCTAAGGGAAGAAAATTGGTTCGATGTAAGTGGATCTATCAGACCAAATTTGTAGTGGATGGAAGTGTTGATAAACATAAGGCTCAACTTGTTGCAAAAGGTTTTTCTTAGGTGCCTAGCACTGATTACACTAGGACCTTTGCACTAGTTGCAAAGATGAATTCCATTCATTTGACACTAGCTATAGCAGTAGCTCAAAGATGGGTTGTTCATCAAATGGATGTGAAAAGTGCGTTCTTGAATGGGGATCTTCATGAGGAGATTTATATGGAGCATCCGTAGAGGTTCATATAGGATGCTACCTTGGTTTGTAATTGAAGAAATCTATCTATGGACTTAAACAAGCTCCAAGATCTTGGTATGCCAAGATGGATTCTTTCCTTCTCTTAGCAGGGTTCACCAAATGTCATTCTAATTGAATGTCTACATTCTTTAGAGGGATGATTCACATTTTCTTCTTGTAATTTATTTTGCTGACTTGATCATTACAAGGAGCACGACATCCATCATTGATAGTGTCAAGGCTACTTTGCAAGATAGGTTTTTGATGAAAAACTTGGGTCTACTTCACTATTTCCTTGATATAGAGATACATTAGTCTTTTTTAGGGATCACATTATCACAACCCAAGTATGTTCTTGATCTACTTGCTTAGTTTTGCATGAGTGATTGTAAGGATACACCTACTCCCTTTCTTTTAGGTGTTAAGTTAGACACAAAGTGTTCCACTCCACTTGTTGATGTGACTTTGTATAGACAGTTACTTGGAAGCCTCATCTACTTGACACATACATGCCCTGACATTTCATTTACAGTTGGCATGGTTTATTGCTTCATGCAAGAGCTATATGAACTTTATTGGAAGGTAGCCACATGAATCTTGCATTATAGCCAAGGTACACATACACATGGGATACATTATGCAACTGGTACAGGACTTTAGTTAGTGGGATATACAGACTCAAACTATGTAGGGGACCTTGATTCTTTCAAGTGTACTTTAGGATATATGTTTGATCTTGGATCTAGCCCCATTTGTTGGTAGAGTAAAAAGTGGAACACCATTGCTCTTTCATCAATTGAGGCTGAGTATCAAGGAGCTGTGACTGCGACAATAGAAGCTATTTGGTTGTAGAAAATTTTGAAGGAGTTTGGTTTTGATCTACCTAGACTCACAATCATCCATTGTGATAATCAAAGTGCTATTGAAATCTCAAAGCATCCAGTGCAACATTAGCACACCAAACATATTGAGGTTCATATGCACTACATTAGAGAGCTGATTCACAAGCAAGTCATTGCATTGCAGTATTGTCCTACAAAGCAGCAGATAGCCGACATCTTTACCAAGTCCTTTATGGAGGTCAAGTATCTTCATTTGTGAGATCTCTTGGGGGTGAGGGATTTTTCACTTGGGGGGGTCAAATGACTCTTCTCTTCTATATTATACATATCTCACTTTTTGTGGGAGGGTTTTTCCCATGAGGTTTTCCCTCTTTCCCTATTTTCAGAGAGATTACATTTTCTTGCATTACATTGAGTGTACAACATTGCATTTGTACTTGGGTACCTAATATGTCCTAGTAGTTGGGACCCATTATGCATTTCATCATATCTTTTGTGAGCTTAAGTGCATTCCCCTAAGTTGCACTTAAGGGGGGGTGTTACTGTAAATAATTATTATTTACACTTTACTTAAGTTTACTTAGGATAAATGCATTATTTTATTATTTATTAGGCTAGACACCTAGGAGTTTGTGTACTCATATGAGTTGTCATGTTGACAATACAAGAGTAAGCAACTCTAATTAAGCACATGGTATCTACAACACTGGAGTTTGCATAATTAACTAAATTGTCATGTAGACAACACGATCGTTTGCACTCTTAGTTAAGCACATGGTATCTACAACATAATTTTATGTGACACACCTTTGTTGGCTTATCCTCTCATCATCACACTACCTCATGTGCTCAATGGATTATAATTCACTCTTGGTGGACATGTGCTTAGTTGTGAGGCTTATCATATTGCTAACTCCTAGACATTCTAGAACCATTCTAGAGGCCTTTATATACATGCACTTCTATTTTACTTGTACATCAATTAAATTTCATATTGTTATTTTGATCATACTCTATTGGTCTATTTTTTGCTAGTTGTTGAGCTTCTTGGTCTTGGGTGATTTTTCCCTAAGGAAAATTTTTACATGTTGAAGTTTGTTTGCCTTTTTGAAGGCTTGAGGCTACTTGGATGATAGGGATAGTATTGTGAGGTGAAGTTGGTGTGTGAAGGAAACCAATCACCACTACCCTAGTCTTAAGTAGGTCCTAAGGAGGGATATTAGGATATCCTATTGGACTACACCCATTACTTGTATTAGTTACCTCTTGGTTTAGATGTTATTTGTGTATTGGTACCTTTGAGATAGATTGCTATCAGGTTTTTCCTTGACCTAGATGTTGGTTATTACTATTGAATTTGATATCCATTTGGGACATGGGATTATCTCCTTAGCATAGTGGGAGTGGGCCATTTAGGTTCTATGAGGTTGGGTGGTAGTGTTTCTTATACCATTGAGATCAAATAGCTAGATGCCATTGCTTGATGTACTTGTGTAGTTGCTCCTTTCATTCTGATCTTGTGTTCATCTTCAATGATTATATTCTATTGTACTATACTTGATTATATGGAGATATTATGAGATGTTGTATTTATTCATGATGTATATTCTTTAAGATTTTGATACCCTGTGACTTATACAATGGATGATTATGCATTTTGGTTATGCCAAGTGGTATCTGTTGGGATTTACAAGTGGGAAGTATACTTCTAAGAAGGGGGAGGGGGGGGGAAATCAGAAGTACTAAACTTTAAACAATAAAACTTTCAACTTAAAATAAAACATTTCATGCATAAATAAATTGAAATAACATGCAAAGAAAATGCATCCACATAAACACTTGACACCAGATATGATTACCCAGAAACCCTCCAATGAGAAGGTAAAACTGGGGTGGGGATGACACTAACAACTCTTCACTTGTTAAGGTTACATATTTTGACCATTCTCATGATTTTCCATGTGAAAGGCATGCCCTATTAAATGCTTACAAGAATTGTTAGATCCTACTTTGTTAAAGGATTTTAACACCCTGTTAGAAGTGTGCCTGGCTAAAGGTGTAATGCCCCACCCGGAGATCCTTGGAAACAAGGATTCAAATCAAGCCAAGATATTTTTTTTTGGCTAGTATGAATGCACAAGTCAAAATCATACAGGGATCACAAAGATCACAATGGAAGACTTCAACACAATCCCGACAACCAACGAATCTCTGAACACCACTACCCAACTGACACACCCAAACAAAAGCCAACAACCACCACAACAAGATGAGGGCACAAGAAATGACCACTCATCAAAAAAACACCAAGCTGGGGTAAAATGTAGAATTCCAAAATTTGGCTAAGCCTGAAATCTTGAAGCCTTGAAAATTGGCTAACTCTGGATTTCTGAAGCCCTAAAATTTCCTAGAATCTATAACTTATCTTCGAGAGGTCTAAAATCTATCTCAAATGATTTATCACATATATTAAAATATATCTTAAGTATAAGAAATTAAATATATGCCAACTTATACTTCAACGATATATTTTAAACCCCAAGAGACTAAAACAGAAACACGAAAACTCCATTTCAAGAGAAACTGACAGAATTCAAAATGCAATAGCATAGGGTTGAAGAACACCCAAAAGGGTATCCAAAACCACTCTCAAAAAGATCGAATCACAAAGAAAAGTGCTCGCTGATGGCACACACAAGTTTTTCACAAAAATCGTGCGACACTTTTTACTAAGGGAGGGTGACAATTCTCCTTAACGCGTGCAACACTCTTCCAGTGTCATACGACATTTTGCAAGAAGGCGTGCAACACTTCACATTCTCATGCGACATTTCTCAAGAAGGCGTGCGACACTTTTCCAGTGTCATACGAAATTTCTCAAGAAGGTGTGCGACACTTTACAGTGTCGTACGACATAGTTTGTATAGGTGTGCGATACATTTTTATGTTACACAATGCTGACAAAATGTCGCCCATAGAAACATGAAAATACTCCTAGAAGCATAAAGGACCAAAAAAGAGAGCAAAGAACCTCCATACCAGGGAGTACCAGATCCACAAAGGCTTGAAGAATGAACACTTGAGTGTAAGAACAACATAGAATGAAGAACACACTAAATATAAACATCGTAGAGAATAAAAGCAACATCACAATGTACATAAATACATTTCAGGAACAAAACAACCAAACTAAGTACGCGGTTCCTCCCAACCATCAATAGCATCATAAGACCATCGTGGATCCTAGCCATCCCTCGCGTGTAACATCCCAAGCCACTGACCAGATTGTTAGTACTGTCATAATAGGGACGTCACTACTAAAAAGATGCAACAATAATAGCATAAGAAAATCTAACATGCTAGTGATAACGCATAAGATAATCCTACAGTAGATAACATCACCTATCACATGCTAAACAACAGTAAGCAGCAGATATACTACTAAAGAAAATCACATCATCTAATCATATGCTAAACATCATAATAAGGGAATTCACCAAATAAAATAACATCATCTAAACATGATATACAAGCATCCCAATGAAAGCATACTCCAGAACCCAAAGTACCAAGTGAAGACATCCAACAACAATCACACTAGGACAAAAGATCGTCTCTGTACACTAATCCCTAGTAGTGGTGAAGGTAGCTATGCCTCCCAACCACATGGCACCCTTAGGTCCACACCCGCCATGCTGATGGAGATAATGATCCAACCAAAAACACACATAAAACACAACATCCATGGCTAACACTCACGCCAGACAGTATGATGGCTGCAACCAAGAACCTAAGACAATGCAAGGAGTATAGGTCCTGGTCAGACACTCAATAGGATACTATGTAGGGACTAACATCATGGAGAGTCGCTTGGCATCGAAAAGCCCAAGCTTGGATCGTGCGTTTCAACTCCTCAACAGAGTGCCCCACACACACATTTTATTATCTCAAGTTTTATTACTAGTCACACATTTTCTTTAATTATCACTTATTTAAAACTTCCTATCCTCCACCAACCCTATGGGAATAAGGTCACCAGGTTGCGAGATAGAAGCCCCCTCCATATGTTACCCTACCCTACCCATGCTCATCCTAAGACAAGTGCTCGTGGGCATGCATACTCCCATCCCAACCCCAATGATCATAACTTCTAGCAATATCATGGAAGATTAGGCCTCACAAGTCACCCAACAAATGCATGTGCACGTACTCGTGTGTGGCACACCACCATCATGAAGATCATAACACAAGGGCAGGAATGAGAACACAATGCACAGAAAAAACCCAACTAAAAGCAACATGGAAAGGATGAATTCTACATGAATCCCAAAGCCAATAAAATCATACATCATGAAATCACTCAATCGGCCTCAATTCGAGAGTATGGATTTTACACGAATCCCAATGATGTAACAAGACCAAACATTATGAACTCACTCAACCGACCTCAATCCGAAAGTATGGGTTCTACATGAATCCTAGCGTTCACGAAACAAAAGTAAAGGTCCAACAAAAACTATAACAAGTATAAAATCACTCAATCGAACACAACGTCGGGAGTACAGATGAAACACACATCCCAATGCAACATAAAAGTGCAAAAGTGGTTTGACTGATATCCAAATGGACCATCAAGGTCCACGACCCACATTGTGCCAAGAAAACCCGAGAAAATGGGGCAACATGCAAAACAAGGTAAAAACTCCAAAAATTTGGAAAACTTCAAAATTAAAACCCATTTGACCTTTGGGTTCAAAAACCCCAAAAATTCAAAAATAAATGGAATTGAACACCGTATGCAAAAATGGCCAGCATAACGGCGTAAAATTCCAAACTCTCATCCCAAAAAATAGGGAAATGTTCATACTCGCCCAACTAGGTAGAACTAGCATACAGAAATGGAGGGAAACACTAGTTCTCAGCCTCCAAACAAATGGCTACCAAAAACAAAAGCAGAAACAGAGCAGAAACAATAAAACAGGAAGCCCTACCTCACAGCCAAAAGGGCAAAACGAAAAACTAAACCATAAAATAAATATCTCACAGAAGTAGTTGAAAATTGTGGCAATCCAAGGTTTCCCCGAGCTGGATCCAATGAGCCCAACCTCGCGAAGATCCCACGCCTGTAGCTCCCACAACAAACAAAATAGTAAATCCTCATGAAGAGGATTTTGGGTTTTACTCTCCAACTTTCCAATTTGAAAGTGAGAAGTAAGGAATTAAATTCCTCTTTGGATACTTATTCACTTTTCGAGTGAATAATCAATTAAGACATTTAGCCAGCAAATCTAGTTAAACCCCAAATTGACCCAAACAAAAACAAGATATTCCTATAAATAGGAATTCATCTATGGCAAAGCTGCCAAAAATTAAAATAAATCAATTAAGAAGTGAAAAACCCAAAAATACTAAAATCACCTTAAACAACTTTCGTGACAATGCGAACCTCTAAATGCACAAACATGCTTATTGGTCTAATCACATAATGCAATGAGTTTGGATTTAATAATCACCAAAAGGTTTAAATTAAACATTTTAATAAAGGATACGTCGACCATACAAGGATGAAATTGGTAAAATATGAAAGGCTGAATCACTAACCCCATGTGCCACTGCTAGGGATATAATCCTGCACACTAAACAACATGATCAAGTGCAATTGCATATAATAACATAGCTGAAGCAATAAATGCATTAAATCACCTAATTTAACCATTTATTTAATTATATTTAAATAATCTATTTACATCACTCATGTTCGCATAAAGCATAACAATGCAGGAATGAAGTAAATAACCATAGCATTAAATCCATCACATAACAAAATCAGAGGTATGTCCAAATACCAGATAACCAAATATCATCACAAAACACACTGTCATCTCAAAATGGCATCATAATGCAATATGATTTACTGAACATCATAGTAGTCTAAAATCTATGATACTAGAATCAAGATGTAACATCTGACCCTCAGGTCCTCTCAAATATAAACATAACATGAGTAACAAATATCTCTCTAATCAGAAATATAACAAGGTAAATGCCCACAACACATAACCAAATAATCCCACAAGAACAATCCACTCTAATTACTTAAGAATTTAATAATGATTGATTACATTGCATTAAAAAAAACCACTTAAAACACATAAGAAAACACAGTCATAAACATGACTAACCACTGCTACAGGAACCTAGTCCCATGTAGCATGCTAAAAGAACATAGTACAATCTCTGCACACATCTCAGGGTAATCACTGAACAACCTCATGATACCACATCAATCCTGGTAACCACTGGCACAAATCTCAGTGAACCAAAAATCACATCATAATCTCAAAGATCAGTCAAAAGCATAAACAAAGCAACTGATATAGAAACATAAACCCAAACACCTCAATGGTGTAGACCACTCAGGGTCACAATCATGATCCCATCATAACAAAAGATCATCAAGGTTGCATCCATCAGGACGACTTAAAAAAGTCAAATGGGAGAGGCACTACAAAAGGAGTTTAGAACACTCACTTGGAATATCACCTTATTAAAGGCTTGATACAATGGCTATTAAACCAACCTAAGTCCATAGGATTTCGTTTTGCTATAACAATTGTTAGAGAGTAGAATGGAATGTTTGATCTAATACACTTACAATTTGATATTGTTGATTTCAGATCCTTATTCTATCCAATTTGATCCTCACTGATTTGATATGAAAAATGTCATAACCTTTATCCTTTGTTTTGCTAACTGATTCTACAATTCTATCCTTCTTCTAAGTCACCTTCAACTTGATCAATGCACCCCTTTTACTTCCTTCAAATGTTTGCTAACATTATCTCCTCACATGCATTCTCTTTCACACATTCTCTAAATTATGGGGCTTTGTTTCCTTTAAAAGGATTTCATGACTTAGGGTTAGGTATGAATCTATGATTGAGATTCATCCAACTTTCTCGTTCAAATCCTTCCATTTTTCTCATTGGTTGCATGTTGATTGCATAGGGAATACAAATAGATTCAATCTTATCTTTAAGCTTCGAGATTTATTCATATATGTCAGCTCAAAAATGGTTTACATCTAAGTTTGTGAAGGCATAAACTCTTATGCTAATTCTATGTTGCTTGACACTTACTAATTACTAATGATCGACAAATACTAAAATTATGTTTGGCTTGGCACTTGAACTTGCTCGACATCTATTGATCAATTGGCAATTGAAACTTGGTCGAAACTATTTGTTTGCTCAACATCTGAATGACTCTGTACTTGTTGAATTTCTAGCTCAACACATATTGCTTACTCAACATCTATATTATACTCATCATCAACTTAGAAAATTTCTTAAGTGTGTTGAAACTCAATTGTCAAAATCAACTTGAGATCAACAATCTCCCCCTTTGAAATGAGTGTCAAAAATACTTAACTATACATGATGAAACTAATCTCCTTGAGTATAATATACATTTTTTTTGGCATATATACAAAACTTTAAAGCTATTCAAATTTTTTGGGAAGGACTATATACCTCAAAATTTTGTATCTCCCTTGGAGTTGATGTACCATTATCTTTATCCAAATATTCTCTTTGAGTAGAGTGATTTGCCTTTGCTGATAATTCTTGTCTTTATTTTGAATTCTGATGCCCTTTATCTGATGTGTTCTGTTATGCCCTATTTCTTGCTATTTTCTCTCTCCCTTTCTATTCTCTATTTATTATTCCCCCTTTCATTTTGGCTCCCCCTTTTTTCATGTGTCCTTTTGGCCTGATTTATCTCATCCTTTTTTTCAATTTATCCCCCTTTTTTGACACTTATGTCAAAGGGTCTATACACTAACTAAATATTTTTCCAAGAAGGTTTTCTTCACTTCCATTAAAATTCTTAGAGCAGCATCCGATTTTTGTATTGGAACTTCTAGGGATTTGATTTGTATAGTTTTCTCTATTGCAAGGTGAATTAAGCCATCTAATGTTGAAAGATTGGGATCTTTCTTCAATACATTTTCTACATAGGCTAGTTCCTTTTGTAAAATCTCCATGTGAGGGGTTAGGGTGGGTTGTATTTGAACTAATTTGGCTCTAGTGTTAGCCTTTTCTACTATCAATATAGCTAGTTCCTTTTGTGTGTGAAGCGTTGTGTGAAAGTGCTTCTCACTTTGAGCTAGATCTTTAGGCAATTGTATGCTTGATATTTTTAGATTTCTTTCCAAGTTCATTATTCTCTAGTTGGTTTCCTATGTGAAGATTGATGGATCACACAATTGTGTATAGTGAGAATATATTCTCAAGTATTGTCTTCACCTTTTCAATTTTCTTAGCCAACTCTACTTGTGATAGTGCTATTTCACTAGATATTCTTTCATTTACCTTTGCTTGAAATTTCTTTTCTGACCATTCCATGAGTTTCACATTTGTCTCCTATCTTCATTGGTCACCTACTCAACAATTTTTGATAGTTATTCCAATATTGGCTTCATTTCATCAGGTGCCTGCAAGCTGAATGCATCTAAAAAGATGTCTTTGATCTCAATTAGTGCTTGCCTTTGTTTATACTCATTTTTGAGTATCTCCTACT
Source organism: Cupressus sempervirens (assembly GCA_028749045.1). NCBI lineage: Eukaryota > Viridiplantae > Streptophyta > Pinopsida > Cupressales > Cupressaceae > Cupressus > Cupressus sempervirens. Next base: position 460,233,498 of record CM053787.1, read on the forward strand.
TCTTCTTCCTCTCTAGTGCCTCTTGCACTTCATTGATCTGATCAATATTCATGGTTTCATAGTCATACTTTGGAATGACTATTTCTTCATCTAATGTAGGGTCTCCATAGTGAAGTAAAATTGAAACCTTTGTATAGCTCAAGTGCGGTGCTGAAATTTGAAGTGGTATTGCTTTAGTGCTTGACTTCTGAGGCATTCTTGTAGGAGTCCTAGTGGTTGGTAGATTAAGCAAAGTTTGAATTTCTTCTTGCTCCTTTTCCTTTGGGGTCTCCTTCTCCTCCTCTGATCTATCTTTATCAATAATAATTATTTGTAGAGGTGCACCTTGTACTTGTGTAGTATGAACAGGAGTATCCATCTATCCTATTTATTCCTTTACTGACTCCTCAATAGTTGTAGTCACTTTAACTATGGAATCAATCTTAGCTAATGTATCTTGTGAAACTTTCTCTTTAGGTTATCCACTTGTAGCTATAGGGATGGCATAAGATGTTTCTTGTGTTTCCATCTTATCCCTAATCAAGTTAGCTACTGCTTTCTACAACTCATCTATACTGACCAATACTAGGTTACTGCATAATTGAGCTTGTAGAGTTGATTGGTCAAGGATCTTCTTAATATCCTCTACAGTCAATGGATTGGTGTTCTAACCATAATTATTAGGAACATCCTTCACTTTTATTATGTCTATAGGTGTAGAGGTATTATGTGGAGGACTTGGAGGTGGCAATTGTGTGTCTTGCACACTTTTTTCTATTTGATACTCTTCAACAGTTGCCATACCATCCTTTTGAGTTTCCTCCTCCACTCTATCATCTACCTTTTATTTCTCACCTTCACCTTCCTTATCATTGTCATGCTCTTCTCCATTATTTCTTCACTCAAAGGGATCTTCCTCTCCTTTTTTGATAGTTGTTAGGCCATAAATCAATTTCCACATTTGAGTGGACTTCTTGAAAACATCTTCAATCTTATTTTGAAGAATGTTGAAGGCTCTATATTTTGGTGCAAATTTTCTCCTATGCTTCTTATTGGCCTTAGTTATTTTCCCTTTTGTGAGCTCTGGCATTACTTGAGACAATGTAGACTTTCTTATTTCTTTTTCCATATTAAGGCAATAATGCCATTTATTTTCAACAATAGAATATAAATCTTTGGGCATTGAATTGTCAAGTTCAAGTGGAGTGTTCTTGAACTTTGCCATCATGGTATAGATTGATTCTTCAACCATGTTTTGTTCTTCCCTACTCAATTTATTAAAATCAATGCTCTTTAAGACAGTTAATTCTGCATTATCTTTAATATTATCACATATATTTTCTAAGTTAGACTTGGTGGTGTGACTTACCATTCTAAATTGGTTTGTGTCTTCTGACTCGGTCCTTTCTTCATCGGAGTTAGGTTGTGCAACATATTTCATTCTCAATTTCTTCATGGTTGGACCTTTCTATTTGGTAGCCTTCTTCTTCTCTTGCTCCTTTGCCTCTTTAGTTGTGGCTCTTGTAATTTCCCTTGTAGTAGGCTTGGTTGGGCTTAGCTTGGCAGGTTTTTTTCTCTTGGGCTAAGCTGCAAGCTATTTCTAAGCTTTTCTTTTCTTAGGCTCTAGCTTAGTAGGTGCTTCCTCAGCTTGCTCTTCCTTGACACCTTCTTCCTCTTCAACATCTTCTCCCATGCCTTGTGTCAAGGCAAGTGGCTCTTGGCCCTAGTCTTCTTCTTCTTCATCACCATCTTCTTCTTCTCCTTCTACTATCCCTTCACCAAATTTGGCCTTAAGCTTCTTGACCAATTTATCCTTTTTCTTTAGAGTTGAAGTAGTTTTCAACTCCATTTCCACCTTAGACTTTAGAACATCAAAAGTGCCAAAAGGTTTTTCACTTTTATCAATCTCTTTTGTAAGCAATGTTGTGAATGCTGCTAATGCCTCATCAATATTAATCTCATATCCTAATGGCCTTAGCCATCTCACTCTAGGTACTGCTACTTGGATATAAGTGTAGTCAATGTCAACTAAGAAACAAATGTCATTGATATGATAATCCACTAGGGAGACTGGAATCCTTAGTCTTTGCTTCATGGACTTCTTAAAGTCCTCAAAATAGCATGTCATGAGGGTTTCAAAATTAGCTCCCATCTACTCTATGTACTCACTTACTTGTACTGCTATAGATCTATTGGTCTTCCAACTTATCTTACCAAAAGAGGGAAATTCATTATGAACATAGAAAAATATACATATCAGAATTGATGCAAACTTACACTGAGCACTCTTGGATCTCCTTATTGCTCCCAAATTCTCCATGATTTTTTGCAGTTACAATTTTTCCAGATCATATGTATGATCCTTCTTAACAAGTTTTTATCCCACATTAGCTACAATGCATGGTACACTATTTAGTTAGCTTGACTGGTAGAATTTGTGAGATATAACCCTAACAAAAAACTCTACAAGGGAATCTTTAATTGTGTCAATTTTCATGCCCCTTTTGTTCCACTTTTTCTTAGTGTTCTTCTCAATGGCTTCTTTTGAGTCACTCCTCAGGGTCTTTTACCATTCTAGGGTTGGGTATCCTGTTACCCTATGTATGATTCTCTTTGACAGCTTAATAGGTCCACCTTCCAACCATAGACATCCATCATGAATCCTGCTCAAAACTATTCTTATTCACTCTGTCTTGAAAATTGCACAAAAATCTAGGGCATGGGTTAAGCCCTTCCTTTCAACAATCTAAAATTCCTCCTTCAATACTCCATTCTCACATAGTTTTTCATAGGCCTACCAAATCTCTATATCACCAATTGCTCCAACTTTACAATTAAAGCATTTTTTAACATCTTGCAACATTATGACTTTAGGTGGAATTATGGATAGTGCACTAGCAGGGTCGTTCTTGTATGTGACTTCAGGAATTGGCCTAAAATCTAGTGGTTTAACTTCATTACTGACCAACTGAACCTCAAATGGTTCCTTTTCCTTGGGATTCCTAGAGCTAGAGGCTATTACTGCAAACTAGGGTTTCTAAATATAAAAATTGCATAACTATGCAGCTTGACGCTTGAGAAATACAATTAAATTGATGAAATGATGGTTGATTTCTATTAGAAATTGTGCAAATGCTTCAATATCTAGTCACTAATCACTTCTATGCTCTTCTTGCTCTTGCTCTAGGTTCACAATGATGAGAAATGATCAAAAAATTGACCTTATACCCTTCATTACATAGCATTTAATGCTTAGTTCATATACAACTATCCACTTGACTCCTTATGTAATCTCTATTTCACTCGGCTTCCATTGATTTTCCAACACTTGACATCCACTACTAACTTGGCTTTAACTAACTTTGTAGACAACTCAGCATATACTTAGAATTTTACTTGGCATCTAAAGGCAACTTTCCTTACTTGGAAATAATGTGAAAAATTTGAAGATTTAACCTTGCATCTTTATTCATGCTGACTTATCCTTTTTTATTACTAACTTATTCTAGGAACTGATGTAAGATAAAGAATTTAAATATTAGTCCCTCATACCTTCTTTTTCTTATTTTGGTGAAGTATGACCACTTTACCTTTTAGGTGAAGTGATCCCTTCATTTGATGTGTTGCATCCATCTTTCTTCTTCCATGTCTTATTCATCTCTCCTCTAATGTGCTCAACATCTACTTTTCCTTTTCCCTTGTTTGAATTTGAGTTAGGTGCCCTTGTCCTTGTTGGATAGTGCTTGCTAATATGACTAGTCTTCAAACAACTAAAGCATGTAGTTTGGCTTAACCATCTACTATAGCTTCCACTGAAATGTGTTCTTATGCAATTATTATGGGTGTGTCCATACTCTTAATAGTAGTGACAACTATGTCTTATATTGTAGTCCCAATTATAGGAATTTTCATGGCTTATTTCCTTGTTTGATGACCATGTGGTCTTAGATCTACATTCAAAGGCTTTGTGTCCAAACTTCTAACAATTGTAGCAACATCCTTCAAATCTTGGTGCATGCATGGTTTTGGTTCTGCATTCATGTGCTTGATGACCTTGTTTGTTGCACTTGTAACAATGTGTTAGATTCCTTGGCTTGACATTCTAACTAGCATTCTTACTTTTGCAAACATTAGCTATATGTCCTTTTTGTCCATAGTTATGACAAGTAGGTTTAGAGTTCTTACCTTTGTCATTCCTTTGTTTATCACTCTTGGATGACTCTCCTTCTTCAGTGCTTGTGTAGCCCAAACCTAATGTGTCTACTGGATCTAAGGGATTTCAGTAGTTGCTCAAAGTAATTGATGGATTCATTTGGTTTGTTGAAGCTTTCAGCAAACTCCTCCTCTCTTTTTAGGTCATTCTGTAGTTGTTCATTTTGTAGCTTCAGTGTAGTTATTTCAATGTCCTTGACATTTAACTCATCATGGGCATTCATCATTTGGCTTAAGGTATCCAACTACATGTTTGAGATCCTAGACAACTCTGCTGATTTTTCTTCCAATCTACTTGACAATATTCTTTTGTCTTCTTCAGTCATGGCCTTATCCTCTATGGCTTTCTTCTTTTGTTTAGTCACTTCACATAGTAGTATTGCTTGTGATTATTGCTCCATCTTGAGGTTTCTAATCTCTTCAACTTGTGCTTTGTTCTTATCCATGAGATCTATAATTTTTGCATCAAACTCATAAGAGTTACCATCTATGAATAACTTTGTGGTGTCAATCACCTTGTATTGGATGTCATTCTTAGCTATGGCAATCTCTTTCCTTCTCTTTAGTGAACTCCTCAAAGCATTTATTGCTTCATCCAATTGTTGTAGTAAGAGATGTATCTCAATCTCCTAATTTTCAATGGTCTTTACCAACTTGTAGACTTCCATCTCAAGATATTTTCTCCAATTTTTAAGGCTTCTCCTAATGAGAACTTGGCTCTGATACCAATTTTTGGGATTCACAAGTGGGAAGTATACTTTTGAGAGGGGGGTGAATCAGAAGTACTAAACTTTAACCAATAAAAATTTCAACTTAAAATAAAACATTGCATGCATAAACATATAGAAATAACATGTAAAGAAAATGCATCCACATAAACACTTGACACTAGATATGATTACCTAGAAACCCTCCAATGAGAAGGTAAAATTGGGTTGGGGACGACACCCACAACTCTTCACTATTGCAACAATAAAGTTCACTTGTTAAGGTCACATATTTTGACCATTCTCATGATCTACCCTGTGAAAGGCCTACCCTATTAAAGGCTTACAAGGATTGTTAGATCCTACCCCATTAAATGATTTCAACACCTTGTTAGAAGTGTTCCTGGCTAAAGGACTTTAAAACACTCACTTGGAATGTCACCATGTTAAAGGCTTTATACAGTGGTTGTTAAACCAACCCAAGTCCATAGGATTTCATTCTGCTTTAACAATTGTTAGAGAGTACAATAGAATGTTTGATCTGATACACTTACAATATCATATTGCTGATTTTAGATCCTTGTTCTGTCCAATTTGATCCTCACTGATCTGACATGAAATTTTTTGTAACCTTCATCCTTTGTTATGCTAACTGATTTTGCACTTCTGTCTTTCTTCTAAGTCACCTTCAACTTGATCAATTCACCCCTTTTACTTCCTTCAAATCTTTGCTAACATTATCTCCTTGCATGCATTCTCTTTCACACATTCTCTAAATTATGGGGCTTCATTTCCTTTAAAAGAATTTTGTGACTTAGGGTTACGTATGAATCTATGATTGAGATTCATCCAATTTTCCTGCTCAAATCTTTCCATTTTTCTTATTGGTTGCATGTTGATTGCATAGGGAATACAAATATATTTGATCTTATCTCTAAGCTTTAAGATTTGTTCATATGTCAGCTCAAAAATAGTTTACATCTAAGTTTGTGAAGGCACAAACTCTTATGCTAATTCTATATTGCCTGACACTTACTAATTACTAATGCTTGGCACATACTAAAATTTTGTCTAGCTCAGCACTTGAAGTTGCTCTGTATCTTTGTTCACTTGGCACTTGAAACTTTCTCGACATTGTCTATTTGCTTAGTATCTGAATGACTCGACACTTGTTGAATTTTTGGCTCAAAATTGCTTACTCAACATCTATATTATACTCAACATCAACTTAGAAAATTTCTTGAGTGTGTTGACACTCAATTGTTAAAACCAATTTGAGATCAATAGTATCTTATGTAATTATATATATTTAATTAGATTCATACTTGTGGTTATTCTATGTTGTGGATTAGATTTAGTATTAATGAAACTTATGTATGTGATTCAACATCATGGAACCCTTAAGAGATGTATTATGTTTATGAATTTTTTGTATGTATGTGAGTTATTACTTTTGCTATATTATCTCTTGTTGTTATAATCTTAAAAAAAAAAAAAATTTAGTAAATTTAGTGAAATTTTAGGTTAATTTTTTTAGGGTTCCTTGGCATGGCGTTACAGGCCATGTTTTCACTTTTCCTTCATTAGGATTCATTTAGAATCCATGTTCCCAGATTTAGGTTGGTTGAGTGAGTCCATCATATTTGGTGATTTTTTATTGGGATTCATGTAGAATCCATGCTTTTAGATATAGTTCGGTTGAGTGAGATAGAGATGCTTCATTTGTTGTGTTTCTCATATCCAACCCTTGCATTGGTATTATATGATTACATTCATGAAGATGGTTGTGCCCACACATGAGCACATGTGTGTGCATATGTTGGGATCTTGTGAGCCTTGAACTCTCAAATATAGGCTAGTTGAGGGATTGTTCATTTGGGGGTTGGGTTGGGAATTTGCATTGCCTTTGGGCACTCATCACATGATGAACATAGGTATGCAAGCTATAAAATGCAGTGACTTTTCTCATGTACCCTAGTGTATATTCCTACAAGGTACCATGAAGAAGTTCTAACAAGTAATAATTAAAATATCAAGGTAATAAAAATTAATTAAAGATAAGAGAAAAATTGAATGATTAATTCGAGGCTATGTGCCTATGTGGCTAATTTGAGGACGTTTGCTTGTGTGGTTATTTCAAGAGCATGGTGTAATGGTTTCTTGATGGATTCATTATGCACTAGATATAGCTTGGGATTTTTTATTCCAAGTGACTTACACTCCACTTGAGTCCCTACATAGTTATTTTATAGTGGGTCTGACATGTGACATGATGTATTATATTGTCTTCATAATCATATAAATATTGGTATCATACTTGATTAGCATGTGTGTTTTCCATGAGTGAGTGTCTTATGTGATTGCAATCCGATCATTATCTCCATGAACATAATAGGTGTGGGCCTATGGGTACCACATGGTTGGGAGGTGCAGCTACCTCTACCACTGATGGGGACTAGTGTAAAGAGACAATCTACTTCTAGTTTGAGGCTCATCTTGGATGTTCACTCAGTACTTCAGTGTATCTAGAGTATGTTTCCTTGTGATTTATGTTTTACCTTGGATTCATTTGATATCATTTTTAGATGATATTTAACATGTTACTTGATGCATTCCTTTATCACAATGTTATATCATATTTCTTAGTTGAGATTTCTTGCCACTTCTTTGGGTTAGTGATTCTATTGGTAGATTACAATGTTAGATGTTTCTTATTTCATGCAATGTTATTAGATGGTTTATTGGTAAGAAAGATCTCATGAGAAAAATTGAAAGATCTTGTTGGAAAAATGAGGGTTCATGCTAAGTGGTATGGCTAGGACACTTGAGGTCTCATGATGCCATTAAGGTTAGGAGGAAATAGGCAAGGTGGATTTTATTCAATTGTATCTCTTGATGTTAGGTTCCTCTTCATTATGATTTTGTTTATGCTCATTCCATATATTGATGATGTTCACTAGAGAGATGTATGTTATTATGATATTTATTTTCTCTTTATTTAATTTCTTAGATTTTCTTTTATGTTATCAAGTGTTCACTCCTCGATTTATGTAGATTTGGTGCTCTCAATGTGGAGGCTTTCCTTTATTTCATGCTTTTGTCTTGACTTTGGGCATTGCTGTCATACTTAGGTATTGGACTGGAAAGTCCCATACGGGGAAAGTAATCCCTTGTATGAGGATGAATAGACTCATACAAAACTTTGTTGACTTGTACGAGCTTGAAAGAGCACTCATACAACACCTTAGGAAAACTCATACTAGAGAAAATCCTAACTTGTATGAGATTGGAAAGTTTTTTGCTTGTATGGAAAATAATAAGTATTTTCATGCACTTTGAGAAGATGTGACTTATAGTTTTGGATACCTTATTTGGTCATGCATCTTCTTGGATGAAAATATATCAGTTTGGGATGTATTAAATATATCATTTAAGTGTCTTATACTTAAGATATATTTTATAAATATGAAGATTCATTTTAGATAGGTTCCATCCCTCCAAGAGTTAAGATAAAGATTCTAGCATTCTCAAGTTGACAGGATTTTAGGCTTAGCCTAATTTTAGGGTTTTGGAATTTTAGATAGCCTAATTTTTGGATTCAAAATTTATCTCTTAGCATGGTGTCCATTAGATGAGTGGTTGTAACCTTGAGAACTTGTATTATGCAAGACCATTTGAGGGTCTCTGATTACTATTCTTGATTATGTTATGGTTAGTTGGAAATGGACTCGTATGTTTAATCATGGTAGGAACTTTTTCTTTGGGTTTAAAAAGAGGATTTGATTGGGATTTTTAGTTCAATATTTCCCTCTTGAGATCTATGGATGTTGTACTAATCTCTCTTGGGTATTCCCTTGACTCATGTGATCCTTGATTCCAATTTATCGTTTGGTGCTTGGGGGTCTTTAGAAGTGTTTGTAAGACTTCTTATGTATGTGAACATGTGAGTTTAGCCATGTTTTCTATTTTAGTATTTTGAATAGATGTTTCATTCTTACTTTGGTCACTTTATGTTGTGCTTAGTATCTAATCTTAAGATCTTTGGGTGGGACATTACATTTGGTATTAGAGCCCATGTTCAAACATTGGGATCTTTTTGTGTATCTTCCCCATATGGTTCATGTTGTGATTGTGTAAGAGTGATGCATTCCATTTGATTTTGTTATACCTAATTACTTATGTATCTACTTTGGATAAACTTGTTGATAGAGTAGAAGTGACTTGAGTAATGTGAGGAGAAGGTAGTGAATCTTCAAGTTTCTTTCACCTTTCAAGAATGGATGATATCCCTTGGTGAGAACCTCATCCAAGAAAGCTATAACATATTATGGGTTTATTCTCATGGATTTGAGTGGATGACAACCCTTGTGTTATCTATGTTTTGAACTTGAGTGCCTCTTGCATTTCTCCTTGTGGAGTATGGTGCACTTTGTTCCTTGTACTTTTCTATTCTAAGCAAATAAATAGAATCTAATTGTAATTCATTATAGTAATGAATTGTTTCCTTTCATTCAGAAAAGAATGTATATTGTGAAATCATTGAAAAAGAAGTAATTTGTTGCATTAGATCATTTCAGCTAATGACTTATGTCCCTAAATGGGTTATTTCATAATCTTAGAAAAATTGTGATTGTTATATTATGCTCTTGTATTCATAAGAATATTGTAGTGTGCATTAATTGGAATTGCCACATTTATTTAGTTTAAGGGAGCTAATTAGATTATTTAATTAAAATAATCTAATTTATATTTCACTTTGTAAAACATGCTTATATTGGCTAAAAGTGAGTTTATTCTCACTTCTTACATTTTAATTCAAGATTTTTGGAGGAAATCCTCCAAACCCCCTTGTGAGATTTTATTGTTTTATTCATTATGGGAGATTGGCTTGATGGGTTGACATGAGAGTGGTCTGGTTGGATCTATAGCAAGACAATCTTCATGTGGAAAAATTTTTGTCTCATTCGACGACCTATTTATTTTACTATGAAATTTTTCATTTTTCCCACTTGGTTGTAAGGTAGGGCTCTCTCAGTTTTGGCTCTATTTTAGTTTCCATTTTCAAAAGAAGATTGATTGGAGGTCGAAACTAGTATTCCCCTTCATTTTTGTATGCTAGTTCTACCTAGTTGGGCAAGTACAAACATTTAAGAGTTTTGTGGGTTTTAGTTTAAAATTTTTAGCCATTATGGTGGTCATTTTTTCATAGAATCTTGGAAATTAGTTTTTATTTAATTTTTGGGATTTTGGAAAGCATTTGGATAATGGGTTTTAGTTTTGTCAATTTTTGACAACATTTTTTTTTATAGCAATTTTTACATTGCCTCATCTTGTCTACCACCTAGTTTTCTTGGGTATTTCTTGGCACTTGTTTTGATTATATATTTGTAATATATTCTAGGTTTCCATTCCAACCCTATTTACACTTTTACTTCATTGGAATTTGTGTAGAATCCATGCTCATGGATTTAGGTCAATTAAGTGAGTTCATGATGCTTGGTGATTTGTTGTTATTAGAATTCATGTTGAATCTATACTCTTGAATATAGCTTGGTTGAGTGAAATTGATATACTTGTTCTCATTTGTCTCATTTCTCATATTCAATCCTTGCATTGGTATATTCTGATAATAATCATGAATATGGTTGTGCCTACAAAAGAGGACGTGCGTATGTGTTTGATGGAATCTTGCGAGACTCAATATCACAAATATAGGCTAGTTGAGGGATTGTTCAATTGGGGGTTGAGTTGGGAACTTGCATTATCTTTGGCACTCATCATGTGACAAGAATCAATATGTAGGGTAGGTAGTGGAGTGACTTCTCTCATGTAAACTAGTGTGTATTCTAACAAGGTGGTGTGAAGAAGTTCTAACAAGTGATAACTAAATTAATAGCTGGTTAATAAAACTCAATGATACGATAAGAGAACACATGAATGGTTAATCCAAGGGTATATTCCTATTTAGTTAATTTGAGGGCACGATGTGGTAATTATTGAGGGATTCATTCAACATTCGTGTGATGGTTTCCTGAGGTTTTCATTTTGCATTAGATATAGCTTGGGATTTTTGATGCCAAGAAATTTACACTCCACTAGAGTCCCTATATAGTTCTTCTATAGTGGGTCCAACTAATGAGCTGATGTACTACATTATCTTCATGATCATATAGTTGTTGGTATCATACTTGATTGGCATGTGTGTCAACCATGAGTGAGTGTCTTATAAATTTGTGGTCAGGTCATTATCTCCATGAGCACGATGGGTGCAGGCTTACCAGTACCATATAGTTAGGAGGCATTGCTACCTATACCACTACTAGGGACCCGTGTATAGAACAATCTACTTTTAATTTGAGGCTCATGCTTGATGTTCACATGGTACTTCAGTGTATCCAAAGTATATTTCCTTGTGATTTATGCTTTATCATGGATGCATTTGATATCATGTTTAGATGATGTTTAGCATGTTACTTGATGCATTCCTTTATCATGATGTTGTATCATATTTCTTAATTGAGATTGATTGCCACTTCTTTGGATTAGTGAAGCTATTGGTAGATTAACATGTTAGATGTTTCTTGTTTCGTGCGATGTTATTGGATGGTTTATTAGTAAGAAAGATCCCATGAGACAACTCCCAAGATCTTATTGGAAAAATGAGAGTTCATGCTCAGGGGTATGGCCAAAACCCTTGAGATCTCATGATGTCATCAAGGTTGGGAGGAAATGAGAAAAGTAGATTTTATTTTTTAGTATCTATCTATGTTAGGGTCCTCTTCATTGTGACATTGTTTATGATCATTTTGTCTACTGAAGATGTTGATTAGATGGATTTATGTTATTGTGACATGTATTTTAGCTTTATTTAAGTTCTTAGATTTACTTTTATGCTCTCGAGTGTGCACTGCTTGATTTATGTGGATTCAAGACTCCCTGATGCGAAGGTTTTTCTTTATTTCATGCTTTTATTTTGACTTTGGGAATTGCTAACATTGTGAGTTGGTATGAGACTGCAAAGACTTGTACAAGGCAAGAAATCCCTCATACAAGGATGAAAAGAAATGTATGAACCTTTGCTAACTCATACGAGCCTTAAAGAGCACTCGTACAACACCTTAGGAAAACATGTACTAGAGCCAATCCTGACTCGTATGAGATTGGCAAGATTTTTACTTGTATGGAAAACAATGAGTATTTTCACACATGTTGAGAAGATGTGACATACTTTTAGATACCCTATAGGGCCGTGCATCTTCCTTGATCAAATTAGATCAGTTTGGGATGTATGAAATATGTTATTTAAGTATAAGTGTCTTATACTTAAGATATATTTTATATCTACGTGGCATACTCTTATTTCTTATATATGATGATTCATTTGAAATAGTTCCTATCCCTCTAGGAGTTGAGACAAAGATTCTAGCATTCTAAAGTTGACATGATTTCAGACTTAGCTTAATTTTAGTGTTTGAGGATTTCAAACTTAGCCAAATTTTAGAATTTAGCATCTATCTTTTAGCACGGTGTCTAGTAGATGAGTGGTTTTAACTTTGAGTCCTCATCTTGTGTAGGACTATTTGAGGGTCTCTTCTTACTATTCTTGATTATGTTATGGTTAGTTGGAAATGGACTTGTATGTTTAACCATACTAGGAACTTTCACCTAGGGCTTAAAATCACATCTTGTTCGGGATTATTAGTTTGGTATTTCTCTCTTGAGATCCATGGATATTATCCAAATATCCTTTGGGTATTCTCTTGAATTGTGTGATCATTGATCCTAAGTTATCATTTGGTGCTTGGGGATCTTTTAGACTATTTTTAAGAGTTTTGCTTGTGTAAGTAAACATATGAGGTCATTAATGGTATAATGTCTAATGTGTATGAGTGTGTTCTCTAATAATGCTAGGAAGTTTTATTCCTTAGCAATGTGTGGTGGTTAATCCCTCTTAGGTGATTGTTCTTAGTCATCACATGTAATATGATTTGATTGATAACTTATTTTATTTGGCTAGTAAAAATTTCTACATGTTGTTTGGGCTAGCATTGGTTTTTGGTATTTTCCTCACTTGGACTAGTCATCAAATTTATCTTTTGCTCTCTTTCTAATAGTTTTTATGATTGACTTGTCATTGAAATAAACTCTTTTGGCGAGTTACTAAATTGGAAATAACAATTTTTCCCATTTGGGATTTTCCTCTTTGGTTCTTGTTGACTATTCTAAATATTTTCTACTATTTCCCATTCTTGGGTTGTGACTCTATCATATTAATTTGAACCTCAGATAGTATGTACAAGGGAGAAAATTGTAGAGAACATACTAGTGTTTTTGTTAATAGATATAGAGTTGTAATGAAAATGAATTTTGGTTAAATTTTGATGAAAGAAAATAAGGTTGATAAAAGAAGATACTTATTAAATAGTTATTATTCTTGTTTTTTTCTTCAAAAATATTTTAGCTCTATTTTTCTTAAATGCTTGTAAGATGGGTGAATTAAGTTTGGCTATGTTAAATAAGGTTATATGGCTTTAGAGTGTACTTTTACTATTGTTCCTCTCTTATGGTTCTAAACATTTTGTTGTTGCATTCTTTGGCAACTAGGATTCTAAATGTTTTTATCTTGCCTTGTAGTGTTGATTCATGGCTAGATGAAGTTTTTGTGATTTGATGGATTTTGTTTGGGCACTTGGGGTGTTTGGTGTCTATTCTTGGACCATGAGATTCTAGGAGTAAGACTAGTCTTTAGGGGGATGATGTAGTGCCTCTCCTATTTAATTTTTGTAAGTTACCTTGAAGGATGCAACCTTGATGATCTTGTTTCTAGGTGATCTTGTTAGAACCCATGAGTGGTCAACACCATTGGTGTGATTAGATTTCTATTATAGTTTTAGTTGGTTGTTTATACTTTCTATCATATTCATCAGTTTATTGTGCTATGAATATTTACATTGTTCTTGTAGTAATCTTTTATTATGGTGTAAATAAATAATTCAAATACGTTAGTTTAATAAAATTAATAAAATTATTATTTACACACTGTTTCTTTGTCTATATTATTATCATGCATCTATACTTGATCAATTTGTTTCTTGTGCATGACTTATATCCCCGACAGTGGCCCACAGAGTTATTAATTTGTCTATTTATACTGAACCAATGTCATTCCTGGATGAATGATGCATCTATGTTAATTAAAATAATAAACCCTCTAGTTAATTGGTAAATTTGGATTCATTATGCATTTTTTATTAGACCCACGAGCATGTCTTTGCATTTAGGAATCCATAATGGTCATGGAAGTTATTAAAATACTATTGTTTAATAGTTTAATTGGAATTTTATATTTGATTTAAATTTATTTCTATTACCCACTAATTTTATGTTGATGAATTCCAAGCAATTGGAATTGCCAAATTTATTTGGGTTAAGGAAGCCACTTAGATTATTTAATTAAAATAATCTAATTTATATTTCACCTTGTAAATAGTGCTTATATTGGCTAAAAGTGAGTTTATTTTCACTTCTCACATTTTAGTTCAAGATTTTTGAAGCAAATTCTCTAAAACCCCCTTGTGAGGTTTTATTATTTTATTTTTTTGCAAGAGATTGACTCACCTGATTGACACAAGAGTGGTCTCATTGGATCCGTAGTGGGAAGAACTTCATTTGTCAAACATTTTGGCAGATTTAGTGGCCTGCTTATTTTACTATGACTTTTCTATTTTGTCCACTTGGTTGTGAGGCAGGGCTCTCTCATTTTAATTTTTTGGATCCTTTTTAGTTTCCATATATTTTTTTATAGTAGATTGATTGGAGGTCAAGAACTAGTGTTCCCCATCATTTTTGTAAGCTAGTTATACCTGATTGGAGGGTAAAAATATTTAAGTGTTTTGTGGGTTTTAATTTAAAGTTTTAAGTTGTCATGCTTGCTATTTTTTCATACAAGCTTGGAAATTACTTTTTATTTAATTTTTGGGATTTTGGAAACCATTTGGATAATGGGTTTCAATTTTGTCAATTTTTGACAATGTTGATTTTTGAGCAATTTTTACATCTCCTTATTTCACATGCCACCCCATTTTATTGGGTGTTTCTTGGCACTTTCTTTGGTCGTACATTTGGAATGTATGCTAGGTTCCCAATCCAACTATTTTTTCACTTTTCTCTTATTGGGATTTGTTTAGAATCCATGCTCCTATATTTAGGCCAGTTGAGTGAGTTCATGATGCTTGGTGATTTTTTATTGGGATTCATGTTGAATCCATACTTCTAGATATAGGCTGGTTGAGTGAGATTGTTATACAAATTTTATTTTTTTCATTTTTCATATCCAACACTTACATTGGTATTATGTGATTACATTCATGAATATGGTTGTGCCCACACACGAGCATGTGCATGTGCATATGCTGAGATCTTGCGAGACCTAAACTCCTAGATATAGGCCAATTAAGGGATTGTTCATTTGGGTGTTGAGTTAGGAACGCACATTACATTTAGGAACTCGTGGTGTGATGAGCATGGGTATGTAGGGTAGGCGGTGGAGTGGCTTCTCTTGTGTACCTAGTGTATATCTAGACAAGGTAACATGAATAATTTATAACAAGTGATAACTAAATTAATAACTAGGTAATATGACTTAATGATAAGATATTAGACCACTTGAACAGTTAATCCAAGCATGTGTGCCTATGTTCTTAATATGAGGGCATGATGTGATTATTTTCTAAGGGATTCATTATGCACCTTTGTGATGTTTTCTTAAGGGATTCATTCTACACTAGATATAGCTTGGGCCTTTTGATGCCAAGAAACTTACACTCCACTTAGTCCCTACATAGTTATCTTATAGTGCATCTAATGAGTGACCTAATTTATTGCATTGTCTTTATGATCATATAGTTGGTTGTATCATACTTGATTGGCATGCATATTATCCATGAGTGAGAATCTTATGTTCTTGTGGTTAGCTCATTATCTCTATGAGAAAAATAGGCACAAGACTACAAATACCATATGGTTGGGAGGCATAGCTACCTATACCACTACTAGGGATTGTTGAGCTATTGTTTTTACATGATGCTTAACAATAGGAATCCTTTCAAAATCCTCTCTTGAAAAGATGATCTGGGATCAACTCCAAGGTTCCAAATGATCTTGCGACCTACTAGAATCCACTCAGTTGAAGATAAATGTGTTTGTTCACAAGGAGGCCTTTGCTAGTCCGAACCAATTTCAGATCAAATGATCAATCTACTTGCTGTTTCAAAATTAACCACAAAAGAGATATTTTTTTTGGTATTTTCTATATTTTGAATGAATGCAATCTAACAATGCAACTATATGAATTCCTAAATTAACTAGGGGTTAGAAAAGCAAATAAAAAGATAGGGTAACAAGAAGTTTAAGAAAATAACATGAGAAGTAAAATCCTAATGGACATAAGCCATAGAAATAACATGTCTGCAAGTTAAGCTTTTGAAAAGGTCAATAGGTAACCAATGAAAATAGGAGCAATGCTTCCTTAATTCCATTGATGCAATCATTGATGGGAATTCAATAACCATAAGATGTTTCACTTTTCATCAAATCACAAGGTCACAAAAATTGCGCACATGTGAGACAAAAGCTATGCGGGAACAATATGATGATCTCTTCTTGAACTAAGTAAGTCAACAGAATTTGTAGACCTATAGAAAACAATAGAATTAAAAGATTGCACAACCAAAAATTACGCAATAAATTTTTGGCTCAATTAGATTCCATGAACATACATCCACAAAATATAACACATTTAGGCAAGAATCACTACACTCCAAATGCGAGCACCAAAAGCATATATAGTTGCATCAAAATAATGGCAGCGACCTGGAATGCAAATTACATTCCTAAATTTATAAGAAATTCTCTCGTCAATTTGTGTTGAGAGTGAGGGATCTCTTTATGCAAAACTATGCTTCTAAAATATTAAAACAAATCTATTTATGTACAAACTAACTCTCTTAATGGTCCTAAGTAGGACTCCACCCTTGTTTATATCATTTAATGGGTGTGTGAGCCTTTACATGTCTTAAAACAAAGAAAACATGAGAAAATAAGAAGAAGAAAGCTATTAGATGATGTAGGAGTCTCTAAAGATGCCAAACATAGAAGCTCAATCTTCTCTAGATGTCTATAGGAGTTAAATTGACATCAAAATGCATTTTTGCTGCATGGAAAGCTCTAAATTTGGAATTGGCAGTTAATTGTTGGTGCACTTCTGAATTCTTCAAAATCTCCTAGAACATTGTTGAAAAAACACACCTATGCACTAGCACACCTGGCACTCCTAGCACACTAGTACAACATCGCACCTTGGAAGCAGGCTTCAAAAAATGCAAAATTTCACAAATTGTCAAAAGAAAAATTTTGGCTTCTGGGTTTTGTCCCTCTTTATACTAGAGCTATGTCTGTAGGGCCCATTTATCGTTGCACCAAAAGCCATGACTGTTAGTGAACATGGAACACCACATAATTAACCACCTATGGGCAGGGGAGCGCGTCGCATCACCCAACAATCTCCCCCTCGACGTGCATACCAGGTGCTTATGCAGGTCGAGAAGGCACTGGGGAGATTTGAACCCATGACCAAGCCAAAACCAGGCTTTGATACCAATTGTAGGGCCCATTTACCGTTGCACCAAAAGCCATGACTGTTAGTGAACATGGAACACCACATAATTAACCACCTGTGGGCAGGGGAGCGCGTCGCATCACCCAACAATGTCTGGGTATTTGCCCTTGAATTTATAGATTATCTCAATGACTTGAGCTGCATCTAGAAAATCTAAGGCCTCATTTTTATCTTTCACTTTTTTCTTGTAGTTGCCCACCCAAGTTCTTGTTGAGAATGGAGGCCCAGTAAAGAGGCATCTTTATCATTTTGATGGTCTCAATAAAATGCATCATCCAAGTATTCAAATGCCTTGATGTTGGTAAATCCATGACTCTACTCAATAATATGATTGAATATCCAATGTCTTCCTTCATGTACCCTTGTGTCATATCCACTTTCCTACCTTCCACCCTAGAGGGGTCTTCTCAATGAGGTATAAAAACTATATGATTTCAGAGGCTTCCTCCACATGTTCCCTATACCATCTCTCTGCTTGGTGGTAGGTTAATCTGATAAATTGATCCAACCTTGGTAGATGGAATACATTCTCTATATTATTAGGTCAAAGATCAAGGACAATCTCTCTAGTTATGCTCTTCACAAACCTTTCCTTGAGAACATATTTATCTGCCAGTGTCATAACCAATTCTGAGGACAACAGTAAAACTGAATGTGACACTGCATTGACAAGTCCTGATCTAATTAACATAGAAACTATTTGAGATCTTTCGGTAGGTTTTTTGCATAGTGTGATGAATGTACCCAAATCTATAAGACCTAACTCAGTATACTGGATCTTTGAGTACTCATCTTGAAATCTTGATTTTGTTAGCACACCCTGGCACTTGAATACCACTGGCTTTGGAACCATTTTCTTAGCAAGGGATGATGATGAAGATACCATCAAATCTACAAAAAAAGATGTTCATTAGTCTAGAGTTGAAGAAAAAATAATTAAATCAAACCCTAAAGATGACACAATCAAAACCCTTAAAAGTATACTACTTGAAAACATGAAAGAAACTTGGTTTCACCCCTAGAATGCAAAAAAGAGAGCGCTAGCTACACCTAATAGGTGTTCCTAGCGTGTTATTTCTTAGAAAAATTGATAAAGATAGGGTGTGCATTAGTGCACCTCATGGGGTGTGCTAATGCACACCCTATTATCATTTTGGCAAAAGTCTAAGTTTTTTAGGGGGCGTGTAGCAGTGCACCTAATTAGGTGCACTACTGCACACCCTAATTAAGGTCTTTATTTTTTTTCTTATTTTTGTGTATGGGAGAATGAAGATAGGGGCACACTGGTAAAGGTGTGATGTTACACTTAGTGCTTTGCAAAGGTAAATAAAATACAAGTGGTGAGACTGGAGCATTCCCAGGTTATATAGCTCAGGGTGGTCACACTCTTTTTGTGCTATGCAACTACACATTTGCACATCACAAAATTCCTCTCTCTCTTTTTGAGTGGTTTTAGTGCACTAGCACACCTATTGAGGCACACTAGTGTGCCTTTTGATTTTACAAAAGAGTTATTTTCTTTGAGAACTCTGATTTTGAAACCCCAATCTTCAAACCAGGACCTGGACATAGACTAAGACACTAGATAAAATCTCTAAAAAGGATTGGAAACTAACTAGGGCTCTAGAGAGATGAAAAATAAAGTAGGGGGTCCCCATTTCTAGGTGAAATGGGGCATGCATTATGAAACCACAACAAATAGCTTGGAAAAATAGGAAGAAATGACAAAGGCATTTCTTCATTAGCAAATGTTCCTCTGATGTGTGTCTAACACCAACTGAATCTTGAATATTCCAAGCATATTTTGAGTCACTTTATAGTCAAAGCTTTAGAATATTGAATCTCCAACTTTAGTGTGTGTCAAGTGTATCTATTTTCTTTGACATCTCAGAATGTAGTCTATCAAAATTTTTTGACAACTTGGAAGCAATCTTCCACCCCTTTCAATCTATTCATCAGGAATCTTCATGAAAGTTATTTATCAATCCTTTGTTTAACCAGTTGAAAGAATTAGTGCTGAGGACTCTGCATAGGTTATCACTTTTCATTTGAAGTCTTGGGTAGCCTTTTGAATACTTGCTTCACATAGCTCATAATGTCGTCATTTGGTTCTTGGATGAAGCAATGGTTTTGATATTGGATAGCTTATTTAGAGTTCATATTCCTATAGCTAGATTACCGTCCTTACACTTTGTAGAATCCTTCATTCTTAACACCTTTCTTTCTTTTTTATTTTCTTTCTATATCCTGACCACACTTTGTGTGGCCAAGACATTGGTGTCGTTTCTTAGATTTGATCTTTTGTGAACATCACTTGTATTCCTCTTTTAAGAACTTTTTAGAAACTCTCATGCCAAACAATGATCTTAGCAATTCTTTTGAGAAGATCCTTTTGTTTGAACTAGTGGGGTTTGGACTGTCCCTTGCTACCTTCAACCTTGGTTTGAAAACACCTAAGATAATTGATCTTTAAATTTTCAAAGTGTTGAAAACTTGTTGATTTGTAATTCTAAATTCAAGACTAAAAGTCCTCTATTACTACAAGTAACATCCATTCCTTAGTTGGTATAAGAAACAAAATCATTAAAATGTTTTTACAAAGAAATGCCTCTCCCCAAAAGTCAAAACCAAAAAGTGGTTTAATGCGATACATCAAGATAAAATCTTGAGTGCACCTAACCCTTAGACTAATGTAACTAAAAAAAGAGAGAGAAAGAAACAAAACTCAAAAAAGACTCGATTCAAAGCTAACACCTAATTAGAAAGACTAAAAAGACAAAGAAAAAAAAAGAAGAAAAAAACAAAAATGAAAACAAAAACAAAAACTTATCTATAGAAAACCTTGAATAATAAGAATGTGGGGTGGTTGTCAATAGATTTCTCATTATGTGCAACACTAATGAACCACCCCATATGGTCCTCAAAAAAGCTGATTTGTCTTTGTCCTTAGAAAAATAAAATTTGGATGATCTTGGTTCAAATTTTGACTGCAAATCACACAAAATTAGAAGTTGTGGTAACTCTCCATGATCATGATTGATCTAGAAACAAGTTCTCTTACCTTTAGCATCATATTCAAATTGAAAACCATTGAACTGAGAGGGACAATGGAAATATATCATCTAATCTAGCGAGTCTCCCACCATAGAGGTACACACACATTGTAATCTCTCCTTCTGGTGGTCTTATCTCATGGTACACAACTCCACATATACACGGAAACACTTTAGGTTCCTTCAAACTAGAAAAATCAATCATCAAACTTCCTTTTGAATTATAGGATTCATTACTATCATCAACCAAGATGTTTTCTGCCTCATATCCCAAAGAAGTTTATTCAAAAACATACTTTTCCTCCATTGCAATCTCCCAAGGTAACAAGAAATCATGACAACTTTCTTCTGAATGGAACCCAAATGGATGGATTCTACATGACTTGGTTATTGCATGGTTTGATATATGTGAAGAATACAACAAATAGAAATTTCCCTAGTCAAGCTTGAGACCAAATTGAGCACTCTATCCAACTCTTCTAATGACAAATATTGTTTTGAGGGAGGTATCTTATCATTATCCAATGGGGAATCAATATCACAGTAGGAGAATTGGTATCTTCTTCTTGATGACTTTTTGATTCAAAGATCTTACCAACATTAGGACCTTTTACATTTCCATCACTTTTTGCAACTTCATGGAGTTTTGGAATTTCAAGATTTTCCATGTCATCAAAATTTATTGGCATATCCACACTTATTGAAACATCAACACTTGGAAGAATTTCTTCATTGAATGGGAACACAAAATCCTCTTGATCATCTTCATCATTTTGTCCTCTTATAGATTTATCATATGATTGAAACACTATTACACTAAACCACAAGGTCATTCCTCCATGATTTGGGGAGGCTAATCTAAAACATCATTCTACCCATATCCATTTTCACTTGGACTCATACCTATAATGCCATTATTCTCATTGTTGATGTTACTATAAAGGCCAAAATTTCCGCTTTGATTTTGAGAATAATTATTTTGGGAAGAAAGTTTTCTTAGATGATTTCATTGATTTCTTGAGGAATTCAAATTTATTCTCAGAAGTTCATTGGATAAAAGAGACATCATCTCCTTCATGGCCTTAAACTCTCTAGCCATATTTTTTTTTGCTTTAGTGGATGCAGCAGCCTTCTGCTCAAAGAAAATAGTCTTTTGGGACTCATACTCTAAATATGTAATTGTTGGCATTGGAGCAGCAGTAACCTCCTTTGTGAATGTAATAGCCTCTTTGAAGACCTTGTGAATGGTATCAATGTCTCTGGGTGGAATCCTTCTTAGAAAAATAGAAGTTAATGAATCCATTGTTCCAAAATAGATCTGGATGACAGCCTCTTGTGGTATAATAAGTTTAGCAAATAAAATAAAAAAGATAGGGTAACATGAAGTTTAAGAAAATAACATGAAAAGTAAAAATCATAATAGAAATAAGCCACATAAATAATGTGTCTACAAGTTAAGCTTTCAAAAAGATCAATAGGTAACCAATGAAAATAGGAGCAACACTTCCTTAATTCCATTGATGCAATCATTGATGGGAATTCAATAACCGTAAGATGTTTCACTTTTCATCAAAATTGCAAGGCCATAGAAAGTGTGCTCATGCGAGATGAAAAGTTATGTAGGAACAATATGATGATCTCTTCTTGAACTAAGTATGTTAGCAGAATTTGTAGACCTATAGCAAACACCAAAATTAAAATATTTCACAACTAGAAATAACACAATAAACTTTTGGCTCAGTTTCATTCCATGAACATACATCTACAAAATATAACACAGTTAGGAAAGAATCAATACACTGCAAATGTGAGCACCAAAAACATATATTATTGCATCAAAATAATGGTGGTGACTTGGAACACAAATTATATCACTGAATTTATAAGAAATTCTCTCCTCAATTCGTGTTGAGAGTGAGAGATCTCTTTATGCAAACATATTCTTCTAAACTATTAAAAGAAATCTATTTATGTACAAATTGACTCTCTAAATGGTGCTAAGTAGGACTCCACCCTTGTTTATATCATTTCATGGGTGCATGAGCCTTTACATGCCTTAAAACAAACAAAACATGAGAAAATAAGAAGAAGAAAGCTATCAGACTATGTAGGAGTCACTGGAGATGCCAATAATAGAAGCTCAACCTTTTCTAGATGTTTGTAGGAGTTAAACTACCATTAGAATGCATTTTCAGTGTATGGAAAGCTCTAAATTTGGAACTAGTAGTTAACTATCGACGCACTTTTGAATTCTTCACAATCTCCTAAAACAATACTAAAAAAATACACCTATGTAATAGCACACTTGGTGCACCTATGCACTGGGTGCACCTATGTAGTAGCACACCTACACAATAGTGCACCTGCACAGTAGTGCACCTCAGAAGCAAGCTTCAAAAAATGCAACATTTCACTAAGTGTCAAAAGAGAAATTCTAGCTTATGGGTTTTGTCCCTCTTTATACCAGAGCTATGTCTAGGTATTTGCCCTTGAATTTCTTGATTATCTCAGTGACTTGAGCTACATCTAGAAAATCTAAGGCCTCATATTTGTCTTTCACTTTCTACTTATAGTTGTCCACCCAAGTTCTCACTAAGAATGGAGGCCTAGTCAAGTGGCATGTTTGCCATCTTGATAGTCTCGATAAAATGCACCATCCAAGTGTTCAAATGCCCTGATGTTGGAAAATCCATGAGTCTACTCAATAATATGATCAAATATCTAATGTCTTCCTTCATGTACCCTTGTGTCATATCCACTTTTCCTTCCTTCTGCCCTAGAGGAATCTTCTCAATGAGGTATAATGATTGTATGATTTCAGAGGCTTCCTCCACATGTTCCTTATACCATCTCTCTACTTGGTGGTAGGTTAATTTGATAAATTGATCTACCCTTGGTAGATGGAATACATTCTCTATATTATTAGGTCAAAGATCCAAGATGATTTCTCCAGTTATGCTCTTCATGACCATTTCCTTGGGAACATATTTCTCTACCAGTGTCATAACCAATTTTGAGGACTGTACTGAAACTAGATATGACACTGCATTAACAAGTCTTGATTTGATTAATATGGAAAATTTTCCAAATCTTTTGGTAGATTTGTTTCTTAGTGTTAGGAATGCACCCAAATTTGTATGGCCTAACTCGGTATCCTGGATCTTTGAGTACTCATCTTGAAATCTTGATTTTGTCAGCACACCCTGGAACTTGAATACTACTAGCTTTGGAACCATTTTCTTAGCAAGGGAGGATGATGAAAATGCCATCAAATATACATAAAAATATGTTCATCAATCCATATTTGAAGAAAAAATGATTAAATCAAACCCTAAAGGTGACACAATCAAAACCCTAAAAACCAAACCACTTGAAAATAAGAAAAAAACTTGGTTTCACCTTTAGAATGCAAAAAAGAGTGCACTAGTTAAACCTGATAGGTGCACTAGGTGTGCTATTTCTTAGCAAAGTTTATAAAGATAGGGTGTCCATCATTAGTACTGCATGGGGTGCATTGATGCACACCTTATTATCATTTTGGCAAAAGTAAGTCTTTTAGGGGGGGTGCACAACAACACACTTGGTTAGGTGCACTACTACACACCCTAATTAAGGTCTTTATGTTTTTTGCTTGTTTTTATGTAGGTGGAATGAATATGGGGTCACACTGGTAGAGGTGCAGTGCTCTACAAAGGTGAATAAAAGACAAGTGGTGAGATTGAGGGGGTCCCTAGGTTATATAGCCCAGGGTGCTCACATTCTTTTTGTGTTGCGCATCTATGCATCACAAAATGCCTCTCTCTCTCTCTCTCTCTCTCTCTCTCTCTCTCTCTCTCTCTCTCTCTCTCTCTGAGTGCTTTTGATGCATTAGCACACCTATTTCAGTGCACTAGTGCACCTTTTGATTTTACAAAAGAGTTATTTTCTTTGAGAACTCTGATCTGGGAACCCCAATCTTTGAATTGGGACTTGTACATGAACTAAGACACTAGATAAAACCTCTAAAAAGGCTTGGACCCTAGACTAGGGCTCTGAAGAGTTGAAAAATAAAGTAGGGGGTCCCCATTTCTAAGAAAAATGGGGCATGCATTTTGAAATCAAAATAGGGACCTATGTATAGAGATGGTCTACTTCCAATTTGAGGCTGGTACTGGATGTTCACATGTTACTTCAGTGTATCCAGAGTATATTTCCTTATAATTTATGCTTTACCTTGATGTATTTGATATCATGTTTAGATGATGTTTAGAATATTACTTGATGCATTACTTTATGATGATGTTGTATCATATTTCTTAGTTGAGATTTATTACCACTTCTTTTGATTAATGATACTATTGGTAGATTAACATGTTAGATATTTCTTGTTTCATGTGATCTTATTGGATGGTTTATTGGTAAGAAAGATCCCATGGGACAGCTCCCAAGATCTTGTTGGTGGAATGAGAGTTCATGCTTGGGGGTATGAATAGGACCATTGAGGTCTCATGATTTAATTAAGGTTGGGAGGAAATGAGAAAGGTGGGTTTTATTTGGTTGTATCTCTCATAGTTAGCTTCGTCTTTATTGCAATATTTTTTATGATCATTTCGTGTATCAAAGATGTTATGTAGATGGATGTATGTTATGGTGATTTGTATTTTATCTTTGTTTAAGTTCTTAGATTTAGTTTTATGCTATGGAGTGTTCACTCCTTGATTTATGTGGATTTTGTACTCCCTAGTGTGGAGGTTTTCCTTTATTTCATGCATTTTTTTTGACTTTGGGTTTTGTTAGAATCTTGAGGTCGTATGGAACTACAAAGTCTCATACGAGGTAAGAAATCCCTCTTGCAAGGATGGAAAGATTCATACAAACCTTTTTTGACTCATATGAACCTAAAAGAGCACTTGTATAATACCTTAGAAAAATACATACTAGAGCCACTCTTGACTCTCACAAGACTGGCAAGATGTTTACTCATATGGACAATGGTGAGTGTTTGTCATACACTTTGAGAAGATGTGACTTATACTTTTGAGTGCCCTATTGGGTTATGCATCTTCTTGAATCAAAACATATCAGGTTAGGATGTATAATATATATCATTTAAGTATAAGTGTCTTATACTTAAGATATATTTTATATATATGATGATTCATTTGAGATAGGTTCCATCCCTCATCGAATTAAAATAAAGATTCCAATATTCTGTTAGAAATCTTTTAGAATAACTGAGAGGGGGGGTGAAATAGTTATTCAAGGTCCAATAATGTCCAATACATTTTTTTTTAATAAAATGGGGGTGAATCAGAAGTACTAGCCTTTTTACTTTCTTGTCAAATCCTTAATGGCATATAATTGAAATTATCATGCATGCAATTGAACATTAAACAATCATGAAAAGTAAACATGCATCACCTCATAACACAAAGGATTTTGGGTACCCAAAAACCCTTTAGGAATAAGAAGGTAAAATTGGGGTGGGGATAACACCTACAAAATTACTGCACAATTGATTTTAACCACTTCTAATGGTTTGCCCTATTAAAGGCCTACCCTATTAAAGGCTTTATAGATTGTCAGATGTGACCCTTTTAAAGGATTTCTACACCCTGTTAGAAGTGTGCCCTATTAGAGAACTTAAGAACATTCAACTTAGAATGCCACCCTATTAAAGGATTTACATAGAGCTGTTAGGCCCACCCAAGTCCATGGGATTTACAGTCACCTTTTGAAAAGAATCTTTGATCCCTCTCTAAGGATATCCTATCTTTCTCCTCAAGATATATTATCCTTCTCCTGGGGATCTTCTATCCTTTTCTTGAGGCTTGTCCACCTAGCTATTAAGCTAACCTAGCAATGTAGGATTTCAATGTCTAATACAATGGTAAGAAAGTATTACAAAGGTTTTGACCTGATAAAGATTGCAACTCTAACCTTGCAGATTTTAGTTCACTCTTCAGTTCTTTTCTTTGCTTGGCTTTTCTTCCTTGCAGTGCTGACAGCTTATCCACCCTTCAAGATCTGTCTTCTTGAGTTCTTCCACTTGTTATTCCAATGCACTCTATGGTCACTTGATCAACTCAGAGTCTTGATGTGCTTACTCCTGACTATGTCCTCTTCTTGACACTTCACACTAGCCTTCTCTTGGCTTCTTCACATGACCACACTTATGACCAACTCACTCACTCTCTTGATCTCTAACCTGTAACTCCTTATAAATAAGTTTTGTTCTTCATTTTCCACTCAAGTCTTCCCACTTATCAATTTGAATTGATTTTTGAAATTTTTTTCCCTCCAAACTATTTCTTCTAAAAAATTCATCAGTATTCAACTTGAATTGGTTTGCATGGTTTACATAAAATTTGTGACATCTAATCATCATCCTTATCATCCAACTAATTCACAAAATTCAATGTAACAAACTTATCATTAATGATTTGGCAATTCTTTTGACTTAACAAATAATCCAGCAACTCAACATCATTGGTTTATTGATTCTCGACATTAACTGGGTTTGCATTGCTCAGCATCCTCTGTAGTTTCTTCTTTACTCGGCACCTAAAGCTTTCTTGTGTTGCTTGGCTTTTACTACTTTCTTAAATCACTCAGCTTCTATTTGCTCTATACTGCTTGGCTCTTGTTGGATCCTGAGTTACTCAGCACATGTTGAATTCTGTATAGCTCAGCACATGAACATCTTTGTTACTCGGCATATAAATTTTTATGGATCACTTGATACCTAAATGATTCTTGATTTTCTTGGCATCCACTACCTTTTTCTAATGCTTAGCACCTAAAGGATTGCTCAGCATCTGAAGAAATTTGGTTGGCATTCACTACCTTTTTCAGATGCTCAGCACCTGAAGGATTGCTCAGCACTCAAAAATGAACTTAGTCAGTCTTTGCAAATGGTTTAGTCAAACCTTACATTTTGTAGTGTCCATTCCCTATGTCTTAAAGTATATCATTAACACATGATTTCATCATTATCTTATCTGATCCTTATACTTCATTACAACATCATAACTTCAACATTTCTCTAGGTGTTCTAGGTACATCTTGTTGATTAACTCCTCCTTGTCAATCAACTAAGTGATAGTATTTGGATCACTTAAGAAATTGTTATTCTTGTAGTTATCAAGTTTGACATCAATGACAAAAAAATGATTGAAAGTATTCTTTACCAATTCCATCATTCTTCATTCAAAGATCTTTTCAATCATTTCCAACATATTCAAAAGTTGATAGGATTTTAGACTTAGCCTAATTTCAAGGTTTTATGATTTTAGACTTAACCAAATTTTAGGATTCAACATTTGTCTTTCAACATGGTCTTGAATGGATGAGTAGTTTTAACCTTGAGCCCTTTTCTTGTGCCAAACCATTTGATGGCTTGTGCTTACTATTCTTGATTATGTTATGGTTAGTTAGAAATGGACTTGTATGTTTAACCATGCTAGGAACCTTTGCTTTGGGCTTAAAAGGAACATATTGTTTAGGATTGTTAGTCCACTATTTCCCTCTTAGGATCCATGGGTATTAATCTGAATCTCCTTGGGGATTCTCATGACTCATGTGATCATTGTTTCTAACTTATCATTTGGTGCTTAGGTATCTTTGGAAGTATTTGTAAGACTTATGCTTGTGTAAGTGAACATGTGAGTTTAGCCATGCTCCCAATTTTACTATCTTGAATAGATGTTTCATTCTTGCACTTGGTTACTTTCTATTCTAGTTATTAACTTATCTTAAGAAAAACATTATTGAGTGCATGTTTTATCCTTGTATTCCTAGGATCTCTGGGTGGGGCATTACAAGGGGGAGAACTATCAAGGGAACCCTATTACAATATTAGTTAAGGGAGAACCACTACTATGACATGATGCTACACTATGATTAAGAGAGAACTACTAAGAAACTCTGCTACAGTAGAGAGTATATCTCTAAAGACCTATGCAAGGTAGATCTATCTTCTAGGATGGATGAATATGCTGAATTTTGGATATCTATAAGGCCTTAGGAGGAGCCAACCATGATTAGATGATAACATAGGTTAAGGACCAATCTAGAATAATTATATGGTAGCTAGAGTCCTATAACATCCTCCCTAGAGAGCTTGGAACCTAGTTACAAGCTCTCCCTAAGGATTATTCATCAAGGATCATCAAAGAACAAGACAATATTTGGTAGAGAAGAAGGAAAGAACTCTTGTACATCAATGTAGGTTCTATCTTTTTTATTATTCTTAGTATTTTAAACTAAGTATTGTGATATTTCAATTTGATAATATATTGTGATTCTAAACTCATGTTGGGATCTTAATATCAAGGTCACCAAGCTATATTTATGCATAGTTGACACCCCTCATCTTGAATGTTTCCACAACTTAAAGGAAAGCAATTTGAGCAAGGGAGGACTATAACAACCTAATTTTTTGTTTTATTTAATTTTATTGGTAATGAGACAAAGCCTAGATTAGTTATATTATTTTTTGTAGTTAATTATTTTTATGTGTTAAGCTCAAGTAGACTTGAACCCAAGACCTCCCACATGAAAGGCTCACAAGTTACTATTGTATTGTATTCTCTTACATGGTATAATAATACATTATTACAATAATGACAATAAAAAAATAGAAAAGTAGAAATATAATATAACTAGATGTAATAAAAAAATTATGAACTAATAATATTATTTATGAAAATTAATGTTAAATAATCATCATACAATTTGGAATATAATAATAAAATTAAATTATAATTAATAAATATGATTCCAATGGTTAATGGTGTGACTTACCTATGAGGTGAACGCATTGCACCAAATGAGATATGCATCAATGTGAGTGGGTATTATTATCTGATATGGTAATCATTGTTATCAATCATGGGAATATTGGAGATTTCATTAGGGATACAAATAACTAAGATTGACAATTTGGAATAGAAAGAATAACATGATATTTGGGAATAGATTATTACACACACACACACACACACACACACACACACACACACACACACACACACACACATCAATGTGAGTGGGTATTATTATCTAATATGGTAATCATTCTTATCAATCATGGGAATACTAGAGATTTCATTAGGGATACAAATAACTAAGACTCACAATCTAGGATAGAAGGAATAACATGAGATTTGGGAATAAATTATTATTGATGATATACGTATATAGTATCATTCTTACACTAACATTGGGAGAAATATCATAAACATAGAAAGTGGATAATTATAACTTGATTCAAATATACCATTGAACAAGAAGAAAATATTGTGAAATATACATATCCATCTATAGGACCATCAAACTCAACATAATGAGACAATGTGTTCTAAAAATATTATATGTTATCAAATGTGAAATATTATTAGGGTAGATCTTTATATAATGATGAGTAGATAAAACAAGAACCAGTTAAGATATAATAATAGGAGATTCTCATATGGAGATTTCATATAGTTGACAAATTAATATTTTTCCTGAAGAGAACCATTGAACAAAAAAGGTCAATTAATGAATCAACAAGCTTTAAAACACAATAACAAAGTTAGCATAGTGATTAAATCCAATCATGATATGGAAATTACTTTGGAAAAGATCAAATTGATATGGAATGTAAGGAATCAATTTACTTGGATACCTACTAGCCTCAATTCATCCAATTGAGCTCACCCAATAATATTGAATTTTTTCACAAAGTATCTTACAAATGTCAAGTAAGTATCTACAAACTTAGAAAAGAAGTCCAAATGAATTGGTCTAAAAGGATACCTAGAGTCACTCACATAGAACAAATGAAATCTCTATTAATGAAAACTAATTTAACAATTGCATATTTAGTAACCACTTGCAAATGGGTGAAGAGAAGAAATGGAAGAAGTCAATAGGAGATAGTAAGTTTGCTAACAATAAAAATTCTCTTCATTAGGGAAAATGCAATCTAATCATTAGAATAGTTGGTTGACATTTAATTATCACCTTGGCTATTGTTGCCGAACAATATAGCCTTGAAAAATATTAAGAGATATGAGAATTATCTATCTATTCTTTAGGGATGGAACATGAAATCAAAGAATATATTTTAGAATTATAAAATATACACATATAAAACCAATAAAGCAATGATTAGAAAGCAAAGAAAAATGGTGAAAGAGTGACTTGTTTGATTCATCATGGTTAGAAAACATATAAAGAATAGGTTAAATGTAATGCAAGTAAAGACTCTCTTATAAATATCATTTAAAGGATACATACATGCAAAAAACAATATACAGTAGATGCATAGAATATGAGAAACAATTGAAAACTTTATAGAATAAACATGGGATCATTATGAAGGGTGCTCCCCTTGATACCATAAACACATAACAAAAACCAAGAAACAACAAAAAATGTGAGAACAAAATATGGACTTCTTATTTGCATCGCAAATGTGGAATTACAAAATTCACAAGTATAATATGCTAACCCACATGGGTGCCTTCATTACAGTAATTTGCAAGACTATGCTACAAACTACCACCCATTGTGGTTCCACAATGTGACCCCCTAATTTATTTTTTTGTCTTTTTGGGACCCCCCTAGTTTGGGATCTGAGTCATTTTGAGGTCTCATCTAGTGCCCTAGTTCACGTCTGAGTCCTGACTGAAAAAACTCGATGATCAAAAATCAAAAAATATAAAATGAACAAGTCAAATTATCAAATGAAGAGGTGTACCAGTACACCTCTTTAGGTGTGCTAGTATGCCAAATTTTGAATAGCATTGTGCATCGATGATGCACAATTGCACAACTACATAGTTGCACAACACCAAAGGTAACTGGGAGGCTATATAAATGCGGGGGGGGGGGGGGGGGGGGGGGGTGGTTCATTTTTCCATACTTGCCATAATTTTCTATTTTGCACCTCACACTAGCTCTTAGTTGCAACTCTATATTTTCAAGGTCCACATTGCCCTCACCTTTCCCTGCAAACATACACACTAAGTTAGAAACATGGGTGTGTTGATGCACACCTCCTCAAGTGCACTGATGAGCACTAATTCTCACTATGAAAAACTTCAAAAACTAGCAACAAAACTTAAAATATCTAACCCAAATTGGGTGCACATTAGTGCACTTGTCCAAGTGTGTTGATACACACCTAATTTGGGTTTAAGAAAAAACAACATTAAGAAAATTAAAATGCAACACAAAAATTATTTAAAACCTAATTTTAGGTGCACATCAACGCACCTAATCAAGTGCACTGATGCGTACCTTAAACTTTTCAAAGAATCTTTGCACCCTAAATATGTGTGCATCAGACACACTTAACTAGTGCACTTGGTGCACCATAGTGTTTTTATTTCCTTACTTTTTTTTAAAGGTTAAAATTGGTTTTTTCCATATTTTTAGAGAAGATTCATTTTTGAGTTTTGTGTGAGTTAGTTTTAGGACATTTTTGATTCATTTTTCCTTTATTTTTGAACTAATGGACTTCTTTTTGTGTAGATATAATGGCATCCTCCCCATCTTCCCTTGGTGAAAAAATGGCACTAAAAACTGTAGTATTTAAGTTCTAGGGCATTCCAAAAAAATCATGCTTTCAAGATGACAAATCTAAAATTAGAGATACTAATTTGGGATATACAAATTTGGGAGAATTTATGAGGACATGACATAAACCCACTGAGAGGTCCCAAATAGTATCTGCACTCATTTGATCAGGACTTGTCAATCTAGCTTCACAGTTGGTGTTAGTTCAATCTTTAGAACTTATTATGACACTCGTAGAACACTTTTTTCTTGAGGAGAGGGTTGTAAAGAGTATAACAGGAGAGATCATTCTTGATCTTTGACCTAGGAACATCGAGAAAGTGTTCCATCTCCCGTGGGATAATCAATTCATCAGGTTAAGCTATGAGCACGTAGAAATATGGTATTGAGGAAACATTGAAGAGGGTTTTGAGATCATCCAATCTTCATACCTTGTAGAGAAGACTCCTTTGGAAAGAAAATTGGTAAAGTAGACATAACTAGGGGATACATGAAGGAAGATATTGGATACTCGATCATACTCTTGAGTAGAGTTATGGGTCTGTCGGCAGCTGGACATTTGAACATCTTCATTGTGCACTTTATTGAAATCATAAAGAAATTAGAGATGCCACTGGACTAGGCTTCTACTCTCTGTCAAAATTTTTGTGAACAGTTGGTGGTGGTGAAGAACCAAAGGAAATTCTACATTACATCATACCTGGTGTACTTGTTGGCCATAAGAATGATAGATTATCTAGGGCTATACAAGAAGGGTAGCATGCTGGATTCTAACACATGGCCATATATTATCTATCTTTAGCTACTAAAGAAAAGGCTCTTAGAGCAGAGCAAGGAATACCAAATTGTTAATGATGCCTTCATATTCACTATAATCTGGTTCATAGAAGGAGATTATGTGAAGAGACTATGAGATGATGTAGTGGTATAGATATTATTAGCTAGGGCTTATTATATTTAGTTTAGGAAATTCACATATTTAAGGGTGATAGGTACAAACATTAACCCTAAGAAGCTTCTAAGGTATCCTAGTGACAAACTTGTTCTCCTAGAGATCTCCCAACAACTCTTGTCTGCATATGACAGAGTTAAAAAACAACATAAAACATGTTGGAGGTGGCCTATGATGATAGGACCTTTCTAGGTGGATTGATACCAAGATATCTATTCTTTTGAGTGTGAGTGGTATCAATACCCCTTAGAAGAGTACAATTCTCCATAGCCATGTTTTGATAATATTGGGAGAGTACAATATTTGGCAGGTAAAATATTTCAACATGAAGAAGCCATCGAAGATCATTGGATGAATGTGACAAATGACTACGATATTTGAATAAGGGATTATTGTAGGATGAGGCCTTGAAAATAAAGATTTTTTGAAGATACTACATCAAGACTTAGAGGAGTTACTTGATCCTTTGCTCAATAGGGATAAGATTGGTGAAAGGCCCATTATGAATGTAGAGGTTGACAAAGAAGAGAATTCTCATATCAACCATAGGGTGAGGTATATCATCAAAATGATGAAGGATTCAATCAAGAAACCATTCAAACTTGATCCAATTACTAAAAGAATAATCTTTTATGCACAAGCCCATCCAGCCAAAGGTAGAGGGAAAAAGGTCACCATCACTATGTTTACAGTTGAGTCACTAGTAAGGCCAGAAATGGTGCACCTACTCGATAGGCTGGTTGGTTATTATAGAGCTCAAAAGGGTAAAGGCAAGGGAAAAAGAAAGAGGAATTCTCCTCAAAGAGTTGAACCCAAAGAAGGAGAAATCCTAGCACCTCCACATCAAGGGGAAGAAAACATACAAGGGCTAGAGAATACTAAAGCCACACAAGCCTAGGGTGATCCTCAAGTGTTACCAGTTGTACCAAGCCAAATAGAGGTAGAAACTAATATTGAAGAGGTTTCCCCACCTCGGCAAGTAGAAGAAGCCTCCCCCTTAGTGCCAAAAAGAAGAAATATTAAGACTCTAGTAAAGAGGAGACAAAAGGTGGTCAAGAAGGTGATCCCTTTTCCATCCATCCTCAAACCCATTTTGGAAGAAGCTAAAGAAGAGGGTGATGAGGATGAGGAGGATGATCTACCCTTGAGTCAAAGGACTCAACTAGCTAGGAATACATAGAAAGAACAAAGAAGAAGATCTACAATTACACCACCATCTATCCTAGATGAACCTTTATAAAACCACCACATTGAAGGACAGAGGGAATTGATGTCTTTAAGATGTTATATTTTGACTTTATTCCCATGGGCACCGAGTTGGTTGGGGATAAGATCAGAGACACACTAACTAATCAACTTCAATAGGAGGATTAGACTTAGATGCCCCTGGAACCACAAGGACATGGATAATTCTGGAATCCTAGTTGCAAGTCACATTTTGTGTTGACAATGGATTGGCCACCCCTCTACCTTATAATACTAAAATTGAATAGATCCATGTAGAACCTAAAGAAGAGCCACAACAAGTATCCACTGATGAAGTTTCAGAAGAGGGATAAATAGGTGAACAACCTCAACAAACTTCCTAGGACACAGAGGTGAGAACAGTGGGCTCCATAGATATAATGACTATGGAAGAATAGCCTTCACAAAGGGAGAAGACTCCAGAGAGGAGCGATAAGGGAAAGGGTATAGCTAAACAAACTCCTTCATCCTCTCAAGGAAAGTCCCCAATGCAACATGTTCCAAGGTGGCTTCAATAAGAAGTGGTTAGAAACAAGAAACAATAGTTCACTACCAAAGAGGAGGATAGAATGGAACTAATATAAGTACTAAGGAAACTTGATTCACCTCCTAAGGATGCAAGACCATCAACCTTCATTATGAATAATTCAAATAAGGACCTTTTTTCTCATGTGGCTATCCCTCCTCCAAAATCAAATGTTGAATAACTAACTCTTAGGGATTATCAGATCTAGGAAATTTTTCTTGGGAAGCCAACCTTGGAAACTATGAAGTTGATGGTTACTACAGGGATGAAGGAAGTTTTCAAAAGCTTAGAGTAGGATGGGGCAGAGATGATAACACTTTGATGTAAGAATGAAATCCTAAAAGGATATTTGAGTGAATTTGTTGGCCCTTTGGATCCCTTTAACCCTGAGGAAACATTGAAAGTTGCCATTGAAAGGAGAGATATGGGAGTAGTGCAATTATACCCATTTTTGAATGCCTATTAGCAATGGTGGGAAAGTTTTGAGGAGAAAGGTGTACTAATTATCCAATGGAATCTAAAGCTATTGCATGTTATGTTGGATAAAGAAGATAAGTTAGTGCTAATTTTCAAATCAAGATTTTGGCTTAATGGATGAGGTGCATACTTGGGGAAAGGATCTACAGGCATTACATGTGATCAAAGGCCAAACATATCAAATACTCATGGATGTATATACAGTAAAGGAGTTAGATCTAATAGATAATTGGATTGAGAAGATAGCTAATAGTAATAAAGTAATGGAATCCTTACACGCAGAGATCCAAAGGCTCAAGGACCAAGCCCAAGAGCAAATTTTGGAAGTTGAGAGACATTATAGTGATGCATGTCTAGACATTTTTGAGGATGATGCATGAGAGAAATTAATACCTATAGAGGTAGTAGTTGAGAGATTCCAGAAGAATTTTGATGAATTTTCCAATGATGAAGATATTTGACATACATTTAGGATAGAGTAAGCTTTATTAGAGCTTGATACAAAACTCAGAGGTTTTGCTAAAACTTGTGTAGAGGTGGATAATTATAGGCAAAAGGTAAAGGATAAATATAAAGCCTTAGATTTACTAGATGTGGTGCAAGTCACTAAGATAATTGAGAAATTCAAGCGCAAGTACCCAGACATAGTTCTGGTATAAAGGGGAACAAAACCCAAATACCAGAATTTCAATTTTGACACTTGACAAAATTTTGCATTTTTTGGTCTCTAAGATGCATAGGTGCACTGCTATGCCAAGTGCACCAGGTGTAAACTTTTTGCAATAGTGTCTTGGAAGATTTTGAAGAAGTTAGAGGTGCACTGACAGTTAACTACTAGTTCCAAAATTAGAACTTTTCATGCATCAAAAATGCATTTTGAGAGCAATTTAACTCCTATAGACACCTAGTAAAGATGTAGCTTCTATTTTTGGCACTTCTAGACACTTCTACATCAACTGAAGGCTCTCTTTTTCTTATTCTTTCATGAAATCTTTGTTTTATGACATGTAAAGGCTCATGCATCTAATTAATGATATAAAAATGGATGGAGTCCTACTAAACACCATTTAGAGAGTCAATTTGTACATAATTAGTTTTTTTTAAAATTTAGAAAGCATATGATTGCATAAAGATATCTCTCACTCTCAACACAAATTGAAGAGATGGTTTCTTATAAATATTGGATTTAAATATGTAATTAGGGCTGCCATTATTTTGCAATAGTATATGCTTTTGGTGCTTGCATTTGGAGTGTAGTGTTGTAAATATAAATAGAGTAACTGAGGGGGGGGGGAGGTGTGAATCAGTTACCACAAAAACATATCCACAGATCCCTTAGATGTCTAATAAAACTAATTACTATTGTCACTCAATAAACATACTAAATGTGAGGCCTCACACTGACCTGTCATAGCATGGATATTTTATTTACATTTTGATATTTGAGACCTTGATATTTTGATAGTTATTTAAGACTTAGATGGATAGTGGATTTCTTTATCTATTGATTTTGACACTTCAATAGTGTCTAACATTGTTATATGTACTAAGAACTTGTTATTGTGTAAAAAATGTTCGAACATATATGGATGCAACTTTATGACATGATATTATTAGATTTTGATGTAATGCAAAATGTTAATTTGATTTTGATGATTTTTGAATTATAGATAAATGTTAATTTGAAGATGATGCTTTATGACATGCAGATGAATGGTTAGGATATGTAAATAGATGCTAATTTGATAATGACGACTTATGATATGCAGATTTTGATATCTTAACATTTTGAATGGAATAATTAAAAAGACTAGGAAAGGAAATCTAATTCAAATTATGTTAATGTGGATATTATTATTATGTGCACTTATGTAGTATATGTTTATTTGACCCCCTTGGACTACTAATGCTCGAGTTTGATGTGTAGGAAGAGGAACCATGGAAATTTAACATGGAAACAAGATATAGACACATGTTTAAATGAATCTGCCAATGTGAATCTTTGTAAGATTTGTAAACCTCATTGTGATGTGTTTATTTTGTAAATGTGAGATGTATGTGTGTAGCATGTATTTCATGTGTAGATTCTAAACATGTAATGTGTGATGTATAGTGCATTTTGTGTGTGTCACTTGACACTTGTACTCATTCTATGAAATGACATGTTCTTTGATGATGGATCATGTGGCCACCTTGTTTTGAGTTAAATGTCTTAATTGAGAATTTTGATTTATTGCCTTAAATTAGTAAAGAGAACAAAGTTATCACCATGGGAAATTTTGGAATTTGAATTACCTAGCACTGGGAGGGCCATAAAGTAACTCTAAGGTGAGTTTGTGACAAAAATAAGCCCTACCAATGTTAGTACCTTAAGTTAGGGGGCTAATAATGACCTCTAGGGTGCCTAGTAGACCTAGAAGACCCCCCAAAAAATGCATTCTTTATTGAATCCGAAAAAGAGAGGGATATATAGAGGCATGGCTAAATTGGAAACTCACTTGGCCACTCTATATCTTTAGAGAAAACTAGGGTTTGGAGGAAGAGGATAAGGAGCTCTACTACAACTATCCATTGCCATTGCTTGGAGTGAGGTTTTGTACCCATGATCCATGATATTCTTCATTTTTGCATGTAGAATAGATATGGTGTTCTTCATTTCATGATGAATTTGGTGTATTGTAGATGTGATTTGTGGGAAAATATATTTTGTTTGAGTGTTGTAAGTGAGAAGTATAGTGTGAATCCTTCCTTGAATCTTGCCTTGCTTTCATGTTGTATTTTTTGTGTAATGGGTGTGAAGCATCACTCACCCTTGGGAGGGAAGAGATGCTTGGGTGAAGGGGTTAGTTGGGCTCACACATGTAGTTGAGGAACTCTCCCATGTGTGGAGATGATTTTTATATGTTTAATGGAATGTGTTCTTCTTTCTTATTTGTATTTTGGGAGGTATAAGGAGGTATGTGGAAGGGAAGTTATTGTAAGCCCCGAAAGAGCATGTTGATAATGAGAAGATGTGTATATTGTGAATCATAGCTTTGGAAATCCTCCTCATGGAGAGAGCCCACCTTCACCCTGTACTTGATTCAATTGTTGAATCATTGTGCAAGCCTTGGGATGGGTTGTCTTGCAATGCGTTGTGTAGAGTTCCTATATTTTTGTGATCATGCATGATATGAGAATGTGGAGTATGCTACTATTTATGCCTTGTTTCTCCAAGCTTGGTGGGTGGCCTCCTTGAGGCCTAGGTTGGGAGGTGAGCCTCCATTGTTCCCCAATTCTTTTTGTCTCTTTTTTTTTTGTAGGTTTTTACTTGATGAGCTTGGAAGCTTGAAGTTCATGTAGTCTATTATTGCATAGTTGAAGAAGACTCTTTATTATTGTGTTGGAAATGGAGTAATAAACTCCACTTGTTACGTGAAGTAGTTTGTATTGTAGGAGTGTTGTTATTGTTCTCATGCATATGTCCACAAAGAGAGAGAGATTTGAATAATCTATGTATCAAATGGTCCTTCCATTGTGTATAGCTTGATATGGTCATTTCACCACCCTTTTTTCATGCTTGATATTGTGTTAAAAGTAAATTTTGAAAGGAACATGAAAGAGAGATTTTGTTGTGTTGCTATTGCCTTATCAATACATATATTTAGAATGTGATGAAGGGAAGCATTTGTATTATGATATACCTTAGAAGAAAGAATAGAATATTATCATCTTGATATTCTTATCTCCTTAGATTTCATAAGAATAATTTAATTACATTGATGTTGAGTATTGTTTTCAATTAGTTGTAATAGATAGTTAATGGATATGTAGATGGTTAAATTATGCAATATGGATGTCACTAATGTGTATTAAAAATTTGATGTTCATGGAAATCGCTAACAAGGAATTTATATAAGTTCCATGTAGATTTTTGTTTGAAATTACAATAGTTGTTTTATGTTAAGCTTTCTTATTAGAATAGAAAACATAATGCATGATGCAATATTAAACTATTAACAACTTGAATCTAAATAGTTCTAAAGATTACATGAAAAGGATCTAGGCAAATAAGTTAAGTTCAAAAAAAAAAAGACCCATAGATGCATAAACATTCTCTGGAAAATGCATGGACAACAGAAAAATTATCCTCTTCCAAGATACAGTCAATTAAATATTAATAACATAATAGAATGATCTCTTTTTATTGCATTATAATAGATATAGATCCAATCATGAATATGATAGGAAACTCAAGTTGTAAAAAATAAATATAAATATATAAATAAATAAATATATATATATATATATATATATATATATATATATATATATATATATATATATATATATATATATATAAAGTACCCCTTCCTCATAAGGCGACCAAGGGCATTTATGTGTTGATAGGCTCATAAGTATTAAAAAAAAATACATTAAAATCAAGAAGGGGATGGGTCACATCCTCACCCCCCCCTACCTGTCGATTATAAAAAGGGAGACATGAATTGTTAAAAGTCAAACTTAAGTAATCATTGCCTATTTCCTAAATAGGACTCCTTCTACTAGCCGCCTCAAACTAGGGAGGCTTATTAAACAAGGTGGATGGGAGTCTTGTCAAACCACCCTCCCATCTCTCATACCACCATGCCATAGTAATTACGTGGGCAACAAGGAATGGGGTAGGTGGCCATGTGGGGAGCAATTGGAAAGTTTAAAAAACATTTTTTATTTATTGAAATGATATGACCACCTTCCTCCTAGGCACCTATCCTTGAGCATGGGAAAAGGTGGTTTACCTTGGATCCTCCACCACTCATGCCTAGTAGAGGAGGAATACACATGCAGCAAGGAAATTAAGGGGCTGAGCATATTAAACTAGAATGTATAAATATTTGTTAATGTTATGTGGATTATTCTTGGATAGTAGGTAAATGCATATTTAGGTTCTAGTTTATTTTGAGTATATTTTAAATATAAATTAATAATAATTGTTATGGGTAATAGTTATACATTGGTTTGTTTTTAGATGATATGAATATAGTATATTTTAATTATAGTTTTTAAATATTGTTTAAAATAATTATTAAGAGTTGCATAGGTAGTATAGGAATTGTGTGGAATGTAGGAATCCTTAGGTATATAGTGGGGAAGATAAAATATATGATATTAAGTATTAGTTGTTGGGTGGGGTAAAAGTTGAGGGTGTCCTCTTTTTATTTAAAGAAATATATGCATAAGTAAGGAATGGTATATTGGCTTTTATTTTATTTGATTAAATTGATTTAGGGTTTTCAAGTTATGGTTATAGTGTATTTGATTATAGTTATTAGATAATCTTAAGGATTATGTATATGTATAATATCTAACTAATATAATATTCATAGAATGATAATAATGATTAAAGGATGTATAATTAGAATAGTGTACATAGTAAAATTAAAACATAATAATAATAACAAAATCAATAAATAAGTTTAAGTTGAGATGGGCCATAGAATTAGAGAATGTAAGTTTTCTTTTTAAATAAAGAACATTAATATAAGAGTTCGACTTTAGGATATATATATATATACATTGTCGGCATTATTTTTTTGTATTGATACTTCAAGCATGCGTAGATATAGGTCAATCGAGGATTAAGAAGGATGTAGATATATGAGGCTGAAAATTCTTATGACTAACTAATTATGTATGGATCTAGTGGGAATGCTTCTATTAAATTAGGATTATTTGGATTTAATGATAAAATGAAATAACAAAATTATTGAATAATTGGTTGGGGCCTAGTTAGTAGTGTCTACTTAGAAAAAAAAAAAATAGTTATGTTTTTGCCTTGTTGAATTATGGACATGACACTAAAAATGTTGTAACTTGGTAAATGCAGAGTGTGATTTATTTTTAATTGAACTTAAACATTCACAGTGATTAACTTGCAAGCATAAAAGAAATAACATGAACACATGAGATACTAGGATTTAACATGGAAATCCAATATGGGAAAGACCACTAATTTAACTAGTTACTGATTTTCACTTTTTTGAAGTGAGCCTTGTTAGGATCCAAATTGGTTAAAGGTTACAAAACACATTGTTAGGTGTGACCTTGTTAGAGGATTTAATCAACATGTTAGAAGTGGCCTTGCAAGAGGTCTTAGAACATTTCAATGGAACTATCACCTTGTTAGAGGATTTACAACTGGCTATTAAACCAACTTTGTTAAGAGATTTTAGAATCACTTCTACAATGGTAAGAAAGTAATAATGAAACGACCTAATTTAGATGCAACTAAATTGTTGATTATAGATCTCTATTCTGCTTCACACTATATCCTTCTTGATTGAATGTTACTTTGTTGCTCCACAGGATATTTGACTATCCTTCAAGTTTGCTCACACTTTCCTTCTCAATTAATCAATACACTTGCATACTCACTCATATATTAGAATCTCAACTTTACCTTATATTTATACCATCCAGATTATCAAGTTGGCTTAATTACAAATTATAATGACCAATAATCATTAACACAGTTGGCTAGAATCAATACTTAAACTTCATAACCCAAATCAATAAAATCCTTCATTGGGCGACCCAGCTTGGTAAACACTGGTCCTAACATGATTTCTTGTGTTAACCAACATATGCTTGGTTAACATTGTGAACTTGCAAAATCTTTTGGCAATCGAGTGAATCGGTGAACACTAACTCTAACCATCTTTCCTTCATTAACCATGAGAGCTCAGTTAATACTGCTTCCTACCAAAATTTCCTTCAATTGCTGAGTGAGCTCGGCAGACACTGTTTTAGTAGAGTAATCTCCAAGAATGCTTGGTAGAAATGAAAAATTATCTTGTTGACCAAGTGAGCTCGGTAAGCACAGACTGACAACTGATATGAAATTTGTATAGCATCAAAGATAACACACAATTAAACAATTGTATCCAACAATCTCCCTCTTTAGCATTGATGGCAACACAACATGTCATAACACGATGAAATTTGAAAAAAAAACTTTTTCTGATAGAAAGTTTCTCTTTAGATTTTATACCACAAGATTCTCTTTTATGCAGTAATCTCCTTCTATGAAGGAATTACATAGCTTCTTCTCAAAACAAATTTTAGAAAGATATGACAATGAACTCTCCCTATTTGACAACACATGCCAAAGACAACACATACCAAATGAGTATCAATGTACCTTGAGTACTGATTCATATGCAATATTTCCATGATTATGTAACATCAACTAATAGATCTTCAACTAGGTTCCTATTGATGCATCACTAAAGCTTTACATAGTGAGCTTCAAATAGGGGAATGACTCCTAGCTTACCTCTTAGATACAAGAATGCATCCTTAGGTAATGGCTTGGTAAATATGTCTGTAATCTGTTCTTTAGTATGCACATATTCCAATTTGTTTTCTTTGTCCTACACCAATTCTCTGACAAAATGATATTTTATAGCAATATGCTTGGTTTTGGAATGCATCACTAGTTTCTTAGATATGTTAATTGCACTTGTATTATCACAAAACATGATAATTGGTTCTTTGATCTCAACCTTCATGCCTTCAACCAACTATTTAAACCAAACAATATTAGAACAATTCACTGCTGCTACAAAATATTTTGCCTCTGCTGTGGATTGGGATGTGCAATTTTGCTTTTTGCTTGTCCAAGATACCAACCTTTTACCAAGAAAGAATGCTCCACCACTTGTACTCTTTTTGTCATCAAGATTTCTAGCCCAAT
The DNA here is from genome assembly GCA_028749045.1 of Cupressus sempervirens. NCBI lineage: Eukaryota > Viridiplantae > Streptophyta > Pinopsida > Cupressales > Cupressaceae > Cupressus > Cupressus sempervirens. Next base: position 460,276,607 of record CM053787.1, read on the forward strand.
TATTATCAGTAAAGACTTTTAGGTCTAGATTTATGATAGGCCAACACTGGAAAAAAAAATAATAAAGAATTGATGATTTATAATAAAGTTTAGTTGGTCTATATGTGTCAATCCGAGAGCAAAAGCTTGTGAAAGGTGTCCAAGCAATATGCTATCCAGGGATGATAGTTGTGAGATGAGGGTTTATGAATGCATCTACAACACATGAAAATGAATCTATGGAGGGCTGAAATAAAATTGCGATAGGAACTGTCACTTCCTGTGACAGGAGCTTGGCTGAAATCTACTAAAGTAATTCTGACAAAAAAAAATCAACAACAAAAATGTCTTTCTACCAGCAATAATAATATGATTACCTCTATTCAAAACTATGAAAATACATTAGTAATTCAAATTATGGAGAAATAATAATCATATTATACCAATGAAAATCAGATTATAAATTGTTATAGGAACAACGTGCATATCATATTAATATAAATTAGATTACAAGCAAAAATAATCAAATCAATCTCAAATTCAAACAAAACTTGATATTAATGTAATACAAACATAACATACTGAAATAAAATCAAAAAACACACCAGACCTTCCAAGAAGTGGGCCCCCTCCTTAGTCCATCAAGTGGTGAGATTAAAAAAGTTAGAGCACAAGTCTGATCAGCACAATAGATAATATTTATTTCTTAGCGGAATGGTACAAAATTAATACATATCCCTTTGATTATGAATTATGCTATTTATATACACAACCTACAATACAAAATAGGAATAGCTTATAATAGACAACATAATAGATATTATACAACCTTAGTTATAGGCTGTGAGTAGTTGCAAATACAACTTATTTATGCCAAACGAGTTTGTTTCATTTTTGACCCATGGCTAAAAAACTATAATATAATAGTTTGTACAATCTTGGATTATAACAAATAGTAAATATAGGAATAAACTTTCCATGTGAGACTTGCAGATCTTTCTTCCTTATACCAGTCACGCAAGTCATTTGTTATTTGCAACTTAAAAATAGGAAGAATGTTGGTCAGTTTAGGCCCTCCATGTGGAACTATCTATGTATACCATAGATATAATGCTTGACAATCTCAACAAACTAACTCCGAATAATATGAAACATTATTCCATACGCCCAAATGGAATCAAAGCACAATTTTTGTTAAACTGATGTTCTAGATTAAGATTGCGGTGACAATTATTTGATCGATGGTGAAATGCAATGACCATGTTCCATTGGAAGATTAATAGTTTACATCCAAAATATGATAGGAAGTTACAGTCCCAACTGGCAAGCGACAGGAAGTTCTGTTATGCATATCAACATGCTACAATATAAAAGATTAGTAAAACATAATCAATGATGAATTTTCCATATTTTAATCCCAAAAACTCATTAAATACTACTTATATATATTAAACCATATGGAACATAAAATGGTAAAATGGGTGGTAATGGAATGGAAATGGAATGTGGAAATTAGTAGGTAAGTGCATGAAATGGATTAAAATATGGTATTAAATGGGTCGTAAATGGCTCTCATCAATTTCCTCCAAGTTTATATCATAAGCCATAGTCTTCAGTCCCTTTCAAATATCTCAAAATTTTTTTGATTGCCATCATGTGATTTTCTCTAGGTTTTGCCAAGATTTTTTCCACTATACCAACTGCAATAGCAATATCAGGCCTTGTATGAACTAAATACTATAATTTTCCAATCATTTATCTATATAAGGTCTGATCTACCTCTTTTAAATCATCATCTTTGGTAAGCTTTAATCTAGTACACATGGGGGTTCCAACTAGTTTTGAATCTTCCATACAAAACTTCTTGAGTATCTCCTTGATGTACTTAGACAGGGTGATGTAGATACTATTCTTGCTTTGTTGTATCTGAAGTCCAACAAAGAATTTAATCTCACTAAACATAGACATTTCAAACTCTTTGTTCATTTTCTCTAAAAATTCTTTTCATAGATCATCATTCTCTATAAATAAAGTATCATCCACAAATATTTCTACAAATACAATCTTGTTATCTATTCCTTCCTTGATATACAAACTACTGTTATCATTTTTTCTCTTAAAATCAATCTATATAAGGTAGTTGTGCAACCTCTCATACCATGCTCTAGGAGCTTGTTTTAGTCCATAAAATGATTTGTGTAATTTGTAGACCATGTCCCTTTTGTCGGGATCAACAAAACCTTCTAGTTGTTCAATGTAGACTTCTTCATCAAGAATACCATTGAGAAATGTAGATTTAACATCCATCTGATATACCTTAAATCCTTTATGTTCTGCATATGCAAGTAAGGTCCTGGCACCTTCCAATCTTGCAACAAGAGAAAAAGTCTCACCATAATCAATGCCTTCTTCTTGAGAATATCCTTTACATACCAATCTAGCTTTCTTTTTTGATACCTTACCAGCTTCATTCAACTTATTCCTGAATACCCATTTTGTTCCAATCACATTTTTATCTTTAGGCCTAGGTACAAGAGTCCAGGTTTTGTTCTTCTCTATTTCATCTATTTCTTCATTCATAGCCTCAATCCAACTTTCATTTTCCAATGCATCTTTAATAATTTCTAGGTTCAAAATTAGCATGTAAACATGTACCTTTTAGCTTACTTCTTGTCATAGTAGTTTTTGATTTATCTCCAATAATTTGATCTATTGTATGATGCCTTTTGGCATACTTAGCCAATATAGGTTCTTTTCCTTTAAACTGAATTCCACTATCTTCATTTTGAATTTCAAATTTTGTCTCTGGTTGTTCTCTCTATAGCTCAGGTCGTTCAGACTTAGCAAGTATTGGCTTAGTGGCTTCAGGATATGACTCAATGTGAACTTCTTGCAACTCAATAACTAAGGAAGAATTAGGAGTTGAAGTCTCCTTATTGATAGATGTGTCTAGCAATGTATCAGGTTTGATGTAAAAAAATCTCCTATAGTCTTCTGGTTCATTTTTGCTTTCTTCTTCAGTCCTTTTTACAAACTCATCAATTCTCGCATGTGCACTTTCTATGATTTTATGAGTAGACAAATTCAAACACCTATATGCCTTTTTTTTGTAAGAATATCCTAAGAATATACCTTCGTCACCTTTCACATCAAATTTTCCTTTTCTATATTCCTTCAAGATATAACATTTACTTCCAAATACTTTTAAGTAACTTACATTGGGTTTGTAGCCATACCCTAACTCATAGGGAGTTTCAAACAAGTCTTTTTTCAATTGTACTTAGTTTAAGGTATGAACTGCATACTAATAGTTTCCTTCTAGTATTTGATAGCAATATTCTTTTCAATCATTAGAGTCCTTGCACAATCTATTATAGATCTATTTCTCCTTTCAGCTATTCTATTCTGCTCGAGAGTTCCAGGGGCTGATACCTATCTTTTGATTCCTCTTTCAATGCAAAAGTTGTTGAATTCACCACCTCTATTTGATCTTAAGCATTTCATTCTTTTCCCTATTTCTTTCTCTACTCTTGCTAGATACCATTTGAAATTTTCAAATACTTCTAACTTTTCTCTAAGATACATAATAGTCATAATTCTTGAATAATCATCAACAAAAAGAATAAAGAATTTTTCTCCACTATAGCTTTCTATTCCAATAGGTCCACACAAACTAGTATGCACAATTTCCAAGATATCTTTAGACTAGTAGTTTTTACTTTTAAAACTAGTCTTTCCAATTTTGCCAATCTGACAATTCTTACATAAACCAACATCTAGTTTCTTCAAAGTAGGAATGCCTCTTACTTTCCTAATTTGCTTATTTTACCACATTATCAAAGTTTACATGACATAACCTTCCGTGACATAACCGGCTTTCTTCAACTTGAGCAATAAAACATGAGCAATCACCAAGATCAAGATAAAATAGGTTACCTTTTGTTTTTTTGCCTGATCCAATCAATTTTCCTTTGTCATCTAGCAATCTTGCCTTTCCATGTATGAATTCCACATTGAATCCAATGTTGATTAGCTATGCCACACTCAATAGATTATGTTTTAGTCCTTCATCCCAATAGGCATTATCACATACAAGTTCTTTGGTTAATGAGATTCGACCTCTCCCTTTTATGCAACAAGGTTCATTGTTTCCAAACCTTATACTACCACCATCATAGTCTTCAAAGTGTTCAAACTTTGTTTTGTCACCAGTCCTATAATGTGAGAATCCACTATCTATGATCCATGCATCATTTTTTATCACATGAGAGATAAGTGCCATCTTATCTTCTTCATCATTAGATTCATCTTTCACAGCAATGTATACTATTTCATCTTTACTATTATTAGAATCTTTAGCCATAAAAAAGTCTTCTTACCTTTGTCCTTGAATGATTTGTGATTTTTGAAATCCTTTTTGCCATTGCACTTGTGAATTTTCTTCTCATCCTTGCTTTTTTTGTTTGGGTACCTGGCAGCAATATGACCAATTTGTTCACATGAAAAATAGATTAGGGGAACTTTACCTTTGTATTTTCCTCTGCCTCTAGAATATTTCCTTACAAGTAGAGCTTCAAAAACTTCAAGGTCACTATTAGAACTTTCCTCTAATTCTTCTTCACTTTCTGACTAAATGTCCTTTATTTTCTTGCCTTTCTCCTTAAGTGAAAGCTTGGCCTCAAATGTAGATTCAATATTCTTGGAAGCTGGAACATACTTGTCAAAGTTATCTAGCCCAAAGGCTGTCAATCTTCATACTATGGTATCCAAAGTTATTTTATGATTTTTCTCACATCTCCTTTCTTGAATAGTAGATACTCTAATTGCATAGATAGGAAGCAATTTTTTGAGAACTTTACTTACCACATTTTCTTCCTTGATATCTCCTCCAAAAGGTTTAATTGCACTAAAACTTGCTTTGATTCTTTCAACATATTTGGCAATATTTTCATCTTCTCTCATTCTCATTTGATCAAACTATCATCTAAGGATTTTTGTTCTGGCTCTCCTCACATTGTCATCACCACCATAGATTTCCTTTAGCTTATTCCACATTTCAAAAGTGGTTTTTTAGTCTTTGATATCATCAAATTCTTCATAGCTAAGAGTAGATGCAATACCTATCATCATGGTGTTATGGTTCTTTTTCTCAGCAATATCTCGAATAGATAATGTACCGGTAGGAGTTGTGTATTCTTGATAAATGTATTTGCATCCTGAATCACCAATGGAAGCCAGATGAAGTCTCATAAGTCCCTACCATGCTAAAAAGTTGTCTCTATTAAGATTTGGAATTTCTCTCTTGTAAGACATCCTGATCTTTAGCTTAGGTCCTTGAAACCTTTCCTACAAGCCCCAAAAGCTCTGATACCAATTGTTGGAAATATAGATGGAGGAACTGAGAGGGGTGGGGTGAATCAGTTACCACAAAAAAATATCCATAGATCCCTTAGATTTCTTATAAAACTAATTACTATTGTCACTTTATAAACATATTGAAAATGTTGTAACTCGATAAATGCATAGTGTGATTTACTTTGAACTAAACTTAAACATTCACAGTGATTAACTTGCAAGCATAAAAAAATAACATGAACATATGAGACACCAAGATTTAATGTGGAAACCCAATATGAGAAAAACCACCAATGTAACTAGTTACTGATTTTCACTCCTCTGAAGTGAGCCCTATTACGAGCCAACCTAGTTAAAGGTTACAAAACACACTGTTAGGTGTGACCTTGTTAGAGAATTTAATCACCCTATTAGGAGTGGCCTTGCAAGAGGTCTTAAAACAATTTAATGGAACTATTACAAATGGCTGTTAAACCAACTCTATTAAGAGATTTTGGAATCAATTCTATAATGGTAAGAAAGTAACAATGAAATAACCTAATTGAGATGAAACTAAATTGCTGATTATAGGTCTATGTTCTGCTTTACACTAGATCCTTCTTGATCAAATGTTACTTTGTTGCTCCATAGGATATCTAACTATATGTGTGAAAATGTGGCCTCTGTTAACACACACACTTCAATACGGTCCTTATATGCAGATTCATCCTGGAATGAACATGAGATTGTTCACCCAAGAACAGTCCAACAAGGTGACCTGTTGCCTTCTATCTAGAGAGATTTGACCTATTTAATATCCTCAGATTTGAGGTGTAGGTAACCAGACCCTCTAAGAATGAAGGATTTAAATAAAATTAAATCTATATGAGTATTCAAGTAATCTAAATGATATATGCAATTAATCTAAGAACATATAAAATAAACTAGATTATATGCATGCATATTAAATCTAAATGATATTTAATCTAAGGAATGAAAGCTTATGAAATAATGAATTCAGAGTGAGAGAAAAATTCAGCAAAGACTTGATAGCAATTCAATTCAACCTCTGTAATGAGGAATTATGAGTTTCTTAAATAGAATTCTTGGAATCTATCAACAGGTGAGATCAACTCGGATCGACGGTTAGGATTGAAGCAAAGATTTAGTTAAGATGGAAACTTCCTTGTGCAGGTGAAGTGAATTGTTTCTGATCTGAGTGTGATGAGTAGTCAACTAAACTTGCCATGAGTGAGAGAATAAGTTAACTAGATTGATTCTAATTTTGAGAAGTAGTTCACTCAAAGCTTCCATTTAGAAATGAAGAGGAGATTTAGTAAGAATATTTAATTTAATAAAATGAGATATGCTCTCATAAATACCTTTCTTATTTAATTAAATAATTTCATTTAATTAATTAAAATAGGCATATTTATTAAATTAAATAAATTTAACCCCGTAGTACATTAGCCTTAAGAGATAATTTAATTTAATAAAGTATGAATACTCTAGATTAAATTAAATTTAAACCAAATAGGTTTAATGTGGCTAATATGAGTGAGTACTATAGGGATTAAATAGGAAATATGATGAATACAGATTAGGGTTTTCTACATCTGACAATTAAGTCAAGTAGCAACAATTAGAATAAAAATTACCTATTGAAATAGGACTTTTGCAATTATTAGGATAGACCAGAATTGGTATAATGGCAATGAGCCAATTTTGAGGTATTACATTTTGCCCCTCTTTGAATGAATGTGCAAGCAACACGTTTGATTCAAAGAAAATTAGAAATAATGATGTGGAGATGAGATTGGTTTCGAAGTTGATGATATGAAGACCAATTGATAAGCTTTTAAGGACCATCTCTAGAATAGAGCTTAATCCCAACGAGTCCAAGCAAGATACCTAGATACCCAAAATTGATAAGCATTTTAAAGGTTTCCTTCAGAACAAATTTTAACCTTTAAGGATCCAGAAAGAACATCTAGATACTCAAAATTTATAGCATTTAAAAGGTCATCTCTAGAATGAAGCTTAACCTTTAAGGATCTAGACAGAATGTCTAGATACCTGAGATTGATAAGCATTTAAAATATTATCTCCAGAATGGAGCTTAATCTTTAAGGATCCAGATAGAACACCTAGATACCTGAAATTGATAAGCATTTAAAAGATTATCTCTAGAATGGAGTTTAATCTTTAAGGATCCAGATAGAACACCTAGATAGTTGAAATTGATAAGCATTTAAAAGATTATCTCTGGAACAGAGCTTAATCTTTAAGGATCCAGATAGAAAACCTAGATATCTAAAATTTGATAAAGGATGGTAAGATCAATTATGAGTCATAGGATCATCCGTAGAATGAGGTTTGATCCTAAGGAGTTGGGGTTTAGATTGTCCCTATTGATCAATTGATGACAAGATAAGGTAGATAACAAAGATGCCAGATAGAAGGGAGCAAGATTTCCTCAGTGATGAGATGCCCCAAGTGACGAGGATATAAGATAGGAACAAGATGCCTAGGGTGATGAAGATTTAGATTGATTTGAAATTCAAGTTCAATAATATAATCACCCTACCCCCTTGGGAGCGAAATCGAAAGATGACACACCAAAAATATGATGTAAAGTAGTATACAAAGAGATATAGAAGAAATCCAAGATGTAGTAGAGTGTAGAAAGGATTAAAATGATCAGAAGAAAATATGAAGAGATCAAAATGATCTAAGGAAAATTTGAAGTCAATCCAAAGTGATTTTGAGGTCAAAAAAATCAAGTTTGACCAAAAGTTGACCAAAATTGACCATGGTTGACTTGAGTTGACCATTTCCAAAATGGATTTTGAAAGTATGAAGAACTTTGAGTTGACAAGATTCCCATAATTAGAAAGTATCAGAAAATTTTTGGGATGCACAAGCGTTCAATCATGTCAGTTCCCAAAATTTTAAAATGCATTTTTGAGGCACTAAGGTGTATCAAATTTTGAATTTGATCCTGAAAATAGATTTAGAATGGATAAATTAGCCAAAGGGTGATTTTTGTGCACATCAAAGCACTTTAGAAAATTAGGTCAACAGCTATATAAGGGCCCAAGGGGTCATTTTCAAATCATTTGTGCATTTTGTTTTTTGTGAATAGTAGCTCTGAGAGGAAGATGGCAGTAAACATGCGAGATCATCATTTTGAGCACTCTCAACAACATAGGTGGTCGACAGACTCTGGTGAGTCATCGATATCCCAGCTTTGTACTTTCATTTTCATGCATTTCGATGCCATTTATTGCATTTTTTAGCATGTTTTAGGAAGGTCAAATCGATCTTCGCATGAGATTGTACTTTCTCGGGTGAAGACATTCTCTTCTCATGCAAAGAAATAGGATCCTCTATTTCTTCATGCACGTCAGTGGGTTTTCTTGCATAGGAGATACCCACCTCTCGTGTAAAGAATGGGAAATTTAACGTGGAAGACTTTCATTCTTTGTGCAACAAAGAGATTTCTCGCACAAAAAAATGAAACTTTGAGTGAGATCTTTACATCTTCACTTGAGATGTTGTAGTTTGTGCATGAAAATCCATGATAGCGGAGTTGAAATGTTCATTTTTGTGCGTAAAATTTGCATTTTTTCTGCACTGTTCTGTCATTTCGACCTGGTACTGATCATTTTCTTGTCATTGTTGTTTATGTGTGTGCAGGAGGTCTTTGACAATGTGTCTTTTAGATCTCACTATGTACCATATGGAGATTTTTTGTGGAGTCTTGATGATGCTGATAGGGCACATATCACTCGATTGGGCTTATCTTCTCTATGTTGGATCCCAACAATGCTGGTGAATCACGACCTACTCACATCCTTGGTGGAGCATTTCCATTCAGAGATCAACACCTTTCACCTGCTAGTGGAGGAGATGACTATCACCCTAGTGGACATATGGAGGATATTGAGGATCCCATTCCATGGATCCCATGTGATATATGATGTGGTGCCCCAAGTAGGTACAGAGGCACTGTCTATTGTGTTCAAGAGAGAGCTACGGAGGGGTCAAACCATCAATTGGGATGAGCTTGTCCACACCTATGGCTGGACACACAGACTGACATCAGTGTTGGTGATATTTGTGAGCCACTTTTTAGTGCCAAACAGGGGGCAACATGACTTAGAGTGTGGTTGGGGGGTCATGCTTCGATGGATGGTAGAGGCCCCTGAGATATTTGGGTGGGGTCAGTGCATGCTAGCCCATAAGTTCCATGAGATGCATGAGATAGTCTTCCATGGGAAGAAGAGTATGGCAGCAAGAGTCTACATTTTATAGATCTGGGCATGAGAGCATCTTCCCATATGTAGGCCCATTCATGAGGATGCCCAAGAGCCTATGGAGCTGTATATCTATAGGTATTAGGGTCACATTATCCAAGTCTTCCTAGGTAAGACAAAGCATTGGAAAAATTGTCTTGATGACCTAGTCTCCATCATATGGTGTCCCTAGTGAGAGATGGAGGATTGGGATGATGCCTTGAGAGAGCTGGGTTGGATGTTTTGTTCATAGCCACTTTTAGGCTAGACATCAAAGATCATAGAGTAGTTCATGATTTCACGGGTGTGGCGGCAGTATGGCTGACCACATGACATATCATAGGAGTATTGCACGTATGCTAGACTAGCGAAGGATGTAGAGTGAGGGTGGCCTCCACGATTGGACCTAGGTCGATCCATGATAGATGTGTGCAACTTGGTTGTGACATAGTGGGACTATCTCCTCGACATTGTGGATGTAAGGATCACACCTACATACTAGGAATATTTGATTAGTCATCCTTTCCCATGATTCACAGACCTAGTGGGGAGAGTAGGGTAGGGTCAAAGATAGGCACCTCCATAGTAGGAGGTACCTTAGCAGTAGGAGTAGCCATAGCCAGAGGTTCCACACTAGGTATAGTAGGTCCAGATTCCCCTATGTCAGATGGAGTCAGACATAGGTGCATGTGGCAATGGTACATTGCAAGGTTAGTGATAGAGGCCAAGGACAGAGGAGCAAGCATCACCATAGGAGGTACCACCATAGCAGTAGGCACCACCACAGTAACAAGTACCACCACAATAGTAGGCACCTGAGATACTGGATGAGGATATGCTTGATCAGCCTATTGCTGGGACATAAGACATAGTCCGATGCTACTAAGAGCATATTCGTTAAGCCTCCTGATAGTTGGGAGAGCTGCAAATTAGGTAGTTGTCTATGACGCATAGCTGGTGGAGCAGCAACAAGAGATCGATCGATGGAGAGAGCATGTCGAGACTATTGAGTGGAGAGAAGAGACGCTGTAGGATGAGATCCACTTATAGTCAGCTTGAATAGCATACTATTTTGCTGCATATTTGATAGTGGTGCCTAATGAGGCTTTGCAAGTACAATAGTTTTCTCAGTATGCACGAGACTTAGGAGGTGCATGACCTTCTGCGAGACCTAACATGCCACCACCTCCTCCACCTGCTACTCCTGCTCTTGCTCCTCTTGGAGATGAGAGTACAGGATAGAGTTAGATGTTGTGTGCCTAGCTTGTCATTTTGATCTTTGGCTATGTATTGATTAGTGTTCTAGCACCATTTTGCATCAGTTTGATTGATAGCACTTGAGTAGTGCCCATTTTTGTACTGACCCATTTTTTTGATAGATATATATATGAGATTTTGAGCTGAGTATTATCATGTACATGTCATTGTCTATGTCTACCTCACTTTGATGTACATGAGATGTTAATATGATGATTATGAGATGTATGTTTTACTTTGTTATGATGTAATTGTGAGCATGTAGAGTAGATATTGTAAGTATATGGAGGCAATGCATATGGAAATGGACTGACATCTCATGTAGTGTTGCATGTTTTTCTTGATAGTGATAGGTATTCCATTAAGGAGTGTGAATCAATGAACCAAATTCTTGTGTAGCTGTGGAGAAACTTGATATGCTTGAAGATGCCCCCAATCCTTCATCATACAGGGGAGAAATGGAACTACAACTAAATTGAGTGCTTATGCAAGTGAAGCATGTAATGCAAGACTTATGTTAAATGCAACCCTAGGTCTGGTTACTGAGCCTCGACAATTTATCATCACTGGATATAGAACAAAACTCATATGTTATACAATTCCCACTAACATTGCAATCATGGGAATATGAATAGACCATACATTATAGGTTTGTCGAGATTAAATGTAAGCATTCGAGGCACAAGAAGCCAGAATGACCAAAACATTTGTTCCTTTTAATAGAGCAAGTTAACATAAGCATCAAACCATAAATTCTAGGATGACCAAATGTTGCTTGCATGATAGGCACACCAAACACACAAGATATCCATCCTATGCTAAGTATTCAGTAAGTATTCTGTTCGCAATGACCCTTGCATTCTTAACCTGAGACATAAATGTGATAGGTATACTCGTATTGACCTGTACATTCACTGAAGAGGACGAGTATCAATATATACTGTAGCATGAAGAGTTCACTCCAACAGACAAGGAGAAATACAAATGTTATTGATGTACTCGTATAAAAGGAGTCAAGGTACACCCAGCCATCCAATGCGAGATGGAGGCACTTATAGTGGACACCCCTTTTATAGGAATATGTCAACTAATTGGAACTAAACCAAAAGCATAAAGTGAAGAAAAGATCATGCCCCCAGTCATTACTTGTCTAATAAAAAATGACATCATCAAGCTGCTCGAAGGGACATGACAAAGAAAAAAAAGAAAAAGCTTAGTATATCCAAAAAAGTATGTCATTTCGAAACTATTATTTTTCATGGGATTGATGTCAAGTGTTAGTGTACAGAACATGTTTGAAAGAAATCTCTTTAGTAGGGTGATAATAGTAGGCAAACACAGTCAGAATAACTGGTGACTAAGGTCAAAGAGGAAACTTCAAGATGAAGAACCTAAAGAGGACTGAGTGACAGTAGACAGACATAGCTAGAACAACTGGTGACTGACACAAGAGAGATCTTCCATAAAGGAATCTAGAGATGTGACCCAAGCAATAGTAGGTAGACACAGTTGAAACAATTGGTGACTATTGTGAATGAGATTCTATGAGGAGAATCTTGAAAATGAGAGACACTAGCAATAGTAAGAAAATGTAGTGAGGAACACTAGTGACTGTCACGAAGGAGATTTTATGAGGAGAACCTCAAAAATAGTGACACTGGTGACAATAGGCAGACGCAGTGAGGACCACTGGTGACTATTGTGAAGGAGATTCAATGAGGAGAATCTCAAAAATAGTTGCACTAGCAACAATAGGCAGACGCAATGAGGACCACTAGTGACTTTCACGAAGGAGATTCTATGAGAAAAATTTCAAAAATAGTGACACTAGCGACAGTAGGCAGACGCAGTGAGGACCATTGGTGACTATCGTGAAGGAGATTCTATGAGGAGAATCTTGAAAGGAGTGACACTAAAGGGGAATGCTCCTAAGCTATGACAAGACTCAATCCATGGATACATGAGTAGAAAGCAGGAAAAATAGGAGAGTGGAAGCATGAAAGTGGCTATACAGAATAGCCAGAAGATGTGCTACAAGATGGAGCATTGGGAACAAGAGGCAACTATTTACCAAGTTTTCACCTTCTTGGTAGGATTTTCCTTTTTTTGCTACCATGATGCCTATTTCTAGGTTTTTACCAATGGCACTTTTTTTTTTCCCAAAATTTTTGGTATTTTTCTCTTTTTGATTTTTTTGTATTTTTGAGATTTTTCACTTTTTTTGGTGTTACCAAGGTGCCTATTGCTAGATTTTCACTAGGGTAACAATTTTTTTCAGGACTTTTTCTAATTTTTATGATTTTTTTAGGACATATAGATATATACAAAGAGCTACTACTATTAGATCAACTATAAAATCACTTTAGGTGGAGAGAGTTGACAGGTTCTTTGAGCACTTCTCCTTTGGTTGTGAAACGCTAGTAAGTGCCAGATCCATATACTGTAGTAATGATGTAAGGGCTGAGCTAGTTTGGTTCAAACTTTCCCTTTTGGACTCACTATTGTTGATTCTTAGGATTCTGTCTAAGGATGAGATCACCTAGTTGGAAGTCATATGGCTTGACCCTTCGATTGTAGCTTCTTGACATTCATTGTTGATATGCTCACAAATGATCGAATGCCACTTATTGACATTCATCCAGTAACACAAGCTCTTGAAGCTAAGCTATCCTGTAGTCATCATCAGTAATAAGGACCTTCATAGAGATTCTCAAGGTAGGAATCTCAACCTCTATTGGAAGCACAACATCCACTCCATACACTAAAGTAAAGGGAGTCATGCCTATTGGAGTTCTAATGCTTGTCCTATATGCCCATAGGGCTAGATTGATCTGGAGATGCTAGTCTCTCCCTAATTTGCTGACTAGGTGATGAAGAATTTTGAGGATCACCTTATTGGATGCCTCAGCCTGGCCATTACCCTAGGGGTAATAAATGGAAGACCAATGTTGTGTGATTTTGAATTTCTTGCATAGTTCCTTGAGGTCTTTGTTCTTGAATTGTCCTGCATTGTTAATAATGATTAAGGATGGTACACCATATCTACAGATGATGTAGTTTGTGATAAAAAGCACTACAATTTTTCCATCAGAAATTGTGAGAGGTACTGCCTCTACCCACTTTGTGAGGTAATCTTTATCTATGACAATGAACTTATGTCCATTAGAGGAGGTTGGGTGGATCTGTCCCACCAAGTCAAAGGCCCATTGTTGAAAAAACCATGTTGTAGTAGAGGGAATCAACTCTCAAGCTGGAGCATGGATTAGATTCCCATGTAGCTAACACTGCTTGTAGGATCCAACATACTTGATAGCTTCTTGCTCCATTTTAGGCCAATAGTAACCAGCTCTAAGGAGTTTGCGAGCTAGTGTTAGGCCATTAAAGTGAGATTCGCAAATACCCTCATGAACATCAATTAGTGCATGTTTGGACTCTTCACATTCTAAAAACCTAAGGATTGTTCCATCGAGACCTCTCCTATATAGATCATTAGCAATAATGACATAATGTGAAGCATTATAGATTAGGTAACATTTCTCATTCCGGGTTAGACCTTCTGGAATGATTTGATTATGGAGATAGGAATAAATGTGATGGTAGTGGGATGATTCTTGTCCAACAATAGAATAGATCATCCTAGAATCAGGGGTTTCATAGGCTGGGTAGTGTAATGCTTCCACCAAGAATTCATGTCAGAGGTCATTTTTAGGCCTCTGTAGCAGGGAGGCCAAAGTAGCCATGGCATCAGCCACTTTATTATTTGCCCATGAAACTTACTGGAAGGTGATGTGAGAAAAATACTTCTTTAAGTCATCAACCATGCACTTGTAAGGAATTAGTTTCTCATCCTTTATTTGGTACACATCATTAACCTAGTTGATGACAAGCTAAGAGTCACCAAAGATGTCTAACTAATCCACTCTTCATTTGGCTACAATTTTCATGCCATTGATCAAAGCCTCGCATTCAACAATGTTGTTTATACAAGGAAACATAATCTTGTACACTTTGGGAAATGAGTATCTTTGTGGTGTAATAAGGAGTAATCCAGCACCTGATCCTTGTTGTGTGAAGGACCCATTGAAGACCATAACCCATGTGTGGTGCATGAGTGTCAAAATTGACTCATTTGGGAAATCAATGTTCATTGGTAGAAGACTTTTTATGGCTATATCAACCAGCTAATCTAAAATTGCCTACCCCTTGATAGCCTTGCGTTCAATGTATTGAATGTCAAACTCATTGAGTATCATAACCCATTTGGCTAATCTTCCTATGATAGTTGCCTTGCTGAGCAAGTACTTTAGTGTATCTATTTTAGCCATGAGCTGGGTAGTGTGGGTAAGCATGTAGTGTCTCAACTTTTGGGAAGTAAGGACAACTACTAAGAAAGCTTTCTCAATAATGCTATAGTTCTTCTCATAAGAGATCAATGTTAGGCTCAAGTAATAAATAGCCATTTCTTTGTTGTCATTGTCTTCCTGAGCCAATAGGATTCCTAGAGACATTTTAGTTGCTGAAATGTATAAAAGCAAAGGCTTCCCATGGATAGGAGGCATTAGTATTGGCAGATTGATAAGATATTGTTTGATCTATGTTAAGCTTTTCTCACAATCCTGGCTCCAATTAAATTTTACACTTTTATGTAAGGTCTTTGTGAATGGTTGTGATCTATCTGCCAATTGTGAGATAAACCTATGAATAGATTGGGGCCTTCCTTGTAGCCCTCTCATCTGACTGATGTTCTGAGGTGGTGGCATGTCCATTATTGCTTGTACTTTCTTAGGATCTACCTCAATTCCTTTTGCAAAAATGATGTATCCCAAAAACTTTCCCGATGTGACACCAAATGCACATTTCTTAGGATTGAGTCAAAGACTGAATTTTTTTATATGATCTAATATGGGCCCCAAATCTTTCATATGAGTATTGTGTTTAGCACTTTTGACCAAGGTATCATCAACGTAGTCTTCCATGGTCATATGCATCATATCATGGAAAATTGTAGTAACAACTTGCTGATATGTAGCACCGACTTTCTTCAAGCCAAATGGCATTACATTCCAACAAAAGGTTCCCCATGCACATGTGAAAGCCATTTTCTCCTAGTCTTCTAGCATAATTTTTATCTAATTGTATCCAAAAAAACCATCCATAAGTGATTACATCTCATAGCCAGCCATCATGTCAATGATCATATCAATATTAGGGATTAGAAAGTCATCTTTAGGACATGCCAAGTTAAGATCATGAAAGTCAGTACAAACCCTGATAGATTTATCGTGCTTGGAAACTAGAATAGTATTGGATATCCATTCAACATAATCAATTGCATAGATGAAACTAGCTTTTAGAAGTTTCTCTAGTTCTACTTTGATGAGCAATGCAATGTGAGGATGCATTTTCTAAAGCTTCTATTTAACTGTTTTGATGCCTGGTGTTATGGACAAGTGATGCTTGATAAGATCAGGATCCAGTCTTGGCATGTCAGAGTATTTTCAAGCAAAATTTATTTTCTTTTCTTTGAAAAAGACAATGAATTCTTCCTTTTCTTTTGGTGACAGCGACTATGCTAGATGTATCATATGAGAATGTTCTTTTGTGCCCAGATTAATTGGCTGCATTGGCTCTATTAACACTAACAATCTCTCTTGAAAGTGACTAGGAAGTGCATCAAATATCTCATCCATGGGTGCCTTAGAGAGGTTTTCACCCTTGGATATGTCTTTTGTTTTTACTTTTTTGGGTTTCGACACTGCCACAACATGGTTTTCACCATCAAACCTTTTTCATTTTTCCTTTTTAATTGTATGATTGAGATATTTGATGTCAGCCTCAGTCATATTGACACTCTACTCATTGGTGGAAGATGTTATAGGTTAGATAGTGTTTAGGTAATAGGTGAGAGCATAATCATTCTAGAATGTGGGGACTTCACTAGATGCATTAGGGTTCTAGTCTGTAAGCTCAGGATGTGTGAGTGAGAGAGTAGTGGCTAGTTCAATTACATTCATAGTATAGTCATTAAGTGCTTGGACCAGCAATTTGAGACCTATAGTGACCTCGTCCATAGGTGTGTTTAAATGCCTCTAAGCATGAACGTCAGTAATTGTGACTCTAGGACACTAGTTGGATTAGACCCATGTGACATAACCCTAGACATTTCACCCACTTTGATTTGGTTTTCATAGACATGTACTTGGTCAATGTCTTTATAAGTAGTCACTTCTAAATGAGAGTCAACCTCATATTCTTTAGAATTAGTGCTGCATGGCAAGAGACTATAGAACTCCCCAACAATGATAGAGACATACTCGCCTTCATCCTTTGGGTTCTTACACAAATACTCAATATGGAATGATTAACTAGATTCTCCCTTTTCTGAATAATATTTGAGTTGCTTAGTATTGTCCTTAGAAGAGTCACTAGTATTATCCATAGTGCTAACACGTGGCACAAAGTCATCTAGCTCAATGAAGAATTTAGGGAGATCACAAGGAATAGGATGAGGATAGGAATCCTCATCATTAGATTCTTCCTCTTGAGTATCTAACTCAGCTTGTGACTTGTTTCCAGATGAACTCTCAGGTGTTGGTATGAATTTATTTGGTCCCAAATGGAAAGGAACCTTCTTAAATCCTAGGCTAGTTGTATCACTATTGCTTCAAGCTGTTGCTTTGATAGGATCAATTAGGCCATTGTTATTGCACCCAATAGGGCTAGTTCCTTTGTAACCAAAATGCTTCATAAGCCTAAGACCAGGCCCATATTTTTGAGGAGTGATTTCTCAAGCTTGCTCTATTAAGTCTACTAGGGCCTCTTCCCTATAAAGCCATGCTGCAAAGACTCTATTTTCTCTTTCATCTTCTAAGGACACTGTAGCCTTAACAAAAGTGCCATTATACTTGATCTGATGTGTTAGTACAAATGGCTTCTTTGCAAGTTTGAATGACTGCTCGATTTGTTTCAGCTTATTGTCATGATAATCAATGGATTCACAGTTAGCAGGGACAAAAGTTTCAAGAACCTTGAAAATATTGCAAGTATAGCTTGTAGTAGTAGGAATAGTAACTTTGGAGCCATGAAATGGGAACTTGATGCATTGGTGGTATGTGGATGGCACAACGCACATCTCATGTATCTATGGCCATCCTAACATAATGTTGTGAGCTAAAGGAATGTAAAGCACCTGATAGGAGACATCCCTTTCTATAGGACTGAGGAAAATGGGTAAAATCATGACACCTAGAGACTTTCATTCCACTTCATTATACACTTTGATAGTGATCTTACATCGAGGATCAATAGAGTCCTCAAAATAATTCAATTGTTTGAGGAGAGCACTAGAGACAATATTTAGGCCAACATTATTATCAATGAGTACCCAATGAACATGTGTTTGATGGATCATAACCTTGATGTGTAGTAGTTGATTGTGTGGGTGACTCAGCAAGTTATCATCCTCCTCAGAGAAGGTCATAAGATAAGGTGAGGTCAGGTGACCTACCATGGATTGAAATCACTCAAAATCAAAATCTTGAGGAACATTTTCCTTAGCAAGGGCTTTTTCCAGAATCTTCCTATGAGCAAGCAAGATTTTAAGTAGCTCAAAGATGAAAATCTAAGCATTAGTTCATTTCAATTGATTGAGAACACTATAAGTGGTTGTCGTCAAGTTTGTTGTGGGTTTTGCACCTTTGCCAGATGGACCAACAAAGGCTTTGTCTTTGTGTTGTTCAAGATCGAAAGTAGGAGGTACAGGGCCTTTGAGCACCAAATTGGTGTGAGAGCAAGTGAGAGAATTAGCACATTGTTGTGAGGGTGTATTATCCATTGTGTTGAGAGTGGGTCCCCTCAAGACAAATTGTGTCTTGGGTTTGTCATTATCTTGTTTGCCCTTAATGGTAATAATGTTGCAGTATTCAGAATCCATAGGTTCAACCATGTTGATCACATTGTCATCATTGGAATATGCATAGTTGATTTTATTGTTGGGTTGTGGTTTCAAAGTCTCTCCTTTTTCATAAGCTACGAAAGGTTCTTTGAACGCCTTTTGATCCAAGTTTTTTTTATGTCCATCTACCACAAGATCACCAACATCAATCATGTCTTAGACTTTATGGCACAAGTTTATGTAGCTGCTAGTTTTGTGTCCTTTATTTTGGTGGTACTCATAGAATGAGGTTTCATTCCACCATGGTGGACATGGTTGTGGATCATAGGGATGAGGATTTTCCATTGGTGAAATAAGCTTATGTTGTAGCAATGTTTTGTAAACCACATCCAAAGGTTCTCCCAAGGGTGTATACTCTTGCTTAGGGCATGTGGCCCATGAGTTTCTTGGTTTTTTCCTATTTGTTTTGTTTTAGGAGGAGGTTTCTCAGTGTTTTTGGCTGCTTTGAGATCATCTATGAGATTAAATGCCG
Organism: Cupressus sempervirens; assembly: GCA_028749045.1. NCBI lineage: Eukaryota > Viridiplantae > Streptophyta > Pinopsida > Cupressales > Cupressaceae > Cupressus > Cupressus sempervirens. The sequence goes on from CM053787.1 coordinate 460,295,901, forward strand.
CTTTAACAGGTTTGGGGTGACATTGTCAACAACTCCATCATGTACGATTTCTCGATTCTTATTGACAGGTTTAGTTTTATCCCTATTGGAAGTGGACCTTTATTTTATGTCCCTTTGAAGAGTGAGTTCACCTTTCTTGATCATAAATTCCTTGATACAAATAGCCTATGTGATCATGTCTTCAAAGGTACGTGGACCTCAAAGTTGGACTCTATATTCGAAATCAGGTAGGAGGTTATCAGTGAAAATGTCAAGCTTCTCTATTTCTAGAATTTTGCAAGAATACTTAGTGTAGAGTTGTCTCCACCATTGGAGGAATGTGAGAAAAGGTTCTCCAACTTTCTATTTAAGGTTGCACAAATCTTGAATGTTGACAGGATGTTGAATGTTATGAGAATACTATTGAACAAATAAGTTTTATGAGAATACTGCTGAACAAATAAGTTAGCAGATTAGGGTTTTCTGTATCTGACAATTAAGTCAAGTACCAACAATAAGAATAAGAATTTCCTATTGAAATAGGACTTTTGCAATTATCAGGATAGACTAGAATTGGTATCATGGCAATTAGCCAATTTTGGGGTATTACGCTAACTATCCTTCAAGTTCGCTCACACTTTCCTTCTTAATTAATCAATACACTTGCATACTCACTCATACATTAGAATCACAACTTGACCTTATATTTATACCATCCAGATTATCAAGTTGGCTTAATAAAAAATTACAATGACCAATAATCATTAACACAGTAGGCTAGAATCAATACTTAAACTTCATAACCCAAATCAACAAAATCCTTCATTGGTCGACCCAACTCGATAAACACTGGTCCTGACATGATTTCATGTATTAACCAATAGATGCTTGGTTAACACTACAAACTTGCTAAATCTTTTAGAAACTAAGTGAACTCAGTGAACACTAACTCTGACCATCTTTCCTTTGTTAACCATGAGAGCTTGATTAATATTGCTTCCTAATAGAATTTCCTTCGATGCTCGAGTGAGCTCGGTAGACACTATTTTTGTAGAGTAATCTCTAGGAATGCTTGGTAGACATGAAAAACTATCTTTCTGACCAAGTGAGCTTGGTAAGCATAGACTAATAACTGATATGACATTTGTGTAGCATCAAAGACAACACACAATTAGAAAATTGTTTCCAACATGTAGTTATTCTTTCCTATGTGTGTTATGTTTTTGAATGTGTGTTCATGGAATGTAATTGAGCCAAAGGTTTATTGCATTATTTCTAGTTGTGTGATCTTTTAATTTTGGTGTTTGCTACCATTTTTACAAATTTTGCTGACATATCTAGTTCAAGAATCTAGATCACCTATTTTGTTCCAACATAACTTTTTCTCACACGAGCACACTTTCTGTGGCCTTGTGATTTGATGAAAAGTGAAACATCTTATGGTTACTAAATTCCCATCAATAATTGCATTAGTAGAATTTAGGAAGCGCTACTCCTACTTTCATTTTTTATCCACCAATTTTTTCAAAGGCTTAACTTGTAGACATGTTGTTTCTATAGCTTATGTGTGCTAGTATTTTATTTTCATGTTATTTGTTTAAACCTCTTATCACTCTACCTTCATTTTTTTCTTTACTAACCCCTGGTTAAATTAGGAATTCATATTAGTTGCATTGTTAGATTGCATTCATGACAACTCTGTCATTTTACATGATGCTTAATGGTAGGAATCCTTTCAAACTCCTCTATAGAAAAGTCAATATTGAGGATCAACTCCAAGGTTCTAAGTGATCTTGCGACCTACTAGAATGTGCTCAATTGAAGATAAATGTGAATGTTAATAAGGAGGCTTCTATTGGTTCCAAAAACTTTGGATAAGATGTAAAATCTATTTTTTGCTTCAAAAGAATAAAACACACAAAAAGAAATATGTTTTTGTATTTTTCTATTTTATTATGAATGTAATCTAACAATGTAACTAATATGAATTCCTAATTTAACTAGGGGTTAGTAGAGAAAATAAAAAAGGTAGGGTGATACGAGGTTAAAACAAATAACATGAAAATAAAATCCTAACGGACATAACCTACGGAAACAACACATCTGTGAGTTAAGCCTTTGAAGAAATCATAACCAATGAAAGTAGGAGAAATGCTTCCTCAATTCTACTGATGCAATCATCGATGGGAATTTAGCAACCAAAGATGTTTCACTTTTCATCAAATCACAAGGCCACAAAAAGTACACTCATGTGACACAAAAAGTTATGTAGGAACAAAATGGGTGATCTCTTTTTGAATTAGATATGTCAATAGAATTTGTAAAACTCATAGCAAACGCTAGAATTAAAAGATTGCACAACTAGAAATAATGCAATAAACCTTTGGCTCAATTATATTCCATGAACACACATCCACAAAATATAACACACTTAGGCAAGAATCACTACACTCCAAATGTGAGCTTCAAAATTGCATATTATTGCAAAATAATAGTGGCCTTGATTATATATTACAATCCCATATTTATAAGAAATCATCTCCTCAATTTGTGTTGAGAGGGAGAGATATATTTATACAATCATATGCTTTCTAAATTAATAAAACAAACTAATTATGTACAAACTGACTCTCTAACTGATGCTTCATAGGACTCCATCCATTTTTATATCATTAAATAGATGCATGAGCCTTTACATGTCATAAAACAAATAAATCATGAGAGAATAAGAAAAAGAGAGCTTTTAGTTGATGTAGAAGTGTTTGGAAGTGCCAAAAATAGAATCTCCATGTTTACCAAGTGTCTGTAGGAGTTAAACTACTATCAAAATGTGTTTTTGATGCATGAAAAGTTCTAATTTTGGAACTAGTAGTTAACTATTGGTGCACCTTTGACTTCTTCAAAAATCTTCCAAGACACTATTGCAAAAAGCACACTAACGCACCTAAATTTCTTGAAAAATCTGAAAATTTTTAGAACTTGTAAAAAGTGCAAAATTTTGTAGTTTTGGAAATTTTTTCCTTCTATTCCAAAATTTTAAGAGGCCCTGCTTCTAGCACCACTTATATTAAGCATCATGCAAAACAACAACTCAACAAAATTAGTGCTAGAAGGAGGGCCTCCTAAACTTTTAGAATAGAAGATTTTTTTTGTTAAAACTACAAAATTCTACACTTTTTACAAGTTCTAAATTTCTTTGAGTTTTCAAGAAATTTAGGTGTGGTACTACGTAGGTGCACTAGGTGCGCCTAGTATGCTACTCTGCTAGTGCACTAAATCCTAAGGTGTGCCTCATTTTGTGAGAAAGTTTACTTCTGCAGAGGTGTACTTTTTCTAGAGTTGATGCAAGCTAGAGGATTTTGATCTAGAATCCCCATTTTAGTGATCTTTAAGATCTTTGCCAAGTGTACACAAGTTCCTCAAGCTTAACCATGTTTTTAATCCCCACAGTAACAAAGGAATGCATCAAATTCAACCACTTCCATTTAACATTTCATCATCTTCTTCAGCTCTACCTCCACAACAACCACCTAGTGGACCACCAAATATTCCAATAGTTCCACTTCTACAACAACCACCCCTAGGTCCACCAAACCCTCTGATGGCATTTTTTGAAATTCTATAGACTCACCTATCAACTTGACAAGTGTACTCAATGATCTTCCAAAGAATCCTAAATTTTTTTTCCTAAGGTTCATCTATGGAGAGACACAAACTACTAAAGATCATGTCAAGGTATTCAAGAAAATTTGCAATTGAAAGAAGATCTCTAACAAAAATGTGGTTCTTCACTTATTCCCCTACTCTTTGGGGGAAGTTTCCTTTAATTGGTATGTTAATCTACCACCTGGATGTATTGGAGATTGGGCTACTTTCAAAAAATTGTTCTTGGAACAATTAAAAAAATTCATCAATCTAGCTGTGATACATCAACAATTTATATCAATAAAAAAGGATCCAACTGAGATAGTTTCATGCTTCAACCATCACTTTCATATGGCATACTGAAAATTGGAAATGACATACACTATACTAGTTGAGGCTACTATTCAGATTTATCTAAACACTATGGACCATCTCACTGCTATTTTTTTGAGAAGACTTCCAACAACGGATATCAACACATTATATAAAGTCTTCGTAGAAGTGATTACCTTCACAAAGAAAGCCAATCCTAATGGAGGAGGATTGATGCTTCCAACTCAAGCTATTATAACAATGCCAACATACCTTGTCAGAGCACTTGTGATGCCTAGCCAATTCATACCTATGAATCTAGTTCCATTACAGCAGGCACCTACTCCACAAAATCTAGTTTTGACATATCTAGGGTATGAACCTCCTAAAGTTGCCTTCTTCAAACAAAAGGCAATAGTTTCCACTGAAATAGACAGCAATTTTTCCTTTGAGTTTGGTCAAATGAAGAAGACCATGTCACAAATGAACAATAAGCTGATTTTCTTAAGATTGTCACAAGGATAGAATAACAACTTTCAAAGAAATAGTACTAGTTCATACAACAAAAAGAATTACAATCAAAATTACAATAGGAATTTTAGTGGAAACAACAATACAAGAAACAATGCTGGAGGAAACAACTTCAATCCTCCTAATCATACCAATGGCTTCCAAAGATAGAATAGATAGTGGAACACTCATCCAAATAATAGAAGTAATCTTGTGGATAACAATAATAACAATATTCAATATACCGATATCAATCAATATGATGATGGTCAAAATGCATCCAACAATGATGGTTCATACTATAGTGGAAATCAAGACATGATTCAAAATCCACAAGCAAATGAAAATGTCCCTTTTATGTAGTTTAATGCTATGCTACTAGACTCTTATGATTCTACATAGAATGCATAGGTAGAACAACTAGACAATGAAGAATTTTCATTTCCATATAGCAAAGAACTAGACATTCAACTTGAAGAGATGTTTTCTTTTTTCAATGACAATCAAAATACATACAATCTAAAAAGTAGAAAAGAACTTATGATAGATGGAATTCCTCTATGACTACAATCAACTCCTCTCAATTTGAGAGAAAGTAAGAATTTGACACCAATTAGGCCCCTATATGGAGGACAACATAATTATAATCAAGAAAGTGTACCAACAATCTTGAAAAATCTAGCTTGGTCTACTAAGAAATATAATGTGGAAGATTTTAAATGAACAAAAGCCAACATGTCTATGTTCAACATGCTGAAAAATTATCGCCAATAATGAGAAGCACTCATCAAAACTTTGGATCATACAAAGGTACCCCATAATAAAAATATTGTACCTCAAGAGATAGTATCTCACAAGTTAATGCTTCGGAGGCAATGCCAACTATGTTTAAAGACAAGGTTGAGGTGCCCTCATTTTTGCTTAGCATCGGGATATATGGGAATAATCTCCATGATTTCTTAATTGATTCAAGAGCCTCATTTAATGTAATGCCACTATCAATTGCACAAAGGCTAGGAGTCAATCCCCAACTTTCCAATCGAATAGTAATATAGTTGGATAAAATAGAGGTGAAAGTCATCGGTGTGTTGAAAGATGTTTGGATATAGTTCATAGTTGACCCTAGAATTCAACATGTCATTGATATACATGTGGTCAATATTCTAGAAACATATGGATTACTCCTAAGTAGAGAATGGACAAAATGCCTAAGAGGGTGGTTTTCTATAGATTTTTCTTAGTTATGGTTACCATGGAAAGGGTTGAAAAAACAAATCAAGGTAGATGCAAAACCAAAGTTAAAAAAATTATTATAGAATATAATGCTTCGAATGAAGTAGCACTCTTACAATCGGTGATGGATTTTTCAACCAAAATATTAGATGATCAAAACAAAAAGTCTAATATTTCAATCCAAAAGTAGGAGGTCATAACATAGTTCGTAGACAAAATGGTGGCTAATTTACAATGTTTAGGAGAACAAGTTGACCCCAGTATTTTACTCCTCCCAAGATTTTTTTGATTATATAAAGCTAGCTATTTAGAGTTTGAATGCTCATTGTGTCAAGAAGTAGTTGCTAAAGTATTAATGCAAATGATGGGAGTAAAGAATGGTAACATCCTAAAAGATGAACCCATGAGAAATCAAAGTTCTCTAAAAAAATTTGAATCTGTTGAAAAGGTTGAAGAGGAAATCGAAGATCTAATGCATCATATAGTGACAGCTCTTTAGATGGTGGAGGTTTGTCTTCTCCTCCACTAAGAATGATCAAAATTCAAAGAAGAAGACAATATATAAAAGGTCAAGGATGGACTTCATTGGTCATTGATCCAAAACCCAAAGTGGATGAAATTAAGGAATTGATAGGGGAAATTCAAGAAAAACAAGAAAAACATACACTCCTAGTATCAAAGAATAATAACGAAAAATCACTAAGTCCACCCTGTGAAGTGAAAGAGAAGCTGATGAAAAATAAGCATAAAGTTAGAAAGCCCAAGGAATATCTAATATGGACACTTCACTTCGATGGTTCCAAATATAAATTAGGATCCAACATAGGTATTGAGTTGGTCAACCCAAGAGGTAAGTCTTTCTATGTTGAATATCGATTGTAATTTAGATGTACTAATAATGTGGTAGAGTATGAAGCATTGATCTAAGGACTTCTTTTCACATTGGAGAAAGGGATTACAACTCTCATAGTTGAAGGAGATTCTCATTTAGTGATAAGACAAGTGAAATCATTATACTCCTAAAATGATAAGAGGTTACTTGCTTATAGGAAAAGAGTATGGGATTTAATGGATGATTTTGAAGCTTTGAACATAAAGTCCATTTCAAGAAGGAAAAACATGGTAGTAGACGCTCTCACTATTTTAGCTAGTGCATTAAAACCAGTCAAGATAACAAAATTAAAAAGATTTTCAATTGAATTGGTTGCTGCTCCATCTATTCCAAACAATATTAAAAAATTCAAAGTCTTTTAGGATGACCAACATATACTAGAAATTATCATGTGCAATGGTCACTTTAAAGGGCAAGAAATTGATGAAACTTGAGATGAAAAACCTAAGGATGATGCACTCAAAGATGAAGATGGGATCCTGAACTTAAAAACCAATACTGTTCCTAAGGGGATGGTTGAATTGGAATGAATTTTTGATCATAATGAATCAGTAATTAATAGAAGAACAGTCAAAGAAAAGGGAATCGAGGAATGTGATTCATACAACTTAGGTACTGATGATGATCCTTGAATGGTAAGGATTGAGAAAGCATGCAATACACAAGAAAGGGAAGACATGCTTAAATTATTTTCAAAGTGTAAGGATGTTATTTCTTGGAGCTATGAAGAGCTAAAAACATACGATCCTGAGATTATTACACTTGACATTCCATTGAAACTAGATGCAAAGCCTTTCCGTCAAAGGAAAATACCTATTAATCCTATCATTGAACCACTAATAATGAAGGAAGTTAAGAAGTTACTTGATTCCAAGATCATCTTCCCTATTCACCATTCTACATGGGTGGCTAATTTGGTTCCTATATGGAAAAAGATAGGAGAGATTTGTCTCTGCATGGATTTCTATAACTTGAACCTTGCATCTCAAAAGGACAATTATCCTTTACCTTCACTAGATGAGGTTTTGTAAATTGTAAATGGTTCAAATATGATGTCTTTCTTGCATGGATATTCAGGATATAATCAAGTGATGGTTGATGAAGAAGATAGGCTAAAGATGACCTTCACAACTAAATGGCGAACTTTCACCTATGGAAGAATGCCTTTTGGGCTAATTAATGTAAGGGCTACATTTCAACAAGATATGGATGAAGCATTTAATGGATTGATAAACAAGTGTATGGTCATCTACATGGATGACTTAATTGTCTTTTCAAAGGATCAAAGCACTCATATTGCTGATTTAAGACAAGTATTCAACAGATGTCATAAATATGGCATATCCCTCAATCCTAAGAAATGTTCGTTTGGGGTTACTAAAGGAAAGCTCCTAGGTCATATTATCTCTAGAGAAGGAATCTCTATTGATCCTTATAGAATTGAAGCTATTCTAAAATTTTCACCTCCTCATAGTCGAAAAGAACTTAAGTCTTTCTTTGGTAAGATAAATTTTGTGCGAAAATTCATAAGCAGATTTGCAAAGATTGTCCATCCCCTTAATGATTTACTCAAAAAGGGAGCTAAAACAAAATGGGTTCTAGAGATCAAGCAATCATTCAAGGATATTAAAGTGGCCATTTCCATGGCTCTAGTAATAGTAAGTTTGGACTATGGACTACCTTTCAAAATATACTCTTTTGCTTTAGAACATTCATGTGCTAGGATTCTAACCCAGAAAAAGGAAAAGGAAGATGAAAGGCCTATTGCTTTTATGAGTTTTCCTTTGAAAAATGTTGAGTTAAATTATTCCAACCTTGATAGATAAATTTTTTCTTTGATCAAGGTGGTGAAGAAGTTCCATCATTATATACTAAGAAGGAAGGTATATGTGATTGTACCTGATCCAATAGTCAAGACATTATTGATGTAGAATGAACTTGGTAAAAGATGAGGGAAATGGATGGAAATACTTCAAGAATTTGATCTAGAGATCCAATCCATGAGGTTAGGTAGAGCTCAAGGATTATCAAAAATGATAGCAGATAACCAAATTTAAGATAAAAGAAGTTTAGATTTGACATTGAAATAGATATGGAAGATCAGAAGAAGATGGTAGTATCTCAAGTTGATATTGATCAGGGTGTAATAATAGATGTATGGTACCAGGATATTGTGTAGTATCTTTTACAAAATTACTATCCCAATTGGATGAATAGTTCACAATGTAGGGGACTCAAAATGAAGTGTGAATGCTACATCTCGTATGATAGAAAGTTATACAAAAGGAATTATGAAGGAATTTTCCTAAAGTGCTTTGGGCAAGAGGAAGTAAAAGAAGTTCTGGAAAAATTTCATGATAAATATGGTTCAAGGCATGGTTCGACAGAAGTGATTGCTCATATGATTTTAAGATCTAATTATTTTTGGCCCACAATATTCAAGGATACTTTCAAGCATGAGCATACTTTTCATATTTTTCAGACTAGTGCTAATAGAGAAAGGCAATTGAAAATACCATTATAACTGGTATTTGAGATATGCCCCTTCACAAAGTGGGGATTGGATTTTATTTGTCCAGTCAATCCACCATTGTCAACTGGACACACTTTTATTCTCATAGCCACTAATTGTTGTACATGATGGATAGAAGCAAATACATTGAGAAATTGTACAGCTAAGGTGGTAATAGACTTCTTGGAAGAACACATTGTTACTAGATTAAGCATGCCATTCACCCTAGTGTGTGATAATAGATTAGCTTTTGCATCAGTATTCTTTACTTAATGGGCATTGGAAAATCAGGTTATTATCAAGTTCTCTTCAAATTATTACCCATAAGGAAATGGGGTAGCTAAATCTACAAACAAGAACTTGATCATAGTAATAAGATGTTTGTTGAAGGAGAATCCTAAAGATTGGCATACACAACTCAAATATGCTCTATGGAAAGATCGAGTAAGGGTCAAGAATTCTTTAAGGACATCTCCATATTTACTTTTTTATAGACAAGAACTAGTATTCCTACTCAACCTTAGGATTCCTATTTTGAAATTCATGAGTGGATATGCTGAAGATGCTGATAGAGTAAAAATCAAATTGATTAATCTTTTAGAGATGGATGAAAAATGGATAGCTACTTTGGAACACATGGAAAACATCAAGCTATCATCAAGAGGTGGTTCAACAAGAAGGCCACGATAAAAGTCTTCTAAATATCTGACCTTGTTCTACTTTGGGATAAGGAAAAAGAAAAGCTGGGCAGCCACACTAAGTTTCAACGATTGTGGATTAGTCCCTATCAAATTGTGGAAATTCTCAGAGAAAATACTTTTAGGCTCAATTCCTTTTAGGGTGAATTAGTTCCATTTCTAGTCAATAGGAACTTTTTGAAACATTACTTTGAAACCTAGAAGAAACCAAAGAATAAAAAGGTTTTTAGATAGATTTCATTCCACCACGTGTGTTTATTTTCTACAAGTATATTTCTTTTTAGTTGTGTGTTTTCTTTTTAGTTGCGTGTTTGCCACATGTTTTCTTTCAAAGTTACATCAGTCTAGGGGTAGGTGCACTTGAGATTTTATCTTGACATATCTTACTAACTACTCTTTTGGTTCCAATTTCAGGAAGTGATATTTCTTTGTCAAAACATTTTGACAATTTTTTGTTTTATACCAACTGAGGAATGGATGTTACTTGCAGTAGTAGGAGACTTTCAATCTTAAATTTAGGATTGTAGATCAACAAGTTCTCAACACTTTAAAAATTTAAAGATTGATTGTCTCAGGTGTTTCCAAATTAAGGTTGAAGATAGCAAGGAACAATCCAAACCTTAGTGGTTCAAATAAAAGGGTCTTCTCAAAAGAATTTCTAAGATCATTGTTTGGAATGAGAGTTTCAAAAAGGTTCTTAAAAGAGGAACACAAGGGATTTTTAAAAATGATCGAATCCAAGAAATGACACTGATGTCTTGGCCACATAGTCTAAGCATGGTTAGGATAAAAAATAAAATAAAAAAGAAAAGAATAGCGTTAAGAATGAAGGTTTCTAAGAGGTCAAAGAGGGGTAATCTTGTAAATGGATATGCACTCAAGATAAGCTATCCAGTACCAAATCATTGCTTCATCAAGGAATCAAATGGAAACATTATGAATTACATGAAGCAAGTATTCAAAGGATTCCCAAGAAATTAAAAAGAAACAACCTACCAAGAGCCCTCAAACTGATTCTCTCATCTAATCAGACAAATGATCAACAAGTAGCTTTCATGAATTTTTTTGACAAATGAGCCAGATGGGCTAGAAGATTGTTTCTAAGTTGTCAAATTTTTATGATAGGTTGCATTTTGAGATGTCAAAGGAAAGGAATACATGGAGCACACACTGAACTTTAAGCTCAAAGATTTTGAGGATTTTGACTACAAAGAGACTTGAAATATGCTTGGGATGTTCAAGATTCAGTTAGTATTTGACACATGTCAAATGAATGTTTTCTGATGAAGAAATGCCTTTTTCATTTCTTCCTTTTTTTGGGGCTATTAACTTCTATTAAGTTGTTGTTTTGCATGATTCTGAATGATAGGTATCCTTTCAAACTCCTTTCTTGAAAAGTCAATCTTGAGGATCAACTCTAATGTTCTAAGTGATCTTGCGACCTACTGGAATCTTCTCAATTGAAGATAAATGTGAATCTTCATGAAGAGGCCTTTGCTAGTTTTGATAACTTCAAATAAGATGTAAAATCTGTTTGTTGCTTTAAAAGAATAAAACACACAAAAAGAACTATGTTTTTTTTTTGTTTTTTTTGTTTTACGATGTATGCAATCTAATAATCCGACTAATATAAATTCCTAATTTAACTAGGGGTTAGTAAAGCAAATAATGAAGGTAGAGTGACAAGAGGTTTAAAAAAATAACATGAAAATAAAATCCTAATGGACATAAGCTATGGAAACAACGCATCTATGAGTTAAGCCTTTGAAGAAATCAATGGGTAACCAATGAAAGTAAGAGTAGGGCTTTGTCAATTCCACTGATGCAATCATCAATGGGAATTTAGAAACTATAAGATGTTTCATTTTTTATCAAATCACAAGGCCACAAAAAGTGCACTCATGCAAGACAAAAAGTTATGCAAGAATAAAATGGGTGATCTCTTCTCGAACTAGATACATTAGTAAAATTTGTAAAAACTATAGCAAACACTAGAATTAAAAGATCGCACAACCAAAAATAACACAATAAACCTTTGGCTCAATTACATTCCATGAATACACATTCATAAAACATAAAACACTTAGGCAAGAATCACTACACTCCAAATACGAGCACCAAAAGTGTATATTATTACAAAATAACAGTGGCCCTAATTACATATTGCAATCCTGTATTTATAAGAAATCATCTTCTCAATTTGTGTGGAGAGTGAGAGATATCTTTATGAAATCATATGCTTTCTAAATTAATATAACAAACTAATTATGTACAAACTGACTGTCTAATTGGTGCCTATTAGGACTCTCATTTTTATATCATTAATTGGATGCATGAGCCTTTACATGTCATAAAAAAAAATATCATGAGAGAATAAGAAAAAAAAACCCTTCAATTAATGTAGAAGTGTCTAGAAGTACCAAAAATAGAAGCTCCATCTTTACTAGGTGTCTGTAGGAATTAAACTACTGTCAAAATGTGTTGTTGATACATGTAAAGTTCTAATTTTGGAACTAGCAGTTAACTATTGGTGCACCTCTGACTTCTTCAAAATATTCTAAGACACCATTGCAAAAAGTGCACCAGTGCACTAGTGTAAATAGCACACCTAGTGCACTTGGTGTAGTAGCGCACCTACACACCTTAGAGACCAAAAAATGCAAAATTTTATCAAGTGTCAAAATTGAAATTCTAGCATCTTGATTTTGTTCCCCTTTATACCAAAGCTATGTCTAGGTACTTGCCCTTGAATCTAGTAAATCTAAGGCATTGTATTTATCCTTTAGCTTTTTCCTATAGTTATCCACCTCTATACAGGTTTCAACAAAATCCCCAAGTTTTGTATCAAGCTCTAATAAAGCTTCCTTTGTCCTAAGTGCTTGCTAGATATCTTCATCATTGGAAAATTCATCAAAAGTCTTCCAGAATATCTCAACTACTACCTCTACAAGTATTAATTTCTCCTGTGCATCATCCTCAAAAATGTCTAGACATGCATCACTATAATGTCTCTCAACTTCCAAAATTTTCTCTTGGGCTTGGTCCTTAAGCTTGTGGATCTCCACATGTAATGATTCCATTACTTTATTACTATCAACTATCTTCTCAATCCAATCATCTATTAGATCTAATTCCTTTATCGTATATACATCTATGAGAATCCAATACCTTTGGCCTTTGATCACCTTTAATGCTTATAGATCCTTTCCCCAGATATGCACCTCATCCATTAAGCCAAAATCTTGATTCAAAATTGCCAAGTATGCACCTCATCTATTAAGCCAAAATCTTGATTCAAAATTGCCACTAACTTATCTATATTATTCTACATAACATGAAATAACTTCATATTCCATTGGATAATTAGTACACCTTTCTCCTCAAAAATTTCTTGCCATTGTTGACAGGCATTCAAAAATGGGTCTAATTGCACTGCTCCCTTATCTCTCCTTTCAATGACAACTTTCAATGTTTCCTCAGGGTTAGCAGGATCCAAAGGGCAAATAACTTCACTCAAATTTCCTTTTAGGATTTCATTCTGGTGTTGAAGTGTTATCAACTTTGCCCCATCTTACTCTAAGCTTTTGAAAATTTCCTTCATCCCTGTATTAACCATCAACTTCATAGTTTTGTAGGTTAGCTTCCCAAGCCAAACTTCTTGGATCTAATAATCCCTAGGACTCAGTTCTTCAACATTTGATTCTAGAGGAGGGATAGCCACATGAGCAAAAAGGTCATGATTTGAATCACTCATAATGAAGGCTAATGGTCGCACATCCTTAGGAGGTGAATCAAGTTTCCTTAGTACTTCCATTAGTTCCATTCTATCCTCCTCTTCTATAGTGAACTATTGTTTATTATTCTTGATCAATTCTTTTTGGACCCACCTTGGAACATGTGGTGTTGGGAACTTTCCTTTAGAGGATAAAGGAGTTTGTTCAATTATACCCTTGCCCTTATTCCTCCTCTCTAGGGTATTCTCCCTTTGTGAAGGATCTTTGTTTATAGATGTTGTATTTGTGCAGCCCACAATTCTCACCTCTATGTCTTGTGAAGTTTGTTGAGGTTTTTCACCTATTTGTCCCTCTTCTAACACTTCATCAATGGATACTTGTTGTGGCTCTTCTTCAGGTTCTACTTAGACCTATTCAATTTCTATATTAGGAGGCAGAGGGGTTGCTGATCCCTTGTCAACATGAAATGTGACATGCAACTGGGATTCTAGAACTATCTCAGGTCCTTGTGATTTGAGGGGCATCTGAGTCTAATCCTTCTATTGAGGTTGATTGGTTAGCATATCTCTAATCTTATCTCCAACTAACTCATTACCCACAAGCATAAAGTCAAAATTTGACATCTTCAAGACATCAATGCCCTCTACATAATGTTCATCTATCCATTATTGCATCTCATCCTCCGATGTGGTGGTTTGCAAAGGTTCATCTAGGATAGATGGTGGCATAACCATAGAGCTTCTTCTTCATTCTTTCTCTATAGCCTTAGCTAGTTGAGTCCTTTGACTCAAGGGTAGATCATCCTCCTTGTCATCATCACCCTCTTCTTCAGCTTCTTTCAAAATGGGTTCGGGCATGGATGGAAAAGGGATCACCTTTTGTCTCCTCTTCACCAAAGTCTTAATCTTTCTTCTTTTTGGCATTGAGGGGGAGGCTTGTTCTGCTTGCCAAGGTAGGGAGACCTCTTGAATCTTAGTTACTACCTCTATTTGGCTTGGTGCAACTAGTGACACTTGAGGATCACCCTGGGCTTGTGTGGCTTCAATATTCTCTGGGCCTTGTATGTTTTCTTCCCTTTGTTGTGGAGGTGCTAGGATTTCTCCTTCTTTGGGTTTAGCTCTTTGAGGATAATTCCTCTTTCTTTTTCCTTTTCCTTTACCTTTTTGAGCTCTATAATAACCAATTGACCTATCAAGTTGGTGTACCATATCTGGCCTTACCAGTGACTAAACTATAAACGTAGGGATGATGACCTTTTTCTCTCTACCTTTGGCTAGAGGGCTTGTGCATGAAAGATTATTGTTTTAGGAATTTGGATCAAGTTTGAATTGGTTCTTGATCCAATCCTTCATCATTTTGATGACATGCCTTGCCCTATGGTTGATATCAAAATTCTCTTCTCTGTCAACATCTACATTCATAATGGGCCTTTCACCAATATTATCCCTGTTGAACAAAGGATAAAGTAACTCCTTTGAGTCTTGCTATAGTATCTTCAATAAAATCTTTATTTTCAAGGCCTTTTCTACTAGATACAAAGTCATCCTACAATAATCCCTTATTCGGATATCATAGTCATTTGTCGCATTCATCCAATGATCTTTGATGGCTTCTTCATGTTGAAATGTTTTACCCACCAAATATTGTACTCTCCCAATATTATCAAAACATGGCCGTAGAGAATTGTACTCTTCCAAGGGGTATTGATCCCACTCACACTAAAAAAAAGAGATATCTTGGTATCAATCCATCTGGAAAGGTCCTATCATCATAGGCCACCTCCAACATGTTTTATGCTGCTTTCTAACTCCGTCATATGCAAACAAGAGTTGTTGGGAGATCTCCAAGAGAACAAGTTTGTCACTGGGATACCTCAAAATATTCTTAGGGTTAATGGTTGTACTTGCCATGCTTAAATATGTGAATGCCCTAAACTGAATATAATAAGCCCCGACCAATAATATTCATGCGATTGCATCATCTGATAGTCTCTTCGCATAATCTCCTTCTATGAATTGGATTATAGTGAATATGAAGGCATCACTAACAATTCTATATTCCTTTCTCTACTCTGAGAGCCTTTTCTTTACTAGCTAAGGATATGATATATGGCCATGCATTAGCATCCTGCATGTTACCCTTCTTGTATAGCTCTAGATAATCTATCGTTCTTGCGGCCAACAAGTACACTAGGTATGATGTCACATAGAATTTCCTTTAGTTCTTCACTACCACCAAATTTTCACACAAATTTTGACTAAGAGTAGAAGCCAAGTCTAGTGGCATCTCTGCTTTCTTTATTGTTTCAATAAAGTGCACCATGAAGATGTTCAAATGTCCAGGTATTAGTAGAACCATAACTCTACTCAAGAGTATGATCGAGTATCCAATATCTTCCTTCATCTATCCCCTAGTCATGTCCACTTTACCAATTTTCTTTCTCATGGGAGTCTCCTCTATGATGTATGAAGATTGGATGATCTCAAAAGCCTCTTCAATGTGTTCTTGATACCATCTTTCTACTTGTTCATAGGTTAACCTATTGAACTGATCTGCCTCAAGAGATGGAACACTTTCTCAATGTTCTTGGGTTGGAGATCAAGAATGATGTCTCCCATTATGCTCTTTAAAATCCTCTCCTTGGGAACAAGTGTTCTATGAGTGTTATAATAAGTTTTGAAGATTGCACTAACACTGGGTGCGAAGTTGCATTGACAAGTCCTAATTGGATGAGTGTGGAGACCATTTGGCACCTCTCAATGGGTTTGTTTCATATCTTTATAAATTCTACCAAATATATATGTCCCAAATCAGTATCTTAGATTTTAGAGTTATCATCTTGAAAGCGTGATTTTTTTGGAATGCCCTAGAACTTAAATACTACAAGTTTTGGTGCTATTTTCTCACCAACGGAAGATGAGGAGGATGCCATTATATCTGCACAAAAAGATTCTTTGAAAAGTTCAAGGTACACTGATGCCCACCTAAACTTAGGTTTTAAAGCATTTTTGTCTTGTGTTTTAATTTTCTTAACGTTTTTTTTTCTTAAACCCAAATTGGGTGTGCATCAACGCACTCGAATAGGTGCGCTAATATGCACCCAATTTGGGTTATATATTTTAAGTTTTTTTGCTATTTTTTAATTTTTGCATGGTGAGAATTGGTGTGCATCAACATAGTCGAGGATGTACGCTGATGCACACCAACATTTCTAACCTAGCGTGTATGTTTGTAGGGAAAGGTGAGGGTGACGTAGACCTCAAAAATGTGGAGCTATCGCTAAGAGCTAGTGTGAGGCACAAAATAAAAAATTATGACAAGTATGGAAAAAAGACCCCCCCACCCCCCACATTTATAGACCCCCTAGTTACCTTTGGTGTTGCAAAGGTGTGTAGGTGCATGACTAATGCACAATGGTATTTGGAATTTGGTGTGCTTGTGCACCTCTTCATTTGACAATTTAACTTGTTCCTTGTATATTTTTTTTATTTTTGATCACTGGGTTTTTTCAGTCAGGACTCAAATGTGAACTAGGGCACTAGGTAAGACCTCAAAATGGGGTATGCATTGTGGAACCACAACACCACCTAGAGCTATCCTAGACAGTGTTCAGAATTTTCTTAAATAGGAAATTTTAAGCCACTCAGGAAGGTTCTAGGTGCTCAAACTTAATACCTAGGGCTGACAGACCCTTAAAATACATAGAGAGTTGATTAAATACATTTTTGACAAATTATTTTAGAAATTTTTGTAGCCTAGCTTCCAAAGGCCATAACTCTCAAACCATTGCTCCTATTGGCTATTATAACCACTTCTCAAAAATGCTAGCTTGTGATCTATAGGCTCAAAATAGCACAAGAACCCTTCCATTGAGTTTTTAGACCTCATCCGGGCACTCTAAGACCTCCAATAGTGAGCCTAAAGATTTTTTAACAAATTTTTCTACCAAAAATCTGCAATAAATTCTCTAATACTTAAGCTAGAGCAATGGGATTTTTATGGTAGGTTTATAATTTCAAAATGAACCCTCATGTAGAAAATGAGAACATCCTAAGCTCGTATGAAAAACTTACTAAAAATAAAAAGTTCCCATAAATAGCAAGCAACATGTTTACTAGTCCTTATTAAAATAGAAAAGATTGAAAATAAAATATTTTTGGGTGATGCAAGATTTCTCTTACACCCAAGATGCTCCTACATCAGACACCTAGGGTAATTTGAGAAGTAACTCCATTACATCTTAGGTGTTTAGAGGAAAATCAGGATGGTTGACCTCCTCCCTTGCTAGCCATGATGAATCCTCTATTGACCTCCCTTTCCCTTTAACTAGGTATTCCTCATAACTTCTATTCCTTGTGCTTTATCCAACATGACTATCCAACATCTCCTCAATCTCCTTTGTAGCTGAACTAGCTACTAGAATACTCCATTGCACTTCTGCAACTTCATCTCCATCACCTGTTTCATAATATTTTGTCAAATCTAAAATGTTAAATACTGGTGAACTATTCAATTCAGAAGACAACTCCACTTCATAAGCATTTTTAGAATCATGCCTTTTCACTATCTTGCATGATCCAAACTTCTTCATCTTTAGCTTATTATATGTACCCACTAGAAAATGATCCTTTCTTAAATGAACCATGACTTCATCTTCAATCTAAAATTCCCTATACCCCCTTTTCACATTTGTCTTAGCTTTATACTATGTATTCATCTTTATGATGTGCTTCCTCACCTCATCATGGATGTTCTTCAAATGTTTAGCAAAATCTTTTGCTTTAGCACTACTTATCTCTCCTTTATCCAATTGGCTCAATTTAGAAGCGTTTATGGGCTTACTCCCATATACCAGTACTCATGTTGAAAAAATTATTATATGCAAATTCCACCTATGGTAAAATCATATACCATCCTTTTGGTTTATCTCCAACTAAGCATCTCAACAAGTTTCCCAAACTACAATTCACAACTTCTATCTTTCCATCAGTTTAGGGATGATGTGATGAGCTAAACTTCAAATCTATCTTCAACTTCTTCCACAATGTACACCAAAAATACTCAACAAATTTGGTATCTCGATCTAAAACTATACTCTTTGGCAAACCATATAGTCTCACCACTTCTAGTAAAAACAACTCTGCTACATGAACATCATCACTAGTCTTCTTGCAAGGAATAAAATGTGCCATCTTTGAAAACCTATCAACCACCACAAAAATAGAATCATGTCCATGTTGAGTCTATTGGTGTTTTGAAACACTACCAATTTCAAATTACCCCAATGAGAACAAGACAAATCTAGAGGAAGCTAACTCCCATCCTTAACATATCTTTTTAGACACTAGATCAACTATAAGGCTAGACCCTTCTTCTACTTCAGGCTTTGCAAAACCTAGGTGGGTGGACCTCAGATTCAATTCATATGGTACTAGTGCTAAAACATATTCCTAAATCTATTAAAGTAGATAAAACCCTTAATCTCCTATTGGCCCGTGCAATAACATAGATCTATGATAGCTAAATGCAAATCTATGAAATTCACAAGCTAAGTGAGGGCATCCTTTTCAGTTCTTCAACATGAAAGGGAAAGATGTTTGATTAATGATGTTGATTTTTTAGCAAAACCCCAAATATGCAATAGTGAAAACAAGTTGATCCTATAGATGATCAGTACCTTATCCATTGGGCAATGTCATGAATCAAATACATACATCTATGATATTAAGGACATATTTTATGCACCAAAATATTAGATCTATCTAATCACCTTTTGAATCAGAGATTGGTGTTCATAAAGACCTCATTCTTATGAAGTATCCTTCTCAAAATAACCAGCAATACTATCAAACACATCAAGCATTTACTTGGCCCTTTGTTCCAACAACAAAACATATCTGACATACAACCTTAAAGGGATGCAAATGAGTTTTAGTTCTTTGTTCCTAGACCACATAAGATTGTAGATTACTGAGATAGGAAATGAGAATCAGAATGAAACTAAAGAAATTCTTGCTCATTTGTATTCATTTCTTTGAAACAATACATTCAAATGCATGAAATCAAAATAGAAAACAACACCTAATAGATCTGAACTTCCCCTATTATCTCACTACTACTGTCATACAAGAGAAAATATGATGAATAAAATTGGTGTCACAATGATGAGAACACATCAAAACTGGAACCCAAATAGTATCATAGTAGTGAGTAATTGTTTCTCTCAAACTAGAACCCAAATAAAGAATGAGAAAGAGAATGATATAGAGGAGAGTGAATTCCCAGATCTATTATGCATTTGACATGTGTCTACTTGGAAAACCTCTCCTAACAGTGAAAAGAATCTCTCTAATCTCTCTCTACAACTGGTAAATCAAATCCTTGATCATTTTTGGCTCCCCAAAAGCATAAAGTGATTTAGATATTTGATTGGAAAAAACATAACTGATTTTGATGCTAGATTTGAAATCAAGGCAAAGGCAAAAAGTAGTTAAATGACCTTAATAGGCAAGATAATCTTTTCAAATTTATTTTTTTCCACATTCAAGCTTCAACAAGATTTTATGTTTTCCTCCTAACCAATTTTGATGCTCAATGGTGAAAACTACCCATTCTACTAAGAATACCCTAAAAAACATAAATATTCTTATAGAGTGAACTAGTGAATAGCTGTGCAAAATCTTACCTCATATTTGGAAAATTTGTTTCCTCTTGGTTCCAATAGTATATTGAAGTGCCTATTTTGGATAGAAATTGCCCCTTTGGTAGCCATTTGAAAATCAGGCTCCTTCTATACCCTTGCATAGCATTATTGCAAAATTTTAACCTTTTCTAAAGTTTAAAACTATAGAATAAATCAAAATTTATTTAAAAATTTTTGACCTTACATGTTCAACCAAGAGGGAAAACATTAAAATTTAACTTTTATGACTTTGATTTTTTCCTTTTGTTTTCACATCTAGGTCAAACTTGGTTTGACCACCCTCGCCATGTGTCAACACTAGATTGGTCAAATTTTTGCCACATCATCAATTCACTGTGTTACTAGCTAATCAGGCACCATGTCGCATGGTTAACCTCCCTACAACTTTCTTTTGGAAACATGGCGACCACTGTTGGATCCCACCACATGTCATCATCCTATGCCTCTGAAATATGACTGCCACATGTCACTTCAAGATTCATTCTCACCACTACCATTAGTGCCCACAACCTTCTCACCAAATTTTTGGGTTTTTTGGGAGGTCACCATGTTGCTTGCTAGGAAACCTCCAATTTTCTAGTGGCGGCATGGTGACCACTAGATTCTGACAAGTCTTTTTCAATGAGTGTCCACATCATTTTCTTAGTTTACATGCTTGTTTAAAACTTATCTTCAATAATTATCTGATCAGGTGGGCCCCTTCACATGGGTTATTTACTCTCAAAAGGGCTATGCTTTGAAGACAACAAACAATGGATGTGGAATAGCATTTAAAAATTTGAAAACCTCTTTCTTTGGTGAATGTGGGATATATAAATAGAACACTGCTCTCTTTCCCCATGCCTAGGCACATCATTGGCATCCTTCCAAAATCATGTATATTGATGGGAATGGGGGGACGACATATCTTTCAATAAAAAGGCATCTCTCTCAACTCCATGCAAACAATACTTCCTCTTCCTCAGCACAGAACTTCCCTTATGTATTCATGGCATGAGTTATAAATGTCCAGTCTCTTTGGAAGTCATGAGACATTTTCCCTTTTATAAAACCTAGGTCTTTGGTGGCTCCTTTCGTGAATAGAGGTGGATGTTCAGCCAATGGAAAAGAGGAAACACTTAGAACTGAGCTCTCTTATCATTTCAATCATGCAGCCATTGAAAATACATTATGTAGTCAATGAAAATTTTGAACGCATCAACACTCAAGGAAATTGGCAAGCAATGAAATAAGGAAAATTTGAGTGAAGGGAACATTCCTTAAATTATACACTCGTAGTTCCTTCTGGCCAAGAGACCCCTACCTCTACTTCACATGAGTTGTTCCTTATATTTAATGCTACTATGGACACTCCAAATGATGAGCTATTCTCCTTTTCAATGCATCATCCTCTAGATTGGGAAGTGAGATATTAAAAAAAAACATGGATGCTAAAAAGCTTTGCCCTTCATTATGCTACAGCTTCTATAGGTATCTCTGGACTTCATGTTCCTTAGCTTCCTCCATAGTTGGCTCCTCTTTCTTTGTTCAAATCCTCATTTGAGATACAAATCTTTGTGTTGAATTCTACTAAGACAAATATAGCCTGAGAAAAAAAAAAGCTAGGGTTTATCAACAGATACAAGTAACTCATTAATTGTCTCATCAGAGGATGTTGATGCATTTTTGCAAGGACCAAACTCTGCTCCAATACTCTCCAAGAACTCGATAATGTCATGATTTGTATATTTTTCAGTTGCGCTAAATGCAAGATGTTCAACAATGTGGGCAACACCCCGCTCATCCTCCTCCTCCAAAATTGAGCTTTGAACCTTCCATTATTAAGAGCTAGTGAACATCCAGCATACATCTCATGGCATTTCATCCTTTCCTATATTTTCAATGTGGAGTGCTTTTCTTATGCCATTGGTAACCTCCTTAGATGGCTTCTTTCCTTGCATTGGAAGATTTCTTTGTTGTAGCTAACTAGTCTACTAAATGTCAGAGATGTGAATTGTCTCGGCCCACATACAAACCTCACCACTAATGAGCAATGTCTCCAATGGTTCATTTAAGTAGAACTTGTCCCAACTCATGTCTAAGTGGTCCAAATGCCAGTTATTCTAGTCACTTACAATGTATCTAAATCTAGCTTTTCTAACTCTCAGTGCAACTCCAGTATCAAGCCAATTGTGTACAACTATTTTAGGATTTAAATTTCCTCCAAAGTTATTAAACTTCTCTTCCCAATTAATGGGGTCATAACCATGGGATAGTGCTGATTTCTAGGCTCGTAAGACAAAATATTTACAAGCTTCTAACTCATTTAGTTTGTGAACTGGTTAACCAGTATCTTATATGTTGAGTTTCATTCTAGCAACTTGTATTAACTTCATCTCCACCCAAATGTACAAACTTATATTTTAAGACTTTGGAGAAATCTAATAAAATACTATCAATAAATTTGAATGTAAATTTATTACTCACCTGAAGCTGTTCTTGACAATGAGAAGAAGGCCATAATTGTGGATATCCAATACCTGAAAAAGCAGGATGTTCAGGAACATGAATTTTTGCTAATACATTGATCCCTCTCATTTGAGCATATCTAACTATTTCCCTCTCAACTATTTCATTGCTAATATTACTATGCATATCTAATTAAGTTCATCAAGTGTATGCTTCAATGGATCCATTCAGTCTCATAAAACAATAGCCATATATTCAAAATTTGAAGAATTTAATCGGGCCCCAAAGTGGATCTGGCTAAAAAAAAATTGTTTTCAAACATTTGATCATTTAAACTAATCCATTCATCATCTAATAGTGATCAAAATAAAATTTGACCACTGAATCAAGATTTAAAACTTAATTCACCTCTTTTTGCAAATTATCAACTTTATGCTAGGAGGTCCTTTAACTGACCTTAAGAACTAACCAAAACACCTGATCGACTCTGGAATTGAACACACTAATTCTCTTTTCCACATACTCTTACCCTATCAAATCTCATCTCATGATGAACTCTCAGTCAAAAGATATTGACTGTTGAAGTTACCTTCTTGAACTGCTTGCAAGAAAACATGTTAGAAAATAATAAATCGTGTTCAAATTTGGCTTTGAAAACTGGGCAAACTGACACTTAGGAAAATGAAAGCCAAGATGTTGGTTCACTATCATGAGGAAAACATAGATCTATGATTTGGGCTCATGATGAATAACAAGACGCAAATGGCGAGCGGTCAAAGTGGGCTACTCAAAATTTGCATACTAGAAACACTGACAGAAAGGTGATTTTTGCAAATGGAATAGACCTAGGAAAGTGTGCAAACAGATTCGTCAAGACTGGCAAACTGGCACACTTAAAGTATTTTTGGAGTAGACCACAATGGTACAATCCATTCGATTTCACCTATCATGGATTTTAAGATATAACATCACAAACAGGGGTATTGACAACTTTGCACCTTTTGACACAAGTAAAAAGTTAGAAATTGCATTTGGAATCTCATTTGAAAACTGATCAAATGGATTCGTCATAAGCTCAAAATTGAAACATAGAAAGTATTTGACCTCTAAAATGAAAGGAATTTTTTTTTTCTCATTTTGAACAACTGGATCAAAATTATAACAAGTCAAACAAGACTTCCTAGAATTTAGAACAATTCATATCAGCATGACAATAATAAATGACCAACTTTGAGGGATTCAAAACATAGTCAAATAGATTCAAAATGACTCAAAATCTGAAACATAGGCTCTTTTGTATGGACACTAAACATTCCCAAAGTAGAAAGTAATGAAACATTACTGGGTGCAAGATATTCCATTGCAAACATGACATCTTGTCACTATTTGACACTTGGGCAAAAATGCAAAATTGGACACTACTCTAAATGGGACTTCATGGAATAGCTCAGAATGTCAATTTATCTTCATAGAACATATAGGCATATTGAATACATGGTGTTAGAAAAATTAAACACCTCATGGACCTCAAATGGATAGTTGGGTGCACGTGCATTAAAGAGCACTTATAGGGCTTAATTTGATCAATGGTATTCAAAATTTGGGCTTCAATTTTGAATCCCAAAAGAGTCCTCGGTAATCCAAGAAAAAAATCCATGCTAACATCCTCCCATGGATTCTCTGGTATAGGTAATGGCTGATACAACTTTGTATTCTTCTTTAATCCTTTCACCATCTGACATACTCTATAACTCTGTACAAACTTCTTCACATCTTGTTGTAACTGTGGCTAGTATTAATTCTCAGCAACCAAAGAAATAGTTTTATCTCTACCAAAATGTCCAGCCAATCCTCCACTATGTTTCTCCTTGATGAGAATCTTTCTCATTGAACTTCTAGGAATGCACAACTAACTTCCTTTGAACAACATACTATCCTAGATCATGAAATCCAACCACTTTGTCCTATCAAGTGTAACAAGTTTTGTGCAAGCCTTCCACACTTGACCAAAATTAGGATCATCTAGATACAAAGTACTGAGTTCCTTGAACCCAACCACCTCTATCTTTATTTCTATTAGAAAAAATTTTCTTCTACTAAGAGCATTTGCAACTCTATTAGACTTCCCACTCCTATGTTTTAAAACAAATGTATAACTCTATAAAAACTCAACGCAATTCAAATGCCTTTGGTTTAATTTTTCTTGACTATGCAAATATTGCAAAGCTTTATGATTAGTATACAAAACAAACTCCTTAGGAAGAAGATAGTGTCTCCACTTCTTCAATGCTTTAACTATAGCATAAAATTCTTGATCATAAACATAATATTTTCTTTTTGCATCATTCAATTTCTCATTAAAATAAGCAACAGGTCTACCTTGTCTGCTCAAAAGAACTCATATTTCAGTACCACTAGCATCACAATCTACTTGAAATGCCGTTGTTAAAATTAGGAAGTGCTAAAACATGTTGTTCAGTAACTTTTTGTTTCAACAAATTAAAACTCTTATCTACTCCTACAATCCACTTAAATTCTTTCATATCTCCTCTCATTGTTTCAGTCAAGGGTCCACATATACTACTAAAACCTCTTCTAAAGTTTCTATAAAAACTAGTCATTCCATGAAAAAATATTACTTCTATAACACTCCTTGGAGTAGGCCATTCAAGGATAGCCTTCACTTTCTTTGAGTCCATTTTTAGACCTTCTACTAAGACTAAAAATCCTAGGTACACTAACTCCTTTAGAAAACTGCACTACTTCAGGTTTATCAGTAACTTATCTTCCAACTTATCAAACACCTCATGAATATGGATCAAGTGGTCCTCTAATGTGTTACTAAAGATCAAAATATCATCTAGGTAAACAATGAAAAACTTACCCATAAACTCCTTCATTACCTTATTCATGAGCCTCATGAAAGTGCTTGGTGCATTGGTTAGCCCAAAAGGAATGACTAACCACTCATATAGTCCTTCCCTTGTCTTAAAAGTAGTCTTCCACTCATCACCTTCTTTGATATGAATCTAATGCTACCCACTCTTCATATCTATCTTTTTGAAATACTCAACTCCACTCAAACAGTCCATAATTTCATCCATTCTTGGCAATCAAAATTTGTACTTGATCATGATCTTGTAGATAGTGTAAGAATCTGTGCACATCCTCCATTATCCATTCTTCTTTGGTGCTAATATGGCTAGTACAACACATGGACATAGACTCTCTCAAATCAACCCCTTTTGCAACAACTCATGAACTTGTTTGTTCAACTCTTCACTTTCTATTGGTGTCATTTTATGCACTGCTTTGTTTGGAAAACTAGCTCCTACAACTAAATCTATCTGGTGACTAATCTTCCTTTTTTTGGGGAAATCCATCAAGTACATTATCTAATACAATATTAGAAAACTCTCCCAACATATCTGTAGCTTCTGCAGGCACCTCCTTTACTTCTTCTTTACTATCTTTTGGAATTATCAAAAAGCACATATATGCTCACACTTCATACCTTTGAGAAACTCTTTTCCATCAAAAAAATATATTCTAGTAGAACTACATACCTTTTCTTCTTTCTCCTTAAATGGTTTCAACTTATGTTTCACTCCGTCCTTGCTCAGAATGTAGGTATTTGCTTGCCCATCATGTACAACATTCCTGCCAAATTTCCATGGCCTACCCAACAACATATGACATATGTCCATAGGTATTGTTGGTGTTTTTCAACTATTAAGAAACAAAATACTTAATATTAGGATAATAAAAAATACAATAACCTAAGGATCAACTACTTCCCATAAATAGTTGCTCTTCAAATCTAAACCGAACATCAACAAAATGATAAAATATTTTGTACTTTTTAGGCTCTGCACAGCCAAGGCAGGTGCACCTGAGGGATGAAAGAATTTCAAACTGATACTACATACATATTTTATTCATTCCATTACATTTCACAATAATACACATCCCTTATAGTAGATTTGGTCATACTACTTCTTTGATTTACAAATAATTCTAGGAAATAACAACTAACTAAAACACAGGGATTACATGTAAAAAAGTGTTGACCAACATTGACATTCTTCAAATAGTAAAGTATAATTGATTTCAAATTTAAGCTTGATGCTTTTTCTTGATCTTTCCATCTAAAAATTGAATCAATAGATCAATGTCTTATCTATTGGGATTCAAAGTCCATTCAATTTCTAGATTTGATTAACTACATTACAATCAATACTATCAACAATTCTCACTAAAAATTAGTCTTAAAGACATCATTCCTATTGCCATGGAAACCCTATCAACCTCACTGAAGCATTTACTTAATTCATTGAATTAAAACCAATAGTGAATTGACATACAACTTAATTTAATTACATTCAATTGGACAAGCTTTGCTCATACAACTTCAAAATGACTTGGTAAATAAAAATGGAGACAAGTTTCAGCAAGAATAGATATGGGGATAGTTCATCTTTGTATTAATTTCCTTTGAAAATAGTATACAATTGAAATGAAAACTCAGAATCACTCAAGATAAACCATCAAAATTCTGCTAGATTAATGTATTCTCAAATACTTGCAGAGAAAAACATTCTAAAGTTTGCACCAAGAAATTGGACTAAACAAACTTAGTAATGACTAAAATTATACAACTCAAACCCTTTCTCTAGCCCTGGAATCTCACTTATATATTGTGAGATGCAACAAGCTTTAGCTATAGAGAACTGAAAGCTGTCCTTTAGACAAAAGATTTTTTACAATTGTTACTATCATAAGAGACAAAATTTTGTGCAATAGAAAAACTTTACATCATAATATTCTTTTGGTGGGACATTTTTCTATTACACTTTCAAATACCATAAATTCCATGATTGGCCTTTTATTATTTTGAATCCTTGAAATATGTGGCCATCAAGTTTGTTAGTGATGTGTCTGGCTCTGATCTTTACAAGGTCACTTCAACTCGAGGCTTTGCACTTTCATCATCATGAACTATTAAAACAACAATTATTTCTATGTCCTTGACTGCCACATCATCAGTTTGGTCCCTCGGGCTAGCAGTTGTGAGTGGTTGTTTTGTTTCTATTACTAAGGGTGATTGTTCTATTTTTCCTTCTTCTAATGAGGTGTCATTTACTTTATCTTATTTCTAGCCCACACCCTCTTCTTCTATTTCCATTTGTTTTGAAAACACAAGGTCTTCCCTCCATTTGTTTAAAATAGTATGATTAGGCCAATCAAAATTTAGGATTTCATGCTACTTCTTGATTACAAAGCCTCCTAATTTGTCTATTTCAACAAATTCTTTTCTGATGGCATTGTAGAACAACTATACTTTGACATATTCTTCATTAGTCATGGCCCATAACACATTTTCCTTTTCATTAAGAACTTCATTCATTCTATGACAAAGTAAATCATCCAATTTCTTCCCCCACTCTTCCTTTTCTTTTACCTTATCAATCCTTTTGAGTGCACTAGGAAAAAGATCAAAATTTTCTCCTACATATTTTGAGAAAAAAATTATGATTATTTTTTGGATAGAAACCCTTTTATCATCAAATTTTGTCAAATTATCAGTTATATCAAAAGTCTTCTCTATTTTTTCACAAGATAATTGGATAACTGAGAGACACATGAGAGTAATATCTTTCTCTCTCACACTCCATTTTTGAACAATAGGCTTTAGAATGTCTTCAATACTTTTTATTTCATCCCACATACTAAGGACCCTCACCAACTAGTCATAAAATGTTGGCTAGTCAATCCTTTCTACTACTTGTATAGGATTGTTTTTTTAAGCTTTTCCCCATATTGATTATTCGACTTAACCTGCAATTCCCATAAATTAGTCTTTTCTTCTTCAAATTCATCTGTAGTATAAAATTCAGGTCTTTGTGGGGTATTAGGAAACTCAACAATTGGAGTAGACTTGAATGGCTCAATAGGGGGGCAAGGGTATGTAACTCGAGGCCTGCTTGGTTCTCATACCTTCCTATTTCCTAGTTATTTTTCCATTTGGGATACTTGATTTTCCAATAGCTATATCCTCTTCCCTCTTTGCTCATATGCCTTTAGTATTTCTTTAAATTTGGCATTGAGCTCTAGGAATATACTTTTCTCTTTTCCAGCTACTATCATCCCAAAGGCTACCATTTCTTGAGTCATTTTATTGACTTCCTCACTGTCTACTTCATCTGCTTTGTAAACTATGAGGGTTTCTGCATGCTAAACCTCTAAAATTTCTTGCATCCTAGTTTTATTTCTTTTCCCAATAGAGAAAATTACCAGAGCTTGGTGATCATTGCTAAATTTCATTCCTCTATGTGCTTGCAATATTTATTCTTCAATTTTATATTGCACATCCTTTTCCTTTCTGAGAGAATAAAAATCATAGCATTAGCTATGTCTCACTCAGGTAGAACAAAAAATCTTGACTCTTTAACTAGCTATCTCCCAACCTTAGGTGTAATTGGGAAAAGTCTTTCAAAAATTTAGTTTTAACCTCCTCCTCAATTTTAGAGTCCAATTTATTTGGTTGTTCTACTTTTATTGTTTTACATTTTGCCTCAAAATTTCCTATATTTCTCCTCTATAAAAATTGTACAAAAGCCCTAGAATTTACAAAAAAATTATTATCTATAAACTTTTGGGATGCTTTTGCAATTATTGGATCTATTTCCTTACCTTTATAATCAGCAATAGTAAGGTCAAGAGATGGCATGGGAGGTTCTTTACGCATTCCCCCTTCAATATCAGTAGTAGTAACAATAACATCTCCCTCCCCTCCAATTTGCCTCAACTGTTTTCTTAGAGATGTCTAATCATCTACTCTGAGTGGGGTCTGGGATGGTGAATACTTTCTTGCTTGAGAGGAGGATCCTTGTTCTAGCCTCTCTGTCTCTTGGGGGCACTTGTGTCAGATGGGCTTCTTGATCTCAACCTCTTGTAAGGAGGTACATTCTGCACACTCTAAACTAAAACATATCTAGCCCTTCTTTGCAACATATATTTTCCTAGATTCACAACCATTCTTCTATTTATTCTCCTTTCTACCTCAATAGATTTATTTGGATATGCTTTGGCCAAGATATCCATCTTCTCATTCAAAGTTTGCATTATTACAAGAAAATTGTTCATCAGAACATCCATTTTGGCTTGCCAATATTTCTTGTCTTTTAGGGGGTCATACTTGGGCTCAAAAGCATTGATGAAGTCCAGAACCTTGCTAGAAACTACCCATTTTTCTTTTTTGATTTCTTGTTTTTGTAATGACAATACATTTCTAATGACATCCTCTGGGAAGTACATAGTTTTTATATTAGCTTTAGCTTTACTCCTTTCCCTAAGGAGGTCATAGAATCCTTCTGGATCAATGTAGTGGGCATTTGATTGGGCCATTTGATACTTATCCAAAAGTATGCCCAAATTTCTCCATCCTTTCTTAACAAAAGGAAAATCATGCACCATAGTGACAATAGGGAAAATTGTGCCTTTACCTTTTCCAAGAAGATCCCTTTCCTCAACTGACCCAATTTTCCATAATAACTTTACAATTCCTATCTTTAAGGGCACCTAATAGGGTAATACATGAGGCTTTCCCAAAAAACCACAAAACTCTAAAAATAGTGGAAACAAGATATGGGATGATATCTCCCCAATTATGACTGACCAACAGCCCCTTAGCATGATCCTTTGGTCTTATCAATTCTAACAAAGGCTATGGGATTCTTGGACTGTCTCCTTTGAAAAGTAATCTAAGACTTGAAGAAAAATACCTATCAAATCTAACATAGCTGGCATCTATAACTTCCCATGTCATATCGGTGCTTCATAATTGAATCAGGAGTTTCTCTCCATCCCTCTCTAGTTCCAACTTCATCTCCTTGGACAAGAAAGTTACTCCCTTATATAGATATATATCCATCAAAAGAGAATACCAATAGAAAGGCCTATTTACCTTACCTTGATCTATCCCAATAAAACAATTGTGAATGTCCTCAGCTATTAGGTGACAAAATCAAGAATTGAGCTCATTCCAAAATGCAAGGTCTAAGCTACGATGATGACAATAGAGCCTTGAATATAGTCTTGTTCATCCATTCCAAATATTTTTCATAAAGAAAATTATAAGGCATGTGCCCAAGGATTAAACTGTTTCTTCATCAAGGGCTCTAGGGCATTCGGTGTAACCAAAGGCAATGATCCAATCTTGACAAAATGTTTTTGCAATGGTCCTCCCATTAGGTATACCTTTTGTGCATCATACCTTTCATAGAATTCTTCCATATCAATTTTTTCATGGATGACATTATTAGAGTAAATAATTAATTAATTGTTAATTATTTATTCTATTTACTTAAGCTTACTTAGGTAAATGCATTTATTTAATATTTAGTATTTAATGCATGTAGTGGTTAGTTGATGACAACACAGGAGTTTGTTCCCTTCTAGCATGTTCCACCTTTTGTGGATATGTGCTAAGTTGTCATCCTTATCTTCTACCACCTTCCAGCTTGTTCTACAAGCTTCTTTGAGGTCTTTATAAGCGACCTCTCTCTCATTGTATTATCAACACATTACTTCTTATTGTAAATACATTTTTATTGTGTTTGCACATATTGTCTCTCATGTCTATTTAGGGTTTTTCCCTTGCTCCATGTTGTTCCTCTCTTTGGTTTCTCTTTTAAAGGTTCTCGCATGCAGGTGATCTTGGGCATCTTCAAAGTTGGTTTTCCTCAACTCCAACATGGTATCAGAGCCTTCCTGTTGCAACTTTGTTGAAGAAATTTTGAAGCCATGATTTGAAGTCACAAACCCTAGTTTGTTTGTGCATTTTTTCTTCAAATCAGGGGATCACCAATTTTTTGGAGCACTTTAGGCCCAAACAGACATCACCATTAGATCCAGAAGGCCATTTGCAGTCAAGGTTCATATAAAGCTTTTTGATTTTGGAGACAGAGCTTCGGGAGGCAAATTTTTTTATTCCAGGGCTTTTCTTCTCTACAAGATTCTCCTTCCACTCTACCTGATCTTCACATGTTCCTTGGATACTAGATTTAGGTGCTTCTCACCATATGACATCTTCTCAAGGTGTCTTCTCTACTCTTGAGGCTTCTCCTATTCCTCATATTCTAATGGGGAATAACACTACACTACCAGTCTGTGGGAAAGGTTTAGTTCACATCCAGGATGGTATATTCAATGATGTATTGTATGTTCCCTCTTTTTCTACTAACCTTCTCTCAATTTCTTAGATTACACGTAGTGGATCAGGGAAGACAGTTGAGTTCACTACTGATTTAGTCTTCATTTAGGATCATGTAACAGGAGGTCTTATTGCTACAGGGGTAGTTGATCCTTCCACTCATATCTTCACCATCTACATTGGATCTTGGAAAGGGTCATGCATTAGAGGCTACCATTACATCTCTTTCACAGGAGCATCATGTGGTGCAGTCAGGATACTTGAACCTTTGTATTGTTCTTGAGATCCCTATTTTGACTGCCACACCACATCTAGTTGAGGGCATCAGCTAGGCTTTCTAGTTTTACCTCTCATTCAGGGATTCCCTTGTTATGTACCCTTGTTTCTTCCACATTGGAGTTGCATTGGTTCAATCCCTCCTTTAGGGGCTCCTTTATTCTAGGGAGGCTTTAGTATCTCTCATTGGGGGGCTTGTCATACTTATGGTTTTGAGAGAGTCTCTTGAAACATTTCTGATGGAAGTTGTCCTTGGGGGGTCTTGTTGAGGCCTTCCTTTCTTCCTTCCTTTATTTTTTAGCATGTTTGTTCTTACCTCTTTTTGGGGGAGGGTTTTTCCCATGTGGTTTTCTCTCTTTCCCCATTTTCGAAGGTTGCATCTCTTTGCTTTTTTCATGGGTACCTAAAATGGCCTCGTTGCCAGGACCCATTCTGCATTCATCTTAGTTTTGTGAGCTTAAGGCATTTCCCTAAGTTGCACTTAAGGGGGGGTGTTAGAGTAAATAATTAATTAATTGTTAATTATTTATTCTATTTACTTAAGCTTACTTAGGTAAATGCATTTATTTAATATTTATTATTTAATGCATGTAATGGTTAGTTGATGACAACATGGGAGTTTGTTCCCTTCTAGCATGTTCCACCTCTTGTGGATATGTGTTGAGTTGTCATCCTTATCTTCTACCACCTTCTAGCTTGTTCTACAAGCTTCTTTGAGGTCTTTATAAGTGACCTCTCTCTCATTGTATTATCAAGACATTACTTCTTATTGTAAATACATTTTTATTGTGTTTGGACATATTGTCTCTCATGTCCGTTTAGGGTTTTTCCCTTGCTCCATGCTCTTCCTCTCTTTGGCTTCTCTTTGATAGGTTCTCGCATGCAGGTAATCTTAGGTGTCTTCAGAGTTGGCTTTCCTCAACTCCAACAGGCATGATTCGGTTGAGCTTGAACACTTCTCCAATTAGTGTGGGTGAAACCCTAAAGAGGTTATCCCTTTCATGGTTTTTTATAATTCTAGTAATTGGGTCATATTTCTTGGCCATGTCAGTTAATAGGTCACTATCAAAAAATACCCCAGGAATGACCAATTTTCCAATGTCAAAGTCCCACACATTTCTCATTGGGGTGTCCAAGTTATGCTCTAAAAACCATTTTAAAAATAGTTCCAAAACCCCCAATAAAACTTGTGCATCTCTCAGATAATTGGCCTTGTCATAAAATCCCTCACTGACAATTACCCTAGGGTTTTTTGGAATGAAGTCTCTACCCTTTATTAATTTATTGAAAAAGGGAGGCATTTCCTCAAGAAAATAATCATGAATAGATATTTTAAGGTAATCCACCAAACCAAAAAAATCCTTACAAGGAGGCATCTTCAATTCAATTTAGCACAATTATAATTTCTCAATTTTTAAGAGTTATAGACCTCTTACCCACCGATTCTTGCTTTCCTTTCTCTATGAATTTCTCTATAGAAAACCTTGGAGAATCTTGTGCCCTAGCTCTAGAAACCTTTTTTCTTTGATAATTTACAATTGTGCAGCTCAAAAATGAAGAATTTCAAATTAGATTGTAGCATTGAACTCACACAAAGTAGCATTGATCAAGATTAATACTGCATAGTCACAAATTTGTGCCATACAAAAATTTGAATTCTAATAGTTGATCTTCAAGCATCAAACGACCCTCTTTAAATCCAAAAGCTGCATTAAAACCCTATGAAGCTTGCCACATGTCGAACAGGCACATTCCTGCATTACTTAAATTTTGTCCACTTTCCTCTTGTAGGCATGCACTACCTGTCGATCTTATCAAAATCAACAACGTATAACTTACACCTTCTGAACTATGTGTAATACCCTTTGTGGCATCATCATGGATAGGTGTCACCAAGGTGCTTCGCTGCTTTGGTTAAAATCCTTCCATCTCCATAAAGTGGTAATACACCCGTCATTGATCTTCCAAAAATCAATGGCTTAGTCCACATGAGAGTGAAACAACCCCATTTCATGGTCCAACCAATGATATCATAGGAAAGTGGGACATGTACTGACAATTTTTGCAAAAAATCTCAAAAGTATTGACAAGATCTAACAAACTGTGGTCTTTGTGGTGTAGTCATAACCAACATTACCAACTGCTATGTGTCTTAAAGGAATTTTCCCACTTTGCTTAAATTTTGAATAGATCTATCTTACGAGTATGTGCCTACTATTGATCTTGGAAAGATCAATAGTTGATCACAACAAAACACCATAGTTAAGATGTTACATAAAAGGCATAAAGAAAGCTAACCATAATTAAGGCATTTTTAACAAAAGGTTTAATTCGTGAAAAGAAATAAGGTGACCTTGCGAAAAATAAGACTTAGGATAAGCATGTCCTATGCAATTTTATTTGAAAATTATATTTAATTACCTTTGAGGGCTAGGGCACAACATCAACGGTCTATGAGACTTTAAGAAATTAACTAGGGTTTCAATAGAAACTCACAAATTTTGGAACATAACCCTAAGGTTTCTCACTATTAGGTACAAAATATTACAAAGGATGAAAAACTAGGCCAATAGTTATGATATCACATAGTACCTCATCTTGGTAACTTCCAATCTTGAACTTCACTGAGCACTGCTCATTGGCCATGACCTTGTGGTCATCTTGCACCCAAACAATATAGTATGGATGTAGGTGTTTTTCACTCTTTAGCTTTAACTTTGAGACCATCATTTCTGACACCAGATTGTTAGTACTTCCACCATTAATGATCACATCACAACACTTATCTTCTCATTTTCACCTTGTGTGAAACAAGCTCCTTCATTGATCAAGTTCATTCTCACCACTCAGGAGGACTCTTCTATCAACTAGGACTTCTCCTCTTTCAACATCTTTAGAATGTGATGATCTATCATATTCATCAACATGTGTAACTCTAGTCTAGCCTTTTGTTCTTTGATCTATCCTTCCTTGGCACTAGGTACATTCAAATTCTCTATGCCCTTCTTCTCTAGAGTGAAAACATTTCCCACAAAAGCCTCCTCTTCCAGATCCTTGTCCTCTACCTCTTCCTCTCTAATCTCTATTATTCTAATCATGGAAACAATTGGAATTATTTCCTCTTTGGTTTTGACTACTACTTTCAGCCTCATCCTTATTCTTCTAATCATCATTATGACCGCCATAAGATTGTCCACCAGATCTTCCACTACAACCTCTTCCACTATTCTTGTTGTCAAACTTCTTGCTCAATTTTTCCTCAACTCTTAGGTAAAACTGGTATGCCTCCTCAATACTATTCATTTGAACCAAACTCAACTTGTCTTGAATACTTGGCCTTAACCCATTAAGATAATGAGCCACTTTCTCCTTATCAACTTCTGCATGGTTGGTTCTAATGAGTACTTACTAGAACTCTTTGATATACTCTTGAATAAATTTTCTTGCTTACTTCAACCCTTGCATCTTCTTCAACAAATCAAACTCATAATCCATGGGAGTGAATTGTCACTTTACTTTAGCTATCATCCGATCCCATCTAGTGATTTTGTCCTTTCCCTTTCTATTTTTTTCCAACTAAACCTCCTACCCCTAGATCTTTGCATGTTCCTTTAGTTTTACCTTTGCAAACTTAACCCTATTAGGATCATCAATATCTTCATACTCAAAGTACTCCTCCAGTTCATTGATCCAATTGATTAGCTCCTTTGGGTTAAGATTTCTCAAAAATGTAGGAACCTCAAACTTAAGTCTTTTTCTAATCTTGGAGATGGTCTTAAAAATCCTCTCTTCCTCTGGGTTTAGAATTTCCTTTGCTTCGTCATTTTCTTCTACTTCATCCTCATCCCCACTTTCATCTCTTACAAGAAGATTTATTCCTCTATGCATTTGTTCTTCCAATGCTTGCATTTGTCTTTGGAGGGCTTGGAAACCCTTAGGTGTAACACCTACAAATCTTCTACCATGCTCTCTTCATGGAGGCATTTTTGCACTTTTGCTAAAACCCTACTATAAACAACCTCACAATCAATGGTCTGTCTACTTGGTTAGTGCAAACCATGGTCCTAGTGCGAACTGCCTCATAGTTGGTGATCTATCCACACACTCAAGAACTCTAGCTTTGATACCATTTAATGAAAGGTGCTCCCCTTAATACCATAAACACATTAAAAAAATCAAGAAATAATAGCAAATGTGAGAAAAAAATATGAACTTCTTATTTGCACCACAAATACAAAATTATAGAATTCACAAGTACAATATGCTAACCCACATGGGCACCTTCATTACATTAATTTGCAAGACTATGTTGTAAACTACTACCCAGAGCTTTCCGAAACAATGTTTGGACTTTTCTTAAATAGGTAATTTTATGCCACCTAGGAAGGTTCTAGATGCTTAGACTTAATACCTAGGGCCAATAGACCCTGAAAATACATATAGAGTTGGCTAAATACATTTTTGACAAATTATTTTAGAAATTTTGATCACCCAACTTCTGAAGGCCATAACTCTTGAACCGTTGCTCCGATTGGCTATTATAACCACTTTTTGAAAATGCTAGCTACTGATCTACAAGCATGGAACAACACAAGTGCCCTTTTGTCAAGTTTTCAGACCTCATTTGGGCACTCTAAGGCCTCCAATAGTGAGCCTGAAGATTTTTTTGCAAATTTTTCCACCAAAAATCTGCAATAACTTCTCTGATACTTAAATTGGAGCAATGAGACTTTTATGGTAGGCTTATAATTCCAAAATGAACCTTCAAGTAGAAAATGAGAAGATTCTAAGCTCGTATGACAAACTTACTGAAAATAGTAAGTTTTCATAAATAGTAACCACCTTGTCTACTAGTCCTTATTAAAATAAAAAAGACTGAAAATAAAATATTTTTGGGTGATGCAAGATTGCTCTTACACCTAGGATGCTCCTGCATCAGATCATTATAGCAGTATCAGAGCATGATTGTTCCATCATGTAGGGTAAGAGAGGATATATGAAAATATTCCATTAATATAGAATAATGTTAGAAGTGAATGAAAGTTTGAAGAGGCTAACTCATAGCCATAAAAATAATCTAAAATTTCGTAATGAATAAATTTATTTGGTTATTATTAATATACATTTAAAATATGATTTAAATGAGAGAAAATAATTGCAATTAAGGGAGAGTCGCTAGGGAATCCTATTGCATGGTTGTTAAGGGAGAATCACTATGAGGATATGCTACTACTATGTGATTAAGGGAGAACTTCTGGAATACCCTATTGTTATTACCTATCCAACTAAGCCTTCAATTAAGGGAGAATTAGTAAGGCACCCTATTGTAATAGTATGTTAAGGTAGAACTTGTATGAGAGAAGCCTGTTGCTTTGAAATTAAGGGATAACTATAAGGGCACCCTATTGAAAAAATAACTAAGGCTACAGTTAAGGAAGAGTGACAAGGGCACTTTATTACAATATCATATTAAGGGAGAATCACTACAAGGGTAACTTATTGCTATGTGATTAAGAGAGAACTATTAGGGAACCCTATGATGGGGTTTATGAATGGTGTAGTGTGCATCACACTTGATCCATCTATCCATGCTAATATTGTTTCTACACCTACACCAACTTGGCTCCTATCATATCTTCTTAATTGTAGTTAAATATAATCCAAAGTGACATAGGTGTGGTGAGGAGAAGACCTAGGTGGAGTTATTTTTGCACTTTTAAAAATATTTTGGAGAGTTAGTTTAATGGTGGAGAGTTGATGATTCTAGCTAGAGGGTGTTGGTCCTCAAAATTATTGGTTGAAAACCTACAAGCCCTTCCCACCTTGCTTTCTTGATGCTAGAAAATCAACACAATTTTTGTCAATGAAGAAGGTTGAAACACAATGAATAAATCTCCACATTTTAGTCTCTACAAAACCTAGGTGGTTGTACCTTCTATCTCAACTCTTATAGAGGATAAAAATTGCTAATGCAAACTTATAATTGATACTCTTGAGTGGGCAAGTACTTTCTCAAGGAGAAATCAAGTTTGAAAGGGTTTTTTAGTTGTAAATAAAATGATGGGTGAAGAAAGATATGTATGCAGATGAGAGAGACAAAGAATATCACCTTCCACAAAATTGCACTTTTCTTTAGAAGAAACAAGGACCAATCCTTTTCTAGTTAGAAAAAAGAGTGAATTATAATATTTATTGCAAAGATCAAATTACTTGAATATTGGTGTGCTACCATCAATTTTTGTATAGAGAACTCAAGGTCATCAAACCCTACTTAATTGTGTTTAACTTCAAAAAGGATGAAGGCCAATTACACAAAACCCCTATATGAGCTTTGCTTATCAAGGATTTGCCCTAATTTTAATCTTATCAACAAAAAATATAAATACAAGAAGACAACTTGTAGATAGAAATATTTATGATCAATTTTCAAGCTTTGGAAGAGAAACAAAGTATTTATATTGATTCCAAAAATTAGTACAATTAGGTTGTGACTAGTTGCAATGTCTAGCCTATGTTGCGCGCGTGTGTATATATATATATATATGCCTTATGTATCTTCTTCTATATTTCTATCTATATTTATAAGGTCTTGGTGCCCTTTCTTATAGAAAGAAAAAGGGTGCAAAAAAGCTTTAGACCTTTACAAAAAGAAACTAACTAACAACTAATTACAACCAATCAC
Source organism: Cupressus sempervirens (assembly GCA_028749045.1). Taxonomy (NCBI): domain Eukaryota; kingdom Viridiplantae; phylum Streptophyta; class Pinopsida; order Cupressales; family Cupressaceae; genus Cupressus; species Cupressus sempervirens. Next base: position 460,334,739 of record CM053787.1, read on the forward strand.
CACAAAGTATAATCATATAGCTTTAAGAAGCTTTTAAAAAAAACTACAATTCTCATATCATATCAAGAATTTCTTCAAAATGCCAGTTGCTATGAAGGTCATCAAGTTCAAAAAGGATGATGTAGACCTTGGCTTTGTCTTCCTCAAGTTCCAATTCATGAGTATCTCTAATAGAGTTGGCATAACTTGTTTGTAGTTCCCAGGAAGCCACATACATTCTATTAAGGACATCTACCTAATCTTCTTCTGTCAGTGATAAATACGGCTACATAAGTGGCTTTGGAACATGTTCCTAATTATAAGTCTGAACTACTAATCACATGGTAGAGAATCCTTAGAACCTACAAAAGAAGAGAACATAAAATATTTCACTACAAGAATGTTTCAAGTGAATCAACCTTATAATGTGCTTTTAAACAATGGTCAATAAATTCATTAAATTTTAGCCAACTATCCACATGTGCAAACGTAAAGAAATTGTCACATCTATTTCAATCCTGATTTAAGATAAAATGAAAATATACTTAGCCTTTTAATGTACATGTCTTATCATTGTACCAAAAAATATTTCTTCAAAATATCGATATTTGCAATTACAACTCTACATAATTCTTCCTCACACAAAATCAACATGTCAAAAGATTACAAGCTACAAAATGGAAAAATCAGGCATGAGAAACCATACTTGATGCAAAATCATGGAATCAAAATTGACAAATCCATCTTGGTTCAAAATCATAGAATTGGAGAACTAATTTTCTATGCCCAAGGAAATGATAAAATTAGATCACTGACTTTCTATGCCCCAAAAAATTGTGAAATTAGAGAATAAGTATTTATTGTCCAACAAAAATTGGAGGAGCTTAGTTATCTTGTTCCTAAAATCACAAAATTAGAACCCCCATTTTACTATATATCTGATACTCTAAAAAATCACTAAATTTCAATTCTCTCTTATTTGAAAACATGAAAATTGAGAATGCTTTCCTTAGGGAGAACAAAATTTTGAAGCTCCATTAGTGCCTCTATCTAGGGATGCATATTTATCTGAATATGATGAGAATCCAACTATCTTTAAAAAAACCAACAAGAAACAAAAATAAAGAGATCAAATAAAATCAACCCTATTCTAATAATATTAAAAAATACATGACATGTTTAAAAGAAAAAGGGTTTAAGATACTAGGAATGAATGGGAAATTCTTGTATTCCCATTAGTGTCCTAACAAAAGAATGAATACTTTCCTGCCTTTTTAGATATCACAAAAGGCCCAAACCAAAGAACATCAAATTTTCAATGCTTTCCTTTGTCTTGATCCTTAACATTCCATTTTAGAACCCAATCACCAATATTAAAATTTTTGTTTAATGATTTATGATGATGTTTAACCCTTCTTTTTATTTTGATGTTATGATGTAAGGTTTCTCTTTCATTTTCATCTAATTATGCTAATACATTAAGCCTTTCATCCATAAATTCCATATCTTCTATATGTTCTTTCCTGATGAACCTATAAACTAGTAACAAATTATTTTCAAGAAGCCTAGCTTCTTTCCCATTTACAAGCTCAAATGGTGAAAACCCTAGAACTTTTTTCTTTGTGATCCTACCTACCCATACTACAAGATATAGCTTAGAATCCAAACCTTTCTTAGTGTTACCCAACATCCTCTGGATAATTTTAAGTATACTATTGTTACTGGATTCAACTTGGCCATTTCCTTGAGGATGATAAGGAGAAGAGTAAGAAACCTGAATACCATATTTGTTGTAGAATTTTGAAAATTCCCTAGATCTAAAACACATGCCATTGTGAAAAACAATCTTTCTAGGAACTCCAAATCTAGTCATGACATTTTTTTATCGAAAAATTAGTAGTAACCATACTAGTGGAATGTCTGGTTGGAATTGCTTCCACCCATTTAGTGAAGCAATTTGTAGAAAAAAAGAATCCAATTATGTCCACTACTTGATTTATTGCCAATTTCACCTATGAAGTAAATTCCCTACACCTGAAATGGTTCTTCATCTTGTAGAGTTCTAAGAGGAAAGGCTCCATCATACTTAAGCTTTCTTGAAAATTTCTAGCATGCTTCACATTTCTAATATAAGTAGTGTAGTCTCTAAAAAGATAGGGTCAATATATCTATATCATCTTAAAATGGAAGAACTTCCATGTTAAGAGTGTTTATACCTCCAAGTAAGTGGTCTAGGATCATGTCAAGCACCTTGAATGGGTCTTTGCATGCATCTGGTTGTTTTTCCCCTATTTTTCTTCTCTCTCTCTCTCTATCTATTTCTAACCTATTTTTGACAACTTTCTCTATGAAACTGAGGACTTTGACTTTTTGGGTCAAGGATGACCTTTTAGGTCAAGGTTGACCTTGGCCTTTACCTAGGTCAAGGACAACCTTGACCCTGACCTAGGGTAGGGTCAACCTTGTCCTTGACCCCATGTCCAATTTTTAATTTTTGGGAGTTTTGGGACATCGGGCTTCAGAAAGTTTCTTTTTCCCTCTTTTGAGTCATTTTGAGTTTCAAAATGGTAGACTCTTAAATTAAATTTAATCTACATCTGTTCCTAGGTGTTAATGTTAATTGGGATTTAATGCTCCCATTTTGGTCTTCTCTAGGAGTTAGTGCCCTAGATCTCTATATAAGGAAGCCTTCTTCCCTCATTTTGACATCAACTTTCTATGAACTAGGAGCTACCCTTTATGAAGTGCATTCATTATACTATGAATTGAAGATCTACTAGCATTCAAGCATTCAAGAATTCAAGTGTTTAAGCATCCAATTCATCAAGGAGGTCCATTGTTAGCCATTGAAGGATTCAATGTCTATGAAGCCCTCTTGTTGAAGATTTATCTATCCACATTCATTCAAACCTTCTTATATGAAAAGATACATTCAAAGATTGGTGTTGAAGATCTAATTCCATTGATTTGAGACATCCTACATACATTTCTACATTCATTTAGAGCATTCATAATTGTGGATTATGTTGGCTTCTAAATTAATAGCTTTTGAATAACCTAGTGGAAGAACATTTACACCTAGGGGTAGCTAATTCCCATCCTCAATGCACCTATTCAGACACCAGGGCCAACTATAAGGCTATTTAACTCTCCTTCTTCTTCAAGCTCTACAAGACCTAGGTGGGTGGATCTCAGATTATTTATATGTAAAGGCATACAACTAAATCTAGATAATAAATAAAACCCCTTAATCTTCTTTGTTTATGCAAGCATTCATGGACATGAAATAGCTAATAACAAAACACATGAACCTAATCAACCAAGTGAGGGAAACTCTATCAAGTCTTTAACATAAAGGGAAAAAATATTCGATTAATAATTGAATCATTAGCATAACCCAAGTATGCAACAATAAAAACATGTAACCTCTAAGCTAACCAATCCCTTATCCATTGGGCATCAACTAAATCTTAACATACACATGGACACTTGAAGTATAGTCATATATCCAAACATATGATCTATCTATCTAGCTTGCAAATAGACATCAATCTTCAAATGAAGTTTTTACTTATCAAATCTTCCTATGACACCTACAGTTCTATCAATGGCATATGAAGAAAATTACTCAAGTTCTTGACCCAACAAAAAGATACACAATGACACACAACTTCAACACAAGCTACAAATGGATGATATTCACTTTGGTCATATATCACAGAGAATTACAAAACCCATAGAGAAGGAGAGGAACTTCATAATGAAATTTCCAATAAAGCTCTATATTAAGTTGTCTAAAATCAATACATTATCGGTGTGCCAAAGTTTAGAAAATACACAAAAGAATGACTATATAACTTAAACGGTTCCAAAGAAATAAAACTGATGCTATTCATAATAGAGGAAAATATGCTAAGAGATGTGGAATCACAACTCTAGAACTAGAGCCAACCTTGTGGTCTCACAATCATAAAAATTGGAACCTCTACAATGAGTAGAGAAGAAGAAATTATAGAGGAGAAGAAGTTTCTGGATCTGCAATCTGATTCTGACATGTGTCCTGCTGAAATTATATTCATCCCAATGTTATTGAAATTGATCTTCTTCATCTGCCAACAATCAAAACCATAAATGATGTTGCAGAAATATTTGATATATCCCCTTAAAGTAATCAACAAAATATCCTCAGGAGAAATATCAGATACAAATCATAATAGCTGTTGGAGCTTCAAATTTGATCTTGGTTTGTCATGTTCTACTTTTGTCATGAAACTCAACTGTACTATCAACAAAACTTGTCACTTGCAACATCTTGCTTTAACACATTCAATTCATCTTTAAAGTGGTCAATGAAATCTAATATGATGTAAATCTAATCATAGATGATTTCATTTCAAACTAAAAACACCAAATCTACACTTTAAAATTGAGGATGCCCCAAAATTACAAATCTACCTATAGTTGCTTCTGGTGACTACCTATGCAAAAAAAAACTATAGAAATGGATAGTGCATCTTTTCTGGGTTTTGTCAATATATTACACTATATTTTGGGTTAAAACCATGCCTCTAAGGTCAATTCAAAACTTCAGGCCCCGGGCCATGACCTATCATTTAAAATGGAAAAAATTAAAATCTTACATAGTATGAACTATAGAAATAATCAAATTCATTTTTAAATATACCACTTTGAATGTATGCCCAGTTTAGAGAATATCTCATTTTAATATTTCATTTTATCTTACTTTGCCTCTCCAATCCACTGGTGCTACTTGTTCATTTCTCATTCGCCAATTGACTCAGGCAGGACCCTCTCAACATTACTTAACATTATAAAACACTTGAGATATTTGAACTTTGAACTCATGAAGTATGATCTTACAACAATCTCATAATCTCATAACATCTTAAAATTTAATTTTTCGAATCCTAACTATACGATCCTTGTAACATCGTGGGTCCTTCTCTCCCTTTGCATGATCTTACGAAACTGTCATAATATCATGAATCTTCAAACTTTGCCTCATGATGATGGTGCCTTTTTCATGGATGATTCTTCTTTGTTTTTACTTTCTATTGCCTTCAAATGTAGGGTGTTCTTCCCTCCTTCCTTGTTGTGAATTGGTCCCTACAAATCTAGTGGAGCGCTCTCCTCTTTCATGTGCCCTACTTTCACATTACGTCTCCCCACTCTATGATCAAATTAACACTAGATCTTCATGTTCCAGCTTCCCCTCACTCAACTTTCATCTCCATCTCTACCGCAAAAAGGCCAACAAGGTCTAATCAGATGAATTTGAATATTAGGGTAGCGGGGCATCCAAGTAGTAAGGGTTGAAATGGTGAAGCAAACCTAGGGAGGGCACATGGGACTATATAATCAAATCTCTTAAGAAATAACTAACATTCCAAAAGTTTAAAAGTTTTACATTTCCCACCCGATATTGAGAAATATGACTCCTCCCCTATTTATTTCATTAGCCACAAATATACCTGACATTCACATTCACAATTCAGAGACTTTGAGTAAGACATTTGTGAAATTTACAAATTCCATCATCCAAGAAAGAATCTTAAAAGATTTTTGGGACTTTCCATTTACTTCCCTTATTCTTATGAGCAGATAGGAAGTGGTGTTCATCTCGATTGTCAACAATGAATATTAAACAAAGCACCTTTAGATGTTAGTGAATTGGTTTAGTTACCAATTTACATGAGTACTCTCTTAATGCAACACCTTATGATATTGAATGATAATATGTGAATCACCACCACATTTTTGTGATCAAAATAATTATGACTTCTAAAAAAAATCCAATCCTATCAATCTAGTGAAGTTAGTCAGGCCCCAAAGCGGGTCCAGCCAAAAAAAAATTTCAAACTGAAACTCCTAATACCTTGAATTGATCCACTGAGACCTTGGTATTGACTGAAATCAAGATCAAGCACTGAATAAAGCTTTTAAAACCCCATTTACCCTATTTTAACAAACTGATATTTGTTAACAAGAAGGCCTATAGGTTGACTTCAAAAACTAACCCAAACAAATAACTAGGCTCTAAAAGCTAACATGCCAATACTTTGTTCCACACACATGCACCCAGTCAGATTTCATTACATGATGATCACTCCATCAAAAGATATTGACATTCAAAGTTGCCTAGTCAAAACTACCTATAAATAAACATGTTAAAAAACTATAAAACACATTTGTTTTTAGCTTCAAAGATTGGGCAAATGGATGCTTGAAGGTTTTAAAATTGAGAAATTAGTTTGTTTCCATGAGAAGAATTTAATTATTTGATTTGGGCTCATGAAAAATAATGGGATCATTTGGCAAGTGTGTGAAGTGGGGTACCCAGAATTATAGGACTGGAAACATCAGTAGCAAAGTATTTTTTGCAAATAGAATGGTTGTGGGAAAGTATGTAGACAGATTCAAAGTTACGACATCCCAAACAAGGGTACCAAACAATCTATATTTTATGACACTAGTAAATTACATTTGGAATCGTGTTTGCAAACTAATCAAACAGATTTGTCAGAAGCTCAAATATGAAACATAGAGAGTGTGACCTCTAGAATACAATGCAAAATGAAATTTATTAGTAGGGTCAACTAGGTCAAAGTTATAATTGGTCAAACAAGGCTTCCCAAATTTCTAAGAAAAATGCATCATCATGACAGAGGTAAGTAACCAACTTTGAGGGATTCAAATCCTAGTCAAAACATATCAAAATGACTCAAAAATTAAAAATTAGGTTCACTAATATGCATACTAAACAATTCCAAAGTGGCAAGTCATAAAACATTACTGGGTACAAGATATTTGAATGCAAACTAGGCCTCCTCTCGCTGTTTAACACTTAGGGAAAAATGCAAAAATGAACATTGCTCAAGACAAAACTTCATGGAACAACTCAGAATGACAATTTATCATTATAGGATGCATAGACATGCTTAATGAAAGGTGTTAGAAACATAAAACACCTCTTAGGTCTTAATACAATAGTCAGGTACATAAGCATGAAAATGCATTTATAGGACTCAAAGTGACTCAAAAGTTTGGAAAGGTACTCAAAATGAGAATGCATTTCCGAGTCCCATCAGATTCAAGGATTTGAATCATCCACAAGGATTTAAATATAAGAAATGTGAATAGTTCCATTCACTTTTTTTATACATATTGCAATTTCAATTACATTTCAAGGTTGATTCCAAACTAGGGTTTGACCAAGGTAGACCACCCATCCAAACAAACAAACCATTTTTCTTGTAGATACAGGTGTAGAGCAATGAATTTGAAGAGCAGATTTGGATACCCTTTTTGTTGAACTTGCAGGATCCATGAATAGAAATTTTATCAGAGCAACCCAGGTTAAGGTCAACATTTTGGGGTACAAATGGGCCCCAGGGTAAGATTGTGCCCCACTATCAAGGTCAAGGTCGACCTCCCTTCAAAAAGATAAGAGTTTTCTAGGTTTTCTCCATCTCAACACTTCCAATCTAAAACAAGTTGTAGGGATCCCCAAAATTGTATATAGACACCAGAAATCAATATTTTTTAAAATTATTCTATTTCAAGGTTAGTATTTATCTTTTTTCAATTTCAAGATTTAAGCACATACTTCTCAAATAGGAAGGTCATAGGACCTTTTTAGCCTTATTTTCCATTACATGATCCATTTGTGCATTGATCACTTTCTTGTGCTTAATAAATTTGGATCATTCCTATTTGAAATTAGGGTTGAGGATAGGCCCTGTTTTCACCCTATTCATTTTGGTGAACTTGACATGCTTACCCTCTTTTCTTTTGTGGAATTAGATGCCCTGATGTGTTTTGCGGTGTTATATTTCATTTCATATTTGGTAGGTCTTTTGTTGAATTAAGATTAGATTTATTTTATGCTCTTGCATTTAAAAAAATTAAAAATACAAAAAAATTGCAATATTTCTTTCAAAATAAAAAAAATTATGCTTTATGTTTTCTTAGTTTAGTTCATTTACATTGTATTGGTTTATGAGCTTTATTACTTCTAGTCCTACTTCTATCTTAGGGATAGATGTAGTCATAGACTTATGGGTACCTTTGAGCTTGAGTTTTCTTATTCTTTCGTTAGAATTCTAGATGAGATTTTGATTCTTACCGATTCTAACCCTATTATGGAGAAAAACTCGTCTCACTCATCTCATGATGAGAGTGATGTTTTAAGGTTTTCTCCTAAACAAGTATAAAAACTTTCAAATACACTTGATAAAATTAGTAATTGGCTTCTTCAAGAAAACCATAATCAAGATTCTATTCAAGCTATAGGGGCTCTTAAGAAAGTTCTTCATGATAGTGACCAAGGTGTTAGTCTCTTGCATGGTATTACTCACCTTGTGCATTCCAATGTTAAACCTTTAGCTCAAGAAGCTCAAGATTTAGGGTTGTTTCCTCCTATCACTAGTGTAGAACCTTCTTCTATTCCTCTTCCTCATGTTCCTATTTATACTCCTTATTTGGTGACTGTGATGGTTCCCACTATTCCTATGAGTGTTCCTTTTGTGTTCCTTCCTACATCACAACCTTCTTATCATAATGCTCCTTTTACTTATTCCACTCCTATTTTGACTATAGTTCCTAGTGTTTCTAATGTTTTTAGTTCTCCTATTTCTTCTAATGATTCCACAATTATCAGTTTGGATCAAACTATGTCATCTTTAAAACAACAACTTGCATCTTTGACTCAAAACAATTTTAGTACTCGTATGTGTGACATGGGAAGTCCTTTGTCCTAGGATATTATTCTTACTCCCATTCCTCAACAAGTTGATATGTCTCATCTTAAGAATTATAATGTAAGGGAGACCCTATTCATCATGTTAAAACATTTCAAATCCTTTGTAGTGATTATGCTCATGATAATAGGATTTTAACTAAGTTGTTTTCTTGAACTTTTCATGACAAGGCTTTACAATGGTTTTGTTCCTTGACTCCTTATTCTATTTCTTCATTTCCTCAACTTGCCAATTCTTTTATTTAATAATTTCAAAACAACATTGGCTTGTAAGTGTCTTTGACTAATTTGATGCATTGTAAACAAAATTGTAAAGAAAAATTGGCTGAATTTATTGGAAGATTTAATCATTCACATGCTTATATTTCCTATCCTATTCCTGATATTGATATTCAACATATGTTTATTTCAAATTTTCAAAAGGATATTAGAGATAAAATTCTACTTACTGAATTTACTTCTTTTCAACAACTTTGTGCAGGGCTTCATCATTATTAATTATAAGTGAGTCAATTTGAGAGCACAACTCCAATGGCTCCTATTCCTATTGATAAAATTGATGTTGCTCCTAATCCAAATAAAGTTCAAAAATTCAATAAATATGTCAAGATAAATAAACAAGAAAATGTAGTTATTCATCAAGTTACTTTTGCATCTCATAATGCTACTTTTGTAACCACTACTTTTCAATTAAATCGTACGTTTACTCCTCTCTCTGAAAATTTACATTCTATTATCTATTTCAAGATTTAAGCACATAATTTTTAAATAGGAAGATCATAGGACCTCCTTTAGCCTTATTTTCCATTACATGATCCATTTGTGCATTGATCGCTTTCTTGTGCTTAATTAATTTGGATCATTCCTATTAGAAATTAGGGTTGAGGATAGGCCCTATTTTCACCCTATTCAATATCCCCCTTGCAATATTTTATGAGTAGTGGGTTTCATAGATAAATATGATCCACAAATCCCTTCATGTATTTCTTTAAGAATCATAGGTGCTTGACCCATATCCAGCAAAAATGTAAAATATCATCCCTATTTTTCTAATAAAGATCACCCTTAATGTGAATGTATTTTTCTAGTTGTAATTGTATAGTTATCTTTTTATTATCATTTAGGCCTTCATGATATTTTATACACCTCAAATAGTAGACAATGTTAGAATAACAAGGACACATTTCATTACTTTCTTGGGGATATTCTTCTTCCACTTGATTTATCTGCATTACTTCTAAATTTGAATCAGCCATAAGTTTTTCTAATCCTTGAACTTTGACCAACTTGGTTATTTGGATGTTTATATTAAATTATTATATTTGATTAATCCATCTGTACCTTCTCCTTGTAGTCTCATTCTTTTTAAAAATATCCTTAGTTCTAGCATTGGGAACATATATTATTACATTAGCACCAACCAAGTACAACCTAAAAGCTTTAACAACCTTTAACAAAGCATATGCTTGCTTTTCATTGATATCATAATTCAGCTCTAAAATTTGTAGGCTTTTGCTGAAAAACACAATAGGTTATTCATATCCTTCTTTATTCTTTTGAAGCATGACTACAACAAGTGTATGATATGATGCAAAAGAAAATACTTGGAATGAATTTTCAAAGTCTAGAGCTTTAAGAGCACGGGCCTCTTTAATTTCTTTCTTTATATGTGAAAATTCTTGTATAACTTCACCATCACAAACCATTTTAGAGCATTTCTTCAACATTTTAGATATGGGCTTAACAATTTCTTCAAAATTGGACACAAATCTTCTTACAAAATCTATTAGCCCAAAAAATAATTGAATCACTTTAATAGCCTTGGGGACTTTTATGTTATCAATTGTTGTAATGCTTTTAGGATCTATTATCACTCCTTTGGAAACAATATATCCCAATAACTTTCCCTCTATGACTCCAAATTAGCATTTTTTAGGATTATGAGATATCCCATATTCAAGAACCTTAAAAAAAATCTCTAAGTGGTTATAGTGATCTTCAACTTTCTTGGAATAAGAAGTGAGATCATCTTTGTATACTACCAAAATATGATCAATAAGTCCTTCAAATCCAACATCCATCGCTCTTAAAAAAGGTGCTCCAACATTTGTAAATTCAGGTGACCTTCTAGCATAAACAAATGTTCCCCAAGTATTAGTAAATGATGTCATGTATTACTATATTTCTTTGAATTTTACTTGATTATAGCTATAAAAAATGATCCGTCATGGATAATAGTTCATTTCTTGTTACCTTTTGTAACACCTCCATGTTTGGGAAAACACAATTGTCTTTTAATGATGACATATTCGGATTTCTAAAATCATCACAGAGTCTTATATCTCCATTATTTTTTCTTACAGGAACGAAATTAAAGACCCACACAGAATATCTAATAGGTTTAATTATGCCAACATCTCTCATTTTAAACAATTCTTCCTTCATTTTTGGAGCTAACATAGAGTTGATTGGTCTCTAATTTTGTCTAAAAGGTTTAGCATTTGATTTCAAAAGTATTTCATGCTGAAATAAATCTTCTCTATATGCTTCAAATTATCATACGACCATGCAAACACATGTCTGTACTTCCTTGACAAGGAGATTAACTCTGATCTTACCTTAGTTGATAATTTTTTCCCAAAAAAAACTTCCCTTGGAGAGTGCTAAATCCTAAGATTAACTTTGGGATTATTTTTTAAGCTTTTCATGTTCATCAAAAATGTGCTCTAAGGTCACCAATCCTTTTGGTATCTTATTAGACTTAAGTTGCACAATCTCTTCTCTAAAGATAGTATCATTTCCATCTTTATTTTCAACCAGCCCATTCCAATCAATACCAATATCCTAGTAATCCTTTTCACATGTCAAAAATTGTAGTAAATACTTATCATCTTTTGAAACTTGCAAATTATGCACATTATCAGGAACAAATTGTCTATTCTTTATCTCGACCTTAACCACTTATTGTAATGGGATGTCAATTTGTTTAATGGCTAAATTGGCCATCATATTAGAAAAATTCTTTTTATGTCCTATCAATCTAGTTAATTGAAAATGCACCAAAAAAATCTAATAAATCCCATACACAATTTCTATACCTTTTCGATATTGAGTTTTTTTGTCATAAATTTATCTCTAATTTGATATATTATTGACTCTAAATCACCAAACACTGAAAGTAACTTTATTTTATGAAATTTGGCTATATTTAGACCTAGAATCAGGGCTTCATAATTAGCAATATTATTCATACATTAAAAATTCAATATAAAGGTTCAATAGAAAGGAATACCTAAATATTTTACCTGATGGTGATGTAAGAATCACCCTAGCTCCATTGTCTTCCTTACTACACACTCCATCAAAATGTATTTGTCATAATTCATTATCTTTTTCATATATAAGAACTTTTCTTTTGTCCTCTACAACTTGAATAGCTTTTCTTATACTTACCTAGAAATTATCAATATCTATTTGACAAAAAAGGATTATATTATTAGGCTGGAATTTTTCAATAATTTATTCATTTCTTGTCTCTTTATCAATCTTGATGTTATGGTAACCACTGTCTTGAAAGCAACATGCCATAATAGGTAGGAACTTCAACTACAGTAATATATGTTTTATAGGAAATATCAAGACAAGTAGGAAATATGAAATCATTATTTTTTACTACACCAACCATGTGTACTGATATGTTATCCATAGCATAACACTTTTCATAGGGGGTGTCTACTTTCAATCCCAATCTTTTCATAACTTCATCAAACATTATTTCTATAGCTTCTCCCAAATCCACCATGCAATTTCCTACTAATTTTTTTATTATTAAGTTAAGTAAATTAGATCCACCTATAGGGCATTCTCATTGGTATTTTTCCCTAAATAAATAACATGAGTCTCACCAATATTAACACACCCTTCTTTGTTAGTTTCAAACAAAATATTTAAGATTTATTTTCCATATTCTAGAATTTTAACAATTTTTGAAAATGGTATTGAAATTTTCAATTGAGATATAGTATTAGAAATTAATGAATTATAACTCACTAGTTGTTTACCTATAGTAGGATGGATTACCTATAGGTTCATTTTCTATTGATTAATGGACATCATTTTTTGTTTATCATTCTTATGTAAAGTAGGTACTTCCATTCTTCTTCCTATATCTAGATTGATAGTCATGTTTCTTATCTTATAATTATCCCTTTCTTGTTCAATCGCTACAATAGTAAGAGCCCTTCTTTCTTCTTTAGATGATATCTTTAACATTGATTTTTCATTATTATTAAAGAAGACCTATTGAGTATATAGGTGTCTTGTTCTCCTCGTATGTAAATAAAGAATATACTCTTTCTCAAAAGAGTCATCATCTCCCTAAATTGGTTAAGATGATAATGTATTCATAGTTTTCTAGTCATATTCTTGGTTAATTCCTTCTTCTAATATGATTCTTAGGCAGTTTACAAGCCTTACACCAAGAACTAGTTTCCACATTTTTTTAAAGGGTCAAAGGTTTCATTACTTCTCACTAGTTTACCATCTTTCCAAGATGTGTTATAAGAAATGTCTTATAATCTATATCTTTTTTTTTTTATAAGGTCTTTTTGATTTATAGAGAAGAAAGTAGACACTGAAAGACATGGAATTGTTTTTCCAATAGGTCCAACAGAGCGACCTATCACCTTCTATCTAGAAGGATTTTGCCTAATTAATATCCTCAAATTTGAGGTGTAGGCAACTAGACCCTCTAAGAATGAATTATTTAAATGCAATTAAGATGAAATGCAGTTTAATCTATATGAATATGCAGTTTAATCTATAAATTAGAAAATAATGTTTATTCTACATGTATGCATAGTATTAATCTAGATTATATTAAAGAAAGCTAGAATGCAATGAAAGCTTGAACAAAGTGAGTGAGTAATTCAATAGAGATTTGATAGCATAAAAAGTCAACCTCTGTAATGAGGAATTAGGAGTTCCTTAAATAGAATTCCTAGAATCCATCAACGAGTGAGATCAACTCGGATTAACGGTCAGGATTGAAGCAAAGATTTAGTTAAGATAGAAACTTCCTTGTGCAAGTGAAGTAGACTATTTCTGTTCTGAGTGTGATGAGTAGTTAACTAAACTTTGTCATAAGTGTGAGAGAAAGTTAACTAGATTTTTTCCAATTCAAGAGAGAGTTCACTCAGATTTTCCATTTAGAACTAAAGAGAGAATTTTAAAGAGATTATTTAATTTAATAAGTGAGATGTGAGCTCATAAATGTCTTTTCTATTTAATTAAATAATTTCATTTAATTAATTAGGGATGACTTCCTATTTAATTAAATAACTTTGTTTAATTACTCAAAATAAGCATATTTATTAAATTAAATAAATTTAATTTCATAGTACATTAGCCTTAGGAGATAATTTAATTTAATAAAGTATGAATACTTTAGATTAAATTAAATTGAAATAAAATAGGTTTAACGTGGCTAATATGAGTGTGTACTATAGGGATTAAATAATGACTATGATGAATGTAGATTATAGTTTTTTGCATTTGACAATTAAGTCAAGTAGCAAGTAGCAAAATGAGAATTGCCTATTAGAATAGTTCTTAGGATTGATTAGAATAGACCAAAATTAGTATACTGGCAATGAGCCAATTTTGGGGTATTACATTTTGCCCCTCTTTGAATGAATGTGCGAGCAAAACGTTCAATTCAAAGAAAATAAAAAAGCATGATGCGAAGATCAAGAAATGAGATTGGTTCCAAAATTGATGATACGAAGACCAATTGATAAGTTTTTAAGGACTATCTCTAGAACAAAGCTTAATCCCAAGGAATCCAAGTAGAATACCTAGATACCTAAAATTGATAAGCATTTAAAAGGTTTTTTCAGAATGAAGTTTGACCTTTAAGGATCCAGATAGAACACCTTGATACTCAAGATTGAAAGTATTTAAAAGATTATCTCCAAAATGGAGCTTAACCTTTAAGGATCCAGATAGAACACCTAGATACTTGAGAGCAATAGCATTTAAAAGATTGTCTCTAGAATGGAGCTTAACCTTTAAGGATCCAGATATAACACCTAGATACCTAAGAGCAATAGCATTTAAAAGATTATCTCCAGAATGGAGCTTAACCTTTAAGGATATAGATAGAACACCTAGATACCTGAGAGCAATAGCATTTAAAAGATTGTCTCTAGAATGGAGCTTAACCTTTAAGGATCCAGATAGAACACCTAGATACCTGAGAGCAATAGCATTTAAAAAGATTATCTCCAGAATGGAGCTTAACCTTTAAGGATCCAGATAGAACACCTAGATACCTGAGATCAATAGCATTTAAAGAATTTTCTCTAGAATGGAGCTTAATATTTAAGGATCTAGATAGAACACCTAGATACCTTAGAGCAATAGCATTTAAAATATTGTCTCCAGAATGGAGCTTAACCTTTAAGGATCTAGATAGAACACCTAGATACCTGAGATCAATAGCATTTCAAAGATTTTCTCCAGAATGGAGCTTAATCTTTAAGGATCCAGATAGAGCACCTAGATAGCAAGATCGAATTATGACTCATAGAATCATCCCTAGAATGAGGCTTGATCCTTAGGAGTCAAGGTTTAGATTGTCCTAATACTTGTAATCAAATGATGACAAGATGAAAAAGATGCCAGAAAGAGGGAAACAAGATGCCCCTAGTGATGAGATGCCCCAAATGATGAGGACATAAGATGGGAACGAGATGCCCTAAGCAATAATTATTCAATGATGTAATCATCTTGCCCCCTCGGGAGCAAAATCGAAAGATGACACACCAAAAATGTGACATAAAGTAATAAAAGAAATCTGACATTCAACAAAATGTAGAAGAAATCAAAAGAAGATTCAGAGTTAATTCAGCATGGTTTTGAGGTCTAGAAGATCAAGTTTGACCAAAAGTTGACTAGATTTGACCATAGTTGACTTGAGTTTACTTCTTTAAAAATAAATTTTGAAAACATGAAGGATTTTTAGTTGAAAAGATTCCAAGAATTGCAAAGTATCAAAAAGATTTGGGCTGTACAAGCGTTCAATTGTGTCGGTCCCCAAAATTTTAAAATGCATTTTTGAGGAACTTAGGTGTGTCAAATTTTGATTTTGATCCCAAAAATGGATTCAAAATGGTCAAATTAGCTAGGGGGTGATTTTTGCGCAAATCGAAGCACTTTGAAAAATTAGGTCAACTACTATATAAGGGCCCAAGGGGTCATTTTCAATTCATGTGTGCTTTTTGTCCTTTAGTGAATTGAGCTCTGAGAGAGACATGGCAGTGAACGTGAGATATCATCATTTTGAGCACTCCAGATGACACAGCTAGCCAGTAGACTACGAACCACCAGTGAGTTATCAATTTCCCACCTTCATACTTTTGCTTTTACACTTTATGAGGTCATTTATTACATTTTTAGGATTTTTTAGAGTTGTCCAAATGGTCTTCGCATAAGATTGTCTTTTCTCACATGAAGATAATCTCTTCTCAAGCAAAGAAATAGGGTGTGTTGTTTCTTCGCGCGTAGTGGTGAGGTTTCTTGCACAGGAGATACCCACCTCTCATGCGAAGAACGAGTTTCTTCACATGCAAGAACTTTGTTTCTCATGTAAGGACTTCATTTCTCGCATGACAATTAGATTCTTCACAAAGAAGATAGAAACTTTGTGCAAGATCAAGAGAACTTCGCCTGAGATTTGGAGATCTTCGTGCGAGAACCCTTGACAGTAGAGGTTAAAATTTGCATTTTTATACGTGAAATTTGCATTTTTATTAGCTTTGTTCTGCCATTTCATTCTGGTACTAATCATTTTCTTGTCATTGTTATTTGTGTATGTAGGAGGTCTTTGATGATGTGTCATTCAGATCACACTATCCACCATATGGAGAGTTGTTGCAGAGTCTGGATGATGTGGATTGGGCACATATCGCTCGATTGTGTTTATCTTCTTTATGCTAGATCCTAGCCATGATGGTGAATCATAGCTTACTCATAGCTTTGGTGGAGCATTTCCATTTAGAGATGAACACCTTTCACCTTCCTATGGGGGAGATGACCATCACCCCAAAGGACATATGGAGGATATTGAGGATCCCCTTTCACAGTGCACGAGTCGTGTACAATACGATGCCCCGAGAAAGCATAGAGGCACTTTCTATTATATTTCGTAGAGGGCTACAGTGAGGTAGAGCCATCAGATGGGATGAGTTGATGCATACATACAGGTTGGTATTTGTGCTAGCTATATTCTTGAGCTATTTCTTGTGTCTTAACAGAGGACAACATGGTTTGGAGTGTGGGTGGGGGGTTATGCTTCACT
Source organism: Cupressus sempervirens (assembly GCA_028749045.1). Lineage (NCBI taxonomy): Eukaryota > Viridiplantae > Streptophyta > Pinopsida > Cupressales > Cupressaceae > Cupressus > Cupressus sempervirens. Next base: position 460,351,856 of record CM053787.1, read on the forward strand.
AGATGGTGGAGGAACTTGAGATTTTTGGGTGGGGTGAGTGCATGTTGTCCCACCTGTACCATGAGATGCATGAGATAGTCTTCCATGAGAAGAAGACTATGGCTGTCAGAGTACACGTGCTTTAGATCTTGGCTTGGGAGCATCTTCCCATATGCAGGCCAATTTTTGAGGATGCTAGAGAACTGATGGAGCCTTACATCTATCGATATCAAGGGCACATTACCTAGGTCTTCCTAGGTAAGAAAGAGCATTGGAGGACACATCTAAATGACCTGGTCTCCATCGTATGGTGGCCCTAGCAAGAGACTAAGGACTGGGATGATGCCCCGAGGGAGCTGCCTTGGATGTTTAGCTCATGACCACTAGTGGATAGGACTACACAGATCCTAGAGTGATTTGTGATCTAACGGTTGTGGTGGCAGTATGACAGACCATAGGATATTTCATAGGAGTACTACACCTATGCCAGGCTGTAGAGGGACATAGAGCGGGGATGGCCTTCATAGATGGATCCTGGTAGATCTATGATAGATCTACACAACCTAGATGTGGTTCAGTGGGATTACCTACCAGAGGTAGTAGATGCAGGGATGACACCTGCATATTAGGCTTATCTTATTAGTCATCCATTCCCTCAATTTATAGATCCACTAGCGATGGCTAGGAAGGCATAGAGATAGGTGTTCCAACAATAGCAAGCACAGCCATAGGAGCAGCCATAGGTCTGGCACTAGGTACAATAGTTGCAGATCCCCCCACGGTAGATGGGATCAAATCTAGGTGCCGGGGATAGTGGTACAAGACATGGTCAATGGCAGAGGCAGAGGATAGAGGAGCAGGCCCCACAACAGGAGGCTCCACAGCAGTAGGCACCACTATAGCAGCAAGTGCCACCATAGCAATAGGCACCACCATAATGGAAGGCACTTGAGATGCTTGATGAGGATATGCTAGATTAGCCTACAGCTAGGGTGAAGGACATAGTATGGTGCTATCAAGAGTAGATTCATTAGGCCTCCAGGCAATTGGGGGATCTACGGCTACAAGTAGTTGTCTAGGACACATAGCTGGTGGAGGGGTAGTGAGAGATTGATTGATTGAGAGAGCATGCCAAGACTACTAAGAAAAGATTGGAGATTGCACAGGACGAGATCCACCTTCAGTCGGCTCAAGCAGCTTACTACTTTGCTACATATTTGATAGCAGTGCCTGATGAGGCTCTGCAGGTGCAACAATTTTCATAGTATGCTCAAGAGTTGGGAGGTGAATGACCTCCTACTAGACTTGAAATTCCACCACATCCTCCTCCACTCATGGCTCCTGCTCTTGCTCCTCCTAGAGATGAGAGCACAAGGTAGAGTTAGATGTTGTGCATCTAGCTATTGATTTTGATCTCTAGCTATGTATTGATTGTTGTGCTAGCATCATTTTGTATCGTTTTGATTGATAGCACTCCAATAGTGCCCTTTTTGTACTGACCCATTCTTTTGAGATATACATATATATGAGATTTTGAGTTGAGTATTCCTATGTTCATGTCATTGTCTATTTTGTTTTACTTTGATGTACATTAGATGTCAGTATGATGATTATGAGATGTATGTTTTACTTTGGTATGATGTGATTATGAGCACGTAGAGTAGATATTATGAGTATATGGATGCAATGCATATGGAAATGGACTGACATCTCATGTTGTGCTGCATTTTTTTGCTTGACAGTGATAGGTATTCTAGTGAGGAGTGTGGATCGATGAATCAAATGCTTGTGCAGCCATGGAGAAACTTGATATGTTTGAAGATGCCCCCAATCCTTCACCACACAGGGGAGAAATAGAATCACAACTGAATTGTGTGCATATGCAAGTGAAGTAGGTAATGCAAGACTGATGTTAAATGCAACCCTAGGTCTAGTTACCAAGCCTCGACGATTTATCATCACTGGACATAGAATAAAGGTCTTATGTTATACAATTCCCATTGACATTGTAATCATGGGATTATGAATAGAACATACATTATAAGTGTTTTTAGATTACATGTAAGCATTCGAGGCATAAGAAGCCAGAATGACTAGAACATTTGTCCCTTTTAATATAGCAAGTTAACATAAGCCTCAAAGCATAAACACTAGAATGACCAAAATGTTGCTTGCATGATAGACACACCAAACACATGGGAGATCTATCTTATGCTAAGTATTTAGTTTTTATTCTATTCACAATGACCCTTGTGTTTGTAACCTAAGATAGAAGTGTGCTAGATATACTCGCGATGACCCATACGTTCACTTAGTAGGACGAGTATCAATATTTACCGTAGCATGAAGATCACTCCAACAAATAAGGAGAAGAACCAATATTATTGATGTATTTGTATAAAAGGAGTCAAGGTACACACGGCCATCCAATATGAGATGGAGGCTCTTATAGTGGACATCCCTTTTATAGGAATAGATCAACCTATTGGAACTAAACCACAGATAGAAAGCAAAGAAAAGATCATACCCCTAGTCATTACTTCTCTAGTCAAAGATGATATCATCGAGTTTGTCAAGGAGATATGATAAATAAAAACAAAGAAAAAAAAGAAAATTCTCTACATATCCAAACAAGTATATCATTTTTGAATTCAATGATTTTGGGATTGATGTTAGGTGTCAGTGTCTAGAACATGTTTGAAAGAAATCTCTTCAGTAGGGTGACAATAGTTGGCAGATGCAGTTAGAACAATTGGTGACTGAGGTCAAAGAGGAAACTACAAGATGAAGAACCTAAAGTGGACTGAGCAATAGTAGACAGACATAGCCAAGAGGATTGGTGATTGAAGCAAGAGAGATATTCCATAAAGGAATCTAGAGATGTGACCCAAGAAATAGTAGGCAGACATAGTTGAAACAACTAGTGACTGTTGCGAAAGAGATTCTATGAGGAGAATCTTTGAAAATGAGGGACACTGGCGATAGTAGGTAGATGTAGTGAGGATCACTAGTGACTATCGTGAAGGAGATTCTATGAGGAGAGTCTTGAAAGTAGTGACACTAGTGATAGTAGGTAGATGCAGTGAGGACCACTAGTGACTGTCCTAAAGGAGATTCTATGAGGAGAATCTCAAAAGTAGTGACACTAGTGATAGTAGGCAGACGTAGTGAGGACCACTAGTGACTGTCGTGAAGGAGATTCTACAAGGAGAATCTCAAAAATAGTGACACTAGCAATAGTAGGCAAACATAGTGAGGACCACTGGTGACTGTTGCGAAGGAGATTCTATGAGGAGAATCTCAAAAATAGTGACACTGAAGGGGAATGCCGTTGAGCTATAACATGACTCAATCCATGGATATATGAGTAGAAAGTAGGGAAAAAAATAGGAAAGCAAAAGCATGAAAGCGACTGTACAGAATAACCAGAAGATGCACTGTAAGATGGAGCGTTGGGAACAAGAGGTGCCTGTTTACCAAGTTTTCACCTTCTTGACAGGATTCTCTTTTTTTACTACCATGATGCCTATTTCTAGATTTTCACCAATGGCACTTTTGTTGTTTTTCAATTTTTTTGGTATTTTTCTCTTTTTCTCTTTTTTTGTATTTTTTTGGATTTTCACTTTTTTTGGTGTTACCAAGGTGCCTAATTCTAGGTTTTCACCAAGGTAACAATTTTTTTCAAGACTTTTTCTCATTTTTAAGATTCTTTTAGGACATATAGATATGTACAAAGAGCTTACTTGATATTAGATCAACTGTAAAACCACTTCAGGTGGAGAGTGTTGACATGTTCTTTTAGCACTTCTCCCTCGGTTGTGGAAAGCTAATAAGTGTCAAACCCATATACTGCACTAATGATGTATGGACCAAGCCAGTTTGGTTCAAACTTTCCATTTTGGACTCATTGTTGTTGATTCTTAGGGTTCTCTCTTAGGATGAGATCACCCAGCTGGAAGTCATGTGGCTTGACCGTTCAATTGTAGCTTCTTTCCATTCATTTTTGATATGCTCCTAGATGATCACATGCCACTTGTCATCATTCATCTAGTAACACAAGCTCTTGAAGCTGAGCTATCTTGTAGTCATCATTAGTGATGAGGCCCTTTATAGAGATTCTCAAGGTAGGAATCTTGACCTCTATTGGAAACATAGCATTCGTGCCATACACCAACGCAAAGGGAGTCATGCCCGTTGGAGTTCTAATGCTTTTCCTAGACACCTACAAGGCTAGATTGATCTAGAGATGCCAGTCTCTCACTAATTTGCTGACTGTGCGATGAAGAATTTTGAGTATTGCCTTATTGGATGCCTCAGCCTGGCCATTACCCTGGGGGTAATAAATGGGAGACCAATGTTGTGTGATGTTGAATTTCTTGCATAGTTCCTTGAGGTCTTTATTGTTAAATTGTCCTCCATTATCAATAATGATTGAGGATGGAACACCATATCTACAGATGATGTAGTTTGTGATGAAAAGTGCTATAGTTTTTCCATCAGCAACTATGAGAGTTACTACCTCTACCCACTTTGTGAAATAATCTATAGTCATGATAATGAACTTATGTCCATTAGAGGAGGTTGGGTGGATCTGTCTCACCAAGTACAAGGCCCATTGTTGAAATGGCCATGTTGTAGTAGAAGGAATCAACTCTCTAGCTGGAGCATGAATCAGATTCCCATGTAGCTGACACTACTTGCAGGACCTAGCATACTTGATAACTTCTTGCTCCATTTTGGGCCAGTAGTAACCAGCACGAAGGAGTTTGTGAGCTAGTGTCAGGCCATTGGAATGAGCTCTACAAATGCCCTCATGAACATCAATTAGTGTGCATTTGGACTCTTTAGGTTCTAAACACCTAAGGAGTGTTCCATTGAGACCTCTCCTATATAGATCGTTAGTAATAATGACATAATGCAAAGCATTATAGATTAGGTAACATTTCTTATTCTCGGTTAGACCTTTCAGAATGGTTTGATTATGAAGGTAGGAATAAATGTGATGGTAGTGAGATGATTCTTGTCCTATAATAGAATAGATCATCTTAGAATCAAGGGTGTCATAGGCTAGGTAGTGTAATGCTTCCACCAAGAACTTGTGTTAAAAATCATTTTCAGGCATTTGTAGCAGGGAGGACAGAGTGGCCATGGCATTAGCCACTTTATTATCTACTCATGCAACTTTTTGGAAGGTGATGTGTGCAAAATACGTCTTTAAGTCATTAACCATGCACTTGTAAGGAATTAGTTTCTCATCCTTTGTTTGGTACACATCATTAACTTGGTTGATGACAAGCTGAGAGTCACCAAAGATATCTAACTGATCCACTCTCCATTCAACTGCAATTTTCATGCCATTAATCAAAGCCTCATATTCAATAATATTGTTTGTACAAGGAAACATAATCTTGTACACTTTGGGAAATGAGTATCTTTGTGGTGTAATAAAGAGTAATCCAACACCTGATCCTTGTTGTGTGAAGGACCCATCAAAGAACATAACCCATGTGTGGTGTGTGAGTGTCAGAATTGACTCATCTGGGAATTCAATGTTCATTGGCAGAAGACTCTATATGGGTGCATTAGCCAGTTGATTTGCAATTTCCTATCCCTTGATAGCCTTGCATTCAACATATTAGATGTCAAACTCACTGAGTATCATAATTCATTTAGCCAATCTTCCTATGAGATATGCCTTACTAAGCAAGTACTTTAGTGGGTCTATTTTAGCCATGAGCCTCGTAGTGTGGGCAAGCATATAGTGTCTCAAATTTTGGGAAGCAAAGACAAATGCCAAGAAAGCTTTCTTAATAATGCTATAGTTTTTCTCATAAGAGACCAGTGTTCGGCTCAAGTAGTAAATAGCTCTTTCTTTGTTGGAATTGTCTTCCTGAGCCAGAAGGATTCCCAAAGATGTTTTAGTTACTGAGATGTATAAAAACAAAGACTTCCCATGAATGGGAGGCATCAGGATTGGAGGATTGACAAGATATTGTTTGATCTGTGTTAAGCTTTGCTCACAATCCTAGTTCTAATTAAATTTTACACCCTTATTTAAGGTCTTTGTGAAGGGTTGTCATCTATTTTCTAATTATGAAATGAACCTGTAGATAGATTGGAGCCTTCCCTATAGTCCTCTCATCTGAATGATGTTCCAAGGTGGTGGCATGTACAATGTATCCTAGCAACTTCCCTGATGTGAAACCAAATGCACATTTCTTAGGATTGAGTTGAAGACTGAATTTTTCCATGCAATCTAGGATGGGATCCAAATCTTGTAGATGAGTATTGTGTTTAACACTTTTGACCAAGGTATCATCAATGTAGTCCTCCATGGTTCTATGCATCATGTCATGGAAAATTGTAGTAACAACTTGCTAATACATAGCACTAGCGTTCTTCAAACCAAATGGCATCACATTCCAACAAAATGTTCCCCATGCACATGTGAAGGTCATTTTCTCTTGGTCTTCTAGCACAATTTTAATCTAATTGTATCTAGAAAAACCATCCATAAGTGAGTACATCTCATAGCCAGCTGTTATGTCCACAATCATATCAATATGAGCGAGTGAAAAGTCACCTTTAGGACATGCCAAGTTAAGATCAAGGAAGTCAGTACAAACCTTGATAGATTTATCGTGCTTAGAAAATGGAACAATATTAGATATCCATTCAGCATAATCAATTGCACGGATGAAATTAGCTTTTAGTAATTTCTCCAATTCTGCTTTGATGAGCCATGCAATGTGAGGAAGCATTTTTGGAAGCTTTTTTTTAACTGGTTTGATGTCTGGTGCTATGGACAAGTGATGCATGATAAGATTGGGGTCCAGTCCTGGCATGTTAGAGTATGTCCAAGGAAAATTTATTTTCTTTTCTTTGAAAAAGGCAATGAATTCTTCTTTCTCTTTAGGTGACAGTGATTGTGCCAGATGTATCATATGAGGATTTTCTTCTGTGCCCAGGTTAATTGGCTACATCAGCTCTATCAACACTCATGATCTCTCCTAAAAGTGACTTGAAAGCACAACAAATATCTCATTTGCGGGCACCTCAAAGAGGTTTTCACCCTTGGATATGTCTTTTCTTTTTACTTTTTTTGGGTTTTGATACTGCCACAATGTGGTTTTCACCATCAGACCTTTTGCATTCTTTCTTTTTAATTGTATGACTGAGATATTTTATGTTAGCCTCAATCATGTTGACACTCTAATCATTTGTGGAAGACATTATAGGTTCGATAGCATTTAGGTAACAGGTGAGAGTATAGTCATTTTGGAATGTGTAGACTTCGCTAGATGCATTAGGGTTCTAGTCTATAAGCTCAGGATGTGTGAGTGAGAGAGTAGTGGATGGTTCAATTACATTCACAATATAGTCATTAAGTTCTTGGACCAGCAATTTGAGACCTATGATGACCTTGTCCACAGGTGTGTTCAAACACCTCAGAGTACAAATTTTAGTAGTTGATGACTCTAGGACACTAGTTGGATCTGACCCATGTGACCTAACCCTAGATGTTTCACCCACTTTGATTTGGTTTTCATAGACATGCATTTGGTCAATGTCTTTATTAGTAGTTGCTTCTGAAAGAGAGTCAAACTCATATTCCTTAGAATTAGTGCTACATGGTGAGAGATTATAGAACTCCCCAACACTGATAGGGACATAGTCACCTTCATCCTTTGGCTTCTTACACAAATACTCAACACGACATGATTGACTATATTATCCCTTTTCTGAATGATATTTGAGTTGCTTAGTATTGTCCTCAGAAGAGTCACTAGTGTCATCCATAGTGCTAACATGTGGCAAAAAGCCATCTAGCTCAACAAAGAATTTAGTGAGATCATAAGGGATAGGATGAGGATAGGAATCCTCATCATCAGATTCTTCCTCTTGAGTATCTGACTCAACTTGTGACTTAATTTTAGATGAACTCTCATGTGTTGGTATGAATTTATTTGGTCCGAAATGAAAAGGAACCTTCTTTAATTCTAGGCCAACTGTATCATACTTGCTTTGAGCTCTTGCTTTGATAGGATCAATTAGGCCATTGTTATTGCACCCAATAGGGCCAGTTTCCTTGTAACCAAAATTCTTCATAAGCCTAAGACCAAACCCATATTTCTTAGGAGTGATTTCTTGAGCTTGCTCTATTAGGTCCATTGGAGCCTCCTCTTTGTAAAGCCATGCAGTAATGGCTCTATTTTCACTTTCATCTTCTAAGGGAACTATAGCCTTGACAAAAGTGCCATTATACTTGGTCTGAGGTGTCAGCATGAATGGCTTCCTTGCCTCTGAGGTTCTCCCATAATGTTGAGGAGACTCTGGGAGAGATGTTAATGAAAACACTAGTTAAATGTGATACTCTCCCATGCCAGTTTATTTCAATTTGAATGATTGCTCAATTTGTTTTAGCTTACTGTCGTGATAATCAATGGACTCATGGTTAGTAGGGACGAAAGTTTCAGTAGCCTTAAGCATATTGCAGGTATAGCTAGTAGTGGTAGGAATAGTAACTTCAGAGCAATGAAATGGGAACTTGATGCATTGGTGATATGTGGATGGTACAACACGCATCTCATGTATCCATGGCCATCCTAACAGAATGTTGTAAGCCAAGGCAATGTCAAGCAGCTGATAGGTGACACCCCTTTCTACCAGACCGATGTGAATGGGTAAAACCACAAGACCTAGAGACTTTCATTCCACTTCATCATATTCTTTGATAGTGATCTTATGTCAAGGATCAATAGATTCCTTAGAATAGTTCAATTGTCTAAGAAGAGCAGCAGAGACAATATTTAGGCCAGCATCATTATCAATGAGTACCAAATGAACATGTGTCTGATGGATCATAACCTCGATGTGTAGAGGTTGGTTGTGTGAGTGAATCAATGAGTTATCATCCTCCTCGAAGAAGGTCATAAGATAAGGTGAGGTCAGGTGACCTAAACTGGCTCACGCAAAAAGATGAATTCTCATGCGAGAAAGTATAAGTCTGCACAAAAATCAAGATCAGATTGACAACAATGTTAGATTTCGAAGAGATTTTCATACTGTTTGAATAGATTGGGAAGATTTATTAGACAAATTTGGTTGGACAGATAGTGAGGTTGACCTAGTAAGATGTTTGGACAATGTTTCAGGATTCAATCAAGGCAATGTGTTTGAAAAAGACAGTGTGAAGCAAGCAGTAGTAAAAAATAGTCCTGTCAAGGGCAAAGCAACTCGACAGGATAGGGGAGTATTTGAAATGTCCCTTTTCTGATTTTATATGATATTTCACACCTCTAATCAGATTTTTAAGATCAAATGACTAATATCACAAAGATCCACCAATTTTCTCAAGAAAACCCAAATCGGGTATGACCGAAATAGTGCCAAAAGCTTCACAACTTCACAAATTATTAATAAATTTGAAAATGGACATTTTTACAGAAATTTAAGAAGCATAACAGCCTAAAAAATGAAATTTCTAGATCTGTATAGCCTTTACACAATAGTTCACAAATGTAGGACAAAAACTATGCTCATCGGGCTCTCGAAATTAACACAAAAATGCCCGAAAACACCACAAAAACACTAATAATCTATCTCAGAAGTTTAATCATGTCCCAATACATATATTTAGCTCTATTTTAACATCATAAAGTCTAAAATACAGAAGAAACCCAAACTGATATGAAATACTCAATTGAAAACACCAAACTCATACAAAAAACACACCTGAAAACCCACAAATCTGCACTGTTCAGCACAAAGGCAAACTTTGTATGAGCATGCACATAGAATGGATTCAAACTCCCATCCTTAGCCTTCCTAGAAACCTGAAAACTCTCATTCTTGGGTCTCCCTGGAAACCTACAAACTCTCGTTCTTGGGTCTCCTTCTCCACAGGTTTGGTAGCCTCTGAAGAATAACAAAGAATGAGCAAAAATCAAGTTCTGGAATCAGCCCAAAATGCCTCCAAACCCCTTAAAAGAGGGCATAACCCTAACTCATGTCCAAGAGGGGTTAATGAAACATATTTTAATAATAATTTTTATTTATTAGTCCATTCACTTCCAAAGATTATCCCCCTTTGCTGAAACTTCCCCTTTTTGGGCCTGCTTGCCTTAGCAAAGATTATTATTTTTAATTATTTGAAAAGGGGACATGACAAGTCCTCCCCTCCCAAATATTGCTTGTCATCAAGCAATGGCTAAAAAATAAACCAATCAATTCACCTAGATCCCAAATGTATTCATGAACTATACTACTGCCAATTAACACAGGCTCCTGCAATATCCTCTGCAATATGACCAAGAGGAATCCATAATCAAACTGACAATTACAGCTCAACCAAACTCCAAAATCATCACTGCCATAGTTAGAAACCCATGAGACACAAACTCTTAGAACATCAAAACCCAAGTAAAGTGGACAAATCAAACTACCAACACAGTAAATACCATCAACGCATCCCACTGGCCTATACGGAATGTACAATCCAACTCTACAACAATGGTGAATGCTCTTGAATGAAACTATACCAAGTATGGAGAATCCACACACTGTACAACTCCTGCAGTCAACACAACTCTGCAAATCACCGGCCACTATCTCATAACCATAACTCCCATGCACTGCTGATGGTGAAAAGATATTACAAGATAAAGAGTAAGAAATAGAACCCAAACCAAATTTTCTTGCCATCAACTCCTCAACACAAGGATCAAATGCTAACTGATGTACATACCCTACAATATAATGTTGATTAAAAAAACCAACCTCAGTCAACATCTCACCATGAACAAGTGATACAACCCATTGTGGCTGATCACTAGCTAAGTCAGAAGATGTCATAGCCAAAGGAGTAGAATCAATAACAACACCCACTAAAGCATCACTCCCAAAATCCTTCTCTAAGTCACATATTATCAAGTTGTCAACTGCAGAACCTATCACCATGTCATGCTCATCACAAATCTCATCCCCAGGCATCAAACTGTCCCATAACTGATGACAAGCACTAGGAACCAAAGTACATCTTTGTATCATCATCTCATCAACATGGTCATCAAGGGTAAATTGATGAGCGTACCTCACAGTGTAATGCCGATAGAATGTGCCAATCTCAGTCAGTGGCTGAGACTGTAATCCAAATGAAACTAACTACAATTGATCATTAACCATGTTGGAACTGACTACTACCTCCGAAGATATCACCAAGGGAGTAGTATTACTAGTAGGAACCATGCCAACTACCAAATTACCAACATCACACATGATCTTTGATACATCTCTAGTCTCTATACCATCAGTACTAGAGGCCACCACCATGTTAGGCATAACACAATCTGCTACAACACCCAACTCAACTGAACCTGACTCTAGTGGGAATGAACCTGATATGCCAATGTTAGTATCAAGGATGGATGCATCCCCATCTCCACTATCTCTGAAAATCTCGGCCATGGACATCCTTGGATCACCAAACACCATAGCTTGTGACTGTATAGAATTAGGTAAAGACTGTAGTCACTCTAACTCCATGGTCACCTTAGCCAAATGAAATTGTGACTCCTTGAAAGCCAACTGTGTACTCTCAAGAATCTCATAAGTCACCTCAAGTTGCTCAGTAAGTTCACTCACCTCATCTTCCTTGGCCAACAATGCATCATATGCTGCACTACCCCAATCCATAAGATAATCTCTGTCGGCTACCAACTGCATATAATTTTGACTCAAAATCTGAATAGCCTCCCATAAAGAGTAGATCTCTGTCAAGGAAAGATAACTGCCTTCCTGCTCATCACTAGTAGGAGAACCCCATCCATAAACTGCTAACAACTGACGAGTAGCATCAAAATGATGGCAAGTGATAGAAATGTCTCGGTCACTAACTCTCAACTAATTAGACACATGATGGCACTGGCCTGACTGTCTCCTACAAACCTCCTCTGATCCACTGTCTAAAGGAGTATCCTCAAAGTTACTAGTCTCTAGAGTATTACCATCCATGTCCTGTGAATCAACTATAAAGCTCATATCAACATACAGAGTATCAAAAACTGTAGCACTATTGTCCAACTCCTCTGTACCCAAGGAAACTAAGTCTTCACAACTACCCACTACATCCTCCTGCATGTCATCAATGCCAATATGATCTTGGGACTCATCTGTACACATTGCCAAATATGAAAGATCATCAACACATTCCAGCAAGTATGGTCGACTGGATCTATAAAAAAATCCCAACACTGGTGTATAAAAACTAATACCAACATCGGATAAGCTACTAGCACAAGAAAAGACAACACCGTGCAATCTGCTAATCAAATCCATGATAGCACCCAAACAAAAACTGCTACCAAAATGTATTAAAGATATCCAGTCAACTGAATCCCAAATGCCAATATAACAATCTCGAGTCCATATCTGTAAACTAGAATTAGCTGGTAACTCAAGCAAAATCCTCACTTGAGTAATATGACCAATACCAACTAACTCCAAATACCTGTCTGACATTGTCCCTGTATCCTGGATGTGAATGCAAGATGAACTCGCAACATTATCAATGACCACATATGATCTACCATTCGTAGAAAGCTGAGTATCAAGAGTGCAAGATGAAACTAAACTCAACTCCATGCCATGCTTATCCCCATGTCTCTCCCAATCTTGTAATGCGAATGGAGTATTCACCAAAGAAGCTCGAGTGTCCTCAAGCTTGTGAGAAAGCCTGTCAACTTCCTCCTCCTTCGTCCTCAAGGCATCTGAATAGTCTCCGACAAGGCTAAGAAGATGGTCACGATCTGATAGAAGATGTAAATAACTCAACTTCATCATTCCCATTCCTTCCCTAATTTCTTGTAAGTCAACACAAGAAGACTTTTCCTGAACTCCCTTATGTCTATCCTGTAATTGAATCATCCGAATGTGAACCTCTATCATATCCCATATCCTATCATGATGAGATAATGAAGTCACAATACTATCTTTGTTCATCTTTAGTTGGCTGGACAAATCATGTGAAGTACTACCTGCCTCAACCTCATGTGAAGAAGCATCTAACTGTACCTGGTACTCTTTCTCATTAAAGTCATGAATGCTCAATGTCTACTCATCTCTACCAAGTATCTCACCATCATGCACAACAACATCCTCATAATCATCATTTGAACCCACTACGTTGTAGTCACTACCTATTATAATTATACCATCCTAAATGCCTATGACATCACCCTTTGATGAGCTGTATAGAATTGTCTCAATTTGAGTATCAAGTTGACCATTACTATCAATTTGCGTAATATCCTTTCTCACTACCTCCTGTGGCGGAGTAGAATCTAAGACCTCAGCCTGGCTATAGGCTAGTTTCTCAAACTCCTCATGCAAGTTCTTGGTAATTGTGTCATCTGCCCTGTGAGAAAATTTTCCAAATAGAAATCCAGTCAACTTATCCACCTTAGCTGGGTCGGACAACATGTCATTCATTATACGGTGGTGCTCAACCAACTGTTCAGACATGTCATGGCCTATTTTTTTAAGTTTATCTTGAATGTCTAAATAACCATCCTTTCTACTGTTCTGACTCTAGATATCAATTGTCCAAGATCGTGTCCTCTGAGACTCTATACTAGACCTGTCCATTCTGGATAAAGTAGAGTGTAACCCCAATAGGTTATAACTTCTTCAAACACCAAGAACTAACATGCAATTGATTAGAAGTAGCATGCAACCATAGATTTTGACATGCAACTGATTAGAAGCAACATGAAACCATAAATTATGACATGCAAGATCTAGGTAGTTGTCAAAACTGACATGCAAGATTTGGGTAGTTGTCAAAACTAACATGCAAGATCTGGGTAGTTGTCAAAACTGACATGCAAACTTCTACAAACCCTCAGGCTAGCAAGATCATGGCTCTAATACCACTGAAATGTCCCTTTTCTAATTTTATATGATATTTCATGCCTCTAATCAAATTTTCAAGATCAAACAACTAATATCACAAAGATCCACCAAATTTCTCAAGAAAACCCAACTCGGGTATGATCGAAATAGTGCCAAAAGCTTCACAACTTCACAAATTATTAATAAATCTGAAAATGGACATTTTTACAGAAATTTCAGCAGCATAACAGCCTAAAAAATGAAATTTCTAGATTTGTATAGCCTTTACACAACAGTTCACAAATGTAGGACAAAAACTATGCTCATCGGGCTCTCGAAATTAACACAAAAATGCTCGAAAACACCACAAAAACACTAATAATCTATCTCAGAAGTTTAATCACGTCCCAATAAATATATTCAGCTCTATTTTAACATCATAAAGTTTTAAATACATAATCAACCCAAATTGATATGAAATACTCAACTGAAAACACCAAACTCATACAAAAAACACACCCGAAAACCCACAAATCTGCACTGTTTAGCACAAAGGCAAACTCTGTATGAGCATGCACATGGAATGGATTCAAACTCCTATCCTTAGCCTTCCTAGAAACATAAAAACTCCCATTCTTAGGTCTCCCTGGAAACCTGCAAACTCCCGTTCTTGGGTCTCCTTCTCCACAGGTTTGGCAGCCTCTAAAGAATAACAAAGAATGAGCAAAAATCAAGTTCTGGAATCAGCCCAAAATGCCTCCAAACCCCTTAAAAGAGGGCATAACCATAACTCACGTCCAAGAGGGGTTAATGAAAAATATTTTAATAATAATTTTCATTTATTAGTCCATTCGCTTCCAAAGATTATCCCCCTTTGCTGAAACTTCACCTTTTTGGGCCTGCTTGCCTTAGGAAAGATTATTATTTTTAATTATTTGAAAAGGGGACATGACAATCTTGACCTTTATTTGTTTTAGATAGTTTTGAACTTGTTTATGACTCGATAACAAACATGCTTTTATCCCTAAAAACAAAAATTGGTAGAGAAGGAAAAACCTTTGTCCCACATCTTATGCACATGTGTGTACCTCACACAGCCATGTCACCCCCTAGAGGGCACCTGTGTTTTTGGTATATTTAAAGGACTCAATAGTATACACTAAATGAGCACCCTTGTGGTAGGGGAGGAGTGCATATACCACCTTCAAACATCTAGTAGCATGCCTATGGTGAGTTTTATAGGAGAGATTCTTCCCCCTCCTTGCACAAAGATTATGCCTCCTTTCGAAGGTGAACTGAGTGGCTTCTAACTAAGAGGTTTTTACTTGGCTTATGTTCGTATTAATTATTGGTGACTTCACAAGTGGAGTTGAGACTAGTGGCCCACACTAGCATCTGAAAGTGCACACTACTTTCTTAGCAAGCTAGGGGCCGGTGCCTACTAGTGTACAGACAAAGCTTCTCCTTGATATGCAATATCAAGAATCAAGGGGAAGAAACTAATTTGGCTTTAGAGTCTTTTTCTATACAAAGAATCTTGATTATAGTGAGTTGGAATCTCTAGTGAAAGGAGTGTGCTCACTTGGGTCATTCCCAGAGGTTGGATCACTTCGGCAAGCCCTCTAAAGGATTGACACAGACTAGTGGTTTGGATTTAAGGGTCAGAGTTTCTAATTTCCCTCAAGGGGAAAGAGCATAATCCTCTACCTTATTTCCTCGCCCAAACACATAAAATAGATTGATTACCCACTTAGCTTAATCAATCTCGACTTATCCTTCCTCAAGATTCTGATTCTCTAAAAGGAAATAATCATCCCTTCATAAAAAAGGACTCATACTAGAGAACCACTAAGTTGCTTGCCTTCTTCAGAATGTCATCTTTTGGAACCATCTAGGTTTTTGATTCACCGTTGGTTATGACCTCCAAGTGGTGAAGATCATAATCCCCTATTCTTCCATCTTGCACCCTAGGAAGTTCACAAGCCCCTAATTAAACTAGTTCAAAAAATAAGAAAAGCACACACATTGTTTTGTGGGTTTTAAAAGAGTCTTCGTCAAACGTGTCTTCAACAATCATCCTGCAAGCAAATAGTTAGTCCATGTTTGAGTGGGTTGTATGAGGAACCTTTGACAAATTATCCTATAGACAATAGTTAAGCTGCAAAAGATCATAGAAACAACACAAAATAGATTCCAAGAAAAGTACGTTAAGGAAATTAAGTAACTTGCAAAGTGAAAATGCTTGAAACAAAAGCTGTTGTTACAAGAACTTGCACAAAATCTCTAGTAGAGTAGTGCAAAATATTTTTACGACCCATGCAAAGAAATAAGGTGCCTCACAAAGTTTCACGTGCTCAGGCACTTTCTCGCACGACCCGAAAAGAATCCTTGTGCTAAGATTTAGAATCCTCGCTCGAAAATGCATTATCTCACGTGAAGATCTATGAATCTATACAGAACTATACGAATAGAGAGTTTGAAATTTGATAAAAATATGCAAAGAATCCCTAAGAAATTGATTTTCTTGGGCCCCATGGTGGGCGCCAGAAATGTACCTATGAAATGTGGGCCTCTGATCTCACAAACGCTTCAACATGGTCATTACCTATGGAATCATCCTGGAATAAGCACAAAATTGTTTATCCAAGAGGTCTAATAGAGTGACTTGTCATCTTCTATCTAGAAGGATTTTGCCTAATTAATGTCCTCAGATTTGAGGTGTAGGCAACCAGACCCTCTTAGAATGAAGGATGTAAATGCAATTAAGATGAAATGCAGTTTAATCTATATGAATATGTAGTTTAATCTATAAATTAGAAAATAACATTTAATCTACATGTATGCATAGTATTAATCTAAATGATATTAAAGAAAGCTAGAATGCAATAAAAGCTTGAACAAAGAGAGTGAGTAATTCAACAGAGATTCGATAGCGTAAAAATTCAACCTTTGTAATGAGGAATTAGGAGTTCCTTAAATAGAATTCCTAGAATCCATCAACAGGTGAGATCAACTCAGATCGACGATCAGGATTGAAGCAAAGATTTAGTTAAGATGGAAACTCCTTATGCAGGTGAAGTAGATTGTTTCTATTTTGAGTGTGATGAGCAATTAACTAAACTTTGTCATAAGTGTGAGAGCAAGTTAACTAGATTGTTTCCAATTTGAGATAGAGTTCACTCAGAGTTTCCATTTAGAACTGAAGAGAGAATTTTGAAGAGATTATTTAATTTAATAAGTGAGATGTGAGCTCATAAATGCCTTTTCCATTTAATTAAATAATTTCATTTAATTAATTAGGAATGACTTCCTATTTAATTAAATAACTTTGTTTAATTAATCAAAATAAGAATATTTATTAAATTAAATAAATTTAATTCTATAGTACATTAGTCTTAGGAGATAATTTAATTTAATAAAGTATGAATACTTTAGATTAAATTAAATTGAAATCAAATAGGTTTAACGTGGCTAATATGAGTGTGTACTATAGAGATTAAATAATGAATATGATGAACGCAGATTATAGTTTTTTGCATCTAACAATTAAGTCAAGTAGTAAGTAGTAGAATGAGAATTTCCTATTAGAATAGGTCTTAGGATTGATCAGAATAGACTAGAATTGGTATAATGGCAATGAGCCAATTTGGGGGTATTACAATAATAACTTGTGCATGTAATACAATAAATGTTAATTTTTTGTAACATGTAAATAAATTCAATCATGTGCATAAAAATAATAACACATAACAAAACATTTTTTACACAAAAACCCTCTGAGGTGAAGGTAAAACTGGGGTGGGGATGACACCCACAAATCTTCACTACTACAATAATAATGTTAACCAGTTAAGGTTACAATGTTTGACCATAATATATGATCTACTTTATGAGGAGTCAATCCTATTAAAGACTTAAGAAATTGTTAGGTTTCACCTTCTTAGAGGATTTGACACTTACAACTATGTAAGGACTCTATTAGAAGATTTATAAAGATCTATTAAGACCACTTTGTTAAGAGAATTACCCTAATTCAAGTCTATAAAAAATGACTTAGTACTTGACTCTTAGTTTTCTCTGCAAGTTTATTTTGAGTCTTCTCTTGACTAACTGATCCTCTCATCTTATCTAATGACTCTTTTCTTTCCCTTCCACTTTCACTACTTATGAATAAATCACTTGTTCTATTAGATGATAACAAAACCCTTCAATGAATTTTGATATTGTCCTCTCTGATCTTCACATGCATGCACACGGTCTCTTTCTTACATCTGATCTAGGTTAAGATCATCACTATATAAAGATTCCATGAAGAGTCTTCTAGATGGTTCCATGTTTTTCCTCTTCATCTTGATCGTTGAACATACACATGGGGATATATGATCCATGTCATGTAAATATTCTGTAACAACCTCAACAATTATTAAATGTTCTTTAACAACCTCTTAAAAACTTAAATAAACCTTCCAAGTCAGCTTGATAATCATTTTTCCTAAAAATCTATTCCATTCCTAACTTTTATGTAAGATCTGCATTTTTTAACCTCTACTATTAGTAGTGCTTGATATTGTTTTTTCTTGACCTTTATTATCTTTCCAATGCTTGGCATATACTATGCTCAACACATACTTGATTGGTACATATATACTTAGAATTTCACTCAGTCACTAATGACTTGCTTGATCACTAAAAGAGCTCGATCCATATAGAACATTACTCTATGACCATACTTTACTCAGCTTTTATATAATTACTCGATACATACTATCTTATGTACATGACTCAACCTATGTAGAGTATCTTGGTCATAGTGATGACCATCTGACTTTGCCTTGTAAATGACTAAGTGATTGACACTAATAGAAAATAGTGGTTAGAGATACCAATAATATTCCCTTTTGACGTTAGTGAAAAAAACACTTTTTCATATTTACACTTTGTTGTATCAATACAAAAAATGAGCTCTCTCCCTAAGTTTTATGACTTGTGAAAAATGAATACAAAAATTCATTACAACCTTTATTCATTACCTATACATGACACTCCTTGTATTATGATTTGTGAAAAATGAATACAGAAAATCATTACAGCCTTTATTCATTACCTATACATGATACTCCTTCTATATACATTTCTTTGTATACATGTCCCCCTTGTTTTTGAACACTTGATGTCACTGTTGTTGGGGTTGAAAGAGTTCAGGTAATCCATATGTGTCAATGAATTCCTTTTGAACTCTGTTAATCATGGTCAGTGCATGATTCCATGTGGTTCTTGTTGCATCCAAAATTTGATTTTAAAGTTGTAGTCTTGTATCTAAATCAATTAAACTCTTAGCCAATGATAAGTTATGATCTTTTGTGATAAGATCCTAGGCTATTTTGTGTTCTCTCTGCATGACCTCCAAATGAGGTATCAACATTTCCTAAATTGAGATTAATTTAGATCTGATGGTGCTATCAGTTGCCTAAAGCTCAGCCATTGTACCTTGAGCATTTAGTAGAATATTTCAATGATCTATGCTAGATCCTACTGACTCTGAGATAACACTATTGGATGCCTTCATCTTAGCCAGATTCTTATCTATCTATACCTGAATAGTATCTATAAATCTTGGCACATCTAAAAAAAATATGTATAGGTGTTGTACCCACTATATAATACTCATCATTACCTATGATTTTTCTCATAATAGAACTTTATGCTCAACTATAGCTATAAAAACTTTATCCACAACCTTGGTCTCAATTCTTCTTGTTATCAATCTATTAACTTCTCATTGGATTTAAAATTTTATGCACTCACTTGATCAATGATATATATAAGTTGATCAATGATTGGTGTCTCTTCATCAATATTTTGTATGTCAAAGGCATCAACAAAAATATGCTTTACATCTTATAGTGTCTATTGCTTCTTTATCTCTCTCTTGATCTCTTCTTGCCTCTTTTTCTTCTAAAAAATTTCTTGTAGCAAAACATTTTTCTGTAAGGTGAGATTTGCCAGATCAAATTGTGGCATTTCAATATGTTCATCAATACTAACTTCAATATCTAGTGAAATTTCCTTTATTTCTTTTCTCTTCCTTTTCAATGAAGGGGTGTTGCTACTTGACATTGCCTTAGGAGTAGGTGAAGGGATGTCACCACTTAATCTTTCTTGTGCATCAATGCTCGAGACAATAATAGTAGCACTTGGTTCAACCTTGTTTAATTCTTTATTTTCCTCAATTTGAGGCACTAAAATAGTCTTATCATTTTTGTCTTCATCATCTTATTTTTCATTGGTAAGCCTCTACTACTTGACTTCTAAAGTGTCAGGAGTGTCAGCATGTATAGGAGACATGATGCCTTGTGGACTCAACACACCTAAGCTTTCTCCACTACTATGTTCATCATCAATATTCACATTTTCTACCTGGTGTAAGCCAAAGAAATGCTTTTCCACAACAATTCACACTATTGTTGTATAACTTCCTCTTTAATTTGTGGTATCAAGAACATTATGTATTTAGGAAAATATCTTCTCTTATATTATTTTAAAAATGTGTCCTTTTATTCTTGAGACAAATTAGGCATAACTCTAATTAGTGTGTCAGCTCTTATTTGATTTTTTATTACTTTAGCCTACTACCATTTTCTCTCTAATCTATTATATAAATAATAGGTATCTTCTTATCTATTTCACTAGGAGCTACCTTTTTATTTGAAATCATCTCTACCTTAGCCTCCTCAACTTTATTTATATCATCACTATCTAGTGCATCATATCTCACATGTTTGATACTAGATGAACCTAAAAATCTTCTTATGTTGTCACATACCTCTTAAATAGTCTTGATCTACCTGATAGGTGGTCCTCTAACCAATCTCCTTCTTTTGGTTTGAGGTTTACTTGATGCAATAGTCTTTGATACTTTTGGATTCACATACTTCTTGGAAAAAGTTTCGCTAGTCCCTTGCGTAGTTGGTGGTGGAGGTGTCACTACCTTCTTATTCTTTGATCTTTGATCCTTCTTGTTTGGTGACATGACAACAACTAGGGCTTTACCCTTGTTACCTTCTTCCTCTTCAACTTCTTCTTCCTCATCACCACTTTCCTATTCTTCATCTTTACCAAGACCTTGAGTCAATTAAAATGGTTCTTTTCCCTTGCCTAGGGTTCCTAATTTAGCTTCTAGATCTTTAGCTAGCTTCTTTCTTTTCTTCTCTTTGGAAGCTATCTTTATGTTCATAGTTATCCTTGCCTTTGCTTCTTCATATCTTCCAAATGGTTTTGCCTCAGCATCTATCTCTTCTTTTGATAATGCATTAATTTTTGCACTAACATCATCACTCTCTATTTCATATCCAAAACTTTGTAGCCATGCCTTCCTTGGCTTTAATGCTTGCACACATGTTTTTTTCATATCATCAAGAAAATAAATGTCACTATAATATTTTGTGACCAATTCCTTTGGAATTATCATTCTCCTTTTCATTCTCAACTTGAATTCATCAAAATATGTGTTCATTGAATTATCAAAATTGTCTCCCAATTGAGTAATAAACTCATTGGTTTACCTTGTTTCTGGTTTGTCTTGTTCCCATACAACATTACCTAGACTAGGAAAATACTTCTAAATATAAAAGAATGTACAAATAGTTAGGGAACCAAAGTTACACATTGAATTCTTTTCCTTTCTTATTGATGATAAATTTTCTGTCACTTGTAACATTTGGAGCTTAGCAAGATCATACTCATGATCTTTCATCACAATCTTCCACACTTGGTCCATAGTCATACTTGACACACTATTTAATTTTCTAGATTGATAGAATTTATGATCAATGAATCTCACTAAAAAATCTATAAGTGAATAAAAAATGCTCATAATGGACAAACCACATCAATTCCACTCATCTCTTATATCAGCCTCAACTTCTCCTTAGCTCAAGCATTACATGGTTTTCTTCCTAGCCGAAAACCCTATGCATCATCATCTTCATGATTTCTACCGGTCCATCCTATAGCTAGTACTTCATATCACAACTTCTTCTTAAAACAACTTCGATCCATTTCATTCTAAAATTTATCCAAAATTATAGGGCTTGAGTTAATCCTTTCCTTTCAAAAATTTAAACTCATCCTTCAAGATTCCTTCATCACATAGCTTCTCATAGGCTTCTTTGATTTCATAGTCTCCTACTTCTCCAATCTTGGATATGTAACAACTTCTAACATTGTGAATCATGATGACTTTAGGTAATATCGAGGATAACACACCCATTGAGTCTCCTTCAACAACAATTTTAGGAATAACAAAAAGTTTAGGTGGAGGATAGGCATCACTCTTCACCAATTGAACTTTACTAACCTTTTGGCTCATTCCAATGGTTTATGAAGTTGCCATGATTGTAACTAGGGTTTGATGAAATGTATTTCCTTCTCTGGATACTCGACAGTCGATCATGCTCTCATTCAACCTTTTTAATCAATTTGCTTCTTGAAATCCCTTTTGGTTTCTCTTAATCTCTTAATCGCTCAAAGAACTTTGAAAATATGGATGTAAGGTATGAAATATTGTATTTGTAATTTGTTATATACCTCATCTTTTAATCAATTAGGTTTTCCATTAATGTTGCATACATCATTGAGTGGAAGCCAACTAACACAATATCTTAGTCTCTTCCATAGCCTTTGGTCTCTATTGGAATGCTCAATCTATGTTGCAACATTCAATCAACATAGACATATTTTATTAATACTCAGAAACCTTTCACAATCTTTATTCTCTTGCATCTTATATATGTAGATATGAACTTTTGGCACACATTTATATAAGGAAATGATGTATGATACATTATTTAAGTATACTATTCCATACATACCTCTTTTTCTTAGATAGATATGACATGATCACCTTCTCTATTGGATTGGGTGATCTTAGCTCCATTAACTCTACTATTTCCATCTTCTATTTTCTTTTTCCACTTCTAGTTCATTTCATTCCTCACTTGCTCAATGTTTACTTTTCCATTTCCTTTTTCCTTTGTTTGATTGTCTGAATATACTCAAGTCCTTCAATTCTCCCTTTGATTTCCAAACTTGTGACATTTGGAACATACATTGTTAGATGCATAATTATTCTTTTTCTAATTTGGCCAGTAGGGTTTCCTCTCTTATCTACATTCAAATGCTCTATGCCCATATTTTTGATAGTAGTAGCAGTATCCTTTAAATCTAGGTGTAGTAGGTGCATTTCTCAAATTTGACCTACACTCATGTATTTGATGTCCTTATTTCTTATAGTATAAACAATAACCAACAAACTTATGTCTAGAATTTTGTAGACCATGTTTTCTTTGATAGATATTTGCAATATGACCAATTTTTTGATAGTGATAGCAACTTGGCTTGTCTTTTAGCTTTGCATTTCTCATTTCTCCATTTCAAGATTATTCTCCTTTCTTAGTGCATGAATGTCCTAACCTGGTAGAAAAAATTGATGACTTCATAAGCTCTTCAAAATATTTCATTGCTTTCCTTGGTTTGTTGAATTTTTCCATAGATTCCTTCTCATTCTTTAGTTCATTGTTTAGTATCTCATTATGAGATTTCATGTTTGCAATGTCCACATCCTTGTGATTCTGTATCTATTTTGTAGTCATTATTTGATTCATTAGATCCATTTGTTTATTTTTGAGCTTCTATACATCTAATATTCTTTCTTTGAGTCTGGTAGCCATTATCCTCTTATCATCTTTTTCTATAGTTCTATATTCTTCAACTTTCTTTCTTTGTTCAGTCACTTCACATAGTTTAACTGATTGGATTTCATGTTCTCTTTTAAGTGATCTTATCTCTTCATTGAGAAGTTTATTCCTTTCAAGTAGTTCAACATATTCTTTTTCATTAGGATTGATTGGGTCAAATAGTCCTTTAGTGTCAACTTCTTCATAAGAGATTGCTTTATCTTGATGGCAATTTCCTTTCTCCTTTTTAGGGAATCCTTCAGATCTTGTCTTGCTTACTCTAGTTTTTGCAGTGTGAGTTGGATGTTGATCACCTAATTGTCAATAGTCTTGTCTAGTTTGAAAGCCTCCATCTTCCAAGATCTAATCTCCAAGTCTTTAAGCTTCCCTCAAAGAACTAATCTCTGATACCAATTGTTGATTTATGGAGTAAACTAGATACTAATTAGGGGGGGGAATGAATAAGAATCTATAACAATTTATATCTTTTCATAGATTCATCCACATCCAATAGTAACTTGTGCATGTAATACTATAAATGTAAATATGTTGTAACATGTAAATAAATTTAATCACATGCATGGAAGTAATAACATAACACAATATTTATTATCCAAAAAACCCCCAAGGTGAAGGTAAAACTAGGGTGGAGATGACACTCACAAATCTTCACTACTATGGTAATAAAGTTAACTAGTTAATGTTACAATGTTTGACCATAATATATTATCTACTTTGTTAAGAGTGTGTCCTATTAAATACTAAAGAAACTAATAGGTTTTACCTCATTGGAGGATTTAACACTTACAACTAAGTAAGCACTCTGTTAGGAGATTTATAAGGATCTTTTAAGACCACTCTATTAAGAGATTTAACCTAATTCAAGTCTGTTATAATTGACTTAGTACCTAACTCTCAATTTTCTCTACAAGCTAATTTTGAGTCTTCTCCTTACTAATTGATCCTCTCCTTTGATCTGACAACTCTTTTCATTCCCTTCTAATTCCACTTCTTATGAATAGATCACTTGTTTTGTTGAATGATAAAAACACCCTTCAATGACTTCTGATACTTTCCTCTCTGATCTTCACATGCATGTGCATGATCTCTTTCTTACTTCTGATCTAGGTTAAGATCATCACTATATAAAGATTCCATGAAGAGTCTTCTAGATGCTTTCATGTTTTTTCTCTTGATCTTAATTGTTAAACATACACATGGGAATATGTGATCCACACAATGTAAATGTTTCATAACAACATCAACAAGTATTAAATATTCTATAACAACTCCTTCAAAACTTAAATAAGCCTTCCAAGTTGGCTTGATAATCATTTTGCCTAAAACTTTGCTCCATTCGTGACTTTTATGTAAACTCTACATTGCTTGACCTCTACTATTACTAATGCTCAACATTGTTGTTTCTCATCCTTTATTAACTTTTGTATGCTTGACATACAAACTACTTGACACATACTATATCACTCAATATTTATATACTTAGAATTTCACTTGGTCGTTGATGACTTTATCAATCACTGAATGAGCTCAGTCCATACAGAAAATTACTCAGTGACCATACTTTACTCAACTTTTATAAAATTACTTTGTACATACTATCTTATGAACATGACTTGGCCTATATAGAGTAGCTTGGTTGCAGTGATGACCATCTAACTTTCCCTTGTAAATGACTAAGTGATTAACACTAAAAGACAATAGTGGTTAGAGATACCAACAAGTTTCTCATTCCTATTTAACCTTGTTCCTTCATTCTTATTATATCTGACATGGAGGTCTTTAATCATACCCAATAGTTTATCAATCTTTTCTTCATCCTTGCTCAGCTTTGGTTTTTGAGATCATATAACCTTGGATCATCCCTTTTACAAATTTTACCAGTATCTTTTCTATTATTCTCAATTATCATTGCAACCTTAAAAGCTTCTTGTAAAGTGCTTGGTCTATGTGACCTTATCTCATAATGAGTTTTAATTTTGAAATCACTTAAATAAAAATTTATTAGGAATGAATCAACTAGTCTGATATCTTGTGGTATTTTATTCACACGATATTAAACCTTTTGTTAAATTCAAAAGTATATTCATTGGCATTTTTCTTTATGTTATCCAATTCATGTGAAGAAAAGGATGTATCGGTATGATTTCCAAATTTCTCAAGAAATTGTTTGAAATAGAAGAGGAGTAACTGAGAGGGAACGAGTGAATCAGTTACCACTAAAATAAATCCTAGATCTCTTAGATGTCAACACACAACATAAAACTTTAGTGAAAATACTAATGCTTGATAAACACACAGGCACTCGGTAAGCACTGAAATAGAAATTGTAACTTGGCTTATGCAAATATTAAGATATTATCTATGATTAACCTTACTTAACTTAGTTGGATACACATAAAATAAATAGCATGAACACTAGTGATACCAAGATTTAATGTGGAAACCCAATTTGGGAAAAACCACCAAATGCAACTAGTTACAAATTTTCACTCTTTTGAAGTGAGCCCTATTAGGAGCCAACCTTATTAAAGGTTACAAAAAAATTTATTAGGTGTGACCCTATTAGAGGATTTAATCACCTTGTTAGGAGTGGCCTTGTTAGAGGTCTTTAGACACTTCAATCTAGAAATGCCACCCTGTTAGAGGATTTACAAATACCTATTAAGCCAACTCTGTTAAGAGATTTAGATCATTGCTAAAATGGTTAGAGAGTAAGAATGAGATGACCTAAATTCTAATGTAGCTGAATTATTGATTATAGATCTCAATTCTAGCTTGTATACTTGATCCTTCTTTATCGAATGTAACTTTGTAGCTCTACAAGGATATTATGCTTATCCTTTTAATTTGCTTCCTCTAAGCATCTTTAAATCTTCTATTCACTTGCATATATTCAATCCTCAACTTGACCTTATATTTATACCTTACACATTTTCAAGCTGACTTGAACACAACTTAGAATAATTAATATTCATCTCCTTAGTTAGCTAGAACCAACAAACAGATTTATCGAACTCAATATGCCAAAACAAGAAAATCCTTCATTAGCCGACTCTGCTTAGTAAACACTAACTCAAAAATAATTTTCTTGTGTTAACCAAGTGAACTTGGTTAACATTGAATCTTCACAAATTTCCTTTGGTAACTAAGTGAACTTAGTTAACACTGGTTCCATCCAAATTGTCCTTCTTTAACCGAGTGAGCTTGGTTAACACTCAACTTCTATGAACTTCTCTTTGTCTCCTGAGTGAACTCGGTAGACATTGTCTTCTAAACTTGGCAAACTCTAGAATGCTTGGTAGACATATGAAACTATCTTCAATGCATGAGTGAGCTTGGCATACACTAACTAGTAAAGATAT
Organism: Cupressus sempervirens; assembly: GCA_028749045.1. Taxonomy (NCBI): domain Eukaryota; kingdom Viridiplantae; phylum Streptophyta; class Pinopsida; order Cupressales; family Cupressaceae; genus Cupressus; species Cupressus sempervirens. The sequence goes on from CM053787.1 coordinate 460,378,842, forward strand.
GGCATTTTGTGTAACATCAAAGACAATACACAATTAATCAATTATTTTCAACAATCTCTCTCTTTAGCATTGATGGCAATGCAACATGTCATAATACAATAAAATTTTAAAGAAAAATAATAGGAAGGAAAATATCCTTAGTTTCATTCTTATTCTCATCGATGAGAACTCCCGCTACCTTCAGTTTCTCCCTCTATCAACAAACTCTATCTTCAACATCTTCTTTTGATAGAAAACTCTCCTTCTCTGATATCAAACCAAGTTCATCTTCTTTCTCTGAAATTTTCAAACAAAATTTCTATGAAATGTATACTCTCCCTCTTTGAAATATCATGCCAAAGACGATATTCAATGAATATCAATGTATCTTATGTACTAATTCATATGCAAAATGCCCTTTTCAATACTGCATCAACTTGATTGATCTTCAACATGCTCTGGTTGATGCATCACTAAACTTCATTTAGTGAGCTTTGGATAGGGGAATGAACCCTAACTTACCTCTTAGATACAAAAATGCATCCTTAGGTAATAGCTTAGTAAATATGTCCACAATGTGTTCTTTAGTATTCACATATTTCAATCTTACATCTTTATCTTGCACCAATTCTCTTAGAAAATTATATTTTATAGAAATGTGCTTGGTTTTGGTATGTATCAAAAGCTTAATTGCACTGGTGTTATCATAGAAGATAACCAATGGATCCTTGATCTCTACCTTCATACCTGCAAATAGTTTCTTGAACCAAACAACATTGGAGCAATTAACTACTACTCGCACATACTTTGCCTCTGATGTAGACTAAGAAATGCAATTATGCTTCTTACTTGTCCAAAACACTAGTCTTTTACCAAGAAAGAACACTCCACCACTGGTGCTCTTCCTGTCATCAACACTTCCTATCCAATCAACATCTGTGAATGCTTTCATATCTAGATTGCCTCCTTTCTTGTATCAAAATCCTTAATCTTCAGTATCCTTCAAATACCTCATGATTCTCTTGATTTCCATCATGTGATTTTCTTTAGGATTTGTTGAGAATCTTGCCACCATACCAAATGCTAATGCAATATCAGGCTTGTATGTACTACATATTGCAATTTTCTAATCATTAATTTGAATGTGATCTAATCTACCTCTTTAAAATCATCATTTTTGAAAAGCTTATGTCTAGTAGAAAAAGGTGTCCCAACTAGTTTTGAATCTTCCATTCCAAATTTCTTTAGTATCTCCTTGATATATTTGGATTGAGTAATGTAGACACCATTTTTCTTTTGTTAAATCTATAATCCAATAAAGAATTTTATCTCTTCAAACATGGACATCTCAAATTCTTTACTCATTTCTAATAAAAAAGCTTTGCATAAGTCATCATTTCCAATAAATAATGTGTCATCCATAAAGATTTTTGCCAACATAATCTTCTTGTCTGGTCCTTCTTTGATATATAGGCTGTTGTTATCATTTGTTCTTTAAAAACCAATCTTTATCAAATAGTTATGAAGTCTTTCATACCAAGCTCGAGGAGCTTTCTTGAAACCATACAACTCTTTGTGCAATTTATAGACCATATCCTTTTTGCTAGGATCCTCAAAACCTTCAAGTTGTTCTATGTAAACTTCCTTTTCAAAAACTCCTTTCAAGAATGTGAATTTCACATCCATTTGATAAAATTTAAATCTTTTATGTGCAACATAAGAAAGTAAAGTTCTAAAACCTTCTAATCTTGTAACAAGAGAATTTATTTTTCCATAATCAACACCTTCTTCTTGAGAATAACCTTTGCATACTAATCTTGCTTTGTTTATGGAAACTACTCCATCTTCATTCAACTTATTTCTGAAAACCAAGTTTGTGCCAATTACATTTTTTTATTCCTAGGTCTAGGAACAAGAGTCAAGTCTTATTTATCTTTATCTGTTCTATGTCTTCATTCATAGCTTCAATCCAACTTTCATTATCCAAAGCAAATTTCATTCATCTAGGTACAAATTCAATAAGCAAACATGTACTTTTCAATTTGTTTCTCATCATTGTACCATCTAACTTATTTCTAATGATCTGATTAGGTGCATGGTGCCTTCTAACATATCTTAATAACATAGGTAACTTGGATTTAGAACTTGTTCCCCTATCCTCTCCATGATCCTCTATATCAATCTCGAGTCCAACTGTCTATGACTCGGATCCATTAGACTTAGTTTTTTCTTGCAACAACTCGGTAGCTTCTGACTACAACTCAAGTCCTTCAGATTGTGATTTAGGTTGCATTGGTTGCAACTTGATAGCCTCTAGATATTTTGGGGACTCAGAAGATGAAGTCTGCTAACTTCCAATCAGATTTGGTAATGTATCAAGTTCATAGTAGACAAATTTTTTGTAATCCTCAGGTTCTTTGCTACTCTCTTCTTCACTCTTTTTGCAAACTCATCAATTCTTACATGTGCACTTTCTATGATCTTATGAGCTGACAAGTTCAAATGTTTATGTGCTTTACTTCTATAGGAATACCCTAGGAATATGTCTTCATCACCTTTCACATCAAATTTACCTTTCCTAGAATGCTTCAAGATGTAACATTTGCTACCAAACACTTTCAAGTAACTTACATTAGGTTTGTAGCCATACCATAGTTCATAAGGAGTTTTATTTTATTCTTTATTTAGCTATACTCTATTCAAGGTATGCATTGTAGTACCGATTGCTTCCTTTCAATATTTGATTGCAACACTCTCTTCTATCATAATATTTCTTGTACAATCCATGATGGATCTATTCCTTCTTTCAACTATACATTTTGTTGTGGTGTACCATGGGATGATACTTTTCTCTTAATACCTCTTTCAATGTAAAATTCATTGAACTCATTGGAAATTAATTCAACACCTCTATCTAAACTCAAACAGTTCAGCTTCTTTCCAGTTTCCTTCTCTACTCTTGCTAGATACCACTTAAACTTTTGAAATGCTTCAAACTTATCTTTTAGACACATTAAAATCATCATTCTAGAATAATCATCAATGAAAAGAATAAAATACTTATCTGCATTATAGATTTCTATTCCAATAGGTCCACATAAGTCTATATGAACTAGCTCCAAGACTTCTTTAGAATGATAGTCCTTGCTTTTGAAACTTTTCTTTCCCATCTTACCAATTTGACAATTTTTGCATAGGCCCATATCGGGTTTCCTCAAACTAGGAATACCTCTCACTTTTTTGTTCTTGCCTATCTTGATTAGATTATCAAAGTTCACATGACATAGCTTTTTATGCCATAACCAACTTTCTTCTACTTGAGCATTGAAACATGAACTTTCACTGAGATCTAGGTAGAATAGATTACCTTTTGTTTGTTTACTAGATCCAACCAAATTTCCTTTTCCATCCAACAACTTTTCCTTTCCATTCATGAATTCTACCTTGAATCCAATATTATTCAACTGTGCCACACTTAGTAGATTATGTTTTAGTCCTTCAACCCAATAAGCATTATTACATCTAAGTTCATTTGTTAGTGAGATACAACCTTTTCTCTTTATGCAACATGGTTCATTGTTTTCAAATTTAATGCTTCCACCATCATAATGTTTCATATGTTCAAACTTTGTTTTGTCACTAGTCATATGATGTGAGCAACCACTATCTATAATCCATGTATCATTTTCAGTAATATGAGAGATAAGTGTCATTTTATCTCCTTCATCGTCATATTCATCTTTTACAATAATATACATTTCATCATCTTCACTAGTATTTGAATCTTTAGCCATAAAACAAGATTTCTTACCTTTGTCCTTGTAGTCTTTGAAGTTCTTGAAATCCTTCTTGCCTTTGTACTTGTGATTCTTTTCATCCTTGTCTTTTCTATTTGGAGATCTTGCAGCAATGTGTCCAACTTCTTCACAATAGAAATAGATCACAGGGATTTTACCTTTGTACTTTCCTTTGCCTTTGGAATACCTTCTTGCAAGAAATGCTTCAATGGCTTCAAGCTCACTATCAAAACTATCTTCCTCTTCACTTTTAGATTGTTTTATTTTAGAATTTTTAGCTTTCTTCTTGAGTGATACCTTGGCTTCAAATGTAGACTCAATATTGCTAGAACTAGGAGTATAATTATCATAGCTATCTAGTTCAAATGCAGTCAATCTTCCAACTAGAGAATCCAAAATTATCTTGTTATTTAGATCACATCTCATCTCTTGAATAGAGGACATTTGATAGAACTAACAATGGCTTTGATTCTCTCAACATATTTTGCAATAATGTCATCCTCTCTCATTTTCATTTGATCAAACTAGCGTCTCAAGATTTCTACCTTGGCTCTTTTTATGTTATATATCATTCAGTTTGGTCCACATGTCATGAGAAGTAGAACATCCTTTAACCTCATCAAACTCAACATAGTTAAGAGCTAATGCAATGTCAATCATCATGATGTTATAATTTTTCTTTTCAACAATCTCCTCCATAGTTAGTGTTCCAATAGGAACCTTGTAAGCATTTTCCAAGTATTTCAAACCTAAATTACTGATGGTTTCCAAGTGAAATTTCATAAGTTCTTTCCATGCCTAGAATTAATCTTTGTTCAACTTGGGGATCTCTCTTTTGTAAGACATCCTGATCTTTAGCTTAGGTCCTTGAAGCCTTCTTTGCTAGCACCAAGAAGCTCTAATGCCAATTGTTGGAAATATAAGAGGAGTAACTAAGAAGGGAGGGGTGAATCAGTTACCACTAAAATAAATCCCAGATCCCTTAAGTTAGATGTCAACATAGAACACAAAACTGGGTCTAGTTAGAGAAAATATCAACTCGGAGGTTTTGGAGGGAAGGGATGGAAAATTTTAGTTGGAAGAGCTAATTGACCTAGCTTTGGTGATTCTTAGCAATAACACTCAATAAATGAGAATGAACCTCCTTAACAATACCCACAATAGTTTGGTGGATAACTTCTTATCCATTAAGTGGATCTTCCATGAAATTGAAGAGATTAAGTTCAAGATGCAGGGGCAGAAAAAGCTGAAAGGGGGGGACAGGAATGTCAAAATTGGTAAGCTGGAAGCAAGGGTTTCTGAGATGGAAAAGAGGGTTGAAAGGATGGAGAGTTATCTTCATAGCTCGGTTAACTAGAGACTTAACATAATTAAATATTTTAATGATATCATCATTTAGCTGCACATGATGATGGAGGATAGAAAAAAGGGGAAGGAGGAAAATGACAAAGAGGAAACCAAGGTGACTGATGAGGATGCTTCTTTGCAGGGTGAGAGCCTAAGCAGGAAAAGGAGAGTGGAAAAGAAGAAGAATAAAGAGGAGGTTTCCCAGGATGATAGCCAATCAAAGAACAATGAGTCTAAGGCCAAGGAAGAGTTGTAGCTCAAGAAAGAAGAGCTAGCTAAAGAATTAGTGCCTTGATCTTTTTTCCTAGTTTATGTTTGTTCCTTGGCTTTTGGCCTTTTTTTTTAAATTATGTCCATTGGTTAGGTTAGGCTTGCTATTTTTTATGTTGCTTGGATGTTAGACCTAAAATTTTAGTAGTTTTTATGTTGTTAATTGGTGGGTTTCAATAACTCCTATAAAAAACCTATTTTACTTAATCAAAAACATAGAACGCAAAGCTTCACTAAAAATATTGATGCTCGATAAACACATAGGCACTCAGTTTACACTAGTAAATGTTGTAACTTGGTAAGCACTAAAATAGAAACTATAACTTGGCTAATGAAAATATTAAGATAGTATTTGCGATTAACCTTACTTAACTTAGTTTCATACACATTAAAGAAATAACATGAACACAAGTGACACCAAGATTTAATGTGGAAACCCAATTTTGAAAAAACCACCAATTGCAACTAGTTACAAATTTTCAATCTTCCGAAATGAGTCCTACTAGGAATCAACCTTGTTAAAGGTTACAAAACACACTGTTAGGTGTGATACTTGTTAGAAAGGAAAGGGTTGTCATTGCACCAAAAGATCAACCTATTAATTCCCAATACAACCAATAGTCTTCTAGAACCACAAGAGGTGGTTAAGCCATGTCACAAATCTTGCAAGGGACACTACCCACTACTGAAAATCCCCCTCCCAGTGTCACTCACTATGGCTAGCAAGATTTGAACCTATGACCAAGCTCTAATACCAATTGTTAGAAAGGAAAGGGTTTTTGTTGCACTAAAAGATCGACTTGTTAATGCCCAATACAACCAATACTCTGATAGAACCATAAGAGGTGGCTAAGCCATGTCACAAATCCTATAAAGGAAACTAGCTCATTTCCAACAACCCTATTAGAGGATTTAATCACCCTATTAGGAGTGGCCTTGTTAGAGGTCTTTAGACACTTCAATCTAGAAATGCCACCTTGTTAGATGATTTATAAATAGTTGTTAAGCCAACTCTGTTAAGAGATTTAGATCACTACTACAATGGTTAGAAAGTAACAATGAGATGACCTAATTTTTTATGCATCTAAATTGCTGATTATAGGTCTCAATTATAGCTTGTATACTTGATCCTTCTTGATTGAATGTATCTTTATAGGTCCATGAGGATATTATGTTTATCCTTCTAATTCACTTCCTCTAAGAATCTTTAAATATTCTATTCACTTGCTCACATTCAATCCTCAACTTGACCTTATATACCTTACACATTATCAAGTTGGCTTGAATACAACTTAGAATAATTAATATTCATCTCCTTGGTTGGCTGGAACCAACAAATAGATTTATCAAACTCAATATGCCATAATGAGAAAATCCTTCATTAGTCGACCTTGCTCAGTAGACACTAACTCAAAAATGATTTTCCTGTGTTAACCAAGTCAACTTGGTTAACAATGCATCTTCAAAAAGTTTCTTTAGTAACTAAGTGAATTTGGATAAGACTAATTCCATCCAACTTTTTCTTCATTAACCAAGTGAGCTTAGTTAACAATCAACTTCTACAAACTTCTCTTTGTCTCCTGAGTGAACTCGATGGACACTATCTTTTGAACTTGGTAGACATAGGAAACTATCTTCAATGCCTAAGTGAGCGTGGCATATAATGACTAGTAAAGATATGATATTTTATGTAACATCAAAGACAATACAAAATTAATCAATTATTTTCAAGATAATTAAATCAACAAACTCTTGCCAACTTGATATGGACCCATCAGTGAGCCCTCTATACTAGTCAACAACATTATTAGTTAAAGATTGAAAAAATAACTTCATAAAAACATCTTCATTATGTTTCTCAAATTCTTCAACAATATTTTTCAAATTAATCACATGTGTTTCAACAGATTGATTTTCTTCTCCAGAGAATTTAGGTATAGCACTTCTCAAATCATTTGATATGGGATATGGATATCCAATTATCCTAGTGCAATCTAATTTCTTATGTCTTTCAATTATTTTTGGAGCCCTTACTCCTTGATGGTGACAATTTTGTCCCCTCTAATTTTTCATCATATTTTTTTGATTATTACTAGTTTTTTTTCTCTAATTTCCATCAGTTCTATCACTTTGAATTTTGTTTTGATTAGGAACATGACATGTCTCTCTATTCTTATTATATAAAGGATTCATTCATATAGTTTTAAATGAATAATTCCTATTTTTATGAAGAGGGATATATTTAGATGACTAACCTTTTTTCTATTGTTCACTTTGGATCCACAATTTCATCCCATTTGAGACCTACCTTTTAAAATAGTTCACTTTGAAGCTTCCTCAAATATTTTGGTGCTTTGTCAAGACACATTAAAATTTGGAGATCTTTAGTAAACTTTTGTGAATCCTCATTTTTATCATCTCCTTCTACATTAGTTTCATCTTCTACATAATGAGTTTTAGATTGTTCTTGATTAAGGAACGAACCAATGTTGTGAAATGGATTTTCTGTCCTTGTTCATTTTTTTCTTGATTATCAACATATAAATTCCCCTCTATCAACAAACTTCTTGTATCTTGTAAATGACATGTTAGCAACCTATTTTCCCTTCCTATTCCTTTTATTGGGAGTATATTTAAGATATTTTATTTCAAAATGAACTAATATCTTTCCCCACATAAATTTTAGGGATAAATGTCTATTAGTCCTTTCTTCTTCAACCACTAACAACTAATCATTCATGAACACATGTATTCATAAATTATAGAGTCACCACCTCTTCTGTGGATCAATTACTATATTTTCTATGCCCTTCCCTCCTATAGAATACACTTTGAACAAAATCATTTTTCTTCTTTGGTCTGTGAAATTGAAAGCTCTAGGTAACTACATAATAGAATTGTGTGCAACTATCCCTAGTAGAGTCGCAAATCTATTGGTTCTCAAAAAAATTGGATGAAAACCTACATGCCTTGTCTACTTGATCATGGGAAATCAACACAATTTTGGTCAATGAAGAAGGTTGAAACATAATCAATAAACCTCCACACTTTAGGCAATGCAAAACCTAGGTGGTTATACCTTCTATCTCAACTTTTATAGAGGAGAAAAATTACCATTGTAGACTTATAATTGATACTCTTGAGTCAGAAACTACATTCTCAAGGAGAAATAAAGTTTGGAATAGTTTTTTAAAAGTAAATAAAATGATGGGTGAAGAAAGATATGTATGCAAATGAGCAAGACAAATAATATCACCTTCCACAAAACTATACTTTTATTTAGAAGAAACAAAGACTAGTCCTTTTCTATTGAGAGAAAAGAGTCAATTATAATATTTACTTCAAATATCAAACTACTTGGAGACATGTGTTCTACCATCAATTATTGGACATATAACTCAAGGTCATCAAACCCTAGTTAATTGTGTTTAACTTCAAAAAAGATGATCACCAATTACAAAAAACCCCTATATGACCTTTTCTTATCAAGGATTTTCCCTAGTTTCATTCCTTTCAACAACAATATAAATCCAAGAAGAAAACTTGAAAATATAAATATTTATTATCAATTTTCAAGCTTTGGAAGAGAAACAATTTATTTTTATTGATTCTAAAAATGAGTATAATTGGGTTGTGACTAGTTGCAATGTCTACCCTATGTTGCATATATATTTCAAAAATGCTTTATGTATCTTCTTCTTCTTCTATATTTCTATCTATATCTATAAGGTCTTGGTACCCTTTCTTATAGAAAATGAAATGGTGCAAAAAAGATTTAGACCTTTTACAAAAAGATACTAACTAACAACTAATTGTAACCAATCACCAAAAATTACAATCATGTAGCTTTAATAATCTTTTAAAAAAACTATAATTCTCATATTTTATCAAGAATTTCTTTAAAATGTTAGTTTCCACAAAGGTTATCAAACTTAACAAGGATGGCATGGACCTATGCTCTATCTTCCTCAAGTTCCATTTCATGAGTATCACTAACATAGTTGGCATAACTTGTTTACAATTCCCAAGAAATTACATGCATTCTATTAAGGCCATCTAATTGATCTTCTTCTGTTGGTGATAAATCAGGCTACATGAGTGGCTTTGGATGATCTTCCTCATTATAAGCCTAGATTGGTTTTCTCATGATAGAGAATCCTTATAACCTCCACAAACATAGAACCAAAATCTTTCACTACAAGAATTTTTCAAGTGAATTGACCTTATAATGTCCTTCTAAACAACAATTAGTAAATGCATTAAATTTTATCCATTTATTCACATTCACAAACATAAAGAAATTGTCACATATATTTCAGTGCTTATTTAAGACAAAATAAAAATATAATTAGCCTTTCAATGCACATGTCTATTCATGGTCCCAAAACATATTTCTTTAAAATATCAATCTTCACAATTATGGCTCTACAAAATTCTTCCTCATGAAAAATCACGAAATTGACATGTCAAAAAATCACAAGCTATGAAATGGAAAAATTGGGCACGAGAAACCATGCTTGGTGCAAAATCATAGTTGAAAAATCCATCTTGATGTGAAATTGTAGAATTAGAGGATTGACTTTCTAGGCCAACAAAATTGCAAAATTGGAGGAGCTCAATTATCTTGTTCATAAAATCACAAAATCAGAACCCCCATTTTATTGCATTTCTGGTAGTCTAAAAAATTCCTAAATCACAATTATGTCTTATTCCAAAACATCAAATTGAGAATGGATTTCTTAAGGAGATTAAATTTTTGAAGCTCTGTCATAGAGTAGTGGCTATCCAAATCACAAATTTAGATTTTTGTGTACAATTTTCACATAATCATGTTACAAATATTATTTGTTAAATTTTTTAGTTAGAAATTTATTCTAAATTAGTGATTTGATTTTTATTGGTAACTTATATATTAGTAAATATAAGGTGGCTACTATCACTACCAAGGTTTCCCCTTCTTCTCAAGAGTTTTCCTTGAGAACAAAAATTAGCGTGTTCTGGTCTGTGGTTTCTTGTTATTGTGCATTGTTATTCTCATTATCAGTGATCAATTTCATAAGAGGCTAAATTTAAGGGAGAATTTTGAAGGGCACCCCATTCTATTGACATTTAAGATAGGACTATTGAAGGGAACCCTACTACATTGTAAATGAGGAAGAATTAAATTACCAAGGATACTATATTATAGATTTAGTTGAGGGAGAACTACCAATGGCACCCTATTGTAGTAGTAGTTAAGGGATAACTACTACAAGGTAAATTTTCTACTCTATGATTACATGAGAACTTCTAGGAAATCCTACTATAGATGCTCAAAAATGGTTCACATCTACTATTTAATAACAACTTCATACTAACATGTCTTATTTTCTCATTTCACTAATTTTGATCTTTTGGCCAACTTGATTATCATTTGAGTGTATTTTGATAGTATCTTTCATCATTCACACACCCTTTTCAAATCAGCTACAGATCATTTTAGAATTGGGTCCAATTTTACTTGAACTTTTTAGAATTGATTCTAAATCATTTCAACATCATTAGAATCTTGTTTGATCAACCCTAAACCATTTCAGTATCATCAAAATCCTTTTTGATTAACCCAAAATCATCCCAAATCAACCCAAAACCATCCCTAATAAACCCTAAATGATCTAAAATATGTCAGACATTCCTAATCAATCATCATTTGTCCAACCCTAGGCATTGTCATACCCCTTAGTGCCTTTTCAAACCTATCAAACCTATCAAATCTTACCTTAGCACCACCATATCCCCTAGCACTAGGTTAACCTATCATTTTATCATTTTATCATTGACATTTTTGAGTCCCTCAATGTCAAAGCTTGGTATTATCCAATCAACTTAATAACATTGACAATGTCTGTCGATGTTATTATGATCAATATTGTTAATCAATTTCAATCTTGTGGCCTTGATAATGTTCATTAAATGTCACTTGTCCCTAATCCATGTATATGTCATTGACATGTTATCAATCCTAATCACTCTATTAGTTTGATCATGAATTTGATATACCCACCATCATCCTAGTTGATATGCATAATCATCACATTTCATCAAAAGGTTAATCCTAAATTTATTTCATCAAATTGGCCAATCATTTATTGATTTTTCCTATAGGATTAGTTAACCCATGACCTATTTCTATGTCATTGTAATCATTTTCATCTTACTATAGTAATTATTCTTATTAACCAACACCCTCAATTAATTAATATTTATTAATTAAGTGATTCATCTTTGCAAACTATTGGAATTCTTAATTTCATAACTCATATTTTCCCATTTCTAATTTACTAATTTCTATTTGTGTGGAATTAAGAAATTTTAATTCAAATATTCCACCTAGTCTTGACATGGCCATAATGCACCATAGATCGTCTTTCTACACTTGACTAATATGTATCATATTTGAAATATATTATTCCTTACACCTGACTATAATAAGCCACATTCATCATAGATTCTTGTCTACAAGTGGCTTTGATATGTCGTTAGCATGTCATAGATTCTCTTCCACTTTTAGTCATGTTGACTTATATGTGTCATAGAATCCTATATATGGCATATTATGTCATATTTTTCATAGATATTCAAAGGAATATTGTGCCAAGTTGCACATTGAATTGACAAATGTCCATCTCATCATTCATGTCTTACCTCTTGCATTTTAGCTATAAATTGAGGCATCTTGGACTCATTTTAACCTTAACAACCTATAATACCCCAAAATTGGCTCATTGCCATTATACCAATTCTAGTCTATTTTTGATAATTCCAAAGTCCTATTCTAATAGGCAATTCTCGTTCTGCTATTCGCTACTTGACTTAATTGTCAGATGCAGAAAAACCCTAATCTGCATTCATCATATTTCTTATTTAATTCCTATAGTACGTACTCATATTAGTTGCACTAAACCTACTTGATTAATATTTAATTTAATTATTAAGTATTTATACTTTAATTAAATTAAATTATATCCTAAGGCTAATATACTATGGAATTAAATTTATTTAATTTAATAAATACACCTATCTTAATTAATTAAATGTAATTATTTAATTAAATGGGAAAGGTATTTCTAATTAATTAAAAGAAATTATTTAATTAAATAGAGTACTTACTTCTAAATAATTAAACAAAGTTATTTAATTAAATGGGAAGACATTCCTAATTAATTAAATAAAGTTATTTAATTAAACAAAAGTGTCTCTAATTAATTAAAGATTATTTAATTAAATAGAAAAAGTAATTATGAGAGCATATTTCATTTTATTAAATTAAATATCTCAACAAAATCTCTCTTCAATTCAAAAAAGGGGAATTTCCAGTTCACTATTGATCAAAAATGAGTTAACACAGTTAACTCCTTTTTCTACTCAAATTAAAACAGTTAACTCCTTATTTATCTCAAATTAAGTCTGTTAACTCCCTTTAACTTGGGAATCTCCCTTTATGACTGAAACTCATCTTCAATCCTGACTGTTGATCTGAATCGATCTCAACCATTGATGGATTCCAGGAAACTCTATTTAAGAGACCCTCATCTCTTCATTTGGGAGAGGATGAATTGATTTGCTATCGAATTGCTATTGAAATTCATGCTCATATTTACTTACATTTCTTGCACACATTCTCATTTTTAGTTTAATCTCATTTTAGTTTAATCATGCATATGCTTAATCTAGTTTGCTTTATTTGTTCTTAGATTACATTGCATCTTTCATTTTCTTAGATTAATCCGTATACTCATTCTTAGCTTAATTCCATTGTCAAATCCTTCGTTCTTAGAGGGTCTGGTTGCCTACACCTCGATTCTGAGGATATTAACAGGCAAAATCCCTTTAGATAGAAGGCAACAGGTCGCTTTGCAGGGCAAATTTCGGATGTACAATTCAATATTCATTCCATGATGAATCCGCAAATAAGGACCGTGTTGAAGTGTGTGTGTTAGCATAGGCCGCATTTTCATGCATACATTTCTGGCGCCCACCGTGGGGCAGGGAAAATTAATTTTTCTGGCCTCTTTTTGTATTTTTTTTAATCATTTTTTTGTTCTTTGTCCGTATTGTTCCATACAGGTTCGAATCTTCGCGTGAAACTGTTCATTTTCGCGCGAGGATCTAGAATCTTTGCGCGAAGATTCTTTCCGCATCGCGTGAGAAAGTTCTTCGGCTTGCGAATCTTTGCGCGAGACTTTATTTTTTCGCGCGTGCTAATTTTAATCTCGCGCGAGCCGGATTTGATTTCGCGTGGGTCGTAAAACTTCTTCGTGCGGACTGTTAGGAATTTCGTGCGAAACTCTGCTGACAGAGGCTTTTTTTGCATTGATTTGCGTGTTTTTCTAATTTTTCTGTTGACTGTTAGCAGTTTCTAGTGTTTCTGTATTTTGTCTTGATTTTTTTTTTTGAACAGCATAGTAGCAGTTTCAGGAAAAATGGGAAAAGCGTGCTAAAGTTGTCAAGAATAGGTAAGAATCTACTAAGCGCGTTGCGACGATCACCAAGTAATCTTCATCAGCTGATAACATTTCATTTGGATCTAAAACAAACATCTTTCGTGTCGAGCTTGTGTGTTTCCTTCTGTACTTCCATTTTACAACACATGCATAAACTCATACTAGGGTGTAATCTCTGTTAGTATTCATTTAGTAGGCTTAGTCTTTAGTGATAGATCTGATTAACTATCTTGGGTTATTGGACTCGCTAATCTGCCAGCCCCTCGTTCCACCCTGTGGTTGCAAGCTCAGCGCCATGTTAAATAGGGGAGGGGTCTACAGGACATAAGCATTGAAGGCTCCACAAGGCAACCCTTTTGTGCTTTTTAGAACTCACTAATTTCTGAGTTGTGGACTCGTTTTGGCTTGAGTGAGGGGTTAAATGTTCCACATCTTTGGACTCACCTCACATTAGTTAAAGCGTTAAGTGTACCACCTTGGGCTTTTTGATTACTTTTAGATAGATTTGCTTTCAGGAATTAACATCCGTACACATAGTAATTAAGCCCCCATGAACACTATTTCTGGATCTTGAGGGAGTGGGTTCCTAGTGAAACTCCTCTCTAAGATGGATTCCTTATGGGTGGGGAGGATACTTTGAGCATCTCGTAGATAGATGAATCTTTGACTTGTTAATAAGGCATCCTTTCTCCAGAGAGGTTGATAGATCACAGGAAGATGATATCATAGATCTTTAAGGGATAATCTTAGTCTAGCATGTCAGATTAATCTATTTGCTTTGATTGAGCTAAAGGTGAAAAGGTTTCAAAACCTTGAATCTGGAAGCTAAGTCCCCTTGTGGTATACTATTGTGAGTCGGTCACCTTTAGAGAGGGTTAACCGTAGCAGACAATCCCTCTACAGGGAAAACTGTGATGACGGAACCTCAAGTAGTAATAGCCATTTTCACCATGGTAGTGACAACCGCTATATAAATGTCCTTGTGGAAGAAATCTCCATGGGTGTGGTTCACTGTGGGTTGTCAGATCTCCCTAGCAGCTCTTGAAGATTAAGTTCTCAGATTGTGTCAAAACCTCGGTGCACCAGGATTGGAGGTCCCCCCTATGAGCCATAAAAGTTGCAGAGTCAAACCATTATTAAATGCCTTAGAGAAGCCAACTTTTATTTTTCTAAGGAACATGTGCGATGATTGCAAAACTCTTTGAAAATGTACACAAATAGCTCTCTTATGGATTAAACACAAACTAAGTCACTTGATTGTTCATGCGCAAGGTTTCTTTTGCCCTTGCTCATTGTTTTTGGACGTGCTTGAAATCACTTGCTTGTTGTTCTACATGCCTGTTTATCTGCCTGGTTATTAGATCAATCAAAAATTTTGTCAAAATTAGTCACTGTTGTGAAACTGTTCTGTCCGTTCGTGCGAAATCATTTTGGTTTCGCACGAAATCATTTTTCTCTCACGCGAAATCATTTGGATCTCGCGCGAAGCCATTTTGCCCTCGCGCAAAATTAAAGTTCTGTTGCGCATCTTCGCGCTATACAGAAACATTCTCACGCGAAATTAAAAACTGTTACTGATCTTCGCGCGAGACATAAACATCTTCGCGCGGGCCGTAAAACTTCTTCGCGCGACCCATAAAGGTTTTTCGCACAAATTTTTGTATCAGCATTTACAATCTGGGTCTGTTTTAGCTATCTGCAGCCTGCACGTTGTCTTTTTTTTGCATCCATTTATCGCTCTCTGTTTGCAAACAGTCCTGGAATAGCGACACTTTGCTTAATTGAAAACTTGTGTCTTATACCTTGACTAGTCTCGTCTCATACATCCTCATCTTAATGCTTGCCATACTTTGTGCTGCAGTGGTCATAATCTCTGGCTATTTTAGCCTTTAAATCAGACCATTTGTGCCTTAGTGAACAACATTCTTGTTACTATCTTGTCCTTTTTGAGACTCAGTCTTAGTATAGTCCTTGTCTAGGTTCTAGCTTCGTGTCCTTGCCTATGACTGTCACAACCAGAAGTGGCAACATGTTTTATCCTAATAACATTAGACGTGGTCATGCTAGGGGTCGTAATCGCAGCAAAGGTAGCTTACCTTTCGCTACGCAATCCATATCTAGTTTGGCTAGTGAGGCATCTTCACAGTCTTCCTCACCTGCAAGGTCATCTCAAGATCAACGAACATTTCCCAATTTGCAAAAAATTGGGAATCTTTTTTACCAAAAGGATACTGAGATAGGTAGGAGTCCTGCATTCTCAAACATAATGTATGACCCTTTCTCCACGGACCCTTTTCAAACACAACATACAAAAATTGAACAAGTTCCTATAGTGCCTAATCATGAACCTGAACGGGGTAGCCATAGTCGATATCAAGAACAACCTAGGGATGACAAGGAGAAAAAGAAAGAAAATGACACTGATGAAGAACAAGAAGAGGTGGAAATCCTTCCTGAACACATAGCAAGATGTCGACGAGACAAGAACTTTCAGAAGGTCATGGGAATCCTAATCAATGAAGAGAAAGAAAAGTACTTTCTCAAACTCGCCTAAGAGGGAGCTAAACTGCCCACACATTTCGATGTGGAGACCATTATCATACGTGAAGAAGAAATCGAGACCACTAAACTCCAAAAACAACTGAAAATTATTCAAGACCAATTGGCGCAGATGATGCATGAGAAAGAGAAACCTAAAAAGACATACACATTGGACACTCTTTGTTCATTTCCATTTGACAAAAGTATAAACATGCCGCCTTTCCCAAGAGGTGTAGAACTACCCAAATATGACAAGTACTTTGGTACTACTAATCCCCAAGATCACTTGCAGGAATTTGGTGCTTTATCTATGGAGTTTATACACAATCAAACGTACCTCATGCGTTTATTCCCTAGAAGCCTAGGTGGTCAAGCTTTGGAGTGGTTTTCACATTTACCTCCTGGCATCAAGACGTTTGACAAAATTTCTAATTCATTTGTTCAGCAATATTCTCATAACATTCAACACCCTGTAAATATTCGAGATCTATGTAACCTTAAACAGAAGGTGGGTGAGCCTTTTCTCACTTTCCTCCAACGGTGGAGACAGATTTATACCAAGTACTCCCGTAAAATCCCAGAAATGGAGAAGCTTGACATTTTCACCGATAACCTCTTACCTAATTTCGGGTATAGAGTCCAACTACAAGGTCCGCGTACCTTTGAAGACATGATTACACAAGCTATCCGTATCGAAGAATTTATGGTCAAGAAGGGTGAGCTCACTCTTCAGAGCGACTCAAAACAAAGTTCCACTTCCAACAAGGATAAAATCAAACATGTCAACAAGAATCGAGAAATTGTACATGATGGGGTTGTTGATAATGTCATACCAAAACCTGCTAAAGCAATATTTAATCTCACAGACTGCTTCAAAGTGGCTAAAAGTGCTGAGAAGCCTCCTCCTGACAATAAAATGTCTAGGAATAAACTAAGAAACTCATGGGCAGCACGACCCAAGCGAGAGTATATGCCTTTAGGAGAACCTTTGGATATGGTTTACAAAACATTGCTACAACACAAGCTTATCTCACCAATGGATAACCCTCGTCCCTATGATCCACAACCACATCCACCATGGTGGAATGAGACCTCATTTTGTGAGTATCACCAAAACAAGGGTCATAAAACCATCAACTGTATAAACTTACGTCATAAAGTCCAAGACATGATTGATGCTGGTGAACTTGTGGTAGATGGACATAACAAAAACTCGGACCACAAGGCGTTCAAAGAGCCTTTCCCACCTTATGAAAAAGGAGAGACTTCGAAACTAGAACCCTACAATAAGGTCAACTATACGTATTCCAATTATGACAATGTCATTCACATGGTTGAACCTGTAGATTTTGAATACTGCGACATTATTACCATAAAGGGGAAACAAGATAACGATAAACCCAAGACACCATTTGTCTTGAGAGGCCCTACTTTCAATAACATGGATAATACATCTTCGCAACACTGTGCTAATGCTGTTACTTGCTCTCATGCAAAATTGGTGCTCAAAGGTCCTACATCTCCTACTTCAAATCTTGAACAACACAAGGACAAAGCCCTTGCTGGTCCATCTGGTAAAGGTGCAAAACACACGACGAACTTGACTGTAACTAGTTATAGTGTTCTAGATCAATTGAAACAAACCAATGCTCACATTTCTATATTTGAGCTGCTTAAAATCTTGCCTGCTCATAAGAAAATTCTGGACAGAGCCCTCACTGAGACAAACGTTCCTCAGGATCTTGATCTGGAATGATTTCAATCCATGGTAGGTCACCTGACCTCACCTCATCTTATGACCTTCTCTGAGGAGGATGACAACTCACTAAATCAACCACACAATCAGCCTCTACACATTGAGGTTATGATCCACCAGACACGTGTTCATCGGGTACTCATTGACAATGGTACTGGCCTAAATATTGTTTCTGCAACTCTGCTTAGACAATTGAGTTATTCTGAGGACTCTATCGATCCTCGACGAAAGATCACTATTAAAGCATACGAAGTAGAACGAAAGTCACTAGGTCTTGTGACTTTACCAATTCGTGTCAGTCCTGTCGAAAGGGATGTCACCTGTCAGGTGCTCGACATTCCCTTAGCCTACAACATTTTGTTAGGACGGCCATGGATACATGAGATGCGCACTGTGCCATCCACATACCACCAATGCATTAAATTCCCATTTCATGGCTCTGAAGTTACTATTCCAACAACTACTAGCTACACTTGCAATATGCTCAAAGCTGTTGAATCTTTCGTCCCTACTAACCGTGAGTCTACTGATTGTCACAACAATAAGCTGAAACAAATTGAGCAGTCATTTAAATTGAAAGAAACTGGTATGGGAGAGTACCACATGGAACCAGTGTTATCATTAACATCAATTCTAGAATCCCCTCGACATTTTGGGAGACCCTCACTAGCAAAGAAGCCATTCGTATTGACACCTCATACCAAGTTTAATGGTTCTTTTGTCAAAGCTACAGTTCCCTTAGAAGATGAAAGTGAAAACAGAGCCATTGCTGCATGGCTTTACAAAGAAGAGTCTCCAGTAGACCTAACAGAACAAGTTCAAGAAATCACTCCTAAGAAGTATGGACCTGGTCTTAAGCTTATGAAGCATTTTGGCTACAAGGGAACTGGCCCTATTGGGTGCAATAACAATGGTTTAATAGATCCTGTCAAAGCAACAGCTCAAAGCAACAGTGACACAACTGGCCTAGGGTTCAAGAAGGTCCCTTTCCATTTGGGATCCAATAAATTCATACCTGTACTTGAGAGTTCATCTGAAAATGAGTCACAATCTGAATCAGGTACTCAAAAGGAAGAATCTGATGATGAGGATTCTTACCCTCATCCTATTCCTTATGATCTTGCTAAATTCTTTGCTGAGCCAGATGACTTTGTGCCACGTGTTAGCACTCTAGATGATACTAATGATTCTTCTGAGGACAATACTGAGCAACTCGAATATCATTCCGAAAAGGGAGAATCTAGTCAGTAATGTCATGTTGAGTATTTTTGTAAGAATCCAGAGGCTGAAGGAGAGTATGTCCCTATCACTATTGGGGAGTTCTATAGTCTCTCACCATGTAGCATTGATTCTCATGAATATGAATTTGACAATCTTTCAGAAGCGACTACTGATAAATACATGGACCAAGTGCATGTCTATGAAAATCAAATCGAAGTGAGTGAAACGTCTAGGGATAGGTCACAGGGGTCTGGTCCAACTAGTGTCTTAGATTCATCAATTACTAATGTTCATACTCTGAGACGTTTGAATACACCTATGGGTGAGGTCGCCATAGGTCTTGAATTGTTGGTCCACGCATTTAATAACTATACTATTAATGCAATTGAACCAGCCACTACTCTCTCACTCGCACATCCTGAGCTTATAGACTGGAACCCCAATGCATCTAACGAAGTCCCCACGTTTCAAAATGACTATACTCTTGCCTGTTACCTAAACACTATCGAACTTGTAACATCTTCCACCAATGAGCAGAGCATCAATATGACTGAGGTCGACATCAAATATCTTAGTCACATAATTAAAAAGAAAAATTGCAAGAGGTCCGATGGTGAAAACCACATTGTGGCAGTGTCGGATCCAAAAATAGTAAAAATAAAAGACGTATCCAAGGGTGAAAACCTCTCTGAGGTGCCTGCAGATGAGATATTTGATGTCCTTCCCAATCACTTTCAGGAGAGATCATCAGTGTTAATAGAGCCAACACAGCCAATTAACCTAGGCACAGAAGAACATCCTCATGTGATACATTTGGCTCAGTCATTGTCAACTGAAGAAAAGGAACAATTCATTGCCTTTTTCAAGGGAAAGAAAATAAATTTTTCCTGGACATATTCTGACATGCCAGGATTGGATCCTGATCTTATTATGCACCACTTGTCCATAACACCAGGCATAAAACCAGTTAAACAGAAGCTCCGCAAAATGCATCCTCATGTTGCATTGCTAGTCAAAGCCAAATTGGAGAAACTTTTGAAGGCTGGTTTCATTCGTGCAATTGATTATGCTGAATGGATATCCAATATTGTCCTTGTGTCCAAGCATGATAAGTCTATCAGAGTTTGTACATATTTCTGTGATCTTAACTTGGCATGTCCTAAAGATGACTTCCCACTCCCTAATATTGATATGATTGTGGACATGATAGCTGGCTATGAAATGTACTCACTTATGGATGGTTTTTCTGGATACAATCAGATAAAAATTGCACCAAAAGATCAAGAGAAAACAGCCTTCACATGTGCATGGGGAACCTTTTGTTGGAATGTAATGCCATTTGGTTTAAGGAATGCTGGAGCTACATATCAGCGGGCTGTTACTACAATCTTCCATGACATGATGCATAGAACTATGGAGGACTATGTTGATGATACTTTGGTCAAAAGCGCTAAATGCAATACCCATTTGCACGATTTGGGACCAATCCTAGATCGTATGGAAAAGTTTAGTCTTCGCCTCAATCCTAAGAAGTGTGCATTTGGTGTCACATCAGGAAAACTGTTAGGATATATTGTTTCTGCAAAGAGAATTGATGTAGATCCAAAAAAAGTACAAGCAATAATGGACATGCCACCACCTCGAAACATCAGTCAGATGAGAGGACTATAAGGAAGGCTTCAATCTATTTGCAGATTTATTTCATAATTGGCAGATAAATCACAACCCTTCACAAAGACTTTAGATAAGGGTGTGAAATTCAATTGGAGCCAGGATTGTGAGCAAAGCTTAACACAGATTAAACAGTATCTTGTCAATCCACCAATCTTGATGCCTCCTATGCATGGGGAACCTTTGCTTTTATACATTTCAGCTACTGAAACATCTTTGAGAATCCTATTGGCTCAGGAAGACAATGATAACAAAGAAAGAGCTATTTATTACTTGAGCCGAACATTGGTCTCTTACGAGAAAAACTACAGTATTATTGAGAAAGCTTGCTTGGTAGTTGTCTTTGCTTCCCAAAAGTTGAGACACTACATGCTTTCCCACACTACACGGCTTGTGGCTAAAATAGATCCCCTAAAGTATTTGCTCAGTAAGGCAGCTCTCACAGGAAGATTGGCTAAATGGGTCATGATACTAAGTGAGTTCGACATCCAATATGTTGAACGCAAAGCTATAAAGGGACAGACAATTGCAAACCAGCTAGCTGAGGCACCCATACCGAGTCTCCTACCAATAAACATTGATTTTCTAGATGAGTCAATTCTAACACTCACTCACCATACATGGGTTATGTTCTTCGATGGATCCTTCACACAATAAGGATCAGGTGCTAGATTGCTTTTCATCACACCACAGAAATACTCATTGCCCAAAGCATACAAGATTCTATTTCCTTGTACAAATAACATTTCTAAATATGAAGCTTTGATCAATGGTATGAAAATTGCAGCTGAATGGAGAGTAGATCAATTGGATATCTTCAGTGACTCCCAGCTTGTCATCAACCAAGTAAATGATGTGTATCAAACAAAGGATGAAAAACTAATTCCTTATAAGCACATGGTTGATGACTTGACAAAATATTTTGCACACATCACCTTCCAACAGGTTCCACATGCAGATAATAAAGTGGCTGATGCCATGGCCACTCTGGCTTCCCTTCTACAAATGCCAGAAAATGATCTCCGACATGAGTTCTTGGTGGAAACGTTACACTACCCAGCCTATTACACACCTGATTCCAAGATGATCTATTCTATTATAGGACAAGAATCATCCCGCTACCATCACATCCATTCCTACCTTCGTAATCAAACCATTCTGGAAGGTCTGACCCGAAATGAGAAACGTTACCTAATCTGTAACGCTTCACATTATGTCATTATTGCTAACGATCTATATAGGAGAGGTCTCGACGGAACACTCCTTAGGTGTTTAGAACCTGACGAGTCCAAACGTGCACTAATTGACATTCATGAAGGCATTTGTGGATCTCATTCCAATGGCCTAACACTAGCTCGCAAACTCCTTCGTGCTGGTTACTATTGGCCTAAAATGGAGCAAGAATCTATCAAATATGCTAGGTCTTGCAAAAAGTGTCAACTACACAGGAATCTCATTCACGCTCCAGCTAGAGAGTTGATTCCCTCTACTTCAACATGGCCATTTCAACAATGGGCCTTTGACTTGGTAGGACAGATTCACCCAACCTCTTCTAATGGACATAAGTTCATTATCACCGCTACAGATTATTTCACAAAACGGGTAGAGGTAGTCCCTCTCACAATTGCTGATGGCAAAACTATAGTGCTTTTTATCACAAACTAAATCATCTGTAGATATGGTATACCATCATCATTCATTACTGATAATGGAGGACAATTCAAAAATAAAGACCTTAAGGAACTGTGCAAGAAATTTAAAATTACACAACATTGGTCTTCCATTTATTACCCCCAGGGTAATGGGCAAGTTGAGGCATCAAATAAGGCAATTCTCAAAATTCTTCATCGCACAGTCAGTAAGTCAGGGTGAGATTGGCATCTCCAGATCAATCCAGCCCTGTGGGCATATAGAACAAGCATTAGAACTCCAACGGGCACGACTCCTTTTGCGTTGGTATATGGGGCAGATGCTATACTCCTGATAGAGATTGAGATTCCTACCTTGAGAATCTCTATGAAAGGCCTTATCACAGATGATGACTATAGGATAGCCCAGCTTCAAGAACTTGTGTTGCTGGATGAACGACAACAAGTGGCCTGTGATCATCTACAAGCATATCAACAAAGAATGGCGCGAAGCTACAATAGGAGGATTAGGCCACGTGACTTCCAGCTGGGTGATCTTGTCCTAAGAGAGAATCCTAAGAATCAACAACAATGAATGCAAAAGGGAAAGTTTGAACCAAATTGGCTAGGTCCTTACATCATTACTGCAGTATATGGATCTGGCGCCTATCAACTTTCTACAACTGAAGGAGAAGTGCTTAAAGAGCCTATGAATACTCTCCACCTGAAGCAGTTTTTCAGTTGATTCAATCTCAGCAAGCTCTCTGTACATATCTAAATGTCCTGAAAAAAAAATCCTAAAAAACAGAAAAAGTCCTAAAAAAAAAAAAAAAAAAAAAAATCCAAGAAGGTGAGAACCTGGTAAACAGGTGCCTCTTGTTAGTCACTTTCATGCTTTTGCTTTCCTGCTTGTCCTGCTCATGTATCCATGGACTGAGTTTTGTCATAGGTTGAGGGCATTCCCCTCTAGTGTCACTCTTTTCGAGATTTTTCTCATAGAATCTCCTTTGTGACAGTCACTAGTTGTTCTGACTATGTCTGCCTACTGTAACCAGTGTCACTCTTTTCGAGATTTTCCTCATAGAATCTCCTTCGTGACAGTCACCAGTTGTTCTGACTGTGTCTTCCTACTATCACCAGTGTCACTCTTTTCAAGATTTTCCTCGTAGAATCTCCTTCGTGACAGTCACCAGTTGTTCTGACTTCGTCTGCCTACTGTCACCAATGTCACTCTTTTCAAAATTTTCCTCATAGAATCTCCTTCATGACAGTCACCAGTTGTTCTGACTGTGTCTGCCTACTATCACCAGTGTCACTCTTTTCAAGATTTTCCTCATAGAATCTCCTTCATGACAGTCACCAGTTGTTCTGACTGTGTCTGCCTACTGTCACCAGTGTCACTCTTTTCGAGATTTTCCTCATAGAATCTCCTTCGTGATAGTCACCAGTTATTCTGAATGTGTCTGCCTACTGTCACCAGTGTCACTCTTTTTGATATTTTCCTCATAGAATCTCCTTCATGACAGTCACCAGTTGTTCTGACTGCGTCTACCTACTGTCACCAATGTCACTCTTTTCGAGATTTTCCCCATAGAATCTCCTTCGTGACAGTCACCAGTTGTTCTGACTGCGTCTGCGTACTGTTGTCACCCTACTGAAGAGATTTCTTTCTTACATATTTTGGACATTGACACTTGACATCATCCTGAAAACATTAATCTCAATGATATACTTGTTTGGATCTTCTAATCATTTTCTCTTATTGCTTTGTTTTGCTTTATCATATCTCCTTGAGCAACATCGATGATGTCATCTTCGACTAGAGAAGTAATGACTGGGGGCATGATCTTTTCATATGTTTTCTGTTTGCGGTTTAGTTCCAATACGTTGATACATTCCTATAAGAGGGGTGTCCACTATAAGAGCCTCCATTCCATATTGGATGGTCGTGTGTACCTCGACTCCTTTTATATAGATATGTCAACAATATTGGTTCTTCTCCTTATTTGTTGGAGTGAACTCTTCATGCTATAGTACATATTGATACTCATCCTATTAAGTGAACGTACGAGTCACTGCGAGTATATTTAGCACACTTTTGTCTCAGGTTACAAATGCAAGGGTCATTGCGGACAGCATGAATATTGAATACTTTGCATAAGAGGAATCTCCTGTGTGTTTGGTGTGCCTGTCATACAAGCAACATTCAGGTCATCCTAGCATTCATGCTTTGATGCTTATGTTAACTTATTACATTAAAAGAGACAAATGTTCTGGTCATTCTGGCTTCTTGTGCCTCGAATGCTTACATTTAATCCCGACATTCCAATAACATATGTTACATTCATATTTTCATGATTGCAATGTCAGTGGAAGTTGTGTAACATACGAGCTTTGTTTTATATCCAATGATGATAAATCATTGAGGCTTGGTGACCAGACCTAAGGCTGCATTTAACATAGTCTTGCATACTTCATTGGCATTAGCACGCAATTCGACGGTAATCCTATTCATACTCCACATGCATCAGATTCCTCCACAGCTGCACAAGTGTTTGGTTCATCGATTCTCGTTCCTCCATGGAATACTTGTGACTGTCAAATAAAAATGCACAAAACTATGTCAGATGTCAGTTCATACATATACGTTCTATCTAAACATACATCTCATGAACATCAGAACAAAACAAAACAGACAATGACATGTACACAGGAATACTCGGCTCAAAATCTCGTATATGTATATATCAAAGAATGGGTCAGTACAAATAAAATGGGTGCTACTCGAGCGCAATCGATCAAAAATGATACATTTGGTGCTGGCACACCAATCGATAATAGCTAGAGATCAAAATAAAAGTCAGGCACAGAGCATCTAACTCTGTCCCGAACCCTCGCCTCCAGGAGAAGCAGGAGGAACAGGGGCAATAGGTGGTGGAGGAAGTGGTGGCATATCCGGCCTGACAGGAGGTCGTGCACCTCTGGACTCTCGTGCATACTAAGAGAATCATTGCACCTGCAATGTCTCATCAAGTACTGCACTAGTGTATGCAGCATAATAATATGTGGCTCGAGCAGATTGGAAGTGAATCTCATCCTGTGCCAACTCTAGCCTCCGCGTGCTCTCTCTGGCGATCTGTCTCTCTCTGTCCCTCTACCAGCTACGCATCCATGACTGCCACTACAATCTGCAACTCTCCCAACTGTCAGGAGGCTGCACGAACTCACTCTCGGTATCGCTGTACCATCACCTGTACTCCACCTACCGGCTGATCCGGCATATCCTCATTGACCATCTCTAGTGCATGCTGAGGTGGAGGTGCCTGGTGCGGTGGAGGTGCCTACCACTGTGGGACCTACTTCTGAAGAACCTGCTCCTATGTCCTCTACCTCCTCCATCGACTGTGTCCTGCTCCACTACCCCTAGCACCTGGGTCTGATCCCATCTGCCATGGGGGAATAGGCATCTGTTGTACCCGGTGCTAGACCTGTGGTGGCACCTGTGGCTGTGCCTGCTACTGCTGTGATACCTGTCCCTGTCCCTGTACCTGCCCTGCCATCCCTAATGGATCTGTGAAGCATGGGAATGGATGGCTCATCAAAAATGCCTGATATGCAGGCGTCATCCCAGAATCTACTACCTGTGGCAGGTAGTCCCACTGAACTGCAACCAAACTATGAATATCTATCATGGATCATCCTGGATCCATTCGTGGAGGCCATCCCCACTCTATATCCTTCTATACCCTGGCATAGGCATAGTACTCAGCCGCAATGTCCTGTGGTCTACCATACTGTCGCCACACTCGAGAGATGACAAATCTCTCTATGATAGATGTCGTCCTGCTTGCCAGTGGTCGAGAACTAAACATCCAGGGCAGCTCTCTCGGGGCATCATCCCAATCCTCTATCTCTCTCCAAGGTCACCATATAACAGACACCAGGTCATCGAGATGTGCCCGCCAATGCTCAGTCTTACCCAGGTGGGCCTGGGTAATATGCCCTCGATATCTGCAAATGTAGGGCTCCATGGGCTCCCGAGAATCCTCAAAAATCGGTCTACATACAGGGAGATGCTCGCAGGCCCAGATCTATAACACATAAACACCTGCTGCCATGGTCTTCTTCTCGTGGAAGATGACCTCATGCATCTTGTGAAAAAGATGGGCCAACATACACTGACCCCACCCAAAGATCTCAGGTGCCTCAACCATCCTCCGGAGCATGACACCCCATCCACACTCCAACCCATGCTGTCCCCTGTCAGGACATAGGAAGCAGCTCAAGAAAATACCCAACACAGATGCTAACCTGTGTGTAGGTCCATAAGTATGCATCAGCTCATCCCAACTGATGGCCCTGCCCCTCGGTAGCTCTCTCTCAAAAACAATGGATAGTGCCTCTATTCCTAATCGAGGCACTGTATCATATACAACCCGGGTACCATGAAAGGGAATCCTCAAGATCCTCCATATGTCCTCTGGTGTGATGGTCATCTCACCCATCGGTAAATGAAATGTGTTTGTCTCCAAATGGAAACGCTCTACCAATGCAGTCAGTAAACCGTGATTCACCATCACGGCTAGAATTTGGCATAGTGAAGACAAACCCAATCGGGCAATGTGTGCCCGATCTGTGTCATCCAAACTTCGCAATAACTCTCCATAAGGCAGATAATGAGATCTAAATGATACGTCTCTGAATACCTCCTAGACGCACAACAAAAAAAATGATAAACAAATGATCAGTATCAAGTCGAATCGAAGCATCAAAACAAAATACAATGCGATTTCTAAATGCAAAATTTACAAAAATGGCACAGAATTTTGCGCGAGATTGCTGAAATCTCATGCGAATACATATGGTTTCGCACGAAATAGTTCTCTCCTCGCACGAAGAAACTCTCTTTCGCATAAAAATAGATCTCATTACGCGAAGATAGATCATCTCACACGAGAAAAGAGGTTCTTGTGCGAAATAGGATTTGCCACACGCGAAGAATCTACATCTTCGCGCGAAGCCAAAATTGCCTCACGCGAAGATATTCTGACCACGCACGAAGAAATAGCACATCCTATTTCTTCGCACGAAGAAAGAATACCTTTGTGTGAGAAGAGATCAGTCTTGCGCGAAGAAAGAATTGCACATCCTAAAACATGCTAAAAACGTGCATAAATGATCTTGAAAAACATGTAATCGAAAGTACAAAGATGGGAGATCGATGACTCACCGGTGGTCCGTAGTCTACTGGCCGGTTGTGTCATCTGGAGCACTCAAAATGATGATATCTCAAGTTCACTGCCATGTCTATATCAAAGCTCAAAATCACTAAAAGACAAAAGCACAAATGAATTGAAAATGACCCTTCAAGCCATTATATAGGTGTTGACCAAATTTTTCAAAGTGCTCGAATTTGTGCAAAAATTGCACCCTTGGCTAATTGGACCATTTTGGATCCATTTTCGAGATCAAATTCGAGATCTGACACACCCAAAAGCCTTAAAAATGCATTTTAAAATTTTAGGGACCAATGTGATCGAACGCTTGTGCAGTCAAATCTTTCTGATACTGTATAATTCTTGGAATCTTTTCAACTTTACATTCTCCATATTTTCAAAATTCATTTTGAAAATAGTCAACTAAAGTCAACTTTACTGCTTCAAATCATATTTCTGGTGTGTCATCTTTTGATTTTGCTCCCGAGGGGGCATGATGATTACATCATTAAATACTTATTGCTCAGGGCATTTAGTTCCCATCTTATGTCCTAGTCACTTGGGGCATCTCGTCACTTGGGGCATCTCATCACTTGGGGCTTTTTGTTCCCTTCTATCTGACATTTATGCCATCTATCTTATCTTTTCATCAATTGATCAACCTTATAACAACTCTTCTCAGAGTTCGATGGCCAGGTATTGGGACAGTCTAAACCTCGACTCTTGAGGATCAAACCTCATTCTGGGGATGATTCTATGACTCTAATGAGACCTTGTTATCTTTTATCAATTTTGGGTATCTAGGTGTTCTATTTGAATCCTTGAAGGTTAAGCTTCGTTCTAGAGATAACTTTCTAAATGCTATTAATTTCGGGTATCTAGGTGTTCTATCTGGATCCTTGAAGGTTAAGCTTCATTCTGGAGATAACTTTCTAAATGCTATTAATTTTGAGTATCTAGGTGTTCTATCTGGATCCTTGAAGGTTAAGCTTCGTTCTGGACATAACTTTCTAAATGCTATTAATTTCAGGTACCTAGGTGTTCTATCTGGATCCTTGAAGGTTAAGCTTCGTTCTGGAGATAATCTTCTAAATACTATCAATTTCAGGTATCTAGGTGTTCTATCTGGATCCTTAAAGGTTAAACTTCGTTATGAAGAAACTTTGTAAATGCTTATCAATTTTAGGTATCTAGACATTCTGTCTAGATCCTTAAAGATTACACTTCGTTCTAAAGATAGTCTTTTTAATGCTATCGATCTTAGGTATCTAAGTGCTCTACTTGAATTCCTTAGGATTAAGCTCTGCTCTAGAGAAGGTCCTTAAAAAGCTTATCAATTGGTCTCCGTGTCATCATCTTCGGAACCAATCTCATGTTCACATCATGCTTTCTGATTATCTTTGAATTGAACGTGTTGCTCGCACATTCATTCAAAGAGGGGCAAAATGTAATACCCCAAAATTGGCTCATTGCCATTATACCAATTCTAGTCTATTTCTGATAATTCCAAAGTCCTATTCTAATAGGCAATTCTCATTCTGCTATTCGCTACTTGACTTAATTGTCAGATGCAAAAAAACCCTAATCTAAATTCATCATATTTCTTATTTAATTTCTATAGTACGTACTCATATTAGTTGCATTAAACCTACTTGATTAATATTTAATTTAATTATTAAGTATTTATACTTTAATGAAATTAAATTATATCCTAAGGCTAATATACTATGGAATTAAATTTATTTAATTTAATAAATATGCCTATCTTAATTAATTAAATGTAATTATTTAATTAAATGGGAAAGGTATTTCTAATTAATTAAAAGAAATTATTTAATTAAATAGAGTACTTACTTCTAAATAATTAAACAAAGTTACTTAATTAAATGGGAAGACATTCCTAATTAATTAAATAAAGTTATTTAATTAAACAAAAGTGTCTCTAATTAATTAAAGATTATTTAATTAAATAGAAAAAGTAATTATGAGAGCATATTTCATTTTATTAAATTAAATATCTCAACAAAATCTCTCTTCAGTTCAAAAAAGGGGAATTTCCAGTTCACTATTGATCAAAAATGAGTTAACACGGTTAACTCCTTTTTCTACTCAAATTAAAATAGTTAACTCCTTATTTATCTCAAATTAAGTCTGTTAACTCCCTTTAACTTGGGAATCTCCCTTTATGACTGAAACTCATCTTCAATCCTGACCGTTGATCTGAATCGATCTCAACCATTGATGGATTCCAGGAAACTCTATTTAAGAGACCCTCATCTCTTCATTTGGGAGAGGATGAATTGATTTGCTATCGAATTGCTGTTGAAATTCATGCTCATATTTACTTACATTTCTTGCACACATTCTCATTTTTAGTTTAATCTCATTTTAGTTTAATTATGCATATGCTTAATCTAGTTTGCTTCATTTGTTCTTAGATTACATTGCATCTTTCATTTTCTTAGATTAATCCATATACTCATTCTTAGCTTAATTCCATTGTCAAATCCTTCGTTCTTACAGGGTCTGGTTGCCTACACCTCGATTCTGAGGATATTAACAGGCAAAATCCCTTTAGATAGAAGGCAACAGGTCGCTTTGCAAGGCAAATTTTGGATGTACAATTCAA
Organism: Cupressus sempervirens; assembly: GCA_028749045.1. Classification (NCBI taxonomy): domain Eukaryota; kingdom Viridiplantae; phylum Streptophyta; class Pinopsida; order Cupressales; family Cupressaceae; genus Cupressus; species Cupressus sempervirens. The sequence continues at coordinate 460,409,380 of CM053787.1, forward strand.
TGTTCATTCCATTATGAATCCGCAAATAAGGACCGTGTTGAAGTGTGTGTGTTAACATAGGCCACATTTTCATGCATACACAACCCATCCTTAGAACATCCATATTCTCACAAATTATACCCAAATCACGCTTCTTGTATTTTCAATAGCATCCATCATATCACTTTTTCATTTTCTTTCAATTGTGTGTGCACTATAGGCAATTGGAACAACATAAACAATGGAGAAGAAAGAAGGACATGAGAACTACAATTGAAAAGGGTGGGTTTTACTTATTTTAACTCCTTTACTTTCATTTGTTTTCATGGTAGATTATAATTTAGATTATCATATGTTTATTAAGTTTTGGTTACTTATAGTATGCTAGGTTTTAGCCTATTTTTTGGTCCTACAATTGGTGAACCTAACATGAAACATGCTTGCTAACTTGGATTTTCTTTGTTTGTTCTTGTAGGTGCAAGGAGGGAGCTCATTTTAAGGAGTATAATGCTTTTTTATTTATTGTGATCACTCCTAGTGTAATTAGGTCCAATAACAAGATTTTATCACTTTTTTATGCATTCTTTTGGCTCTCTATCCCAAGTGTGCACTTAGTACTATTAGGGCACACTTGGGTGCCTTAGATAGTGATTTTAGGTACTTAGAACCCAAAATCATCTCTTTTTGTTCTTCTACTTTGACCAAATTGTTAGGATAAAACCATGAACAAAAATAACAATTACATGCAAATATAAATAATAATAGAAAATAATAGATCACACAGAAGAGAACACAAGATACCAAGATTTAATTTGGTTCACCCAATCCCTAGAGTACATCCACCAAACAACAAGTCCAATATTATTATGATTTAGTTATTACAACCTAATTATAATCTATAATCCCTTGCAACTCAATACCATCGCAAGAAGCAATTTTTGCATCACACCTTATGAAAAAGCCCTAACCCTAAGCCCTTTTATACAAGAATTTTTGCATCACACCTTATGAAAACCATAAACTAACACAACTATGCCCATAAACTACCAAGTGTACCCTTTTGGGTCCTAACTATGTCATGGGTGCACTTGCCATTTCTAGAGCACACTTGGTTTACCTACTTTGAATTCTTCATATTACAGGTGTCATTTTGACCCTTTATCAACTTATTTGGTTACTAACTTCCCAATTGTGCCCCTAAACTACCAACTGCACCCATATGGGCCCCAATTGTAGCATAGGCATAGTTGGCACTGTCTGGACACACTTGGGAGCTTTCTGAGTGTTTCTAACCCTCTCTAGTATAGTTGATATTGTCACTACATAGTTGGTTTACACAAAGGTCAAGTTTGAGTCATAATCTACATCTATGATTTCTTTTTTATTCTAGAACCTAGAATAGAGTTTTTTTTGTGTTACTCATTATCTATATGTGCATGTGGCATTTATTGGGAGAAGACTACTCACTTAAAAACTACTAATTTATTTGGTATAGGACATTGACAAAGACTTGTGTGTTTGTTAAAACTATGTGTGTGGTTTTCTTTAGATTAGCTAACTCTTAGTTTGGTTCTTTAAAATGAACTTTTTTGTTTGATTGGTGTCTCTGCATTATTTAGAACCCAAAGAGTTGCATGAACATATCCTCTCCCCTTTCCATTCATGGATCTTGGGTGTAAGAGAAATCTATACAATTTTTTTTAGAGAGGCCTACCTTGAAACCAAGACTCATCACTTGGTGAGTCCCAGGGGTCGACCTCGAAGTGGTAATAGGCTAGTGCCAAGTCTACACTCTAGGCACTATACTAGACTCAATATGGTTAATTCCCTATTAGTGGTATTATTGAGTGACATCTCTCCTCTAGTACCCTTGTGGTGCATCAAACCCTAGTTCTCAGGGCTAGGAGACCTTTTGATGAATTTTATCATTCACTTTCCAAATGGAGTGCCCAAACAAAACACCATGTCTTAGTGGCCAGAATCATTTCTATCCACTAGCTCAAGGGGCCACCCATGCCCATGAAGACATCCCACAATCTTGCAGTCCTTAGTAGAGGCAACAATCTCTTGGGAAGTGATGACCCTTGGGAAGTAAATCTTGGTAGCCCTAAGAAGTGAGCATGTTATAAGAGGAAGCTTTTGGTTCCAAGATCCTAGGTTGTCCCCTCTAGATAAGTGCAACCAAAATTTGGTTCAAGTGAGAATTTAGTGGATAAAGTCTTAAAGCCTAGGTTGTGATGCATCCTTTAATTTTAACAACAAATATTCTTGTCTATTGTGTATTGTGTGTGTGTATAACATTAATGAAGATAATTTCCAATTTAAAAACTCACACCAAACACATTTGAACCTTTGACACTTTCAAATAATCACATTATCAAAACATTACAACCCTCTTTTCAAAACATTACAAACCATTTGTCAAACCCTTGAGAAATTTGTAAACATTAAGACTTGTAGCCTTAGGATTCTTTGGCATGATTTAAAATTCATATTTGCATAGCATACCCTTGCATTGTCCATCTTTCGATCCTCATACTTGCATCTTTTATGCCTCATCTTGCATCTTTTAGCCCTTATTTTGCATCTTTTAGTCCTCATAGAGCATCCCTTAGCCTTCATATTGCATACCTTAGTCTTCATTTTGCATCTCCTAGTCTTCATCTTTCAACTCATAGTCTTCATCTTACATCCCCCAACTTGTATTCTTGCATATCTTAACCCTCATTTTGCATCCCCATTCCAATCATAACATCATCCCTAGTCAACTCACTCTCTGGCATAACAACCTAAAAGTCATCAATTCCAAAATCACCAAGTTTCAATTCCCCTTTACCAACTATGCCCCTAAACTACCAACTGTGCCTTTCTGGGCCTCAAATTCATCATAGGCATAGTTGGCCCTATCAGAGTGCACTTGGTGTTTTCTAGGCATACTTGGTTGCTAGAATAGTCAATTTTGACCTCTAGATTGCATTTTGAGACCCTATAATTTCCCCTAGATGACTTCATAGGAAATCATTTTGATTATGTCCTAAACATCATTTTTTACTTTAAGATCCTTGCATCTTGCATACCCAACTCACATAACCCTCATTTTGATCCCCTTAAAAACCTCATTGTTAACCTAAAACCCCTTTTTAACGTAGTAAAAAATTAGAACAAAGCACGAGTCTTAGAGTATATTCTTATGTCAATGGATGAAGGATCTTAACCTTGGTCTTTTTCCCATCCTTTTTATCATTTTTTGGGGTCAAATTCTATCTACATCTTGATGGATTTTACCTTGTCCATTTTATCAACTTGATCTTTTTCAATTTTTGTCTCTTTTGGTCAAGATCCAAAGTCCATATTCATAAGGTTAAACTCTTAGATTGATACTTAGCAAAGAATTTCTTCCAAGTTCTAACCTTGCATACACTTGTCATAACCTTAGCACATCCTTAGTCTCCCTAAACAGTAGTTTCATAATCACTTCACCTTGAAATAATCCAAAACCCTAGCATTTCCTCCAACTATCAAGATCCTCCTTAGTCCCATAAATATTTTTGACAATCAACTTGTACAAATCATTTATCAAACCCAACACTTTACATGATCCCACATACATATCTTGCATGTCCTAAATGTCATTATCAATCCTAACATCCCCCCCTTTGCATAATCCAATCTTAAGTTGCATACCTCAACCATAAATATTATTTCCAATTCTAAGGTCCAACATAATATACATTTTGCATACCTTAGAATCATCTTCATATTCCTTAGTCAAAAGTCCAAAACATCACTCACATTTGCATTGTTGCATCATCACCTTAGGTCATTTACACTTTTTATATCATAACTCCAGGTCATTCTACACTTCCACAACTTTCATCACACATCTTAACCCCTAAAATTCCAAAAAAAAGTCATGTCTTGCATAATCCCTTTTCAAATTATAAATTTTTAACCTATTTTACCAATTGCACCCCTATTTTTATCAAGTGCACACCTCAAGGGCACACTTGGTAATTTTAGTGTGTGCTTGATACCTAGGGAGTCCCAAACTAAATTTTTACAACTTTCATTGCATGCCTAAACCCTAAAAAAATCCTAAAAACACATAGGGCATACATAGTCTACATTTTTGTTACCCAGACACCTCATTTACCAATTGTACCCTCCTGGATTCCAAGTGCACACCCTAGGGGTACACTTGGTACTATTTAGGTGTATTGGGTACTTTAGCTGCAAACTTAGGAGACATAAAGTTTATTTCAAAATCAGCCATTGCATCTGTATACTTAGGTATCATGCCATCTCTCACAAGGACACAATCAACTCAAAGACCAAAAGAATTATATCAACCATTGATTTACTAGGTTCAAACACAACCAACAACTTGTCCAAGACAAAAAAAAACCAAGAAACCTCAAAAATAAATTTACCCAAGTCAAACCAAATTTTTACAACCATTACAAGTGGACCCACTAAGCATATATCCTCCAAGAAGAGGCAACAACACACATACATTCTTTGACCCAAGACAAAATGAGCCTTTGCAACAACAATTCTCCAACTCAAACACCATGGATACTTCACAAAAACATTTTGATCCAACACAAGGTCTTGATCCCAACATGATATACACTTCACATGAAGTTACCTCTCTTTTGAACAAATGAAAATGACACCCTCAACATGTTACGATCAATCACTTCAATCTCACATGCTCCTTATTGAAAACTTGAAAAAGAGACTAGACAAGGAGTCTAAAAAAGTTCAAAGAAAATAGAATCCATCACAAAAAGAGACTATGACATGGTTAAAATTTATAACTGTTGACTAAAAATTTTTCCTGATAGTAACATGAAATGTCTCATGGATAGATCACAAATGCCAAATCTTATTGCACAACTCTCAGAGGACAACAATATACTTCAAAGAAAATCTTTCAAAAATAATTTGAAAGGACAACAATTCACCCATGTCTAGCAATGGCTCATCCCAAAACATTCACATTTATGCAATACATATTTCCACTCAAAAAATGAACCTTCAAAAAACATCCATGTCTCTCTCTTGTCCTTCATCACCCAAAGCTTCACAAAAACATTTTACTTCATCAATCTCAATCTTCATTTCTAATAATGAAACCCCTCATGGGTTAGCCATAGAAAAAATTTAAACTAGTCTCATCCTTGACATAAGTCCATTTTATGATTCTCAAATGCTAGAACCAAACATTGACCTCTTTTTAGAGCTTCATATACATATTGAAATACATACTCCATGTCAAGAGGATGATTCAAAGAGACAAGAAATGAGTCATAAATTTAATCAAGATCAATATCCTATTAATGTCCAATCCAATCTTTGACCAAGACCTCATTTCCATTGAACCCCACAATAACCCCATCATCCATGATAATCCATTTCCCCTTGATGTTTCCCTTCCTAAGGAAGATCAAGATTACCATTCCATATTTCCTAATGATCCCAATCTAAGTCAAGATGAAAGTATTCCTTTGCTCCTAGATCCTCTAAGAGACCCCATCATTCCTATATGTCCCCCAAATTATCCCATTTCCCCTCTAGATTCTCCTCAAGATCCTTTCATCCCTCCAAATCCTTCACAAGATCTTATCCTACTAGATTATCCCATCAATGTTCATATTCCATTAAAGTATCCTATTATTTTGGGTAGTCCTTTTAATGGTTTAAACACTTTTGTGCAAGATAATCATGAATCCTTTCCACTTCAAATGGGTCCCACTAGTTCTATCAAGTCTAGTCAAATGATTGGTCCTTTCACGTCTGCTACATCTAGTAGCAAGTATCCCACTGGTCAAAATATTTATTGAGTCACAAGGTCCAACATTAAAGAACAATGTATGGTAAAACCATTTCATATCAAAGAGAATTATAAAGGTCATGACCTCCGTCCTAAATCTCACTCTCATGATATTGGTATCCATTTCAAAACTAAATCCAAACCTATACCTCCTCCTTCACCCCTTCCATCCATTTTAGGTCCATATGTTCCTTCATCTAGTAGTTCACAATAAACTTACCCTTTCCCATATGCGAGTGTGCAAAGGCACACATCCTAGAGAACCCTTTAGCCATCCAAAATTCTACCACATAGCTTCTATCCATCCCTAAATTCCATTCCATCTCCAAGTAATTTGGAAGCTAATCATAAGATCTTTAAGTCAATAAATCCACATGCAACCAAGGATCAACATGTCCAGTCTAATCAACATGTGAAAAAAAATAAAAATATGATTCAAAGAGCAAAAGAAATATTAAAAAGGCCACAAAGGTTCATCAATAAAAAAGAAAATTCAAAAGCAATATGGGTTCCTAAATGTCTTTTTCTAATAGTGAAAATCTAAGGACTCAAAAAAGAAAGAAAATTCAAAGATCATGTGGATTCCCAAAAAGATTCTTGAAGCACAAAGTCTTAAAAAATAATCAAACATAACATCCAAAACTACTATCCCTCCATCAAAAAGTCTTCTACCTCCCAAATCCATTTTGGGTCCTTGTGTCCCAAAATATATATCTTTTCCTCTTCCCAATTTAAAATCTCCTCTTCCTCCATCATTCCATCACCCTTCAAGGTGTGTGCCAATGTTAATCTTTCATCCACTTCCATCCACTAAACATCAATCCTTTTTTCATTCCCTCCATCCTCCTACATATTTTTCCTATTCTTTCATTGAGCCTATCCACTATCTTGCCTAAATCCATTTCATCCCAATTTTCACTACCACACCAACATCTTTGAGCCTTGAATCATAGTCATGGTCCATTATTTCATAACTTTCAAGAGAAATGTTCAAAGAATAAGGTGATTTAGTCCTTCATCTATATCATGACATGTCAACCATATTTTGAAAAGTGTCAAAAAGTCAAAAAAATGAAATAAAAAATAAAGATAAAGAGATATTATTTTGTCCAAAAGTGAAAACTTGGCAAACAAGAACTTTGGGCAAGTACCATGGTGAAAACTTGGAAAATAGGCATCATGAGTAGTCTATGCACATCTTGCATTCAATACTTTGGGGGTAGTTTTTACTCATATTATCCTCTATCATTTCCTCCATCATCTTATTTTCCTTATACATATTATCCTATCATCATTCCACATTTCCCTTTTCCCAACTTTGATCTTGACAAGGATACAAATCTCCCTAGAAGTTATCTTTTCTTGTCCTCTTTACACCATAATAATCCCTTTGGTCCAAATTTCCCTATCTCATGTTAGATGCCAATTCCTATCCCCTTGTCCATTATTTATCTTAATTATCCTATTCACATCCTATCATTTTCTTATCACAATCCCTACCCTAGTCTTGATGAAAAAAAGGACACAAAAATGCACAACATATTTTCAAACAAACCTCTTGGCATGTCAATCCACGTGCATCACTTTTCATCCAATTCATAAATTGTCAATGTCCTATCATTTTCATATCTAGTCTTTGAGTCATAAAAGATGTCCTCACATTTATGTGGATAGTCCTTGGCAACCCAAGAAATCTCAAAAACATTCTAAGTAATATTTTTCTATCATCCATTACTTTTCCACTCATCCATCCATAATACCCTTTCCTTGATAGAAAAAGGGAGAATTATTTCTTTATAAACACCTCAAAATATCCTAAAAAAATCTATAACAATTATCTAATGTCCTAAACAAATCGATAAAAATCATATAAACATCTTGAAAAATTATTAAAAATCATAAAAAGTCCTAAAAAAATCCATAAAATTAAATATAACTTCGTCAAAATTTTGATATAAATTATATAACATCTTGAACAAATCGACAAAAATCATATAATGTCTTAGAAAAATCCCTCAAAATCATAAAATGTCTTAAAATTTTTGATAAAAATCATTAAAACGTCGTAAAAAGGTTTCCTAAAAAATCATAAAAAGTCTAGAAATAAACCCTAAAAATCACAAAATGTCCTAAAAAAAAATTAGCAACACAAAAAAATCAAATATCCTCAAAATCCTAAAAATCACAAAAAACCACCAAAAATTTGCAATAAACCTTGTAAATAATCATTGTGGATAATGACCATTTTTTCCTAAACACTTGCACATTTACAGACTAAAACTCAATGCATTATGCTTCAACAAAAATCACACCTTGAACCATCATCTAAGAAATTTGAACCAACAATCAATCCAACTTGTCACCATAATTGCATCAATTGAACCAACAATCACACCTACTACATAATCAATCTGACACTCTCCAAAAACCAAAGACACTAAAAACAAGTAATAATAGATGATAATAGCTATTGTCTCATGTCATTTAGTGAGTGATTTAATTTTACTTTTTTTTTTCTTTGATCATGTTCCTATGCCACTCAATTATATAAATTGATCTATGAGAGTGGTTGGGATGGTTCATGGTCAAATTTTTCTTTTCTATCTAGTGAATGTCCCTTTGAGAGTTCAAGGCATGTATATATGCCTCAAGAAAGATAAGATCATTCTTTGTCTGCATTGTTCTTGTTTACGCAAAAGGCTTGCATTTGCGCTCTAGCCCTTTATGTTACGATGTGTTGCATTCCATTTTCCATATCAAAATAAAGTTAATGACATGTAGTTTACTTTATGAAAGAAAAAAGTCCTCACCTCATCCTAACTAGTCATCATCTCATCTCTTTCTTCTAATGTCCATCTCATCCACCAACATCCTAGTCTAGTACTCTGACACGCCAAAAAAATCCTCATCTTGCATTCTTTCATATTGCTATGGATTTGTCTCTTCATTTTAAAAAAATTAACCTATCATATGCCTTTTTTGGTCAATTTCTTGAGGGGACACCCATTTATACCACCTCCTACTATGGCATGTTTTTGTATCGTTTTCATTAGTTATTTTTTCACACAATTCTCTAAATCATATTGTATAAAATAGGGGTAAAATGTAGATGCTCAAAAATGGTTTGCATCTACTTTTTAATCATATTTTTATACTAACACATCTCATTTTCTCATTTCACTAATTCTGATCTTTTGGCCAACTTGATTATCATTTGAGCATATTTCAACAATATCCTTCATCATTAACACCCCTTTTCAAATCAACTACAAATCATTTCAGAACTGGGTCTGGTTCTACTTGAAATTTTCAAAATCGACCCTAAATCATTTCAACATAATTAGAATCTCATCTGATCAACCGTAAACCATTTCAGTATCATTGCAATCCTTTCTAATTAACCAAAAATCATCCCAAATCAACCCTAAATGATCTAAAACATGCCAAACATCCCTAATCAATCATCATATATCCAATCCATGGCATTGTCATGTCCCTTAGTGCCTTGTCCCACCTATCAAATATGACATTATCACTACCATGTCCCCTAGCACTAGGTCAACCTATTATTTTATCATCTTATCATTAATATTGTTGAGTCCCTCAGTGTTGGATCATGGCATATCCAATCAACTTAATAACATTGACAATGTTTTTCGATGTTATTAGAGTCAATATTGTCAATCAATTTCAATCTTGTGGCCTTTACAATGTCTGTTAAATGTCATGTATCTCTAATCCATGTCATATGTCCTTTACCTATTAACAATCCTAATCACTCAATAATTTTGATCATGGCTTTGATCTATCCACCATCATCCTAGTCGATCTACATAATCATCACATTTCATCAAAAGGTTAATCCTACATTTATTTCATCAAATTGGCCAATCATTTACTAGTTTGTCCTATAGTATTAGTTAAGCCATGACCTATTCCTATGTCATTTTAATTATTTTCATCCTTATTTACTAATTATTCTTATCAACCAACATCCTCAATTAATTAATATTTATTAATTAGTTGATTCATCTTTGCGAACTATGAGAATTCTCAATTTCCTAAGTCCTATTTTCCCATTTCTAATTTCCAATTTATTAAATTTCTATTTGTGTAAAATTATGAATTTTTTATTCAAGTATTCCAGCTAGTCTTGACACATGGCCATAATGCATCATAAATCCTCTTTCTAAACTTGGATAATATGTTTCATATTTGACATATATTATTCCTTACACTTGACTATACTAAGCCACATTTGTCATAGATTCTTGTCTACAAGTGGCTTTGATATGTCATAAGCATGTCATAGATTCTCTTCCACTTTTAGTCGTGTTGACTTATATGGGTCATAGAATCCTATATATGACATATTACATCATATTTTCATAGATATTCCAAGGAATTTTGTACCAAGTTGCACACTTGAATTGAAAAATGTCCATCTCCTCATTCACATCTCACCTCTTGCATTTTGGCTATAAATTGAACCATCTTGCACTCATTTTGACCTTAACAACCCATCCTTAAAACATCCATATTCTCAATAGCATCCATCATATCATTTTTTCATTTCCTTTAAATTGCATATGAACTATAGGCAATTGGAGCTACATCAACAATGGAGAAGAAAGGAGGGAAAGAGAACTACAATTGAAAAGCGGGTTTATACTTTTTTTAATTCATTTACTTGCATTGTTTTTCATGTTAAATTAGAATAGATTAGCATATATTGATTGAGTTTGTGGTTGCTCATAATATGCTAGGTTTCAACCTATTTTCTTGTCCTACACCTACTACAAGGAAGAGAATCTCTAAATTCCTATGATAGGTAGATCTATCTTCTAGGAAAGATGAATTGCCATTTTTGGATGTTCATAATGAGATTGTAAGATAGCTTGAGGATCATTCTAGAATAACTACATGGTAGCTAGAGTCTTATAACTTCCCCCCAGAGAGCTTGGAACCTAATTTTTGTTATCATGATTTAGAATAATGTGGGGGGTGGGGTGAATCAATTATCCCTAGGTCCAAATGTACCAATTAAAATTTTATCAACTTCAAATAAATGAGTCAATCTCAAATACCCACTCAATCTATATAGTATATCATCATCAATTTAACATTTCATGCAATTTCTTAATTCTATGTCTCTATATGTGTTGACTACCAGTAAATAAACTACTATAAAATATAGCCTAAATAATAATAACACCCACACATGAAAATAACACTTTGACACCAAGATTTAATGTGGAAAACCAATTTCCACTCTTCTAAAGTGAGCTTGGTTCAAGAGCCAAACCTGTTAAAGGTTATACAAAAAACTATTAAATGTGACTCAGTTAAAGGATTTAATTGCCCTATTAGGAGTAGCCTTGTTAGAGGACTTTGGATCATTCCATTAGAATGTCATCTTGATTGAAGGATCTACAAAATGATTTTTAGATCGACCTTGATTAAATGATTTTGACTTACATAACGATTAGAATGTGATATTAGGTTTGACCTATAGAGTATAAATCACTTTCCAAATTTAGATCTCTATTCACTCATCTATTGGTTTATTGACTGGCCTCCATTCACATCTCCATCACTGATCTGCTTGACATCTCCTCAAGAAATCACTCTTCACACTTCAACTCTATTTTTATATTCTTCACATCTTCTCCTTAAGATCACCAATCAATAACAAACCAACCTTAGAAAACATATCTTCTCCCTCCCTAAATAGGTAATTTCAATCTTTTGCCACTTAAACATCATCATTGATCTTAGTACTAGGTCAGATTCATCAAATCATTCCATCTTTTTGTTCTCCTTCTTCTAGAAACTTGTGATCAAATCCTTTGCTTTGATCACTTAACAAACTCTCCTCACGCATTAAATATGGCAGCTCATTAATCCTTATCTTCTAGGTGCTTTGACTAATTCAAAATTCCAACTGTGTTAGTTTTATATTCAAATCTCTCTTAAACTGTAACTTTTATTGTCACTCAAAAATAACCATGTTCTTATCCTCATTCATAGCTATGTAGCTCAACACACACTATAATTTCTCAAATAGCATCAATAGGCTCGCTTAGCCAGTACTATGCACAGTCACTACTATACTTCATACATTTTCTCAACAATAACCAACACTCAAATTGAACTATTTTTCTTGGCTTCTACTTAAGTTCCTTAATATTTTGTTTCAGCTCCTTCAATGACTATTTAAAGATGGTACTCAATCAAGCTTATCCTTTTGACTCATTTTAACACTGAGCTTCATCCAACAAGATTCTTCATTTCATGTATTGATTGGAAAACACATTATCTTGTCAAAGACTAACTTATCAAGTGCCCATTGTATCTCCATGATACTTAACATATTTCAACCCAACCTTTCACTAGGTAATCTCATGATCTCTTGTTTTCAAATCCTCTTCATCAATCAAATTGCATAGCACTCTACACTATTAGCAAAATGTCTCTCTAGTAGGTTTGGCATACTATCTCACCAATAGGAACATCAATGACAACATAACAATTGCTCCAATTGTATTTTTCAACAATCACAACCTCTCCCTAATGATTATTCATCAAGGCTCATCAACGAGCAAGGCAATACTTGATAGAGAAAAAGGAAAGAACTCTAGTACATCAAGATAAGTTCTATCTTTTGAATTATTATTAGTATTTTTAATTAAGTATTATGATATTCTAAATTCGTAACATATTGTTATTCTAAACTCATGTTGGAATTTCAATTTTAGGGTAATTAGGTTGGCATTGTGCATAGATGACACCCCTCATCTCGAAGGTTTGCATTGCTTGAGAAAAAGTGATTTGAGAAAGGGTAGACTATAATGTCCTAGTTTTGAAATAGGATTTAATAGAAATAGAGAATATTATTTTAATAATAATTATAATAGAAAGTTTAAAATATATATTAAAAAAGTTTAATATCATAATATATTATTAAAATAATTAAAATAAATAAATATGTAATATAATTAAATATAATAAATAACTTATGAATTAGTATAAAATTAAATTAAAGTTAAATAATCATCATACAAATTGAAATATATAATACAAATAAATTATAATTAATAATAATTCCAACATCTAAAGTCATGACTCTCCTATGAGGTGAGCATATTGCATCAAATAATATATACAAGGAGAAGCATCAACAACATGGGTATTATCATTTAATATGGAAATCATTCTTATTAATCATGGGATTACTAGAGATTTCATCAAGGAAAAAAAGTTATAAGGCTCAATGATCATGAATAGAAGAAAAAACATAAGATTTAGGAATAAATGATCATCAATGATCAAAATATATAAACAACATTAGCCTTACATTAGCAATGGGAGAGATAAAAGAACCATTTAAAATATCCATTTAATATATATTAAAATTTGAGTCATTAAAATATACAATTGATCAAGAAGGAGAACACATTGCAAAATATACATATTTATCTATATATGACCACCAAACTCAACATAATAAGACTATGTCTTCTAAAACTATACGCCAAGTGAGGTAGTGCCAAGCATATAGAAGCCAAGGGACAACATAAATATAAATTATGATTGAGCACTAGGATATTAAGGTGCCAAGTAAACCAATTATGACATATGTGTTTGTGATGGCACAAACACTTATGTAAACCATTTTTGGCTAACTTCTATGCAAGATTTTAGGATTTTAGAGATAGCTAAGGAGGTAATTATATATTTTGTTAGAGGAATAGGAAATTAGAGTAACCAATCAAAAGTTGGAAGGACTAAGTGGAAAAAGGGAGAACTATGGATTGTTGATCTTGATCTAGAACCTTCTCTAGTTGTGTATTTAAGAAGAGGTCAAAACCTAAATCATTGTAATGATTGTGTATGTGTGAGAAGGTCAAGTACAGAGTCAAGGAAGATTATGTTTGATGATCACAAGTAGAGATCAAGTAGAGCAACCTAGTAGTGAAAGAGAAGAATAGAGAATATTAGACAAGGAGATCAAATCAGTCAAGGAAAGAGAAGATCTATAATCTAACATAATGTGCTAACCAAAGGATCAGGTACTAAGACATTCTAACAAGTGGATCTAGATAAATCCCTTAACATAGTGTTTTTAGCATAGCTATTTTAAATCTCCTAATAGAGCACCTATTTAGTTGTAAGTTTAAATCCTTTAATCAAGGTACACTGAATAAGTCTTGTAAGTTGTTAACAAGAAAGTGATGGAGCCCTAAAATTCTTTTACAAATTAAGACCTCCATTTCTAAGTTGTAAGGATTTGTAGATGAAGGAGTGATGAAGGTATATTTGACAATAGAAATTTCATGAAAAGAACAATGAAATTAGTTGCATTATGAAATGATATTAGAAATAATAACTTTAATGAGTAACTTCAAGTAGAGAACGGTGAACTCTTTCTATTTGAGATGGAAACTCTAATTGCTACATCATAAGAGGAAATTATTGATAAGAATTTATTGACTCCTATATAGGATGAAGATGAATCAAAATGAAAATGTATAAAAGAAAAAATTAGTAAGGGTATAGGAAGTGAGTTTCCAATGATTGGTACAAATTTCAAATAGTCTAGGCTATCATTGTCATTGCACTTAAACTACAAGGCTACAATCCAATATAGATAGATGACCATTGAAATTCCTTTTAACAAAGATATTATAGATCAGCCTCTCAGGTATGAAATCAACTAAGGAAGAATCTATTAGTTATCTAAAGAAGAAAAAATTTTAAATGAGAGAATGATAATGGAATACACAAATACTTTTATTACCACCCCTGAATAACGAGTAACTAAACAATTTATTTATTCTAAAATGGTTAGATCATAAATAACTAGAGAGAAGCATAGAACAAATGGAATCTCACTATATCATACAAAGAAGATACTAGCGAGTTGTTGACTAAAAATTGGATGCTTGTACTACACATTCCTCTAAAGTTGAGGATAGAATATTCATGGTGTCATACAGAATGAGGAGCTCTGCTAGTCTTCAAAGCAATCAAGTCGTAAGTATAGACAAATAAGTAAAACATCAGTGAGTAAAGATGAAGTCATAGCCGAACCTCAACATCATAAACTCATATAAAGTATTTGTGCCAATGTTTAATGAGAATATCATCTGATGTAGGTCCATATATTCTTTAGTTCTTCCAAGAATATATAGTATGGTGATAATGGTTAAATATTACTATTATCATTAGAAAAATATGTATGCTCTAAGTCATGTTGGATAAAAGTGACATCAAATGAATTAAGGATCAAAATTTTATTATTTTCACTACTACTCACTCATTTCCATATCAAATCTACCTATAAGGAGCAGAGGTGTAATTTATTAGAAAGATAATCTTGATGAAAGACAAAAATGAATACTTGAAGTGATGGGAACAACTAAAATCTGTAAGTTAATGGTGGATGTCTAAACCATATGACCAAATAGAAGTTTGCATTGATTGTGGAAGACATTGACACCAAGTATAATATGCCTCATCTTGATGTCTGTGTGCATAGGAGATAGAGGAGTCATCAAACGAATGAAGTAGACATGAAAGCCATAGTTAGCATGAATGGAGCCTTGCTAGAGATAACACAAGCTGTAATGATTTATAATATCAAGCAAGGATTTAATACATGAAGCCATGAGGATAACACAACAAACTATACTTATACATGCCATTACATAATTAATAGAGTATATGGCATCGAGAGCATCTTGATACACCACTTCGAGGGGAAATAGGACAAATATTTTCCATATCATCTTACATCGTGGCATAATAATTCATATCTTATTTCAAAGAATAGTTATCACAATTCATAATAAACTAAGGGTGTGATTAATATTGTTAGTGTTTCAATTCATTTGAAAAGGTGAAATCAATCCATGAAGGGATATAAGTTTTAAAATGAGAAGTCATAACCCTAATTTGAAAGATGTAAAACATATTTCATTTATGGAAGTATATAAATTCCAAGACACATTCAAATATTCACACTCACTAGAAGAAGTATTTTATATTATTTTTTATGGAGAATAAGGAACCTAATATGACTTTATAATGTAAATTCAATTATTTTATTTTAATAACAAAATAAAATGTTCTTTGTTTATTATTAAAGGCATGGAGATTTAAACTACAGATGAATTGTCCTTTATAATTATTTTTAAAAAATTCTATAAGCAATTTTGATGTCAGATAAGTGGACATGGTCATTTAGCATTTTAAATTTGATCATCACAGATATTATGAAATATCAAATTGTTTCCATATCTGTCTCTAGTTTGTCTCCCTACCAGAGGAGTTAAAATTTAACCTAGACTAATTTAAGATTGCACAATATTTGGTCTATCGCATCTTGATTATTAAATTGTTGGCAATCCAAGGCATAAGAAATTTATAAAGTTGTATCTAAAAATTCATCAAAGTTGACTCTATTGCCCAAATGCGTAGAGGCACTAGTCTTTCTATTATCGAAGTCAAAATATATATATCTTCCTTCCTACAAGAATCAAATTCATTATTAACAAACCTTATAGAAAAAAATCAATTATTTCAAGTACTCAACATTCAGTTTCAGTTTCATCGAGTTCAAGGACCTTGCTCGCTGGAGAACTGTAAAGTTTAAATTCTCTCTAGAAAATCTCTAAACCAAGTGATCAAGTTTAAGGAGAAGGTCTACCTACCTAGGTGTAGTAGAGCCTGAAGTGCAGGGGAATTAAGGCAATTCTTGTTCGTTGGCTAGAACTAATTGAGAGATCCTATTAGAGAAGTGGCAGGCTCTTGGATTTATAATCTATGGTTTTGGAAACCAACGGGAAGACCCCTCATAGGGTAGATCACTAGAAGTGGTAAAAAATTGTAGCCTTAACAAGCACACTTCATTGTTGCAATAGTAAAGATTTGTGGATGTCATCCCCACCCCAGTTTCCCCTTCACCTTAGAGGGTTTATGGGTAATCAAATCTTTTTTTTTATTTTTTTAAATTTATTTTCATGTTGATGGATGTGATGCATACTTAGATTTATTTTAGTATTACAGTCTATGGTTATATGGTATATGATCTATATATGAGATGGGTAAATGGTGAATGTACTTGATTTTTTTGAAGGAGTTAAAAGGTTTTGTAGATCTTGATTCATACCCCCCTCCCCTCTCATTATCTTAATGAAGACTTTCAATAATTGGTATTAGAACATAGTTCTCTTAGAATAATTCTAACAGCTTGAGAGTTAAGATATTAGAGATCAAGGTTTACAAGTTGGGAAAGATCATTGAGAATTAGAAGCTTGACATCTAGATCATACTAAATCAGCTTAAAGAAGTAAGAGAGGAGTTAAAGAAATCCTTAAAGAAGAGAAAGGATATGACCATTTAATAAAATGACACTCAATGTGTAGAAGACACAGAAGGACTAACTAAAGATGGTGATTCCAGTGAAAGTGATGGAGAAATGGTATACTTATTCAAGAAGAACAACATTCTAAATGAAGAAGTTAGAGGATTGAAGAGAGAACATAAAGTCCAATTAGTAAGGCTATGTAAAGTGATTGAATAGAAAAAGAAATATGAGGAAGACAAAGTTATAGAAGAAGAAGAAAAGAGACAAATGACTACCATACTTGATGAAAGAATATTTGACATGCAAAAGCTCACCAAAAGTCAGCTTGTCATGATGAATTAATTGGTACTTGCAAATAAGGAACTAAACAAAAGGATATAGAGATTGTAAATGTGAGATCACAAAGTTATCAATTAAGGAATGAGTTAAGATCTAGAAGGAACTAATGGAGAGGATGAACAAACCCAATGAAGCTATGAGGTACTCTAAAGAACTAATGAGATCACCAAGAATGCCTAGTGAGACCTTTGAACTAGGATATAACAAGAAATATTCATCCACTAAAGAAGGAAAATAATCCAAGAGTGGAGAGAAAAGAAATGCAAACTCAAAAGGAAAATGTACATGCAATTATTGTGGTAAGTTGAGACACACAACAAACATCTACAAAAGAAAAATTGGTAAGCAAAGTCTTAAGCCTAAATTTAATAGATACTATTTTAATTGAAATAAGAAAGGACACCAAGCACATGAATGCAAATCACATGCAAGAAATACACCCATTGCACCTAGATTTGAAGGTCATTGCCACAACTGTTAGAAATATAGACATAGAGCTCAAGAATGGAGATCCAAAGTAAAATATAAGTGGACATCTAAGAAGAAAGGGAATTAACCTAAATAAGGTAATTCTCATAACTAGGATTACAATACATGGTATATTTGTCATTATTGTGGAGAATATGGTCACATTGTAGAAAAATGCATTAGGACACATTACAAAGGCAAATACAAGAGTTGGTTAAATGGAAGTTTAGTTTGCTTTAGTTGTCATAAGATTAGACATGTAAGAGAGAATTGTAGGACCTGAACACCGAAACTAAGAAAAGAACACATCAAAGGAGAAGGAAAAGTTGATGTAGAAAAAACAAGGAATGAGATGAATCAAACTTGGAGAAAGAAGGTAGAAGCTGGAAGTAGTGGATCAAGTCAAGTTGAGGTCACCCAATCTAATGGATTAGGTGATCACACCACTTCTAATTAAGAAAAGAAGGTACGTAAGAAAATTTGCATTTAAATGTTACATCATGCATCAATTCCTAACATAAGATATATTAAAGTCCATATCTTCATGAACCAAGATGCGCTAGGATAGATTTGAGGAAATAATTGAGAAAAAGAGATCACATGCATAATAGATCTTGAGTATTAGTATTAATGTCTACAACAACCAAGTATTTCTATTTGAACTAAGATCCAATATAGACCAAGTTGAGCTAAGCATGTAAATGGTAATGAAGATTGAGAAATGGATATAAAGTTTTGCGAACAAAAATTTATGTGAAGGCCAAGACAAATGTAATGCACCTAACATAGTACATAACATTTATTGAAGACCTAAATTTGACCAATTGAAGGTTTATATTAAAATTTTGTAGATAATTTTCATTTACTAGGCAATTTCAAACTTTCAGAGCAATTAAAAGGTGATCAAAGAGTGATTTGAGAAAAAGTTTGTGCAAATCTACAACATACCATTGAAAAATTGTAGAGTGAAGTAAGTAAGACTTGAGAACCGAGTTTAGTTTTTTTTGTGAAGTTGTTGAAGTTATTTTAAAACTCTATTTTGAAAATAGCATCATCTACATCAGTACTAGCAAGGAAATATTGAAGGACAGCAATGCACAAATTGTGAGGAATGGTCAATGTCCCCCACCATAATTGAAGGCATATCCTGACATTGCAATGACTAGAGATGCATTAGGCACTTTATGATTGATTCCTCCTAGATCACTAATTATGGTACATGATGTTAGCTCATATTACATGTGCAATACAAGAGAAATTGGAGACTTTGAACTTAGAAATGCTTATGATAAATTAAGTGAAAATGTAGTGTTAAAAGATGAAAACAAGATCATTGTCAAGAAAGGGCTTACTCACACCCTAGCCTTTTAAAATATTTTCAAAGTGGAATGGATCAAGATTATCTTAAGAATAGTGCACAACATGAAATTGTGTCTAGAAAGTGGACTAGTAAAAGTCAAAAGGAATCCATCAAGTGACAGGATATCCAACCCTAGATCGAGAAAAGAAAATGTGATGTTGAAGCAGGAGCATCCTGGGTGTAAGAGAAATCTTACATCACCTCAAAAATATTTGTATTTTAGTCTTTTCTATTTTAATAAGGACTAGTAAGTTTTTCATATGAACTCAGAATGTTCTCATTTTCTATAGGAAGAATCATTTTAGAGTTTTAAGCCTACCATAAAAATCTCATTGCTCAAGAATAAGTATCAGAAAAGTTATTGCAGATTTTTGGTGGAAAAATTTGTAGAAAAATCTTCAGGCTCACTTTTGGAGGCCTTAGAGTGCCCGGATGAGGTCCAAAAACTCGACAGAAGTGCACTAGCATTATTTTGAGCCTATAGATCAAGAGCTGGCATTTTTGAAAAGTGGTTATAATAGCTAATCAGAGAAACGGTTCGTAAGTTATGGCCTTTCAAAGTTGGGCTACTTGAAATATCTAAGATAATTGTTAAAGATGTATTTGGCCGACTCTATATGTATTGTTAGGCTCTATAAGCCCTAGGTATTAAGTTTCAATTTCTAGAACCTTCTCGGGTGGCATAAAATTGTCTATTTAAGAAAGGCCCGAACATTGTCTAGGAAAGCTTTGGGTGATAGTTCGCAGCTTATCTTACAGATTATTGTAATGAAAGCACCCGTATGGGTTAGCATATTATACTTGAGAATTCTATAATTCCACATTTGTGGTGCAAATAAGAAGTCCATTTTTTTCTTACATTGGCTCTTGTTTTCTTTGTTTCTATTATGAGTTTATGGTTTTAAGGGGAGCACCCTTCATTAAGTGGTATTAGAGCTAGAGTTCTTGAGTATGTGGATAGATTGCTAATTTTGAGGTTGTTTGCACTAGGACCATGGTTTGGGCTGAGTGTGTAGACAAATCACCAATTGTGAGGTAGTTTGCACTAGGGTTTCAATGAAAGCGTGAAAACACCTCCACAAAGAAAGCGTGGTGGAAGAGTTGTAGGTGTTACACCTGAGGGTTTCTAAGCCCTCCAAAGGAAAATGCAAGCATTAGAAGAATAAATGCAAAGAGCAATAAATCTTCTTGTGAGAGATGAAAGCAAAGATGAGGATGAAGTAGAAGAAAATGCCAGAGTAGAGGCAGTTCTAAACCCAGAGGAAGAGAGGCTTTTTAGGGCCATCTCGAAGATTGAAAAAAGACCTAAGTTTGAGATTTCCACATTTTCAAGAAATCTTAGCGCAGAAGAGCTAACAGATTGGATCAATGAACTGGAGGAGTACTTTGAGTATGAAGATATTAAGGATTTGGATAGGGTCAAGTTTGCAAAGGCAAAACTGAAGGGACATGCAAAGAATTGGTGGAAAGAGGTTCAGTTGGAGCAAAATAGAAAGGGAAAGGACAAAATCACCAGATGGGATCAAATGATAGCTAAAATGAAGTGACATTTCATTCTTATGGATTATAAGCTTGATCTGTTGAAGAAGATGCAAGGAATGAAGCAAGCGTGAAAATCTGTTCAAGAGTATACCAAATAGTTCTACTAAGTTCTCATTAGAACTGGCCATGCAAAAGATGATAAGGAGAAAGTCACATGTTATATTAATGGGTTAAGGCCAAGCATTCAATATGAGTTGAGTCTGGTTCAAATGAATAGTATTGAGAAGGCATACCAATTTTCCCTAAGAGTTGAGGAGAAACTAAGCAAGAAGTTTGACAATAAGAATAGTGGAAGAGTTTGTGGTGGAAGATCTAGCAGACGATCTTATGGAGGTCGTAATAATGATCAAAGGAGCAAGGATGAGACTGGAAGTAGCAATTCAAACCAAAGGGGAAATAATTCCAATAGTTTCCATGATTAGAACAATAGAGATCAAAGAGGAAGAGGTAGAGGACAAGGATCTAGAAGAGGAAGCTTCCATGGGAAATGCTTTCATTGTGGGGAAGAAGGGCATTTAGATGTACCCAGTGCCAAGGAAGGACAGATCAAAGAATTGAAGGCTACACATGTTGATGAAGATGCCAAATCCTCACATTCTGAAGATGCTGAAAGAGGAGAAGTCCTAGTTAATAGAAAAGAGTCCTGCTGAGTGGTGAAAATAAACCTGATCAAAGAAGGAGTTTGCTTTGCACAAGATGCAGATGTGAAGATAAGTGTTGTGATGCGATCATTGATGGTGGAAGTACTAACAATTTGGTGTCAAAAATGATGGTCACCAAGTTGAAACTGAAGAGGTAGAAACATCCCTATCCATACTATATTGATTAGGTGTAAGATGACCCTAAGGTTATGGTCAATGAGTAGTGCTCAATGAAGTTCAAGATTGGAATCTACTAGGATGAGGTACTATATGATATCATACCTATGGACATATGCCATATGTTGTTGGGTAGGCTATGGTAGTTTGATAGGCATGTTGTACATGATGGGTGAGCAAATACCTACACTCTAACCAAGGATGGAGTGAAACATAAGTTGAAACCATTGAAGGATAAAGAAGAAAAAGAATGTAGTGCTGCCAAAATATGTTTTGTTGATGGAAAAGAGTTTCTCAAGGGTATGAAGTGTGAACATGTGTGTTTTTCTATAATTCCAAAAGATAGTAAAGAAGAAGTAGAGGAGGTACCTACAGAAGTTACAGATATGTTGGGAGGATTTTCTAATATTGTATCAGATAATGTACCAAATGAATTGCCCCCAATGAGGAAGATCAATCACTAGATGGATTTGGTTCTGGGAGCCAGTTTTCTAAACAAAGCAACACACAGAATGACACTAACAGAAAGTGAAGAGTTGAACATACAAGCTCATGAGTTGTTGCAAAAGGGGTTGATTCAAGAGATTCTAAGTCCATGTGTTGTACTAGTAGTATTAGCACCAAAGAAAGATGGAGAATGAAGGATGTGTGTAGATTCTCACACTATCAACAAGATCACAATCAAGAATAGATTTTCATTCCCAAGGATGGATGATATTATGGATTGTTTGAGTGGAGCTGAGTATTTCATGAAGATAGATTTGAAGAGTGGATACCATCAAATTTGTATCAGAGAAGGTGATGAGTGGAAGATTTCTTTCAAGACAAGGGAAGAACTATATGAGTGGTTAGTCATGCCTTTTGGGCTAACCAATGCATCAAGCACTTTCATGAGGCTCATGAATAAGGTAGTGAAGGAATTTCTAGGTAAGTTTGTCATTGTTTACCTAGATGATATATTGATCTTTAGTAAGACCTTGGAGGAGCATTTGATTCATATTCACAAGGTGTTTGATAATTTAAGGGAAGAAAAGTTGTTGATAAACCTAAAGAAGTGTAGCTTTGTAAAGAAGGAGTTGGTGTACCTAGGGTTTTTTGTCTCAACAGAAGGTCTAAAAATGGATCCAAAGAAAGTGAAGGCTATACTTAAATGGCCTACTCCAAGGAGTGCGATAGAGGTAAGATCTTTTTATGGGCTGGGTACATTTTATAGAAAGTTCATAAGAAGTTTTAACAATATTTGTGGACCCTTGACTAAAACAATGAGAGGGGATAGGAAAGAGTTTAAGTGGACTATAGGAGTAGCTAAGAGTTTTAATCTGTTGAAATAGAAAGTTACTGAGTAGCCTGTTTTAGCACTTTTTGATTTTAACAAGGTGTTTCAAGTAGACTATGATGCTAGAGGTACTACAATAGGAGTTGTTTTGAGCCAAGAAGGTAGACCTATTGCTTGTTTCAATGAGAAGTTGAATGATGCAAAAAGAAAATATTCTATTTATGATCAGAATTTTATGTTATAGTTCAAGCATTGAAGAAGTGGAGACACTATCTTCTTCCTATGGAGTTTGTTTTGTATACTGATCATCAAGGTTTGCAATATCTGAATAGTCAAGGAAAATTGAACCAAAGGCATTTAAAGTGGGTTGAGTTTTTGTAGAGTTATACATTTAATTTGAAACACAAGAGTTGGAAGTCTAACAAAGTTGTAGATGCTCTTAGTAGAAGACAACTTTTGCTGATAGAAATGCAGATAGAGGTGGTTGGGTTCAAGGAACTTAGTACTTTGTATCCAGATGATCCTAATTTTGGTAAAGCATGGAAGGCTTGTACAAAACCTGTTACACTTGACAAGACAAGGTGGTTGGATTTCATGATCTAGGAAAGTATGTTGTTCAAAGGAAGCCAATTTTGCATTCCTAAAAGTTCAATGAGAGAGAATCTCATCAAGGAGAAACATAGTGGAGGATTGGCTAGACATTTTAGCAAAGATAAAACCATAGCTTTGGTTGCTAAGAATTATTATTGGCCACTGTTGCAACAAGATGTAAAGAAGTTTGTACAAAGTTGAAAAGTATGTCAGATGGCAAAAGGAGTGAAGCAGAATACAAGATTGTATTAGTCATTACCTCTACTAGAGAAGCCCTGGGAGGATGTCAGCATGGATTTTGTTCTTGGATTATCGAAGAATCAGCGTGGGAATGACTCTATTTTTGTGGTGGTTGATAGGTTTTCAAAGATGGTACATTTAATTCCTTGCAAGAAGACTAGTGATGTTGTTCATGTAGCAAATTTTTTTTCTAGAGAAGTGGTGCAACTACATGGCCTACCAAAGAGTATAGTTTCGGATCGAGATACCAAATTTTTTGGGTATTTTTGGCATACATTGTAGAAGAAGTTGAAGATAGATTTGAAGTTTAGTTCATCACATCATCCACAGACTGATGGACAGATAGAAGTTGTCAATTGTAGTTTGGGAAACTTGTTGAGATGTTTGGTTGGAGACAAGCCAAATGGATAGGATCTAATTTTACCATAGGAAGAATTTGCATATAATAATTTTTTCAACAAGAGTACTGGTAAATCACCATTCCATATTGTATATGGGAGTGTACCTATGAATTGTGGGCCTCTAAACCTCACAGACACTTCAACGTAGTCATTACCTGCAAAATCATCCTTGAATAAACATGATATTGTTTACCCAAGATACCCGACAACGTGACCTGTTGCCTCCTATCTAAAGGGTTTTTTGCTTATTAAATATCCTCATATTCGATGTGTAAGCAACTAGACCCTCTAAGAATGAGGGGTTTGATGAATGCAATTAAGCTAGATGAATGAAAATTTACTCTAAATGAAGTGCAAGCAATTAATCTAAGAAATAAGAGACATTAAGCTAAATGTATGCATTATTAAGCTAGATGAGAATCTAAAAATGATAGCAATGTGGAAATTTAGAAAATAAGGTGACCGCTCAATTTGATAGCAATTCAATACTATGAAAATTCAACCTCTATAATGAAGAAATGAGGGTCTCTTAAATAGACTTTCCTAGAATCCATCAATGGTTGAGATCGATTTCAATCAACGGTCAAGATTGAAGATGAAGTTCAATGATAAAGGAAGATTCCCAAATCAAAGAGAGTTAACTGGCTCAGATCTGAGTGTAAGAGACAGTCAACTCCAATAGACTTTAGTGTCAGAGTAAGTGATCTGAGTCATTTCTAATTTGATCAGCAGTGAACTGAGAATTTCCTTTTTGAACTGAAGAGAGATTTTGGAGAGATATTTAACTTAATAAAATGAGATATGCTCTCATAATTACCTTTTTCATTTAATTAAATAATTCTATTTAATTAATTGGAGGCACTTTTCTTATTTAATTAAATAACTTCATTTAATTAATTAGGAATAACTTCCCATTTAATTAAATAACTTTTTTTAATTAATTAGAAGTAAGTTATTCATTTAATTAATTAAAATAGGCATATTTATTAAATTAAATAAATTTAATTCCATAGTACATTAGCCTTAGGATATAATTTAATTTAATTAAAGTATAAATACAAAATAATTAAATTAGATATTAATCAATAGGTTTAATGTAGCTAATATGAGTAAATACTATAGGAATTAAATAATAAGCATGATGAATGCAGATTAGGGTTTCCTGCATCTGATAATTAAGTCAATTAGTGAGTAGCAGAATAAGAATTTGCCTAGTGACATAGGACTTAGGATTGATCAGAATAGACCAAAATTGGTATCATGGCTATGGTTATAAGATAGTGAAGAAAGACCATAGCTATGACTTTGCTGAGCTACAATTGACACAAGTAGTCAAGAATCTTGGAGCGATCAAAAAAGTGAAGAACACATCATGTTAGTTTGGATCACTATTGATTTTCATATTCTTATACGTGCAAAATTCATTTCCAACTATTGGTGTTGTAGTTTGGGATAAGAAAAGACCAGTGACTAAGAAAATAAACATTTTTATTGAACAATAGGGTGAAAATTTTGAAACCATTATGGATGGTTGTTCTAAAGAGTTTTTAAAAAAATGAAGAATAGATTGTAGATTCCATAGTTAGTTGTTGAACATTATTATGAAGACATTTACGTGGTGGACATTGATTATACATATGCACAACCTGTATTACCAAGGGTCGCAAGGCTAAGGCCAATGCAATATGAGGTGAATGTAGATGAGATCCCAAGAGCTATTAGAGCTTTGTTATCTAAAGAGATTGACAAGAATGTTGAGCCATTTGGTAATTATGAGTCAGCCAAGATAAAAATGATGATGTAGACTAAAGTGCCCAAGATAGACAGAAAGAGAAAGAAGATGATTACTAAGCTTGAGGGAAAACTTGGTGAAGGACCCCTACAGATAAGTAAAGGTAAAGGGAAGGATGAAGAATCAGAAGAAGAAGGAGAATCAAAATGAAAAGAACTAGTGGTTACCAAGCCCAAGGCAACAAAAAGAAAAGAAAGCTATGATAGTGGATCCTAAGGTGAAGAGGGATTTGAAGAAGAATGTCAAGAAAATTGTTACCCCTCGTACATCTAAACATAAAAGAATATTATTAACAAGACATGGATCCAAAGAAACACTACCTATAGTTGCTAAACTAAAGAAAAGTGTAGCAGAAACAACCAAGCCAAGTAAGTGTGAAGGTACACCAAAAAGGAAGAAAGTTGTAAAAAGGACCGAGCATAGTCCAAAGAAGAAGTCGAGAAAGAAGTTCATTGTCATTCCTAATGATAAAGATGATGAAGGAGAGGAAACTAAGTCTAATTATTTGAGAAAAATTCAAATTGTTCTTAGATGACCTCCCATGAATATTGATCAAGTATGTGAGAACATTATAAATTTAGAAGGAATTTCAAGCTTCAAACATATTAATTATGATTCTTTAGATAAAGAAAATAAAGAGAAAATTGAGAAAGAAATGTTAGATATAATGACAAAATAAAAGTACATTCCTATAGAGTTAGGAAAAGGAATTCTAGAGGATTTATACAATAAATTGGATGCAAAATGGAAGTGGACATTATCCACAGAGAGACAAAAAAGAGAGGCTACTTTAGCCCAAACCATGCCAAACTTAGTGAAGACTCACATGTTTATTGCCCTAAGAGATTATGCAAATAAATTTGTGCCCAAGATAAGGGCCTATAAAATTTTGAGGAATAAAGTAGAGGATGTTGTATAGGAAATTATTATGATATGGAAAAAGTCATTTGGGTTGTTACTTCCAACAATGAAAGAAGATAAAGAGGAAGAAGAGAAAGATGCATTGGAATTAGTTAATCATGGATATTATGATGAACCAGACAACTTGAAAGAGAAAATATGTAGAAAGGTAGAGGAGAGTCACTACTACATTTGGACCCAAATTGGCCACTTGTCACCCAAGCAACAGAACCACAAATTGGCTCTCATCGGACGAGCGTCAGACTTTTGTTGTCATAAATTGTGATGGATAAAACTATCATAACTTGGAAGAAGGAAGGGGAAAGATTCCATGTTGATGTCATCAAAATTAAAACATACATGTGATAGTTGTGTTGTGGAAGAGAAATTGATCCATCAAAACTAGTCATTGTAATTGCGACAATTCTACAATAGTTGTGCTATGTAAGTGAAGGCTATTCGTCGGAATGTGATGTCGCAATTATGATGACTGGCCAATTTTTTAAAAAATATTTCTTGTAATGCCGAATTTTTCATTTTCTTGTTTAATGTTTAATTTTTCCAAATAATTTAAATTTTTTTGTCATTTCAGATATGAATTTCAAGGAGGTAAAGCTTGTGTTTGAGTCAGTTCTCAAGAAGAGGAAAAAATGAAGAATAGGAGAACAACAAGAAGCAGCAATCAGAATTTGAAAAAGTAAAAAATGCTACAAACCACAAACTAATATCTAAGAAGGCTGAGGAATATTCAAAGGAGTATATGAAGTAGGTAATAAATTGCTTGATTTGTTTCTTTTTGTCAAGTTTTATATCAATTTATGAGTCAGCAAGGAGTATGTAGATCCTTTAATAAATTGTTGGGTTTTTTTATTGATGTTTCATCATGCTAGCTAGGGTTGAGGAATGTACCTTAGTAATTTTCTTGTGTAGTTTATGACAAAAATCAGGAATAGGAGGTTATCAAATTAAAGAGAGAGGCAGAAATGAAAAGAGACTTTTATGTTGAGCCAAAAGCTAAGTTATTGTTCATTATTCATATCCATGGGTAAGTAGCTAGTTTGTGTTATAGATATACTTTGTACCTTCTTGATCTTTATATAGTGATAGATTTGGTAGACAAGAAAAATTTTGTGACTTTTGCATTTGTGGCAAGTTGGTCCTTTTTTAGCTTGACCTATCTCTTTTGCACTTTTTGTTTCTAAAATAGTGGTTAGTGATCACTTTTGGATGTATTTACAATATTCTAATGATATTGACTTGATATGGCACTTCATTTCTGATCTTCAATGGCATGTTTCTAAAAGTGAACAAAGCAACAATGAACATGTTGCATTGGGTTGAGCCATATGTGACCTTTGGGTATATTCTTGGTTAGGTATAAGCATTATGTAGACCAATTTTTTCTTATTTCATAGATTCTTGTGTCTACTATTATTTAATTCTCTTGCTTAATTCTTTTTGGATATCCAAATTTAAAAAGCATAAGAGAGTTTATTGAAAAGAGAGGTTAAGGAAAGGTTGATAAGTAGTGGATTCCTTTGACTGGAAACTCTATCATTGAAAAGGTACTTGTGTTCATGATGCCTTTTTGTATTAGTTAGTATGCTTTCCCAGTGCTTATTATTTCTACCTTGTTGCTTGTGAACAAGTTTTAGGTAAATATGGCATAATTTGTATTGAAGATCTTATATACTAGATTATTATTATTGGCCCCAACTTCATGAAAGCTTTGTGGCCATTTAAACTCAACTCTCCATCTAGTGGACTGAAGAATAAACACAAAAACTATGATTAGGTTGGTCAAGCATCCCAACAATTCATCTATTTTGATATGAAATGTATTATGAGATTCTCATTTCCCTAGCATCTATGAAGGATTCTTAGGTTCAACCAGGGGATCAAATCAAGGATTTGGCTATGCAACAAAGAGTTGCATGGAAGAGAGTGTTAAAGTCCATTTGCATGATTCAAGGTAAGCTAAAGGAAATAAAATAAAAGACTATGCCAATACATACATGGTTATATCCTTGGCTTCCATTGTTGGGATAGTGTATGGAGCCTTTATATCCAACCATTCGTTATAAGTTGGGGAATGTGTTTCATGCTTGGCATGCAAGGGATGCATCTACATATGCAATTTTATTAACATGGAAAAATATATTTGATCTTGCTAGCTAGGAATACTTGATTGTTCATTTTATTCTACCTAATCTGATGATAGTTCTATAGGAATTTATAATCAACCCAACTAATCAACAACTAGACCAATTGAATTGGGTTATGGCTTGGGCATCTACTATTCCCATTTATCATATGGTTGCAATGTTGTAGGTGACATTTTTTCCAAAGTGGTAGTAGGTTTTCTATCAGTTGCCTTGTTCAAGTCCTAATTTTACTAAAGTAACATAGTGGTGTTTAGGGTGGAAAGGACTATTTTTCCCCAAGCTTCTTGCTAATGAGAGGCTAAGAATTTAGTTGAATGTAGCCCTTGAAATGATGAATCAATATGTAGAGGGTACGACTATGGAATAATAACAAGCAACAACAATATATGCTCAACAACAAGTCTCACCTTCTATGGGCAGTGGGATTCACCTAAATAATTCCATGGGTGCACCTCAATTGAGTTTGAAGGAAGTGATTGAAACATATGCACAAGAACATGACATCCAATTTTTCCCTAAAGTGGGATGCACACATGATGGTCTTCAAGTTTATGGCTTTGGAACTGTCAGCATTCATCTAGATTATGTAAAAGAACAAGTTCTTTCACAATCTGGAGATAGATGGGTGATTTCATCATTGCAGCGACTAGTTGAGATGCACCATAATTGAACTAGAAGAAATCATTGATAAATCAAACATATATTGAAGAGGGAATTTGAAAACTTGAATGCTGAAATGTTGAAATAAAAGCTACCAAGGATTAAACACATATGCCAAAGTTACAACACAATGTAAAGTTGATTTTAGATATTGTAGAAGATCATTTGGATGGATGTGAGCCTATTTTCTTGCTAGCCTATTACTTTATTGGCATTTATTGTAGATGGAAGCAAACTAAAAAATTTGTTTGTCAATAAAAATTTATATCCTTCTCAAATTAGTCAAATACCATTTTGCCAGTGGCATACATGTTCTAGAAGATGGTTGAAATAAAATACAAAATGACAATAAGTGCCAAGAAACACTTAAATGAACCCAACCATTCAATAAAATACCATGTTCCAATTGTGCTCACAATGGCTAAAAATATCCCAATAAAATTTGTGATACCTAATCAGTATTGTTGGACTAACCACCAATGTTCTCCTTCAAGATTTGTGACATGGCTTAGCTATCTCCTATGTTCTATAAGTCTAGTGATTGTATTAGGCATTGAGTTGTATCAGGCATTGATAGGTTGATCTTTTGGTGCAATGATAACTCTAGCTTCTAACAAGTGGTATCAGAGCTTGATCACAAGTTTGAATCTCCTTAGGTAACACTAAGGGCGGGATTGTTGGACTAATGGCCAATGTTCTCCTTCAAGATTCATGACATGGCTTAACCATCTCCTGTGTTCTATAAGTCTAGTGGTTGCATTGGGCATTGATAGGTTGATCTTTTGGTGCAATGACAACTCCAGCTTGTAACAAGTATAGATATGAAGAATAAGAGTGTTGTCATGAATGAATCCAATTAATAAGAAATCAATCCATTTCCTTGAAACTTGAGGACAAAAAAAGGATCAACCATCATACCATTAAGAATTCCTGCATATTGTGGTGCTATATCCTAATTATACAACAAAGAAAGAAGAATCCAAATATTCAAAAAGTGATTTTTCTAAATAGAGAAAATCATGATATCATTGTTCAAGTTTATTACATGAAAGAGTTTTGAATAAATGAAAGAATGATATACTTTAGTAAGATACAAAGACCAACTATAATATGTTTGAAAATGAAGACACTGGCATATCAATCAAGAAAATGAACCTATGTGCATATTTAGAAGAAAACTAGCTTGGTTGAATAAACTCAAACTAAGTGCCCCCATTAGCCACGATGCTGCAATAGTTGGGTTTTGAGCAACATTTAGACCAAGGATTGCTATTCCTGGACCCAAAAAAATGATTGACTTCATATTTTTACAACAAAAATGTAAGTAACATTATTTTTAATTGAAACAAAAGGTTTGTAAGTGTGCCTTGTGCTCAATATCATAAAATGTAATTGGTTCAAAATTAAAAATAAATAAGCTAATTGAAGAGAAAAACTTCTCAAGGATCAAATTTAAGTTAGAACTTGTCAAATATGATTTGGTTATGGATTGCATAAAATTATAGAGATTTCTATGTCCATAATATAAAACAAGATTAATTTTTACCATGTTTTAAGAGTTCATTGATAAGGTTGTTGTAGTAGGCAACTCCAACTCTATTAATTCCCTCTTTGATTGTGCCATCTATTCTCACCAAAAAAAAGATTTTTTTAAAAGAAAGGCATTATTGATTGCTAGTCACTTTTATTTAAGGGTTAAAAAATTGGCTCACATGGTAATATCCATGACTACGATATGGAAAACATATATGAATCCAATCCCATGTCCTTCCTTAGATTTACATCTTTCTACAAATCACACAGTCCAAGATAAAAATAGTAAATTCATTAGGAGGCTGAAAATATAAAAAGGAGTAGATTCATGATCTTTTGTGCACAGTCCATGGATGGTCCCTTAAAGCTCCCACGTTTTCTTTCATATAAATATTCATTTGGGTAATCAACACATGTTCCTTAGAGCTCCCACTTTTTCTTACACATAAATATTCATTTGGGAGGAATTTGAATGGTACCTTCTCTCTAATAGAACCCATTTACTTTTTTACGCCTACAATCATTTTAAAATTGTGAAAATAAATGATGTGTATCTAGAAATTGTTTGTGTTTCCCATATCACATCAAATGATGAAATTATGAATGAAAAAGGAACCCAAATAATACAACATTGATAAGTTGGTTCTTCTAGAGCCTCCTTCTATGTTTCTTGAAACCAAGAGATTCACACAGTTGGTTTTCATGCAACTATAGGTTAATGTTGAGCTTGACTTCATTTCAAGAAGAGTTTAATATTTTCTACTAATCAAGGCCAACCATGTGAAGGTGGAAGATCTTTTGTCACCACCCTCATCCCCACCCCACTAAGAAAGGATCAATCTTTAAAGTACTTGGAAGTTGGGCTACTCTCAGGGGAAGTCCATCTTCATTGCTCACAAGCAATTCATCACAATTCTTTAGTGTTCTCATACATCTAGCAAGGATACATCTAGGAATGTCCTTACCACCTCTTGCATAAAATGATCCAATATTACAAAATGTCCCCTAAGAAATAAGAGTTCAAGTGAAATAAAAAAATGAAAAATGAGAGAGAAAAAGAGGAATCTACTTACCAATAGTCATTTTCATTGCAAGAGAATGAGCCTCATGATTATGGCATTTTGGGAAGAAATATCAAAACAAATTTTGATATGGAATTTATTATGATATTCTCATTTCCTTGGTATCTATGAAGGAGTCTTAGGTTTAGCTAGGGGATCAAATCAAGGATTTGTCTATGCAACAAAGAGTTGCATAGGACAAAGTGTTAAAGTCCATTGGCATGATTCAAGGCAAGCTAAAGGAAAGGAAACAAAAAAAAAAAGGGAGGAAACCCATGGTAAAGAGGAGGGTCTTTAGATTGTCACTAAGGAGGTGGATGGCTTAGGGGATGGAACTTCCTCTTATCCTTCTAAGCAGCCTTCCTTCTTGAAGAAGCTCAAGGAGATGAGAAAGTAGTGATCCTATCTTAGGGTGTGGTTATGGTTTCGGAGCTTGGTGTTGGTGTGTGTCTATGGATTTTTTATTTATGTTAGGTGCCAGTCTGTCTCTACTAGATTAGTAGTTTAGTTTTTAGTATTTGTACTATTTGGTGTTGGTGGTAATTTAGTTTTTTTTTTCAAGTTTTGGTGCTAGTTTCTATATTGTTTCAATTCTTTTGAACCCTTACTTTTTGTCCATTGGACTTGGTGTTATTTTTTGGTTTTTTATTTTAGACCTTTTCTCACTTTAGCTAAAAAAAAATTTCAAGACATTTTAGCATACACCAAAACCAACAAAAGATGTTCAATATATTCTCTATATGTTCTCTTCATATTGTCAAAATATTTGTCAAAACAAATTACTTATTAATTTAGTGTGAGAAGGAAGTTGATTCTTACAAGAATGATATTTCTCTACATGACATTAAAGTAAAGATGTTGAACTCATGTTCTCTATCTATTATCTTCATATTGTCAATGTATTTATGGTAATAATTTACTTGAACAATGTCTAGTTCAATGTGGGGACATTTTTGGTTCTCACGAGAAGTGTATTTTGAACAATATGGATCCAAATGTGGATTATTATGCAAATCATAGAGGGGAACATGTTGAATTATATTTCACATAGTATATATTTGAAGGTGACCTTGGAATCACCTTGAGTTTTTCCTCTATGTGGTGAGGACTCACCATGACTATCCATTCCTAACCAATATTCTATGAGTCAAAAGTAACAATTAATAGTATAACACCAAGAATATGTGTTTCTATTACAATGTTACTAGATGCCACAACTTTATCAAAATGTGAATAACCCTTTTTTCCTGCAAGAATATAAGAAGACTTATCATATGTGAATACATAGCTCTTTCCAATGAGAATATAAGTAGATTCATCACATGAAAATAACCCATTACATGAAGGAATACTTTTATATTCCAAGCTCTACTCATTCTCTCTATTTAAAGGATGGTAATTAAAAGTGATGAATAACAACCAATCAATTCATTCACTCATTAGTCATATTACTCAATAAGGAGTCTGTAATGCCCTGCCAAGGGATCTAAAGAATTAACCTAGAATTTTACTAAGTTTCGTAGCATTTTTTTTTTTTAATAATAAACTAAGTGCACGGTTCCTCCCAACTGTTAATAGCATCATTAGACCATCGTGGGCCCTAGCCATCCCTCCGTGCGTAACATTCCAAGTCACCGAAGAGATCATCAGTATCAACATAGTAGGAATGTCACTCCTAACATATACTATATCATAAGCAGAAAGTAATCTAACATGCAAATATAAGCATAAGATAACATCATCTAACATATGCTAATCATCAATGAAAGGATACATATCCACCATCATGAATGACGCATCAGCCACAATGTCTCAATGAATCTCAAATGATAAGAGTGGAATAACACTACCACCCAATCGCGTGGCACCTAAGTGGTCCACTCCCACTGTGCTGAGGAGATAATCTCAAGTCCCAAATAGGCTATCCAAAATCACATAGCATAAAAATCTATAAGTCTAGGAATCCTAAAAGTATACTAACTCAAAGGTTCCATCACAAAACCGACATCTAATCCCAGAGGCACACAAAGACATGTAGGAACCTACTATGCAAGCGGGAAAGTGTCATCACATATATCATGTACAAGTTATCCTGGTAGTTAGCTAAACTCCATGGGTCCATATTGATCTCATGCAGCCACTAGTATCCTCTCATAATGACGAGGCATACTATGGAATGCAAGGTTGCAACCATGCGTTCTCTCTACTCCCATCCTAGTCTATACAAGCACTCGAGGCATGGGTGAGAACAAAAAACTTATCCTTTTAGGTTCATTTAGTTAGTATTAGGTGTGAGTGTTTTCACTTTTTTAACCAACTTACAATGAGTTACCCTGGTAGCCTCTTAGGGCCCCGACCCCCATTGCAAGCCACTTCTCGACACTACATGCAGATATCCTACCCTAAGCTCATGGAATCATAAATCTCAAAATCACAAAAGATAATCCATAATAAAATCATCAAATATGCATAAAAGTATCAAATCTCCATAAGCAAGCATCCATAGAAAATCATGATCACAACAGCTCTCTATTGGCAACTGAAGTATCACTGATAATCAAAAGTATCCATTGGTTCTCAATAACCAAAATATATCTCAATCATACTGATTGAAGACTCCAAAATGGTTGAGTCAAAACATGTCACAACATGACATCATCAAGAATAAATCCACATTTCAGTCCCATCATGGCGACTAGAAAATAACCAAGGATAACTGATCGATGAACCAAAAATGGTTAAGTCAAGTGTCTCAGATACATAAGAGTCTCAACTATAACAAATAGTAAATACCAACATTACATAGAGCATTCCATCACATATCCATGGTTGGGTTTATAAAGATCGAGATTAAAACATCATCATGACATCACAATCACATCACCCCCAAGCCTTTGGTAGATGTCGTATAACTGGTCAACACTAGTCAACCCAAAACTCAAAATAGTAGCATAAAGAATACACAATGCAAACACATGTTTTGGTTTTACAAACTTGAATTAAATGTGTTTTCCAATCTAGATATCAAGTGGAGAAATTTCACATTTTACCTAACCCATGTATTTGTTTGATAGATAAAAGTTTCTCCCCAAAACCATTAGACTCGATTTCTTAATTGATCTAATAGTATTTTGTTTATATAAACATTGTTTGAAGGATGACCCTTATTGAATTCCAATAATCATTTATCATTCCCAATGAATCCAATATTATCAAATAAAATTTTCATATTTCAAAACTTTGACTTATAACATGTTCTAATAATTAACCTTAATTAAACTAAGTTTAATTAAGTTAACTCTTAATGTCTTTCTATTTTAAATAATAGTCGACAAACTTTTATCAGTACTTTAAATCATTTAACTTTTTTTTTAAATGATCCATTAATTCAATCTTTGAAATATAATAATAATTTATGATTAATAATATATATACATATACACTTATATATATATATATATATACACACACATATATATACATATATATATATATATAATAATAACATTTTATATAAAAATTGAATATAATTATATACATTTTCATTCAAATTTAATAACATATCCAAATGCAACAGTCAATGGTGTTTAACTTACCAAAAGTGACTTTATTATAAGTCATGCCGCTATTATTGTCGGCAGCCTGTGGACCATAGGTACTCTGCGAGTCGTAGGTACACTGCAATCACGCAGGTACTCTGTGCCTGCAGTCCTGCAACCTGTGACGGCCGGGGGTGGGGTATTTCGCCTGCCTCACATTTTTTTTTTTTTTTTTATATATATAGCTTTTTTAAAATGCTTCCCTCCAATGTAAATCGTGATGCATTTTTTTAACATTCCCTCGCTGTGACATATATATGTCATTTGACTTTTCAATTCAATAAATATATATATATACATATGTATGTATGTATGTATGTATGTATGTATGTATGTGTGTGTGTTTGTGTGTATATATATATATATATGTACAGAATTTATAAACATATATATTCAAATATATGTATGAAAATGTAAGTTTATGCAGGTCTGAAACTATATATATATATGTGTGTGTGTGTGTGTGTGTGTTTTTTATGAGTTTTCTATAAAATATTTACTCTCTAAATTTTCTCAATAATTTTCTAATGGATTTGGCTACAATTTAAACCCTAGCCTCGTGTTCTTTTCAGATCTATGCATATAAGATTCTCAAATAAATTTTAACTACCCATATTGAGAATGCATACAATTAAAATAGGAAAAACCTCAGAAGACATATGGAAGACATGAAGAAGACAGAGAATGCAAGATGCAGAAATAGCATAAATAAAATCACAAGAATCTACCCGAATTTTGATGCTAATTCGCTCTTCCTCAGAAAACCCATAGAGCAATCTCCTCCCTTCTTCAGAGTTCTCGAGTCCTCCAATGCTCCAAATGCTATGTCTAAGCTTCTAGGAATGCCTGAATATAAAGAGCTCTCAGGAAACACCTAGAATGTCTCTCTAATCATGTGTCTTTTCCAACCTTCTAGATAAATTATAAGGTTGTAGACACCATGTGCTTAATTGATGCACTAACCCCCGTGTTGTTGACATAAGAGAAATAGAAAAGGTGCACTAACTTCTATGCAAGCTTATAACTCTAATTTACTTTTTATATAATTTCTATTAAATTTTTATAACTTTTATTTTAATTTTTATAACTTTATTATTATTATTTATTTATTACTTTATTATTATTTTATAATTATTATTAATTTCTAATTTCTAATTTTCTTTTATTTAATTCATTTTCCTCAATTAATTCTCATTTAATTAATTATAATCAAAATATCAAAAACCATGATATTTTATATTAATTTTCTCAAATAATTAATGTATTAATTAAACCTATTTATTAAGACTTAATTAATAGAAAATTTACCATAGACCTCCAAGATAAAATATGAAAACTGATCATAGAGCAATTCACACAAAATCAGTCTAAAGGGTTAAAAATCACGAAATATGTCATCTGACACATTTAGTGGGTAAAATATCTTGATACTTGTCCTACCTTACTAGGAAAAATGGTTTAAGGGTTTGGGATTTGGACTTGAGAATTTATCTCCCTTCTCTTATTATTGAGATTGTATAATAGGGTACGCTCATCCTGGCAATTCAGGGAAGGCGATACCCAGTACCTGCAACCTGCATAAAAACTATGCATTTACATCCAATATATATAATGCTAAGCTAAACAGGCAATGGCAGGAAGTGGTGCATCATGTAGATCCTGACTAAGTAGGTGACTATGACTCCCTTCCTTAACCACATTAGAAATGTCATACAATAAGAAAACACGCACACCATACACATGCAAGTATGGGGTAAGTATCCATAATAAAACACATGAGATAATAAACCATCTAACTAATCATCAACAATAACTGAAAGCAATGCAATGATCATCATGTACACATGAAATGTAAAGTCTAAATGATCTCATCATATACCAACTGAATCCATAACATAATGTCTGATAGTCTCAAAACAATACCACTAATCCATCAACATAAAGCTAGTCTAACATAGTCTGATAATAACAACAATGTCCAGAAAACATGTAAATGAGGGTAGGCACTACAAAGTCATCCTCCATAAAGGATTGAAGAGATTGTGGTAAGTCATATAGACTATAGTGAATATTAGTCATGGCCAAATCAATATTCAAAGTGAAAGTTGTATCTGTCAAAGCGTTCTCCTCCTTCAAGATTGAAACTAGTGGGATGCAAAGTATAACATAGTAAATACTTTAACCCAATGTTGTTTTGTTTATGGATAAATAGGAGAACTCTTCAATATGAAGAAAATAGATTTCATAATCAAGATGCGAGGAAATAAGAATGGAAGAAAAAGTAACTTGGTATCTTTTGCAAATATCTTTGAGGTGACACCTTCATTCTTTGTAGTGGAGTTGAGAAAAGCCAATGGAGGTGCAATATAATATGAAAAATTATGTAATCAATAGCATAAACCTGCTCTCAAAGATATTGCATCGGTTTGGCAAGATGATGTTCATACTTTGGGACTTGGGTCATTCTTAAGGAAGCTAAAATTATTGTGTCAATTCTGAAGAAACTAGATTAAAAAATCAAGATGTTGGGATAAATGGTTTTTACATTTGAAACCATAAAAATAAATATAAAAAATCATTAATCCTTGTGAATAATCATTTTTCTCAGCATAAAAATTTGTAATGAGAATCTGATAATAAAATTCACATGCCCAATTCTATTATTTTTATAAAAGAAAAAAGTTAACTCATCCACAATTTCAAAAAAATGATGACCATTATCTATATAGATTAGAAAAGTACCAAATACTAGATACCTCACTTCATATTTTGATGCAATCCTAGTAAACTTGTTTTCATTATATATGGCAAGCACAATCCATTTCTCACCATCAGCAAGCACTGGAGCAACAAAATCTAATGCTAGAAAACTGCCATAATTAAAAATGTTGACATAAGTTTTAGATTAAAATAATTGACATAAGTTCTAGAAATTTATGCACTTAACCATTTCTTTTTCAAGTTGTCCTTAAATTGGTCTCCACATCTCCATATTGAAAAGGCAAAAGCGCATAGAGTTTTCGAGCTACAGGATTCTACTGATAATACCATCTCCCCCATTGAGGAATCATCTATCAAGTTGCAGGTGCCCACCCTACTTGTTAGATTCTGAATTGAGAATGTATGTGCAACTACATTCTATGCATGTACAATAGGTAGAGATGAAAAAATGCACCACGTTTACATTTATTTAATAGGTGTATTAAGTTTTTAAAATTATAGACCATCATGAACGTCAGAACTCTAGCTACTACGGACAAGCAAGCCATCACATAGAAAGTCTTGGGTTGCTTGCATGCTGAGGACATTACCCTTTCCTATAAGAGTCAAAGTTGCACTATTCATGATGGTCTATAACTTAAAATACCTAATTAAATACCTCTAATTAAATACAAACCTGATGCATTTTTTTAGCTCCACCTGATGTCATATGCATATGAATTGAGATTGCATATGGAACTATGGCCTCCTTCTACATTTCCTGAAACCAAGAGATTCACATAGTTAGTTGTCATGCAATCATAGGTTAATATTGAGATTCACTTGGTTTCAAGAATATTTTAATATTCTCTACTAATCAGGACCAACAATGTGAATGTGTAAGCTCATTTTCCACCCCTCCAACATCTAAATTCCTCATTAACATCTAATATATTTAAGAAAGGATCAATCTCTAAAGTACTTAGAAGTTGGGCTACTCTCACGGGAAGTCCATCTTCATTGTTCATCAGCAATTTATCATAATTATTTAGTGCTCACATACATCTAACACGAGTATATCCAGGAATGTCCTTATCACCTCTTGCATAAAATGAATTGAGTATTACAAAATGCCCCCTAAGAAATAATAGTTCAAGTGAAATAAATACATTAAAAATGAGAGGGGAAAAAAAGAGGAATCTACTTACCAACAGGTTTTTCCATCCCATTTTTGGCCATGCTATGTGTTGAGTGAGTTTTATTGTTTTATTATTTGGATTCTAGAATATGTATGTAGTTGGATCAATAAGCACCTTTAAAAATATCACTTTGTATGTGTGTGTGTGTGTGTGTGTGTGTGTGTGTGTGTGTGTGTGTGTGTGTGTGTGTGTGTGTGTGTGTGTGTGTGTGTGTGTACACATACATAGGCACACACATATGTGTATATATGTATATATACACATATAGATATTTATATATATGTATATATACATAAATACATACACACATACAAACATACATACATATACAAAGATCACAAGGGCATGACAATGAAATGTAGAGATCATAAGGGCATGACAATGAAATGCAATGATCATAAGGGAACGAAAATGAAATCTTAGATCTCCTCTGATCTCCACCAATGTTCATATCTCTCCACCATCTTTCATGCACAGCTCTCCATAATCAATCAAAAAAAATGGGGAATGATTAATATCATGTTTTGTTTTTGTTTATAATCCTTAATCCACAATGCACAAGATCTCTCTATATATATACATAGGCACACACACATATGTGTGTGTGTATATATATATATATATATATATATATATATATATATATATATATACACACATACATACATATATACACACATATATACATATACATATGTATATATGTATATACATACATACATACATATACACATATATATACATACATACATCTACATATGCAATTTTATCACCTTGGAAATTTGATCATGCTAGTTGGGAACAATTGATTGTTCATTTTATTGTACCTAATCTAATGATAGTTCTATAGGAATTTGCAATCAACCCAGCTAATCAGCAACTAGACCATTTAACTAGGTTATGACTTGTTTCTTTTTAAAATATCTACGATGATATGTTTTTGTAAAGTTTCTTGCAAACTCTGCCCATTTATCCTGGTCTACATTATTTTTGTGCAAGATCTTGACCAATCTTGAAAAATTGAATGTTGAAATGAAAGCTATCGAGGAAGTGATTGAAACATATGCACAAGAGCATGTCATCCAATTTTTCCCTAAAGTGTGATGCACACATGATGGTCTTCAGGTTTATGGCTTTGGAAATATCAATATCTATCTAGATTCTATAAAACAACAAGTGCTTGCACAATCTGAAGATAGATGGGTGATTGAATCATTGGAGCAGCTAGTTGAAATGCACTATAATCGAATGAGAGAGATTCTATGGCAATATACTAGAAGGAGAAGAAGTGGCTATAGATAGAGACTACATGGAAAAAAAAACACTTTGACAACATAGAGGATGTTATGGGAGCACTAGATAGAGTTCAAGAAAGTGTTGTAATAGGTACTATGACATTAGAATCACTCACAAGTGTCTTTGAGAATTTACAGTCCAAATACCAAGAGGACTACAAGTTGTGCAATCTGTCATGTATTGCATCTACATTTTCTTTGCCATTTCTTATAAGAGTATTTCAAGGTTGGGAACTACTTCAACATCCTTTGCATTGTTTAGAGGTAATATCATTGTGGTAGAGGCTTTTGCAAGGGAATGAGCCTCATTATTATGGCATTTACATAGAAGTAGAACTTGCTTCTTCAACTCCTCAGAATCAACTCTTCACTAAAGTTATTCTTCTAGCAATGAGAATAGCTAATACAAATTCCTGGGATCTAAGGGAGCCTAAACCTATGCTATATTTTTTGGAGACATGGGGGAAGGTACTACTGGCTTTAGTACTTCATAAGATTATGGATCATATAGTGATGCCCAAATTAACATCAACAGTAAATACTTGGGATCCTCGTAGGGAGACAGTACCAATACATGCATGGTTACACCCTTGGCTTTTATTATTGGGCTAGCATATGGAGCCTTTATATCCAACAATTCATTATAAATTTGAGAATGTGCTTCATGCCTAGTGTGTAAGTGATGCATCTGCATATGAAATTTTATCACCTTGAAAAACTATATTTGATATTGCTAGTTGTGAACAACTAATTGTTCATTTTATTGTACCTAATCTAATGATAGTTCTGCATAAATTTGTAATCAACCCAACTAATCATATACTAGACCGATTTAACTAGTTTATGGCTTGTTTCTTTCTAAAAATATCTTCTACGATATGTTTTTGTAAAATTTCTTGTGGACTTTGCCCATTTTTCCTAGTCTACATTATTTTTGTGTAAGATCGTGAGGTAAGTCACTTAGCACGGGTTGAATGAGTTTTATTGTTTTATTTTTTGGATTCTAGAATATGTATGCATCAATGGAAGAGAAAGGGCATGGCACAACAATACAATTACAAAGCTAGGGCACAACCATAGATTGACTAGAGATTAGTACAATATAGTCAAACTCATTCGATGCCATGGACAATAAAAAAACATTATTAATTTTAAGATATCATATAGGGAGGAAGATATTCAAAGTTAGTGTGAAATAATAGAAAGACTAAATAATGCAAAT
This sequence comes from Cupressus sempervirens, assembly GCA_028749045.1. NCBI lineage: Eukaryota > Viridiplantae > Streptophyta > Pinopsida > Cupressales > Cupressaceae > Cupressus > Cupressus sempervirens. The sequence goes on from CM053787.1 coordinate 460,451,727, forward strand.
GCATTATAATCAAAATACCACAAAAAAAATGCAGAGAAAGGGCACGACTAGGCAATCATAGATCTCCACACTCCATACTCTTTCGTAACTTATCTATACCCTCAATCAAAGCTCTCCACAATCTTTCATGCTCTCCATAATTGATCAAATGGGAATGATTAATGTCATGTTTTTTTTTTTTTTTAATAATTATGATGACATTACAACTATGACACCAACGTCGGTATTGCAAAAATGTTGAGGACAATTGCAAAAAAAATGAAAATCACCACAAATTACATCGCTCTCACAATTTGACCCCAAATGTTTTAGTGAATGAAAAACAAGATTTTGTCACCATAGAGATTATTTCTAATGATACACAATAGAATCAAAAAAAATTGACTGAGGAAGAACTAAAAAATATAGCATTTACAAATGCAACCTCAAACACTCCTCTTCCATGCACCAACCTAGTGTTAATAGAAATTTAAGATTACCTGAGGATTGAAAGTGTACCTAATATGATAGCTATAATTAATAGTTTGAAAATTACTTTTTTTATAATTAAAGAAAAGGGTTAGAAAGATGTAAGTGTAAAGGAGCAAGGAAAAGCTATAATTGTGATTCAATATCCACCACAAATAGCCAATCTTACTATTGACAAGAATAAAGGAGAGAAGCAAGGACAAGAAGATCAATCTGTACATGATGCCTCATGACCTTGCATTGAGGGAACAAAGGAGGCCAAGCAACTAAATCTTGAAGAGACTAAAAAGCCAAAGGAGCAAGAGACAATCCAAGCCATAATACAGTTGCCAAGTGTTATTCCTATCTCTATCAAAACATCAATTGTTACACCTTTTCAATAGGTTATACCTATTCAAAAGGAGAGTACTTCTATAGGAAAACAAATATAGAGAACTACTAAAGGAACATAATTGCATGTCACATTAATGAGTGTTAGTACACCTAGGTCACAGATCATAGAGAATAAGGTAGAGTCACCCAAAACTCAAATAACTTTAGATGAGGTCATTACACTTCCTAAGCATGACCTTGATACAATCACATTAGAAAAAATGAAAACTTTTCAAGAATTATTGAGAAGAGAGACCAAGAAAGAACATTTAAGAATAGAGTACAAGAAAAAATAGGTATTGCATGACATAAAGGAAAAATTTTAAGATGCATTTGACATCAATAATGTAAATGAGTAGGCACCTATTTTAGAATAATTAGTTTATATTGTTGATAATGTCACTAATGAGGATATTGAGACCAATGAATGTTCTATTGCAAAATATTTAATCAAGAGAGACCCATATATTTCTATTGTAGGTAGTTTATGGATCTAATTTCTCAACTTAAAATCAAGATTCAAGTTTTGGAATTAGTCAGATCTAGTTGGGATCATGCATTGGAAATAATTTTATAGATTTGTAAATCATTTTTGGATAAGTACAAGTTGAACCCTATAAACCCCAAGCCATGAGTGCCAAAAAAAAGGAGTAAATAATACTCATGACCCATACTACAAAGGGAAAAATGAGAAAACACAAAGGGGAAATCTGAGCTATGTAAAGGAAATACAATGAAAGATCAACCATAGGAACTAATGATAGATCAAAGGTAAGAGTATTCATTTTTGGAGATAAATGTACATATGATATCTGTAGTGAAGTATTTATGGAGATTGATTCATTGTCTAAGGAGGAGTGCTATTTTGTAGCTTTGAATGGAATGATAAGTCATGACAAAGTGTTTTTGACACTAATGTCAAAGAGGGAGATTGTTGATCTCTAAGCCACATTTCCTATCAATGTCAATACTTAGTCATTTTCTAGGTATATTTGGTCGGTCATCACTACAATCAAGGCACCCAATGAAGGCTAAGTATTTATGGACTAGTTTATATTTTAGTTTAAGATGAGAAAGATAAAGGTTGTTGAACACCCTAGTGTAGACCAAGTAATAGTATACCTTGAGTAAAGATAAATATGTCGAGAAAAGAAAATATAGTATATGTCAAGTGAATCAATTACTACCAAGCATATAGAAGCTAAGGGACATCATGAAAATCAGTTATGATTAAGCTTCGAGATATTCAAGTGCCAAGTAAACTAGTTTTGACATATGTTTTTGTTATGGCACAAACAATTATGTAATCTATTTTTGGCTGAATTCCATACAAGATTTTAGGATTGCGGAGATAGATAAGGAGGAAATTATGGTTTTGTTAGAGGACATCAATCCCTAGGAAGGAAGAGTAACCAATCAAAAATTGGAAGGACTAAGCAGCAAAATGGAGCACTTTGGATTAGTGATCTTGATCTAGAACCTTCTCTAGTTGTCTATTTCCAAAGATTTCAAGTCCTAAATAATTTTAATGATCATATATGTGTGAGAAGGTCAAGGATAGAGAAAAGGAAGGTTATGTTTGATGATTATAAGTAGAGATCAAACAAAGCAACCTAGCAATGAAAGAGAAGAACAAAGAATATCATATAAGGAGATCAAATTAGTCAAGGAAAGAGACAATCTATAGTCTAGCATAAAGTGATAACTGAAGGATCTAAGAGTGGTTTTAATAGACATATTTAAAATCTCATAACAAAGTGCTTACTTAGTTATAAGTTTAAATCCTTTAATCAAAGTAGAATGAATAAGTCTTGTAAGTTCTTAATAGGGAAGGCCCCTCAGAAGGTAGATCACTAGAAGTGGTCAAACATTGTATCCTTATGGACCCACTTTATTGCTCTAGTAGTGAATATTTGTGGGTGTTATTCCCACCCCAATTTTACCATTACCTTGGAGGGTACCCTAGTAACCAAATCTCTTGTGTTATGTGTTTACATTTATTTTCATGTTGATAGATGTTATGCATACTTAGATTTATTTCAGTATTGTAGTCTATGGTTATTGTATATGATCTAGATATGAGATGGTTAGTGAATGTAATTGATTTGTTCAAGGAGTTGAAAGTTTTTATAGATCCCCCCCCCCCACCCCCATGAGTATCTTAATTTCTATTAAGACTTCCAACACCCTCTAACTCTTGACTTGCATTCCTTTATACCCTAACAAAAACCTTATTTTGAGCTTCCTCATGATACCTTTATGAACTTTCCCATTGAGTTCTAGGAGGATATTTTTGAGCTCCACACCTAGCTCTTCTACTAGTTATATGAGGCATGATGGAATGATAACATAAAGGTTGTAAGAAAGGTAATATTCTATGTTTAAATTTTCCTAAACCTTAGGTAAATAAAAGTTATTTTTACTCAAAAAGAACTTAGCTTCTAAGAGTGATAGACCCTAGTGCTCCCTCTATAGCAACCTAGGGATTTGATACTAGATGTCACACCTCACCAAGGAACCTAGAAGGAGAAGGCCTAATATACCACCAAAGTGGCTAATTTTTTAAATATTTGATTAGTGAAAGTTCAATTCCCTATAAGATTCCCTAATAATATCCATTAACATGATAAAGTGAAAAGCACAAAACTAGGAAACTTTATTTACATGAACTTTGAATTCTTATTTAAACAACATTTATTACCTCTCTTTCAAATACAAGTGAAGAAATATTTCTTTATTACTCTTTGATTCATCATTATCATAGGAGATAGGGTAAGAGATGTTATTTTGAAATTCAATTCGTATAATTTTCTAAAATCAATATATTTATTATTTAAAATGTAAATAAACTCGTACAAATTTTGAAAAAGAAAGTTTATGTTATGAAATTATTACATATCTACATTAAACATGTTCATCCAAAAATAATTTTTTATTCCTAAGACTACCCTACCCTTTTGCATCACTTTTATACCAATAATACATTTTCATGACAATGCCCTTTAAGGGCTTACATGGCCATTTGTACATTTCCTTTACAACTTTACAATTACATCATGTAAAAGAAAAGATCTTCAATTTTTTTGGAGCAACTTAAAGATAAAACCACAACTAGTACCTCAATAAAATTTGTAATGCAACCATGTTCATCCACAAAGGTCCACTCACCCATTATAGGAGATAGAACCAAATTTTGCACAAGAGCTAAGGCTTTCTAGGGTTATGGTTTATCCATTTCCAAAAAATAATAATCAAAAGTAAAAATAATCATAACACATCAATCCAATAAAAAATTCCAAATAGGAGTGTAAGGGTTATAGAGTACGAAATAGGTGAGAGTCATTGTATAGTCCCTTCTTGATGGCATCCTTCTTAGTAGTCATGGAACCCTCATACCAACTCTAAGGAATTCTCCTAGAAGTTGCACATGACCCTAGTAATACAATAGGACATATGCAAACTATCAATATCTTAATGTCATTACTAAATTTTAATTTACTCATCCCCACCCATACTATTTATGTTTAGGTTAAGATTTTCTTTACTTAAAAGACACCCAAAGGTAATCTCCTAATGACCACCATGAACCTGATGCCCTTGAGAGCCGCTTGCCTAGTGTACATAGTAACCCTATTTGGGAAAGCCATCTAGGGTAATATGATCCCACCACAATACATCCAACCCATAGGTCTTAAGAACCCTTCTAAGATTCACATCTACATGACAAGTCCTAGCCCTAAACATATGTAGAATGTGATTGCAAAATAAATGATATCATAACAAGGAACTATAAATGGATATTTATTCATTTTCCCATACAAAAATAGAGGTATACATTATCCAATATCATCTCCAATAAGAGATATGAAAGAGAAAGGTCAAGGTATACAAAATCTAATGTATAATCCCATAAGAGGATCTATTGATTCCCATACAACAAAATAAGGGTTTCCATATGAAAATATGATATTTTTGCCTAAATACTTGTATGAGAATACAATGTTTTCCATACAAGAATAAATGGGTTGCTATACCAAAAAAAATCCCTTTCATCCTTACTCATACGAGACTGTGGAAAAAATGAAAAAAATCAATGAATTCTAGATTGATCTCTTCATCAAAATTGGTCATGATGAAAGTTATGAGAAGGAAATCCATGATGGTAGCCTTACATGAAGTCCTCAAATTCCCTTTCCAGATCACCCATTCTCTTGGTATAGTCCTTAAATACATAAGATAAAAAATGATAGCCTACACTTCTCTCCTCTTCCTAAATCTAAATAATAATTGCCTATCTCCTTCAATTACCTGCAACCTCCCTATTTATAGACCTTAAATGGTTGCATAAATTTCTTCCCTTGAAGCAGTAGCTCAACCAAAAGCTATATGTATTATTTGAAAAATATTTCAATTAATTAACTTGCTAATTTTATTTTAACTTTATCATATTAATATTATAAAACTTACCAAACACCCTCCCTAATAACCTTATGAAGTTATCAAGGTTTAATGAATTTTTATTTTTATTTTTATTAAAATAGTTACATATGTAACTAATTAAAGTAGTTGCAGGAAAATCACTTAACATATTGGTAACCCAAGGCCCTTACATGCAAGAAGTTTTGAGTTCACTCCCACAACTACACTAGAATGAATAGTAGGAGCAATAACATTAATAAAGTGTTATATATACCATTTTATTTCTTCTACCAACTTGTTCATTTCTTCCTATTTCTCTTTAATCACTTTTTTAATCTCAAAGGTATGCTAGTGTGCCCTTGTACATCAACATATATATTCTTTTGCTCTAAAATAGATTTCCTCAAGTCTTTGATACAAGTATCTATAAAACTAAATCATTTTTCACATTTTAAAATATTTGATAAACAAATTAGCCTTGTGATATATTTGAACTTTTACCTTTTTCTTCTCCTCTAGAGTTCTCATTCCAATATCTTTAGTGTATTCTCTATTTCATTTATGTTTCCTCAACATCTTTAGAAAATGAAAAAGTTGGCAACTACATGTATCTTTTAGGACCTATTGCTCCTTTCATCAGACCTAAAATGTCTCCTTCAAATAAGGGTTCCAATGAAGGCATATAGGTTCTTTCACTTTCTTTTCCTTTATCAACTAATTTATTAAGTGTTTGGATTACCTCAATTTGAGTTTCTTGTCTTACTTCCTTTGTCCTCTAATCTTCATCAATCCTCTATTATGTTATTTCTTTTTTCTCTTCTTCTGACTTCTACTCTAGGATTACTTAATTTGTGAAGTTAGATGTTGTTGTAACATGATTGGATAAGTATTACCTATAGTTAATATAATGTTCTTAACTATATCCTCACCTCTCTTAACTTGGTCTTGCACATCAATCTTATTTTTATCATATTATGTTTGATCCTCATCATTACTACTTTCATCATTTATTTCTACCTTAGTATCCAAATTCCTATAAAAAAAATCTTTGAAGGGGTCTTCGACTAATGTGTCTAATGAAATAGGAATTCCTCCAAGGAATACATCAATTTGATTCACGGTGCTCACAAAATTTTCTATGTCCTCATCATCACTTTTCATAATGGTAGGTCCACTAACCTTAATTTCATGTGATTTAATCTTCATTACCTTAGGGTCCTATAAGTCTTGGTGAGCTAATTTTTATGTTTCATCAATAAATTCAATGTGTTCACCTACCATGATTTGAATTGGCCTTTATTTTCTCCTCAATGGTGGCTCCATCTTCTTTATAATAATCTTCAACTATTCTTGACTAATTAGTGGGAAAATCTTGCCCATTGTATCTTCCCTCATATTCTTGTCTTCTACTACTTCTTTTAGCCTTATCTCCTATAATTTCTTATAAAGGTCACCAGGTATGCAACCTTTTCATTCAAGAACTAATCTTTTAAATTTCAAAGATATCTTACCGCTATGACTTCTAATTGCCTCTATTCATTCATATCATATTTATCATAGAATTTGTTTAACTACTCCAAGTTACCTTCTTCTAATATCCTAGTGTTTAGCTTTCTAAGATCTAGATTCTGTGACTTCTTCTTGTCAGATGCCTCACCACTATGCTATCTTGGTTCATGTTGTTGCGTTGCAACATGGTCTTTTGTTTCTACTGCTCTTTCTTCTTTTTCTTCACCATTCTTTCCTTTTCACTTAGTTATGATATTTTCCTTTTTAGGTCTAGGGCCTTTTGTCATTGCCTTTAGCCTTTTAATTCTCCTACGAGTTTCCTCCTTCTCTTCCATAGTATTTCAAGTGCTTTAATTTTACTTTATTGTAGGAGACATCCTTAATGATCTCCTTATAGACATAGGTGGAAAAGTTCCTTGAACATGAGTGATTCCAACCTCTTCATCTCTCGATTTTGCATCTATTTCTACTAATATTTTTGTTGTTGCTAATGAATATCTTGTGGCTTCAATAGGAAGTGGCTTAACCATAAATCTACTATATTATCCACTACTATGCATTTATTTGGTAATCTTCTTGGCTTCTTTCCACTCTTCCTTTGTCATTCCTGAATCTATAATCAGTTGTTCAATATTTTTATTTACTTTCTTCTTCACTGATCCACTACACAATTTATCTCTAAATTCAATGTATTTTTCCTCATAGGTGCCCCATCTCAGGCATTCTTCATCTCTCTTCAATCCTGATATAGCCTTGGCATAGCCTTCCAATATTCCTTCTATAACCTCATATCCCATAGTCTCAATGAAGACTCATCTTGGATTTATTTCTTTCATACATGTCAAATCAATTTCTACCATGAAGAAAATTTCATCTTTATATTTCTCAAGAATATATTTATGGATTCTGAATATTTGTTTCATTTTAGTTTGAAAAGACTTGATTATATTTGATATGTCCTAAATGATTCTTTCATAGTTTTCTTCATATAAATTCAGTAATCAAAACCATAGTACATCTTCTAGTATTCTAAACATAATTTGGCATGTTTGGGAATATACCAATTACTTGAAAGAAAAATTAAATAAGAAGTGATTAAAATCGAAAAGGGGTACACTTATGATGCTCGATTCTTTTCACATTCTCAATCAACTACAATCTCAAAATTTCACACATGTTTACTTGTTCTTTACCCTTTATCATCTTGTATGTGACATAGATGAATCCAACTAATATTGAGTTAGATGTAGAAATATAATTCATCTTATATCCTATGATCAGACTAATTAATTTGACATCTATTTTATTGATTACATCCATCTTCATTCCTCTTTTATCCCAAATTGCTCTTATGTTAGTTTCAATAACTTCCTAAATTGTTTCTTTATAATTGGGTTCATTGATGTATTGCTCAAACAAGTCAATTTATGGATAAGATCATTTGTAATAATTACTAGTTGATCTCCAATCCAAAGCATGTTGACATAAAATCAACTAATAATTATCCTTATCCATTCTGCATGCTTAAACTCTTCATAAAATATATAATACATAATGTTCAATTAACCAAAGTGCTCAAAAGAATTCTTATATGTCTTGTCATTTTTGTATACCTTATCTAGGTCTGAGAAAATGCCTCTATCTCCCAATATTTCAAACTTACAAGGTATATAGTCACATATATCCTCTACATGAAATACTCTATCTAGAATATATGAAAAAGATCATGTCAAATCATCTCCCAAAGATATGAAGGGATGCTTCTTAAATTTATACCTTGGTCTCTCCATTATATCACACACTACTAGAGTTTCCATAGCTTCAAATTAAGTTCAAGAAAAGATTAACATGACCTCATAGATAATACAAATACCTTTTTCTTTTGTGTCTATGACATCAACAAATCCATCTCCAAACTTCTCAATTTTTCTTGCAATCCTTTTGCTAGCACTCTTCTATTCTTCAATGTTCAAATGGTGATGAAAATAATTAAAATTTACCCTTATATCTTTGTGAAATTTGGTATGAAATTAAAGTACCTAGAAGTATACTCAAAAATTTATTTCAATTACCAAAGATCTTCAAATCTTTTGGACATCCTCACATTTATGCATATAAGTTTTTGCAATCTTGAACTTAGATTCCTCGCTCACTACACAGAATGTAATTCTATCATTCAATGGTTAGATAGATTTATGGTGAAATATTTGATATTTATGTTTAAATAGTGATAATTCATGCTAATGTGGAGGGTTCAGTACTTGGGATTGTTCCCATCTTATCTTATAATTGATCTTTTAACTTTTCTACTCACACTTTTGTGTTTTCTAGTGTTCCTTTCCTTACAATTTTTTTTATCAATGATCCCTAGTTTCTTTTTATTCATATTTTGATATCTTCTTACATTGTTCATATTTCCTCTTGTATTAGTTGTTCTCATATTTTTTTCTCTCATGTTGTTTTTTCTCATATTTCTATTGAAATTATTTAATTTGCAAAATCTTGTTGTGTGTCCTAAGTTGTTACAAATATGACATGCCATAACTTTGTTTCCATATGTTGGTCCAAACAGATTAATCTGTAGTTTGTAATCTCTTGCAATATATCCAAAGTTGTTCTAGTTATAACACATAACCCTATTGGAAATTTTTTTGACCAAATATCAACTAGCTACATTAGTATTCCTTTCATTCATTCTTACATTTGATCTTTGATTAGGTTTTTTACATTGACTAGATCTATGTCTATAAATAGAGAAATTAAAACAATATCCAAAAAAGGGTTTAGAATAATTACTTGTGCAATCCTTCTTAATGTGTCCAAGTTGGTTGCATGTAGAGCATCTTCCATTGAATTGTCTCCTTAGATCTCTAGGTTGTTCAGATTGATTTGATACTTGATTGTTCTGATCTACTTGTTGAATAGATTATTGATTCATAAGTTCTTGTTCTTTCATGACTTCAGATCCTTAGATAATTCACCTTTAACATATTTGATTCCTTTCATATCTCCAAGAGGTCTCTATGCCATAATTTTTTCATCAAGTTTCTTTGTGCTTGTATATAACTTCTCAAGATGTTTTTTGGTTTGTTTAAGCTTTCCTTTTACAATGCAGTTATATTTTTCACGTTCTTCATATCTCAATTTTGTACTTTCAAGTTCATATGTCACCTTGGTAAGTTGTGGTTTGCAATCTACATTCTCAGATCTTAAATCTATTTTCTTCTTTTTCTCATCTTCCATCATACTTGTCTTCAATCATGTGATCTCAATTTGATCCAGTATAATTTCATTCTCCTTAAGCTTTGTAGTTGAATCATAATCCTTGATTTTATCAAATGATGCCTTTTTCTTGAATCTTGAACTTTCAATCTAATCTTTCAACTTTTGAATAAAATATTGTGCATCTTAAGCTTGATTTTCAGCTTGTTTCTCTCAATCATTAACCAAATCTAATTCATCAAGGGTTTCTTCAAGATTATTTTGCAAATATATTGAATCCATTGTGATCTACCTCAATTTGTTAGGATTCTTATGAGAAACTAAGTTTTGATACCAATTGTTAGAAAGTAAAGTACACTCATTTAACTGGAGCGGGGGTGTGGATTGGATATATACTTTAAACAATTTTTTTCCCATGGATATCATTTACAAGTCTTAAACTTGTATACATGAGAAGCTCAAAAGTAAAACCATGCACAAAAAAGGAAACTCAAAACACCATACTTTGTTAATTAGGGAAACCTTGGCCAAGGAAAAACCCCAGTAGGGATGGTACTCACAAAATGATCCACTGATCAAAAATATCTTGTAAAAGATATTGACCATGTTAGGAGTTTGTTACATGCATATAGTTTATCTATTCTTATGAGAGTACTAGGCCTTGTTAGAAGCCACAACCCTATTAGGAGTTGTAATTACAATACAAAATACAAGTTGAACCCACTACCAAAACATGCATATACAACTTTATAAGTGATATGAATAGATACAAAACCTTGATTGTGTTGATATCTTGAATATCTAATTTTTCTTTGTATTTTTACTCATAAAAAACTTCATAAAATAGTCTTCTCCACTCTGACAATCAATTTTGCATCTATAAAATAGTATCAAAGTATCATATCATTACAATATAATTCACTAGTTCACTAAACTAAAAGATCTTCCATTATACCAAAATATTTGAACTATTAGTATTATCCTTCTTCACACATTTTTAAAACTTAAAAGAACATTCTTCTAGATAAGGGTTAATATCTAAGGTGTTCTCCCTATTGGAAATGTAATGACAAGAAAGTGTGGTGCAGGAGCACCTAGAGTAAGGTAAAGACCTAAGCCTAATTTTGGTTTTTAAATGATCTAACCAACCATTAGGGTAATAAAGACTAGTGATAAAGTCCCAAGGTTTATTTAGATGGTTTGATTTGATAGGTTTTGGAATTAGGAGTCTAAATTTGTCAATTAGGTCATGATAAGGGGAAAATTGCAAAAGATACTCTAGGTAGAAAAATGAGGTACAATTCCATGAAAGGGGGAAGAGAGTGTGTAAATATGCTACTTATATGTTATAAGCTCATCCTAGAAGGTTTGGTAACATCCTATACAAGTTTGAAGAGTCCAGGAGCAAAATTGCAAAAGTTGTGAAAAAGTTGCATTGACAACTTTGCAATTTTTACAAAATTTCTTGACAACTTTTAGGAATTTTTTGCAAAACCAATGAATTGGGAAGTTATTGTTCAAATTTCAAGCTAGGATGGAGCATGAATTTTATTTAAGACTTTTACAACTCATTTCCAAGGGTTGGACAATTGGGTGTACAAACAATACCTGTAGCAGGATAATTTTATGCATTTGAAGCGTAGTTTTGGAGTTTCCTTGGAGTTTTTGGATTGAATAAGGAACTATTTTAGAGGGAATAGTATCTTGTGTTTATGTCTTAAATCTATGTGTATTTTTTTAATTTTCAAATAAGCATTTGATAGGATTAGAAAATTATTTGTTTCTAGTAATCCTATTGTCTAGTTTTGTGTTACAAGTATGAAATGGACTATGGCTTGAGTGTCCTTGGTCTAATCACCATGGCTCTTGGAGACAAATTAGTATCCTTTTTACATAGTGTAAATAGGGTTTGTGGAGGTTTTGGAAGGACAAATTCTATTTTTACAAGAGATCCCTAGGCAAGCAGGCAAGCTTGGCAAGGTGCAAGGAGATGCTTGTAAAGAAGTTTTATGAGGAACAGATGATTGACATGGGTCAATCTTGAGTTGATAGTGTAGAAGCAGTGTATGAAAGTATAAAAACTCAAATGAGGAGTTTGGGAATGGATTTTGATGCTTATGGAGAAGGAAACACTAACATTTTCTTTAAAACCCTTAAATGTAGGGTTTTCTGAGTTCATACTATATGGATTTTTTTGAGCCCAAGCCTTACAAAATATTTAGGGGTTGGTCATAGGGAAAAAAATTATAGTACAAACCAAGGGGCCTTATTAAGAGTTTTTGTGAGTTATAGCACTTTCCTTGTTTGTAGGAGGGCTACAATGCCTAACTAGTCAATTTGCTGATTTGAAAGGGAGAAAATTGAAAGAATGGTGTAGAATGATCAGAAATGAGTCAAGAACCTTACTAGGAAGGTTCAACCTTGTTGCTTGAGGTACTTGGTTAATTTGGGAAAGTTTTGGCAATCTAGGCCAAAGAATGCATATTAGGTGAATTGGGAGAATGACATTGAGATTTGAATTATTGGGAGAGTTTCTTGGAGAAAAGGGATTATAGAAGGATCCTCTAGCTTGGAATTAGGAGAGAAAACCCTATAGTGGTCTAGGAGTAGCCTAGGAAGAGCTAGAAATCTCTTAATTTGAATAAGCTCCCCATCAGAGTGGTATCAAAGCCCATAAGATTAGACTTGTGGTGACATGTTGTATTCCACTGAGTTAAGTGGATCTTCCAAGATGATGACCAATTTAGCATTCGAAAAGGAAGTAGATGAGTAGAAGAAGCTCTTAGAAGAGAATACCAAGGTTCTAGATGAGGCCCTAGAGGAGATGAAAGATAAGTTGAAAGATATAGAAGATGCAACCCAAGCTAAGGAAGATGAAGACTTTGGCAAGGGTAAAGAGAAGGTGAGTTTGGAGGATGAGATACCTAAACCAAATCCTCCACTTGGTGAGCAGGAACCATTCCTAAACTCCCTCAAGGAATTCAGAGGGAAGATTCTAGAGAATGTTTCCTTATTCCATGGAAAGATGGATGCAAAGGTAGTCTTAGAATAGCTTGAGAACATTGAGAACTACTTTAAGTGTGCAGGGACAACAGAGGCCCAAAAGGTGAAGTTTGTAAAATCTAGGTTCAAGGGTCAACCTTAAACATGGTGAAAGTTTGTGTAGGAAGAAAGAGAGAGTGAAAGGGAGAAGCCTATAGCTAACTAGAAGGCTATGGTGGAAAAGATCAAAGAAACATATTTACCAAAGGACTATGAGATTCAGATCCATAAGTAGAGGTAGAATCTCAGATAGAAAGATCTTGATGTGGCTACCTATACTAAGGAGTTTCAGAAGTTGGTACTAAGATCAAGGGTGCAAGAAGTAGAGAGCATCAAGGTGGCTAAATACCTAAATGGCCTTAAATGGTTCATCCAAGATGAGTTGAGCTTGTTTAGCCTCACCACTCTTTAGTATTATTTCCGAATAGCTAAGAAGGTGGAAGAAAAACTGAGGAAGAAAGGGGACTCAAGGTCCAAGAATAGGGGCAAAGGAAAAGACTTCAAAGGTGACTCAAAGGGAGGCTCTACTGGCAAGAGTAATGAGTAGAGAAGCTATGGAGACTCTAAGTGGGGTGAGAAAACCAGCAAGACTAGTCAGAGGGGAGGCTCTAGTAGAAGAAGAGGGTCCAGCAATGGTAGCAAAGCCAACTATGGAAAGAATAGTGGAGGTTCACATTTTAGTAACGTGAAGTGCTACAATCATGGCAAGTTGGGACACCCTACTTATAGATGTCTAGAGAAGGCATCATCCTCTTATGGGGAAAATAAAATTACATATATCCAAGAAGAGGACAACCAGAAGAAATGAGAAGTGGACCTTGATTTTGAGAAGGGAGAGAACCTCATGTTGACGAGAGTGTTGATTAAGGAGCTAGTTAAAGATGAACCAAAGTAGAGGAGAGAATTGTTTAGAACAATATGCAAAATATTGGGAAAAGTATACAAGGTGATCATAAACTTAGGGTCTACTAATAATATCTTATCAAAGAAGGTAGTACAAAAGCTTGGTTTGACCAAGATTTCACATGTGTGTCCTTATAGGGTGACTGAGCTAAATAAGGGACAAAACATCTTAGTGAATGAACAAGTGCGGCAAGACATCACCATTGGAAAGTATCAGGATAAGATCTTGTTTGATGTGCTTCCCATGGATGCTTGTCACCTATTGTTGGGAAAACCTTGGTAATATGATAGGGAAGCAGTGCATCATGGGAAGGAGAACAAATATTCCTTCAAGAAGGATGGTGTCACTTATAGGATCCAGTCTATAGTGGAAGAAGAAAAGGTGGAAAATTATACTACTAAAACATTTCTCATGAGTGGAAAATAATTCGTTAAGGACTTGAAGGAGGGTGAAGGTGTAGGCTATGCCATTATGTTAAAACCCAAGGAGGAGGAGACATCTTCATCTACAGCTATACCCATAGAAGTGCAAGAGCTATTGGATTAGTTCAAAGACATCATCTTTGATGGAGCATCACCAACCCTACCACCTAAGAGGGCCATAAGTCATCAAATCAACTTCATACTAGGAGCATCATTTCCAAACAAAGCTACATACAAGATGACTCTAGATTATAAGAAGGAGAATGCAAGGCAAGTTCAAGAGTTGCTTGATTAGGGGATGACTAGGAAGTGCATTAGCCCATGCTTTGTACCAATGGTCTTAGTGCACAAAAAGGGAGGTAAGTTGAGAATGTGCACTAATTCTAGGGAAATTAATAAAATCGTAATTAGGAACAAATTTCCTATTCCTAGGCTAGAAGACTTGATGGACTATCTAGGTGGAGCTAGGTACTTCTCCAAAATTGATCTCAAAAGTGGGTATTATTAGAGTAGGATGAAAGAAGGGGATGAATGGAAGTCTACATTTAAGACTACTAAGGGTCTCTATGAATGGTTGGTAATGTCATTTGGCCTTACCAATTCACCTAGTAATGAGAGTCATGAATGAGGTTTTGAAGGACTACATAGTGGTATTTTTTGTGGTATACCTAGATGACATTCTCATCTTCATCAAGACCAAGGAAAAACATATGAAACACCTAGAGTTGGTATTGAGGAAGCTCCAAGAGGAGAAGTTGATAGTAAAATTGGAAAAGAGTGAGTTCATGAAAGAGGAATTGGTGTAATTGGGGTTCGTAGTATCCCAAGGAAGTCTTAAGATGGACAAGGACAATGTAGAGGCTATTTTCAGTTGGCCTACACCTAGATCTGCTACTAAGGTCAGGAGTTTTCATGGATTGGCACAATTTTATAGGAAGTTTGTAAGAAGGTTTAGTGAAATTTGTGCACCTATGATGGATACAATCAAAGGGAGCATATAGACCAAATTTGTGTGGACTAAGTTTGTAGATCAAATTTTTGAGAGATTGAAGGAGGAGGTAGTAACCCAAACCATCTTGGTTTTACCTAGTTTTTAGAGACCACTTGTGGTGGAGTGTGATGCTAGCAATATAATAGTTGGGGCATTTTTGAGCTAGGAGGGCAAACCAATAGAATTTTTCAAAAGGATGCTTAATGAAGCTATGACAAAGGTATTCAAAATATGACCTGGAGCTCTATGCACTTGTCCAAGCCCTCAAGAAGTGGAGGCACTACTTGTTGCCTAAGGAGTTTTTTGTCTTCATAGATAATCAAGCTTTGAGTTCCATTAACTCATAGAAGAAACTAACTCCAAGACACATCAAATGGGTGGAGTTCTTGTAGTCCTACACTTCCATTATCAAGCATAAGAAGAGGACAAACAATAAGGTGGCAGATGCTTTGAGCAAAAGGCTATTGATAGTGCAAGAAGTCAAGTTATAGAGCATTGGCTTGGAAGGCTTCAAAGATCTATATAAGGAGGACACTAATTTCTCAGAGGCTTACAAGGTATGTACTAATTTTGCTAATCATTTCCATAGTGATTTTGTTGAATATACCTTACATAATGGACTATTGTCCAAAGGTCAACAATTATGCATCCCAAGGGGATCCATGAGGGAGAATCTCATACAAGAGAAGCAAAATGGGAGCATGAAATGGAACTTTGGTTTGAACAAGATATTGGACCTTGTGGAAAGCTTCTATTACTAGCCCAAAATGTAGAGAGATGTTAGGAGGTATGTGGAGCAATGCAACATATGTTAGAAGGAAAAGGGAACTTCTTCAAATTTTGTTACAAGCTAGAGTTATCGTTGCACCAAAAGATCAACCTTTCAATGCCTAATACACCACTAGACTTATAGAACACAAGAGGTGATTAAGCCATGTCATGAATCCTGAAGGGTAATGTTGGTAGTTAGTCCAACAATCCCCCCCTTGGCGTTACCTTAGGAGATTCCAACTTGTGACCAAGCTCTGATACCACTTGTTACAAGCTACAATTGTTGTTGCACCAAAAGATTGACCTTTCAATGCTTGATACAACCACTAGACTTATAGAACATAGGAGGTAGTTAAGCCATGTCATGAATCCCAAAGGGGAACATTGGTGTTTAGTCTAGAAAATGCAGGATTCTATCAACCTCTCCCTATTCCTAATAGGACTTGGGAGTGCATCATCATGGACTTTATATTGGGCTTACCAAGGACTAGGATAGGGATGGATAATGTCTTTTTGGTACTAGATAGGTTCAGCAAGATGAGCCATTTCATACCATGCAAGACAACACATGATGAAAGTAATGTTGCCAACCTATTCTTCAAAGAGGTGGTAAGCATGCATGGCTTGCCAAGGAGCATAGTGGCTGACAGGGATGTCAAGTTTATGAGGCACTTTCTAAAGAGCCTATGGAAGAGGCATGGAACAAACCTAGAACATATCTCTTCCTACCACCCTCAAACTAATGGTTAGATAGAGGTGATCAACAAGGTATTGGGAAACCTATTAAGGTGCTTCACCAAGGAATATGGACAAAGCTAGGAGAAAGTCATTCCTCAAGCTAAATTTGCATAGAATGATAGCAAGAATAGGACAAGAGGGTTCAGTCCTTTCTAGATGGTGTATGGCACTCACCCAAGGGGCATAATGGAGTCAAGGGACCTACCTTTACATGACAAGATTACTAGGCAAGCTGATGACTTTGTGTAATCAATGAAGGAGGTACATGATCAAGTGAAGCAAACTCTAATGGAAGCCAATTAGAAGTTGAACAAGAAGAAGGATAAGGAGAGAAGAGAGTTGTAGTTTCAAGTGGGAGACTTGGTGATGGTGTATCTCAACAAGTCTAGGTTACAAAAGGGAATCCTTAGCAAGTTGCAGATGAGGAGGATTGGGCCATGCAAAATCCTAGAGAACTATGGACCCAATACCTAGAAGATAGAACTACCAAAGGAAATCTCTCTCTCTCTCTCTCCATTTTTCAATGTGAAAGACCTATTACTATACAAAGGTCCTAAAATGGATGACATAGAGTATCAAGAAGAATTGAAAAAGGATATATCAAACCTAAAGGTACCTAAAAAGAGGTAACCAAATATTGAGAAGATCTTGGATTCTAGGGTAAAGAAGAGCTCAAGACACAAGGTCTAAAAGGAGCATTTGGTGAAATGGATGGATTTACCTGAGGCTAAGGTAACTTGGATTTTTGAAGGTGACTTCAAGAAGCTAGGCATCAACAAGGAGTTCCTCTCTCCGGCAATACCTTAGACTTCTTCATGTAGGGGGAGAATGGTGCAGGATCATCTAGGGTAAGGTAAAGAACTAAGCCTAATTTTTCTTTATAAATGGTCTAACCAACTATTGGGGTAATAAAGATGAGTGATAAATTCCCAAGGTGTTTTTATATGGTTTGATTTGATAGGTTTTGGAATTAGGATTCCAAATTTTTCAATTAGGTCTTGATAAGGAGAAAATTACAAAATTTTCTCTAGGTGGTAAAATAAGGTAAAATTGCAAAGGTCATCCTAGAAGGTTTGATAACATCCTATGCAAATTTGAAGAGTCTAGGAGAAAAATTGCAAAAATTGTCAAAAAAAAATGCATTGACGACTTTACAATTTTTGCAAAATTGCTTGACAACTTTAAGGTAGTTTTTGCAAAACCAATGAATTGGGAAGTTGTGATTCAAATTGTAGGATAGGATGGAGCATGAATTCTATTTAATAATTTTCCAACTCATTTCCAAGGGTTGGACAATTGGGTGTACAAACAGTACTTGTAGCAGGACAATTTTATGCATTTGAAGCATAGTTTTGGAGGTTGGTTGGAGTTTTTGGATTGAATAAATAAACTATTTTGGATGGAATAGTATATTGTGTTTATGTCTTGAATCTTTGTGTAGTTTTTTTTGTTTTCAAATAATCATTTGATAGGATTCAGAAAATTATTTGTTTCCAGTAATAGTGTTGTCCAGTTTTCTATTGCAAGTATGAAATGGGCCATGGCTTCAGTGTCCTTGGTCTAATCACCATGGCTCTTGGAAACCAAGAAGTAGCTTCTGCACATAGTGTAAACAGGGTTTTTGGAGGTTGTGGAAGGCCAAATTCTATTTTTACAAGTGATCCCTAGGCAAGTAGAAAAGCTTGGCAAGGTGCAAGGAGATGCTTGTAAAGAAGTTTTGTGAGGAATAGATGATTGACATGGGTCAATCTTGAATTGGAAGTGTAGGAGCAATGTATGAAGGTGGAAAAACCAAAAGGAGGAGGTTGGGAATTGATTTTGACACTTGTAGAGAAGGAAACACTAACATTGCCTTTAAAACCCTTAAAAGTAGGATTTTTTGAGTCTGTATTGTACGGGCATTGTTGGAACCCAAGACCTAAAAATTCTTCAGGGGTTAGTCATAGGGAAAACAATTCTATTATACACCAAGGGGTCTTATTAAGCTTTTTTGTGAGTTATAACACTTTCCTTATTTCTAGGAGGGCTAATAGGGGCTCTTAGGGCTATAATGCCTAACTCGTCAATTTGGTGATTTGTGAGGGAGAAACTTGAAAGAATGGTATAGAATAATGGGACATAAGTCAATAAACTTAGTAAGAAGGTTCAACCTTTTTTTTTGAGGCACTTGGTGCATTCGGGGAAGTTTTGGCAATCGAGGCCAAAGAATGCATATTAGGTGAATTGGGAGAATGACATTTAGATTTGAATTGCTGGCAGAGTTTCTTAGAGAAAGGGGATTGTAGAAGGATCCTCTAAGTTGGGGTTAGGAGAGAAAACCCTATAGTAGGCTACAAGTAGTCTGGGAAGAGCTAGAAAGCTCTTAGTTAAAGAAGATCCCCATCAAAGTGACTAAGATGGGGGTAATGAATTAGGAACCAATTAAACTTTTCAAAAAGATTACTTCTACTTTACTTCTTTAGATTATCTAATCTAAGTTCATGCATGAACATAAAGCAATAAATAAATCAACACTATAACACTTTGACACAAGATATGGTAACCCAAAAACCCTCTGTATCATCTTAAAATGAAAGAAACTTTATGTTAAGAGCATTTATCCCTCTGAGTAAATGGTTTTGGGTCATGTCAAGCACATTAAATAGGTCTTTGCATGAATCAAGTTGTTTCCCCCTTGTTCTGCTTCTCTCTCCCTATTTGCAGCCTCTTTATGATAACTTTCTCTTTGAAACTAAAGACTTTAACTTCCTAGGTCAAGAATGACCTAAAGGGTAAAGGTCAACCTCAACCTTGACCTAGATCAAGGATGACCTTGACCCTGACCTAGGGTAGGGTCAACCTCATCCTTTACCCTAGATCCAAATTTTTAAGTTATGGGAGTTTTAGGATATTGGGCTTTAGAAAGTTTCATTTTCCCACTTCTAGGTTGGCCATTTCGGGTTTTCAAATGGTATACTCTTAAATTGCATTTAATCTAGGTCCATTTCTAGGGGTTGAGGTTAATTGGGATTCAATTCTCCAATGTTGGCCTTCTCTCAAATTTTGTTTCGTAGATCTCTATATAAGGAAGCCTTCTTCCCTCATTTTGACATCCATCTACTATGAAGTTTTGAGATCCACTTATTATGAAGTTTACACACACACAAGAGATATCAGATGAATGATTTTTCTATGAAGTGAAGATCTACTATACATCAAGCATTCAAGTGTTCAAGCATTCAATTCATCAAGGAGATCCATTGTTAGAAATTGAAGGATTCAATCTCTATGGAGCCCTCTTGTTGAAGATTTCTCCATCCACATCCATATTCATCCAAGCATTTTCCTATGCAAAGATCCATTCAAGATTGATGTTTAAGATCTAATGTCATTGATTTGAGACATCCTACATTCATTTTGGAGCATCTATACTTGTGGATTCAAGGATTTGAATCCTCCACAAGGATTTCAATATAAGAAAGGTGAATAGTTCCATTTAATTTTTTTATGCATATTGCAATTTCAATTATATTTCAAGGTTGACTCCAAACTAGGGTTTGACCAAAACAAACCCCCCATCCAAACAAAAAAAAACTATTTTTCTAGAAAGTACAAGTACATGACAATGAATTAAAGTGCAAATTTAGATACCCTTTTCACTGAACTTGTGGGATCTGTGAACAAAAATTTTGTCACAGTAGTGCAAATCAAGGTTGACATTTTGGGGTACAATTGTGCCCTGCTATCTAGATCAAGGTTGACCTACCCTCAGAAGGATAAAAATTTTCTAGGTTTTCTTCATTTTGACATTTCCAGTCTGGAGCAGGTTGCAAAATTTCCCGAGACTATACATAGACATCAAAAATTGGCATTTTCCAAATTCACCCTAATTTGAGGTTAGTATTTGTCTTCTATTATTTCAAGGTCTCACATACTTACTTCCCATAGTAGATGATAGGATTTCCTCCTTTCTTCATATTCTCCATTGTTTGATTCATTTGTGCATTGATCACTTCCATGTGGTTAATCAATTTGGATCATTCTTTTTGAAAATTTGGGTTAAGGATAGATCCTATATTCTCCCTCACATACATATTTTATTTCCATACATATTTTTACCTCTATTCATTTTGGTGAACCTAACACGCTTACCCCCTCTCTTTTGTGGAACTAGATTCCCTATTGTATTTTTGGTGTTAGATTTCCCTTTATATTATTTTGTGTGTTCACCTTCATATTCATTTTGGTGAACCTGACATGCTTACCCTCTTTTCTTTTGTGTAATTAGATGCCCTATTGTGTTTTGTGTTGTTAGATTTCCTTGTAGTATATCTTGTTGATGTTAGATTTTCCTTTTATGTTAAATATTACATGCTAATTAGATTTCTTGCATTTATATTTCAAAAATACAAAAACAATTGCAAAATCTCTTTCAAAATACAAAAATATTCATGCGTTATATTTTCTTCTTTTAGTTCATTTGCATTGTATTGGTTTATGAACTTTATTACTTCTAGTCCTGCTTCTAATCTTCTAGTTAGATGAAGTCAAAGACTTATGGGTACCTTTGATCTTGAGTCTTCTCCTCCTTTCCTTAGGATCCTAGATGAGGATTTGCTTCTTCATGATTCCAATCCTATTATGGAGAAAATATCTTCTCACTCATCTCATGATGAGGATGATGCTTTAAGAGTTCCTCCTAAACAAGTCCTAAAACTTTCAACTAAACTTGACAAAATGGGTAATTTCCTTATTCAAGAAAACTATAATCAAGATTATATTCAAGCTAATGAGGCTCTTAAGAAAGTTCTTTGTGATAGCGATCAAGGTGTTCACCTCTTGTGGTGAGTAACCTCTTGTGTGGTATTACTCACCTTGTGAATTAAAATGTTAAACCTTTAGCTCAAGAAGCTCAAGATTTAGGTTCAATTCCTCATGTCACTATTGTAGAACCTTCTTTTGTTCCTTTACCTAGTATGCCTACCTATATTCCTTTGGTGACTATGATGGTTCCCTCTATTCCTATGAGTGCTCCTCTTGTGTCCCTTCCTATATCAAAAATTTCTTATCATAATGTTCCTTTTACTTATTCTAATCCTTTGCCAATTGTAGTTCCAAGTGTTTCTCCAATTGTGTCTTCTATTCCTTTAGCTTCATACATTTTACCTAGTGTTTCTACTATTGCTAGTTCTCCTATTTTCTCTGATTCAACAATTATGAGATTGGCTCAAACTATGTCATCTTTATAATAATAACTTGCTACCTTAACTCAAAATAAGTTTAGTATTCCTACTTGTGACATGGGAAGTCCTTTTTCTTGAGATACTATTTGTACTCTTGTTCCTCGGCAAGATGATATGCCTTGTCTTGAGAATTACAATAATAAGGGAGACCCTGTTCATCATGTTAAAATATTTCAAATCCTTTGTATTGATTATGCTCATCATCATAGGATTTTAGCTAAGTTTTTTGCTAGAACCTTTTGCGACAAGGCCTTACAATAGTTTTTTTCCTTTGCCTCCTTATTCTATTGATTCATTTCCACAATTTTCCAATTCTTTTATTCAACAATTTCAAAACAACATTGGTCTGCAAGTGTCTTTGACTGATTTGATGCATTGTAAACAAAGTTCCAAGGGAAATTTGACTTAATTTATTGGTAGATTTAAGCATTTACGTGCTCAGATTTCCTATCTTGTTCCTGATATTGATATTCAATGTATGTTTTTTTCAAATTTGCAAAAGGATATTAGAGATAAAATTTTGCTTACTAAATTTACCTCTTTTCAACAACTTTGTGTAGTGCTTGATCATTATCAATTACAAGTGAGTCAATTTGAGAGAAACACTCCAATGGTTCTTGTTCCTATTAATAAAAGTGATGTTGCTCCTAATCCAAATAAATTTCAAAAATTCAACAACTATGTTAAGATAAACAAACAAGAAAACATAGTTGCTGAACAAGTTGTTGTTGCATCTCACAATTCCACTTCTGCATCCACTACTTTTCGATTAAATTGTGTGTTTACTCCTCTTTTTTAATCTTTACATTCTATTATGAATAGGTTTTTAACTACTAATATGATTACTTTACCTCCTATTTAACCTCTTTTACCTGCTACAATTGCATCTAAATCTTTTGATCCTAAAGCTTTTTGTCAATATCATTTTTCGAATGGTCATGATACTAAGAAATGTTATTCTTTAAAACATAAGGTTCATGATTTAATTGACTCTAATGCTTTATCTATTAACAATTTTGATGGTAGTGGGAACAAGTTTGTTTCTCCTCATGATCAAAATCTGCAAATCTATATGAATCCTTTACCTCAACATGATACTAATACTATTGCTCAGCCATCTTCTATAGATATTATGTATATTTGAAGATGGATGATCTTGATCATGTTCTTAATCAAGTGGAGCATGTTGTCCAATTTGTATCTCCACCTCAAACTCAACCTCAAATTCAATCTCAAGTTTCATTTCTATCTCAACTAAAACCTAAGCCTAAATTGAAGCCTCAACCAACACCTTGACAAAATCTTAAGAATAAAAGACCTCAAGAACTTTTGATTACCTTCAATTATTATGAGACTATTAAAGGTCCTAATGGTCCCCTTTATATTTCTGCTAGGGTTTCTCATATACCTACTTGTGGTTGTCTTGTTGATCCTACATCCTTAGTCAATGTTATTATTGAAGAAAATATTTTTATTAAAAGATTGCAATGTGATTTTTATGATACATTTGATGTGTGGATTCAAACTTGTAATGGTTTTCTTTATCCATCATTTGGTTCTATTGATTTACTGATTGAACTTTGTGGAAAAATTGTGTGAACACTAACTTTGTTGTTGTTCCTACTTCTAATCAGTTTCAAGTTAAGCTTGGTTTTCCATACATTCTATTGCTTCACCTATTCATAAATGTCTTAAATTTATTCATGAAAAAGAAGTGAAGATGGTTAATCATAGTTTATATCACACTTCTAGGCCTAGGGATTGTGCTACACTTGACTTCTTTTGGCCTTCATTACCTAATTCATGTCCTTCTCAACCTAATCATCTTTTCTACTCATATCAAGCTTATAAGCATCATAAGATTCTTAAGTTAATTTTACCTCCTATGGGTCTTAATCATGGTCTTTTGCCTACACCTTCCATACCTCCTTTATCTATGGCTTCTACATCTGTTAATCAAGCTCCTCTTGTTTCTTGTCAATCTGTTGATAATCCTATTAATCCTCCTATAGAACCTATGAAGGATCAAGCAATTGTTCCTCCTAGTTCTCAATAAATTTCAAGCAATACAAAAAGTAATCAATCTACTAATGAACATCGTAAGAAGCATTGCTAAAGCTCATAATTTCATTCTTCAAAAATCTTTACCGTATTTGGATACAACCATGCAAGATGTGTTAGAACATTTTGTTACTAATAATGATGTTAAGATGCATCATTTTGATGATTCTATTCATATCTTAGATCCTATTTTGATTAATATAGATGAAGAAGATATTCTTGATGATACTGATAATGTTAATGATGAATATGAAACTATCGACATTGACATTGATTTACCTAATATGCTTTCATCACATTTGACACTTACACCTAGTATTGAACATTGCGATTCTCAAGAGGATCCTTGTTTGGAACTGGCCAACATTACTACTATGTTGGATATAGTCCCACTTGAAAGTTACCCACCTTCCCTAAATGATATAAAATGAGATGGGGAGAGTAGGCAGTGTGCTTGATTGGCTAGTCCTTCATGGTAGCCTTTTGTGTTTTTTTTTGTTGTATTTTATTTCTCCTATAATGTGTTTTTTTGTTAGATTATTTTATATGATCATTGTTGCTCTGTTGATGCAAGGTGATAAAGGAATCAAACCTGTTGTACTATTCTTTTATATGTATCTCTATTCTTGCATATGTTTTTTCATGTTATGTTTTCATTGTGCTATTGTTCATACATGTTTCCTTGTGTAATCTTCTTGGATTTGCAACTTGGTAGCACTGATTCTTTTTTGGTCCCCAAGTCATGGTCCAAAAAGATTCTTGTTCATATATCTTATGTGATCTTTTCTCCTATGTGATTGTAGTTCTACTTTCTTTAGGGAATGATGTCAATTCATTTGCAATAATATCATATATATATATATATATATAATCTTATGATCATACTAACCCCATAGTAGGTAGATCCCTTATGTGTTCTATGTATGTTTATGTGGTATTTACCTTGATTTGTCTTCATTTGGGGGCATCTTGTAGTGGAAATGTAATCAGTAGTGTGTTTTATGTTTTTGTTAAAGCCATTCCTACTGTTAAAGTGTTAGCAATGACTTTAACATTGGGAAATATGCTCTGCTCACTTATTTCACACAAACACACACACTTTTCGATACATATATATTATTTTTCAAGATACCTTTTCTCCCTTTTTGGATTAGTGACTAATCCTTAAAGCATGGATTTATATTATAGGATCTCTTGATCCCTCTAGTTTCAAAAATTTTGATCCCTTAAGGTCGAAGGTGTCCTTAAGACTGGATCTCTTTTGCTTTTTGGTTTTACTCTTATGGAATAGAATATTCTTGAGGGTGAATACTTGATGGGTTGAATAGTGAGTAGCCACATTCATTAGGCATTTCAATTCCATCTTTCCAATTGCATTGTTTCCTTGTGTGGTTCACAATGGGACATAAGTTCATTGGGCAAGATAATCACACTATTTTTCTCTTTTTCTAGAGATGTCTCTCTTATTGTGATCTTGGAATTGACAAAGACTTAAGTCCCTGGGGGCTTAAGGATCTCTTTATCCCTTTGATTTTAATAATATTAGCTTTTCCTTATGATCTACTTTACCAAGAGTTTGCATTGAGTCCGTACTCTTGCTAAAGTGAGGGCTTAATGTATCATCTTAAAATGGAAGCACTTTCATGTTAAGATTTTTTAGCCCTTTGATTAAGTGGTCTAAGTTCATGTCAAGTTCCTTGAATAGGTCTTTTTATGGATCTAGTTGTTTCCCTTTTGTTCTACTTCTCTCTCTCCCTATTTCCAACCTCTTTCTAACAACTTTCTCTTTGAAACTGAAGAATTTGACTTTCTAGGTCAAGGTGGACTTCGACCTTACCCTAGGTCAAGGACAACCTTGACCCTGAACTAGGGTAGGGTCGACCTTGTCCCTAACCCCAGCTCCAATTTTCAAGTTCTAAGAGTTTCGAGATATCGAGCTTCAAAAAGTTTCAATTTCCACTTTTGGGTCTGTTGTGTTGGGTTTCAGAATGGTACACTCTTAAATTGCATTTAATCTAGGTCTATTTCTAGGGTTAAGGTTGATTGAGATTTAATTCTCCAATATCAGCCTTCTCTAGAAGTTTGTGCCCTAGATCTCTATATAAGGAAGCCTTCTTCCCTCATTTTGACATCCACCTAGTATGAAGTTTTGAGATCCACTTATTATGAAGTTTACACACACAAGAGAGATTAGACATACAATTTTTCTATGAAGTGAAGATCTACTATCCATCAAGAAATCAAGTGTTCAAGCATTCAAGCATTCAATTCATCAAGGAGATTCATTGTTAGCCATTGAATGATTCAATCTCTATGGAGCCCTCTTGTTGAAGATTTCTCCATCCACATCCATATTCATCCAATCCTTTTCCTATGAAAAGATTCATTCAAGATTTATGTTGAAGATCTAATGCCATTGATTTGAGACATCCTACATTCATTTTGGAGGATCTGTACTTGTGGATTCAAGCATTTGAATCCTCCACAAGGATTTCAATATAAGCAAGGTGAATAGCTCCATTTACTTTGTTTATGCGTATTGCAATTTCAATTACATTTCAAGGTTGATTCCAAACTGGGGTTTGACCAAGGCAAACCCCCCATCTAAACAAAAGAAACCATTTTTCCTGCAAGTAAAAGTATAAGATAGAAAATTAAAGTGCAAACCTAGATACCCTTTTCATCAAACTTGTGGGATCCATGAACAAAATTTTTGTCAAAGTAGTGTAGGTCAAGGTTGACTTTTTCAGGTACAATTGTACCCTAGAGTAAGATTGTGCCCCGCTATCTAGGTCAAGGTCAACCTACCCTCAGAAGGACAAAAGTTTTTTGGGTTTTCTCCGTTTCAACATTATCAGTTCGGAACACATTGTAGAATTCCCCAAAACTGTACACAAACATCAAAAATCAGCATTTTCCAGATCCACCCTACTTTGAGGTTAGTATTTTTCTTATATTCATTCAAGGTTTCAAGTACTTACTTTCCATAGTAGATTATAGGATTTCCTCCTTTCTTCATATTCTCCATTGTTTCATTCATTTGGGCATTGATCACTTCCTTGTGGTTAATCAATTTGGATCATTCCTTTTGAGAATTTGGGTTTAGGATAGATCCTATATTCTCCCTAGCATATATATTTTCTTTCCATACACTTTTTTTACCTGTATTCACCCTCCAAGTAGAAGGTAAAATTGGGATGGGGATGACATCTACAATACTTCACTACTACAGTAATAAAGTTGGCCTATTAGGGCTTGCAATTTATCACTTTTGGTGATCTAGTCTATTAGGAGTAAGAAGGACTATTAGATCCACCTTGTGAAAGAACTTTTACAATACAATGAAGTATGTACTATGTTCAGAGATTCAACAAAGGACTGTTAGGTCCATCTAGTTTTAGGATTTGATTGATGCACCTGTTAGGATGAAACAACAGGATGATCTTTTCTTTGCAACTTGATTTTTTGAAATAGATCCTTTGAATAATATAATCACCTGACTATGATGGATGAGTCTTTTTTATGCTCTTTATACTACCTTGTAGACTACTCACTTCATCTACTCCATATTTTCTCCTTGTCTCATATTATACTACTTATATATTTTACACTTAGACAAATGATTTTTTCTTCCTTATATACCCTTCAAACAATAACTTAATATCAAGTTAGCTCCTATAATAGATATCTTCATAATAATCAAATTATACCTTTAGGTCAGCCCAAATACTAATGCTCTAGCAATACTGTGCATTTGATGTTTTGTCGATGCTTGGGCAATATAGTGAGCTCAGGTGACACAATTACTTGGTTAGCACTGGATACTAAAATAACACTATGGCACTTAGGTGATATAGGAGCAATCTAACTTGAACTAGTCAACTCAATTTACATAGAGAGCTCAATTAACACTATGAACTCAGTTCACATAGGGGACTTGATATCCACTAAATAACTCAATTTATATTGTGAGCTTGGTTAAAAAAGTATACCTTCATCTTCTTGGGCTACACTAAAATATTCTTACTAATGGAAAGCTCAGTTGTCGTATTAAATGACCTTTTTGGATAGCTTAAGTGGTTTGTCACTAATTGACAACATTTCTTTCCATAAGGTCAACAATCTCCCTCTTTGGCATTAGTGACAAAAAAACTTATCTTGAGTAGTTTTATTAGTAATCAAAAATATCTTGAACAAGAAGAATTTATGTCAAACTCCCCCTTTGCATGTGCTTGGTGTTGCAGCTCAGTTTAAACTAAAAACTTTTTAGCTTGGTTACAACTGATCTGAATTTGAATTTTTTAAAATAAAAAATTGTTTGACTGAGCATTTGATCATTTTCTATACATACATATTCCTCTGTATATTTTCTCTATACATACTATATTTACAAATTTTCCCCTTGTTTGTATACATACTATATTTTCCCCCTTGTTTTTCTTACAAATCCCAAAACACATACTTATAAGGTAGTACAAAAATGTATGAGGAAATCATTATGAACTTTCAAAATTAAAGACATAGTTATATCCCAATTTTCTTGTAGTACCTTTAAGATGTGTAGCTCAATTTGGATTTCAACTGATAGGTCCATCATGAGATCTATAGATGAGAAGTTTGTGTCATGTACTAATGTCTTAGCATGTGCCAAATGTTTTTGCATCACATCCATGTGAGGAATTATAATACTCTAGATATTTGATATGGTTTCCCTTATTATTGCTTCCTCCCTCAACAATTGTGCCTGCAAATCTGTCAAAAATATGACCTTTACAAAATTATTGGAGCTGGAACTTAGGTCAAGTGCTAACTAATTAGCATTTCTCTTCAAATCTTCATCAATTTTTACCATTTTGTCTTATATTTCCTTATTAAAAATTGAAGTATCACATAACTTTTGAAAGAAAGAAACAACATTATTTGCAACTCCTTCAAGAGTTCCAAAAGAGTGAACAGTTCCACTTGATCAATAGCAATTCTTTGCTACATTCTCCAAAAAATTATTTCCAAATTTCCTCTCTGCTCTTTGTAGAATTTTTTCTTGGCCATCTATATCCTAATTGGAATTATATACAATATCAACTAATTTTTGAATAATGGAGGACTTATTATTTGCCTCTATTTGCATAACATCAAAAAATATGTCCTTGGTGTCTTTACGAACTTTTCCTTTGTCTCTTTATGCCTTTAACTTTCTCTATTGTTCTCTTTTCCTCCATAGATCACTTAGGATCTCTATCTGATTAGCAGTGAGATTGGATTGATCTCAATTTGGAATCACAATCTCAGTATCAAGGTCAATCTCATCAAAGATCTTTTTCCTTTTCCTTTCCTTTTGCACTAAGAGAAACTATGATTTCTATATCATTTTCCTCCTCCTTCTTCTCCTCTTCACTTGGTTGAATCTTAGGTTCTTCTTTTCCTTCTTTTTCAACCTATTCTCCATCCTTTGGTTTTTGCTTGGTTAAAGTTGTCCTAGAGGTAGATTGAGTTTTCAACTCGATTCCTACTTGGGTGGATGGAAGACTTTGTTTATCCTTCTCTTTCTTCTCTCTACTTGATGGAATGATTGCTTGGCTCGATGTAGAAGGTAGAGAGGAAATCACTAAAGCTACCATCAATTATGTATTAGACTCCTCTATAGTCTGCATCTCTTGCTCTTCATCCTTCTTCATTTTACCTTCTTCCTTAAAAATAGTTTTGCACAACTTTGTTGTGGACTATACAACATCTTCAATATTATTTGCCAAAATTTGAAATGACTTGAATCTTGGAGTCTACCTATTCTCATGCTTTTTTAAGGCCTTTGGGTACATAGTTTATGTATTTAAAGCTTTTCATGCCACTTCCTTCTCTTAATCTCTTCACTTGTTTTAGATTATGGTAAAAATAGGTTTTGAAGGGGCCCTGAAATCCTTTAACAAAAATAGAAAAGATAAAGCATTAAAGTCTACTAAGTTTTACAAGGACCTAAAACCTACTGAAAGAAACAACATCAAAATTAGGTTTTATAGGGACCTGAAACCACAAAAAATATCCAATAAAAGTACCCAAGTTTTACAAGGACCTAGAACCTAGTTTAAAGACCAGACAAAAACTAGTAAACAGGACCAAAAACATAAACCATTAACCGCAACCAGCAAAAATGACCAAAAGTAGAGACAAAAACCAGAGATCAAAACCCGGTGAGAGCTGCTACTACAGCTCTTTAATCATTTTGACAACCTCTTTTCCAAACTCTATAGTATCTTGAATGGAATCAGTAGCTGAAACACCACCAACCTCCTAAGCCCTCTTCCTAGAACTCTGCCTAGTTCTCTTGCTTGGACCCCTTGGTGATATAATCTCTTCATTTGTGCATTTTCCAAGACTAGAAACAACAGCATAGATACTGGAAGTCACCTGTTCCATTTTATTACCACTTTCCTTAATAAGCATTTGGAGGTTTTGTTCATAATCCTTGAGTTTATTTGGGATGTTTCCCACTTGCACTTCCAACTAGCTAATTTTGGCATGATCAATATCCTAGTTTTGTTGCACAATATCCACTTTATTTTTTAGACCCATTATTTCATCATATATCCATGAATCAACTTGAAGTATGGAATTGGCTTTTTTCCCAGAAAAATGCAAGAAGGAAAGCATAGTTTCCCTCTACAGAGAATCATTAGTATCCTCTTCCACAACCTCTCTATTGGGTGAAGCAGTCTTATCTATCTATTCCTCCTCCCTTATAATAGTAGGGTCCTCATTCTTGTCCTGTTCCATAACCTCTCTAATGGGTGAAGCAATCTTAACAATCTATTCCTCCTTCCTCATAGTAATAGGGTCCTCTTTAGCCTTTTCCATCTCTTCTTCACCAACATCAGTATCACTCTGATTACCCTAATCACCAGTATTACCCTATCTTTGTTTTCTTCATTGATTTCTTCCTCATCCACTTTCCCACTTTTTCCTTTGCTCTCCGAGTAGCCTTCCAAGTTAGAACTAAATTCTCCAACATTCGTGTTTTCCTCTTCCTCTGGAATATCATCCTCTTTCCTTTTATAATTCTTAGACTCAGTGTTCTCTTCCACCTTGTGCTTTTGAGAATGCAAGGTTTTTTGTCTAAGAATCTTCTTATTACCCTTAACATTCTCTTCTTTCTTATTCTTTTTAGAATAAGAATCAGTAACAGAACCCTTGTTTTTATACTCCTGAATGGACTTGTTTTTATAGTAACCCTCAATAAGGAGGATTAAACCTTCCTGTAAAATAGGATGTGACTCCTTCTTCCTATGAACATGCAAACTTTGAAGCAAAGAGAACCGCAAATAGAAAGGAAAAGAAAGTCTATCCTTATGTCTAAAATGATTGAGGAAGACAAAATAAAATTTATGTACTCTTTTATTTCTACCATCTAGAATGAAATACTCATGGATACAGGAGAGCACATCCTACCAAATTTCCTTTATCTACTCCAAATTGTAGAAATCTCCACTTTTTTCCATTTTTTTCTCCTCAGCGTCCATCTCAAGATAGAGGGGGATTCTTTAGTTGGATGATAGGTGTTTTTTCTTCTTCACTTGTTGCTCAAAGGATAGAGGGGGCTTCTTTAGTTGGAAGATAGGTGTTTTTTCTTCATCATCATCATTTTGAAGTTTCAGATTCCTTTTGGATTTCCTTGTAGTTGTGATCATAGGGGTAGTTTCCTTCTTGGGTGTAGCCATCTTAGGTGCCCTTATGATCACTTTTCCTATCTTCTTTGGAGGTTCTTGTTCCTCTTCTTCCTCTTCCTATTCTTCATGTTCTCCCTCTTCTTCTTCTTCTTTGTCTTCACCTTTACCCTCAGTGAGCATGAGAGGGTCATCTTTCTTTTCCAATTTCTTCTTTAGGGTTTCCATACTCTTCTTCCCTCTTTTAAAAACTTGAGGAATCTATATCTCTAGAGATATCCTGGTCTTTGCTTCATCATAAGTACCAAAGTATTCTTCCTTGGGGTTAATAAGCTTATTCAGAAGAGCCCCTATGATATCCCTTGTATCATCTATATTAACTTCATATCCCAAGAGTTTTACAAATTTTTGAGGTATTCTATACATGTTCTACATTTTCTCCTTGAAATTTTCAAAATATGCATCCATTATACCATCAAAATTTTCTCCCAATTCTTGTATGTAATAATGTATTTGATAAATTAAGGCCTATCCTTACTCCACACCACACTGCCTTTTGATAGAAAGGACTTTCAAACATAGAAAAAAAAAACACACAAGGAGAGATCCAAACTTACATATATTCTTCTTTGATGCTCGAACGCTCTCCATTTTCTTGCTTAGTTGACTAAGTTGCAACTTGGCAAGGTCAAAGGATAGATTGTTCTTCAACACCTTGTAAGCCAAGTTAACTACCTCACAAGGAACACTGTTCAACTTGCTTGAGTTGTAGATCTTGTGGGCAATCACATGAATCCCAAATCTTATCTCTATTTTTGTTACATTATTTAGCTTCATTCCCATGCCATCCCATTTAGCGAGGGTCTACTTGTCCAATTAACCATGAGCTAGGGTTTTAGTCATTTTGGTCTATCCAACATAGGGTAACCCATAACTTGGTGAACCATCGTCTTCATGTTTTAAATAGGTTTCTCTAACCAGAAAGACATGTCATGAAATATTCTTAGAACAAATATGATCCACTTTATTTTAAAATCCTTTGGCATGTATAGGACATGTGTCAAACCCTTTATTTCTAAGTATCTATGTTCAGGCTTCAGTACTCCATTATCACATAGGGCATTGCATGCCTCATTCATCTCAAATGAACCTAATTCCTTAATAGTGCAATGATAGAATGACCTGATATCATTGACCAATAGTACCTTTGGTGGTATAGTTGAATGTGCTCCCATTGGATCATTTTCCTTGGCAATTTTTGGATAAAGCTTGAATTTGGGTACCTCACAAACCACATTCTTTGCCAGCATCTATGAACCCTTCTTCAGCTTGGAACTAGAGTTACATGCCATAGTGCTTTGTGCTTGATAAATTCACAACAACTGAGACTTTTACTACAACTTTTCTCTTCAACACTTTTCCTTTTTATTTCTTGGGGGCTTGAAATTGATCTAAAAACTAAATGCAAGGTAAGAAATACAACCCTTGATTTCACCTTTTATGAAAAAATTTCAAAATTTAGGGATTCTTTAATGCATCGTACAATGGTAGATAAAATAGCTTGGTTAAGTCATTCAAGATTGGCATGAATTGATCCTTACTCAACTAGCTTAGAACTAGGTTCAAACTTGACTTGCTTGGTGATAACAAGCAACTCGACTACAACTAGGTTGTAACTCGATTAAAACATATTTCTTTTACTTGACCTTGTGCATCTTATTATGTTGATTTGAATGTTCTTTCTTGCATATCTGGAAATAATGTAAGATCTTCTTAAAGTCTTAGTTCTAGCCATCTCCTTGACTACTTAGTTGTAGGATGTGGATGCATCACCTAACTCATTGGATTAGATGATAATAGTTTCTTTCCTTAGGCTTTCCTCCAATTTCATTACCCATTTATGATTCCTCTAAGTTCTAATTTCTTAAATCTTAGACTTGCCCTTTTTTTCTTCACCATGATTTATTGTATCTCTATTCATACAATTTCTTTCCAAGTGACCTATCTTATTGCATACATAGCATCTCATATAAGTGTCTCTTTTTATGAAGTGAGTCTCTACACAGTTTACTCCAATGTGTCCATATTCTCCACAAGGATGACATCTTCCCCATGTATGTCATCCCAGTCAATAAATGTTCTTTGTCTAGTTCTATTGTGTTAATTATTTGACCTACACTCTGAAGATTTATGACATGTAAAGCAATTCCCTTCAAACTTTGATTTGGTTCTGCATTCATCAGCCTTGTGACCATACTTCTTGCAATTTTAATAGTGACCTTTGAACTTGGTTTGCATAAAATTTCTCCAAAAAACATTTGATGTATGACCTATTTTTCTACAATTTTTGCATGTAGACCTTTTGTTCTTTTGTGCTCCTTGCTATGATGATTCTCTTTGATTAGTATACCCTAAGCCAATAGAGTCTTTAGGTCTATTCAGAGTTTCTCATATAATTTATTCACACTTTCTTGTGACCTCAATCTTCTTTCATTTAGTTCCTTTTCATCTCTTAGTTCATTCTAGAGTTTCTCATTTTCTACTCTCAAATTGGTGATTCCTTGATTTGCATTATCTAGTCGATCTGTCATGTCTACTTGATGTTGAAATAATTGTTGAATTTCATTGGTCTTTTCATCTAGTCTTGTAGCAAGTAGTCTTTTGTCTTCATCTTCCATTTCTTTATCATTTACTACTTTTTTCTGTTGTTCCATGACTTCACATAGCCTAACCGAGTGACTTTGTTCCCTTTTTTTTCAATTTTCTCACTTCTTCTTGTAGAGTGGTATTTCTCACTAGTACATATTCTATGGTTGCATCTGCTTCTTCTAAACTTCTTTCTTTGCAAAAATATTATATTCTTTCTTCTGTATAGAGGTTTTCATTCATATATATAGCCAATCCATTTAAGATAATGCGTGAGTTTCTTCTTGAGTTTCTTGACTTGCTCCATAGCCATGTGTAGATCCAATTTTTCATTGTCAATAGCTTTCTTTAACTTGTACACTTCAATTTCCTCTGATATTTACTCTCTAGTTGTTAAGCCTCTAATAGGAGAACCTTTCTCTAATACCAATTGTTGGAAATGCAATTACAAGAAAGTGACTGAGAGGGGGTGGGGGGGTGAATCAGGAACCACTTAAATTTTTCACAAAGATTACTTATGTTTTACATCTTTATATTATCTAATCTACTTTCATGCATGAACATAAAGCAATAAAGAAATCAATATCATAATACATTGACACAAGATATGGTAACCCAGAAACCCTCTAAGTATAAGGTAAAACTAGGGTGGGGATGACACCCATAATGCTTCACTACTGCAGTAATAAAGTTTTCTTATTAAAACTTACAATTGATCACTTCTTGTGATCTACTATATTAGGAGTAAGAAGGACTGTTAGGTCCACCTTGTAAAAGGATTTTTACAATACAAGGAAGTATGTACTCTATTAAGAGATTCAAAATAGGACTATTAGGTCCACCTAGTTTTAGAATTTGACTGATGTACCTCTTAAGATGAATCAACAAGATGATCTTTTCTTTGCAACTTGATTTTTTGGAATAGATCCTTTGAATAATATGATCACTTGACTGTGATGGATGAGTCTCTCCTCTGCCCTTTATACTGTCTTGTAGCTTGCTCGGTTAATCTTCTCCATATTTTCTCCTTATCTTCATATATGTCTCATTTTACACTACTTATATATCTCACACTTAGACAAATGAATTTTTCTTCCTTATATACCCTTCAAATAATAACTCTATATCAAGTTGGCTCCCACAATAGATATCTTCATAATAATCAAAGTATACCTTTAGGTCGGCCCAAATACTGATGCTCGGGCAATACTATGCATTTGATGTTCTGTTGATGCTTGGGCATGATCTTGGGTGACACTATTACGCTGTTAGCACTTGATGCTTAGATAACTCTGTGGTACTTGGGTGATAAAGGAGTAATCTGACATGAACTAGTTAGATCAGTTTACATAGAGAGCTTAGTTAACACTATGAACTTGACCCACACATGGAACTTGGTTTCCATTAAATAACTCAGTTTATACTGTGAGCTCAGCTAACACAATATACCTTCATCTACTTGGGCTACACTAAAATCTTCTTACTGATGGAAAGCTTGGTTGCAATATTAAATGAACTTCCTAGATAGCTTAGGTATTTTGGTACTAATTGATAATATGTCTTTCCATAGGGTCAACACTCCCTACCTTTTCAAGATCTTGTTTTGACAAGTCAAAACAATTCCTTGACCAAAATACCAATATTATGTTATTTGCCTTTTTTGTGATGATAAACCCATTACTGGAAAACTAAACCAAATCATATACAAATCGCATCAAAAACTTTAGCGGCCTCACACATGTCTTCTATGATGTCCATACCATCTTCCTCTAATCTCGCTAAACAAATTGTATCTTTTATGAAGCTTGCTAAATGAAACAATATGCTTGTAACTTGTAATCTGCCTTTATACTTAAACAATTTTCTAAGGATTAATATTATAACATACTTAACCTTTAACTTCTATTTTAATACTACAATATTTTTCCATTAATGGAAACCCTAAACATAATGCCTTAGCCAAATTACCAACAATGATATCATGTAGATCTTTTGCAGGAGTGACTAAGATTGTCTTCCCTCATCCTACAACCACATCAGGTAATGTATATGATAAAACATGATGGTTTAGTATTGTCAGCCCATTATTAATCATAATCATATGGATATATATCATGAAAAATTTGATAACTATTATAGATAGATATCTAACAAAATTTTATAACAATTATAGATAACTAAGAGGAGGGTGAACTAGTTATACTAAAGGCCTTTAAAAAATTTAGTACCAATTCAAACTTTATGAACTTTCATATCAATAACTCGGTAACCACATTCAACTTCTCAAATCAAACATATAAAAAGTTTACTTCAAACTATTATCTCATTGATCTTTACACGTATCAAGTATCAGAGTAATTTCTTAGCCTATACTTAGTTGTAGCACTAAACAAATAACATGAAAATAAACTTTTCAACAAATACACATTCACACATTTGACATATATATTTAATGCAAAAATACTGTAAAGGGAAAAACCACCTGGGAACCAACAACCCAAATATTTTACTCTTATGAAGTAAACTCAATTAGGAGCCAGCCTTGTTAAAGGTTACATGCACATATTTAGTGTGACCTGGTTAGAGTATTTTAACCAAAGATCATCTAGACCTTATCACTCCTTAACATTTCTAAAGAGTGGTCTACTTTAAAGGATTTACAACGTCACTAATTGATACTACCATATAGGATTTCAAATAACATTAGATTCACTCAGTTAAGAGATTTTATTTTCTACAATGGTAAGAAAGTAACACTCAAGTGATCTACTAGGTTTAGTACTACCTTTCTTATTCAGATCTATGCTTCACTCTGGCTCTTTCTTCTGATCTCTTATTGGTTTATTCACACACTCACACTATCACTTATCACTTCCTCTTTCTTGATCTTTTCATTTCTATTATGCTTGGTTCACCTTCTATCTTCTTCTTCCACTTTAATTTTCATAATCAACAATAATCAGTGAACAATCTACAACAGAAAATAGTCTCATTCATCTCCTTTGATAGGTAACCTTTGCCTTCTAGACTCTTCCAAATTTTTCTACTTAATCAAAACCGTAGATCTCAGATTCAATGAATTTAGTGACTCGAAAAATAGTTACACCTTGAACTTTGTTCTCATCTCCATTATGTTGAATTTATCATTCATCATATCTTCATTACATTTTTCCAATCGTAGATCCCATTACTAACTTTGACTTTATTGTTTGAGCTTCTCAAACTTTCTTAATTTATCATGAAATGATGGTCTTAGATTAAATCTTTTCTTAACTTGTTCTTTTTGTTTAGGCTTAGGGAGAGTACAAATTGACTTGGGAAATACATCATTTGGTTAACACTAAAATTACTCGATTAACACTAAACAATAATTTTCTTCTTTTCTAGGTACTTGGTGATAGCTGTAGTATCTTGATTAATACTACATTTCTTCTTTCACTAACCAAACAATCTTGCATACACATGATCTTCATCACTTATTCACATCATTACATGACTATAAAAAAATCAAACCAGTTGCACTATATTGTCATAGTCCAACTCACACAAGTACACATTAAATACCATACTTATCATCTCTTTCATCATCACACTTTCTTCAAATCATCTTCATTAATCAAATGAGGTACTCTACTAAATTAGCATAACATCTAACCAAGTCTTGACATCAATGAAAACATAACAACTAATATGACTCTTTTTCATACAATAATGATAATATCAATTGGGGCAAAGAATCTCCCCCTTTTCCATTGATGACAACACATAAACATAAAATTTTACATTACAAAACATTACACATAAGCTATCAAATGTATGTGTTGATAACAATAAAACTTTTCAGCTATCTAACTTCATTCAAGTTCTTTGCAATAGATTTCACCATTAGGTTCACTCAGTTTGTATCTTCAACAATTTCGTCCTTAGAAATTCTCCCCTTTTGGGTATACTTCTCCATTTAGATTTATATCTTCTCCGTATAAGATTTTCTCCCCCTAAGTAGTTCATTATATATTCTCTTATTCTCTCCTTATTAAAGGTAAATATAATTTCCAATGTGAAACTTATCAAACCTTGTAGTAATACCTTGTACCTTGCATGTATTGTTAACATTAGTTTCATTACAATAACTTACATGTCTTCAAGAAACAGTTCCTAACGAGTAAACTATTACATCAATTCCACAAAGATATATACGATCATCCATGAATTGATGCAACATGCATCTTTTATTAGTTAATATTGAATAGGAGAAGGACCCTGACTTACCTCTTAGATACACAAAATCATCCTTAGGAAATGGATTAGTAAATATGTATGCAATTTTTTCTTTAGATTTCACATATTCAAGTCTTACTTGCTTTTCTTGTACTTTCTCTCTCAAATAGACATACTTAATAGATATATGCTTCATTTTTGTATGGATCACTAGATTCTTGGATATGTTTATTGCACTAGTGTTATCAAAATAGATAGTGATAGGCTTAGTAACTTCTTCTTGCAGAACATATCAGGTGGGTTTAAACCTAATAGCAAGAAGCATATGACAAGGACAAGCCTAAGGATCAGCTAAATTCTATATTCGGCAGGAATAAATCTTAGTTTTGGGCCAACATTAACAGAGTCATCAGGATTCATTTCACTTTAGGCTTTGCAGGGCCAAGGTGGGAAAACCTTAGGGATTTAATCTTACTAACTTGATAGTCTTCTCTTCAAGACTATTCCCCTATACCAGAAAAGGCCAATGATCTTCTATGATTTGTTGATAAACTGCTTGATCATAGTAGCTAATTATAACCACATAGAAGGTAAAAGCAAATAAGTAATGACCAACACTTTTAGTTCATCATTACATAAAATGGTAAATTGATATTCAAGTGATGATTGAATCAACATAACCCAGGTATGCAAGAACAAAAACATGTAACCTCTAAAACTGACTAGTCCCTTATCCATTGAGCATTCAATAAGT
Organism: Cupressus sempervirens; assembly: GCA_028749045.1. NCBI lineage: Eukaryota > Viridiplantae > Streptophyta > Pinopsida > Cupressales > Cupressaceae > Cupressus > Cupressus sempervirens. Next base: position 460,491,141 of record CM053787.1, read on the forward strand.
CTGAAACACACACATGAATACCTGAAATATACTCATATATCCAAACATCTAATCTATCTATCTAGCTTGCAAATAGACATCAATCTTTAAACAAAGTTCATACTTATCAAATCCTCCTATGATACTTGCAGTTTTGTCAATGCAATATCAAGAAAATTACTTAGGTCCTTGGCCCAACAACAAGACACACAACATACAACTTCAAAACAAGCTACAACTAGATGGTATGCACTTTGGGCATAATCAACAAAAAACTACAAACCCACAGAAAAGGAGATAAACTTCATAATGAAATTTCCAATAAGACTTTGTATTCATTCGTTAAAATCAATACATCATGTATATGCAAAAACTCAAAGGATACACAAAAGGATGATTGTATTAGCTAATTGCTCAAAGAAACTACACTATTGTTGTTCATAATAGAGAGACTACTAAGAATGGCATCACAGTCATAAACTGGAACCAACTATGGTATCACAGAAGTTAGAAAAATTCTCCAACCCTAGAACCCTTTATAAAGAGTAAAGAAGAAGAATTTATAGACAAGAAGTTTCCATATATAAATTTGATATTGCCATGTGTCCTGTTGAAACTGTCTTCATCCTAATGTTGTTGAAACTGATCTTCCTTCATCTTTCGGCAATCAAATCTCATCAATTGTTCTTGAAATATCTTCTTTAGAATAATCAAGGAAAATCTCCCCTAAAGGAAAATCTGATATGCATCATGAAGTACAGGAGCTTCAAACTAATTTTGACATGTCTTCATCTGCCCTCAATCATGAATCTCAACTACCCCTACTGGAAAAAACTTCATTGCTTCCAATTGCCTTCAAAACACTCACTTCATTCGTTATGGTTGGTCAGTGAATCTAATCTCATTCAAATTTGATCAAAATTTGATATTATCCCATTCTGAAAATACCAAATCTACATTTACACTTAGGATGTCCCAAAATCATAAAACCTTTTGTAGCTCCTTCCAGTGAATACTTGTGCAAAATTTGACTTAAAAAATGAAGAGTACATCTTCCCCCGATTTTGAGAGTATATTACACTACATATTTTTGGTAAAAATTGTGCCTTTGAGGTGTGTTTGAAAAACCAGGCCCCAAGCCATGAATAGAGCAAATAAAATGGAAAATTTTAAATGATCATATAGTTGAAACTATATAAAATCATTAAATTTATTTTAAAATTTCAAAATAATGTATGGTTAGAACCAATTAAACCTGAATATTCACTTATTTTAATTTTAAACTTTTCCCCTTGCCACTTGTCAATTTTTTATTTGTCAAACTCACAAGTAGGCCCTACTTCACATTATACAACATTTCAATTTTATTTCAATTTTAGAAATCCTCCCCTCTTGTAGCATCTTTCCTTTATAATTGCATACCTTTGATCCTACGACATGGTCATTACATCTCTTCAACCTTTTATTTATTCCCCAACTATACGATCCCATCGTATTATCGTGGCCTCCTTTGTTTTATCTTGCGAATGATTTTGTCATAATGTCGTAGCTCCATTTCCACCTCGTAACATCATAAATCCTTCTCTCTCCTTTCATGATTTGCTAACACATACGTTGGCGTAAAATCGGAGCTCCTCAATGTTCACTTCCTGATCTGATGTTCACTATTTGTAGCTCCCCCCACATAGTGAAATATGGGACTAAGCATTTGGAGTTGTATTTCATGCCAAAAAACCCTTCCACACAACCATGGATCAATGTCAAACTGACCTGTTACAATAGACAGAGACAAACCTTCTTGACCTAAATGTTGGCCATGCATCCCTTGAGTCATCGATATTCCTCTTAAAAAGGCACTCCAAGCAAAAAAATTAGATATAATCTTCATACGTGTTGTGGAATTGGATGAAGTTGTTTGAATCATGGCATAAATAAGGGAACGGATGCCTGAAGGATGAAAGCACTTTGGTCTGTTACCTCTGTGGGGAAAATTTTTGTCAAGATGATTTGAATATCCAACCCCATAGCATCTTCTCTCCATACCTTTGCTATATACATACATTGCCTCTACATCCTTCTAGCCTCCATGTTTTGTCCTCCAATTTATGCATTTGTTGTGGATGCTCTCTGTAGAGTCATGGGAGATCTCTTCCACCATCCCATGGAGCTCTTCTCTTTGTGGATTGTCATGCCCAGTCCACATGTCATGAATGCTCCCTCTGTTCTCTGCTTTGACTACTATGCTCTGGCGCTCCTCTTCCTTGAATTCGTGAAAGATAAGTGTGATGACCAATTGTAGAACCTGAGCACTTTGGACCCAGATGCAATTAGAAGCATGAGTTGTAGTGACCCACTAGATGGAGTGGGGAATTCACCAGGTATGTCAAATGGAGACAAAAGGCCAGTCTTCACTATTTACATCCACCCACCATATGGGCATTGCCTCTTATAAACAAGAATTTAGCTATGAACTTAATCACAATTGAAACCTTCATACTTCCACGTTCTGCCTCTGTTGTGGGATGCCTTGTTTTCTTCCATTTTCTAGCGCATGCAGTGTGCTTTGTCCCTAGCTGTGAGCATCTGCTCCTAGCATGGATGCCCTTACATCTCCTCAATGAGGAGTGTTTTGAATTCCTTTTTCCACAGAGCTCTTCCCAAGACCTTTCACATTTAAGGCTAGAAAACCAAATATTGCAAATTTTTGAATGAAATTTGAAAATAATGGGATCTTAGTGACTTTGGGGTCCAACTTCTCAATACAAGCATAAAAAAACCCCATGTATATATTATCCATGATAGTCACATCCTTGTATGTCATCATTTTCTATAGGCTCATAAAATGTGAAATAAAGCTTCCAAAGTTGTTGTTACATAAATTGCTCTTTATAGCATAGTTATTTCAATTCTTGGTTCATTGAGGAGCTTATGTAAATCAATAGTGCAAGTGTCCAACAAGAGGATAGAATGCAACACACGTTGCTTTGCTAAAAAGGCAGTCAAAACATAAAAATGCACTTAATGGTTGGGGAACAAATCTACATATGGTTCCATGATCTCTCCAATAGCATCCACTTATGTCTATCTAAAAGGAATCTACGCATACAAGGAGATAAATGCCTTATTCCACATATATTCTCAACACTAATGGAATCAGTTGGACCCCCAAAGTGGGTCCGGCTAAAAACAATTCCATTTTCAAACAACTAACAATTCAGACTAATCGATTGAACAACTAGCACTAATTGGATTCAAATTCGAGCATTGAATCACCATTTAAAACTCATTTACCCTGTTTTCACAAACTATGATTTTCTTATAATAGGGCATGTTGGTTGGCTTTAAAAACTAACAAAAACACCTAATTGAGCCTTGGAATCTAACCAACTACTTCTTTGTTTAACGTCCTTGCACCTTCTCAAATCTCTTCTTATGAAAAGTTTGGGGTCAAAAGGTATTGACCATCAAAGTTGCTCAATTAAAATTGTCTCCAATAAAACATGTTAGAAAATAGGAAAGTACATTTGGATTTGGCTTAAAAAACTGGGCAAATGAATACTTGAGGGTACAAAATTTGGAAAAATAGTTCATTTCCATGAGGAGAATATAGATCTATAATTTGGGCTCATGACGAATAACAAGACGCATTTGGCAAGCGCACAAAGTGGGGTACTCGAAATTGCAAAACAGGGGACATCAGCAGAACTGTGGTTTTCACAAATGGAAAGGACCTGGGAAAGTATGTAGTTGGATTCGTCAAGACATGAAAACTGGCACACTATTTTCAGAGTAGAACACAGTGGTACAAACCAATCGATTCAAGATATCACAGATTTATAGGATTAGAGGAAAACCTTACAACAATTCTAACTACATGTACAATATCAGGTCTAATATGCATAACATACTATAAATTTCCAATCATTGACCTATATTATGTCTCATTTACCTTAACAGTAGTACCATCCTTAGATAATTTGCATCCAAACACCATAGGTGTACCGATTGGCCTTGACTCATCCGTCCTAAATGTTTTCATAATCTCCTTAACATACTTAGATTGTGTCATATATATACCATCTTTTGTTTGATGATTTTGTAATCCTACCAAACATAGACATTTAAAATTTCTTACTCATTTGATCAATAAATGATTTGTGCAATAGATCATTACCACCAAATATGATACCATCTATAAATATTTCAACAATCAGTACTATGTTTTCAGCTTCACTCTTCAAATACATAAGATTTTTTTCATTTTTTCTCACAAATCCAACCTTAATCAAGTATGAATGCAACCTTTCATATCATTCTCTAGGTGTTTTCTTTAGTCCATACAAATCTTTGTTCAATTTGCAAATTGATGGGGAGTTCTTTACTAACTCTCAAGAGATCTTCTAGCTCCTCCTAAGACCTATTCCTTAGTCTTTCTAGGGTACTACTCCTTACCCTATTAAGAGATCACTTCCAAGATCCCTATCTCCTTTAGAACTCTCCACCAATTCAAATATCCACCATACCTTAAACTCTACTATGCACTCATGGGCTCAACTCAACCATTTTTCTCCCCCAACTACTCCTAGTACTAGGAATAGGTGTCCTTGTTATTCCTAACTTGTATTCAATCCAATTTGATCCATTTTTATGGGTTCTTTCTTGGTTTTCCCATCGAATCCTAATTTTTTAAGGTTTTAGGCCTTGTAGCCTTTTTGCCCCAATTAGGCCTCCTAGAAACTAGGTTTCTTGAATTTCTCATAAATTCCCTTAACAACCCCCTGAATCAACTATGGATTCTTTCTACCATTAATCGAGACTCGCAAATTTCTTGGGTCTTGGGTCCTAACAATTTCTGTACATTGGCTTTCTTAGAAACCCCTATTTTCAAGTAATATAGGAACATGTATGCTAGTCTGTCTTCTATGCTTCCATTGGTTGCTCAAAACAACTCCACTAGTCTTATCATTTCATACAAACAAAAAGGTAACACCACTCTACATACTCCCACCATTTATTGGTTCAATCCAATCCATTTAGCAAGTCCTCTTACTACTATTTTGCACAAACCACTAGCCAGAATGCAACTGCACTCGCCTAGGGCTTGGTAGTAAAAATAGTTCCCCTGCAAGAAATGACTCCACACTTCATATATACACTATTTACATAGTTCTTTACTTGATCACAAGTTTCCATGAAGTTTGAACCATGGGAACTCAAGGTAAAGCCATTATTTACATGATTGGTTCAGAATTGGACAGCGAACCAGTGAAACTTGAATAATTTACAAAATGCCCAATAAATGTACCAAAATACTAAACTAATGCCACAAAGATTTAATACATAACTAGATTCAAAGTATCAATGCATTAATTTAGTTCCTTCAATCCATTAAATGTCTAGATCAAGGCTCTGTTACTAAAACTAAGTTCAAAATATTGGTTCTCAATCCACAATCCATAAAATAAACTTCACTAACTATCAGATTAGGGTTTGATTGGTCTTAAATATCCCATTCCCACATGTCTGGACCCTTAGGTCTGAACTTAGGCACCATTAAATCCCTTCCCTGGTTTTTAGGAAATGTTGTCATGACAACTTTGCAAAGTTGCAAAGTTGTCATGAGCAACTTTTACATCTTTTGCAATTTTGTCAAACCACTAACCTCAATGGTTCAACTTGACTTCAAACCATTACGTGTGACCTTAAAACAACTAAAAACATCAAAATCTCAAAAGCAACTCCATTTTGGAGTCTAGGTCAAATTTTGACCCTTTGTTGACTTTCTAGGACTTAAACACCTAGATCCTAAATGATCACTCAAAACACTTAACTCGACCCTATACATATCCACATGCACACAACAACTTGGGACTTCATAACTTAGTCCTTATTGTCTGGTGGTTGGCTAAACCAACCTAAAAGCCAAAATATTTTAAAGATCTTCAAAAGACCTTAAGGTGCTCCTGCACCACAAACCAGGTTCCTCTGATCTAGCTCAACAAATCCTTTTGGTTGTTCTATATATACCTCCTCTTCAAGTATTCAATTTAGAAATGTTGACTTCACATCCATTTGATATACTTTGAATTTCTTGTAAGTATTATATGCCAACAAAGTTCTAGCTCCTCCCAATCTAGCTACAAGGGGAAAAGTCCCACCATAGCCAATTCCTTCTTCTTGGGCATAACCTTTATATACTAGTATAGCCTTGTTCCTCAAAACTTTATCTTTCTCTTTCAATTTGTTTTTGAAAATCCACTTTGTTCCAATTACATTCTTATCAGCTAGTCTCAGTACTAGTGTCCATGGGTTGTTATTCTCAATATGATCTATCTCTTCATTCATAGCATTAATCCAGTCATCATTGTCAAGTGCAGCTATCATAGTTCTTGGTTCAAACTCAACAATCAAACATGTACTATACTTTAACTTACTTCTTGTCACGACTCCAACACTTTTATCTCCAATGATTTGTTTAGGTGAATGGTTCATTCTCACATATTTTTCTAGCATGGGTTCAATTCTCTAATTTCTAGCATATCTTTTAACTTGATTGGGGCTCAACATCCTGCTTGGGTTGTTTTGTTTGTATGTGGCTTGGGTAATGCAAGTTGACACTCAATAGCTCTCTGTTGTTGATTGGGCATTACATTAGAAGCAGCGTCATATACATAGACAATTTTTTTGTAATCACCAAGTCCCTTTTTTCTTTCCTCGTTGTTCTTTTCTACAAACTCATCAATTCTCACATTTGCACTTTCAATCATTGTGTTAGTAGCATTGTTCAAACATTTGTGGACTTTGTTCTTAGAAGAATAACCAAGGAAAATGCCTTCATCACCATTAGAATTGAAATTCCCATTCCTTTATGAATGTAACATCTACTTCCAAATATCTTGAAACTACTCACATGGGTGAATGACCATACCAAAGTTCATAAGGTGTCTTTTTTGTTCTTTTCTTTAGTTGAACTCGGTTGAGAGTGTAAACTGTAGTGCTAATGGCTTCTCTCCAAAATATTTGAGCAGTTCCCTTTTTAATTAGCAATGTTCTTGCACAATATACAATTGACCTATTCCTTCTTTCAACAATCTCTTTGCATCGTGGACGTTTCCTCAGTATTGATAGTTGTCTCTTAATTCTATGCTCAACACAAAAGTTAGTAAATTCAACAAACATAAACTCACCACCTATATCTGATCTCAAACATTTTAATTGTTTACCAGTTTTTTTTTTTTTCAACTCTACCTTTATATCATTTGAATGTATCAAAAGAATGTGACTTCATAAACATGAAAACCATCATCCTAGAATAATAATCAATAAACAACATTAAATATTTGTCACCATAATAACTTTCTACTCTCATTGGTCCATACAAATTTGTATGCATTGATTCTAGAATGTCATTAGAAGTATGTGTCTTTCTTGAAAAGTTTAACTTGGTCATCTTACCAAGTTGACATTATTTACACATATCATTCTTAGGTTTATGAAAATTATGTAAGTCTCTGACTCTTCCCTTTCTATTGACCTTACCATATTCTCAAAATTGGCGTGACATGGTCTCTTATCTCCCAACCACGCATCTTCAACATTCTCAAACAAACATGTATTAACGGTAGGATCAAGATAAAATAGATTACCTTTTGTTTGCTCTCTAGTGACAGTCAGATTTCCATCGTCATCATAGATCTTGACTTTCCTATTATGAAATTACATCTTGTGACCTATATTATTCAATTGAGTAACACTCAATAGATTATATTTTAGTCCTTACACTCAATATGCATCATCACATCCAATTTTATCATTTAATGGCAATGAACCTCTACCTTTTACTGGACATGGAACATTATTCCCTAATTTACCAAATCCACCATCATATTCTTCAACTTTATCAAACTTACTAATGTCTCTAGTCGTGTGATGTGAACATTCACTATCAATAATCCATGTGTCATTTTTACTAGCATGTGAAATAAGAGATTTTCCATCCTTGTACCTTTCCTCAATAAGGTCTTATTTAACAACAACATACACCACTTCACTCCTTTCTCATCTTCAATATCTGACTTGGTGTGCGCTTCCTCAACAATATAACATGACTTCTTCCCTTTGTCCTTGTAGTCTCTATTTTTAATGTATTTATAGTCCATCCTATCATTTCTGCTACTTCTTCTCTTGTTAGGACATTATAAAAAAATATGACCTACTTTATTGCATTCAAAACATATCAAAGGTATTTTACCTTTACCTATCAATAACCTCCTTGCAAGCAATTCCCCATTTTCATCCAAATCGTCTTCTAATTCTGACTCACTTTTATTTTTACTTATCTTTTCTTTCATTGAACTACTAATGGTTAGTGAAGTCTTGAAAGCATTACCAAGTGTAGGCACACTATTATCAAAATTACTTAATTCAAATGTAGTCAAACAACCAACCAAACCATCAAGAGTAAGAGAATTACCAACCATAACTCCGACTTCTTGTAGCATTGATAGGTCAGAAAGTTATGAGAACCTTACTACTTTAGTATCACTGATGGTCCTCCACCAACTTTGATAACACTTACAAGTTCCTTGATTTGGTTCACATACTACACAACATTTTCACCTTATTTCGTTCTCATGTCATCATATTTTCCTCTTAGACTTTTTGCTCTTGCTCTATGTACATTCTCATCTCCACAATATACAAGTGAAAACTTGTCCCACATGTTTTTAGCATTAGTAAAGTTCTTAACATCATCAAACTTGGCATCATTCAGGGCAGATGTAATCTCAATCATCAAGCTATTATGCTCTTTCTTTTGTGTCATCTCTTCCATGAACATAGGAGAGGTAGAGCGGCATATGCATTGTCTAGCTAGTGAGTAGCATTGTCTCCAATTCTAGATAAATGTAGCCTCGTCCTATTTTTCCATGAGGAGAGGTTATCCTTGTTCATCTTTGGTACCTCTCTCTTATACATATTCAAATCCTTAGTTCAAGTCCCTTCAAACTTTCTCCTTCAAGAACTCTACTCCAATTGTTAGATAACTGAGAGAGAAGGGGGTGGGGGGGGGGAGGTGGATCATCTCCAATTATCATATAGGCCCTTAACATAATTTAGTACCAATTGAAACTTTATGAACTTTCATATCAATAAACCAGTAACCACATTCAACTTATGAAATCACACTTATACAACTTTACAAGTTGTCTCATTGTTCTTTACTTATACCGAATATCAGAGTGATCACTTAGCTTATATCAAGTGGAAACACTAAACAAATAACATGAAAATAAACTTTGCAATACATAAGCATTCACGCATTTGACACATGTATTTAACATGGAAACCCTGTAAAGGGAAAAACCGTTTAGAAAGCAACAACCCAAATATTTCACTTTTCTGAAATGAGCTCTATTAGGAGCCAACCTTGTTAAAGGTTACATGCACATTTTTAGTGTGACTTGGTTAGAGGATTTTAACCAAAGATCATCTAGGCCTTATTACTCCTTGACATTTCTAAAGAGTGGTCTTCTCTAAAGGACTTACAAACATCACTAATTGATGCTACCATATATGATTTCATAGACTTGTTAGGCTCACTTAGTTAAGAGATTTTATCTTCTACAATGGTAAGAAAGTAACAATCAAGTGATCTGGTAGGTTTAGCACTACCTTTCTTGTTCAAATCTCTATTTCGCTTTGTATCTTCCTTTTGATCTCGTACTGACTAATTCACACACTCACACTATCAATTAGCACTTCCTCTTGCTTGATCTTTGCACTTCTATTATGCTCGGTTCACCTTATATCTTCTTCTTCCACTTCAATTCGCATAATCAACAATAATCAGAAACCAAAACCAATCTTGTTCATCTCCTTAAATAGGTAACTTTTGCCTTTCAGATTTTGCCACTTAATCACGATCGTAGATCTCTAATTCAATGAATATAGTCACTCAAAAAATAGTTACACCTTGAATTTTGTACTCATCTACATTCTTAAACCTCCATCATATCTTCATTACATTTTTTTAGTTGTAGATCTCATTACTAACTTTGACTTTATCCTTTGAACTTCTCAAACATTCTTAATTTTCATGAAATGTCAACCTCATATTAAATCATTTCTTAACTTGTTCCTTTTGTTCAGGATTTTTTAATACGACAACTTGACTGAGGGAATACATCACTCAGTTAACACTAAAATTACTCTGTTAATAGTAAACTTTAAATTTTCTTTTTTAGGTGCTCGGTGACAATTGTAATAGCTCAGTTAATACTACATTTCTTCTTTCACTGACCAAATTATCTTGCATATACATGATCTTCGTCACTTAGTCACATCATTACATGATTTTAAAATAATCAAACCAACATTATACTGTTATAGTCCAACTCATTTAAGTACCCACTAAATACCATACTTATAATCTCTTTCATCATCACACTTTCTTCAAATCCTCTTCATCAATCAAATGATTTGGCGCTCTATTGAATTAACATAATGTCTAACCAACTAGGGCTTGACATCAATTACAACATAACAACTGATATGACTCTTTTACATACAATAACACCATTATCAATTGGAGCTAATAATCTAATCAACTAGTCATGATAATGAAACACATAAGTCCATAACTAGTAAAATTAATTATCATGTCAGATCTCAAATAAAATAAATAATTTCATTGAGGTAGACATTATAGTCAACAATAGTAGGAGACAGGAATGAAGAAAGGAGTGCAAGGTTATTTTTCCATTGATTCAAAAAACATTGTCTCAAACATACTTTTAGTTTTTTCAATCATTACATATGGGAACATTGCCTCAATCATTTGTACAAGTACATTACCCTTTGTTGTAATTCTATAGGGAAAATATTTGATTTGACATTCAAAATGGGTGAGAGGAGTTCAACACTCCTTGACACATGGTTTCCTATATATTGAACTCCAATTGTTACATATAAAGGCTAGATAAATTTTTCTCTATGATAGATATTGAGGGAAAGGTAGGGTCGATGGAGGCAATTCAAAAGATATCTAGTGTTGAGGATTTTGTCATCATTTAGACTAAGTATATGAAATTTTCCACAATGACAGGCTATCTAGAAAAGGAAAAGATGGATATGGAGAGTGTTGCATAGAAGACCAAATTTTGTGGTAGCTTATTGACAATCCTCATTAATTGACAACAATACATGTTTATCTTCTCTCAAGGATTTGGTTATACTAATTTTGTAAGGAATAACTTCACCGACTTTGTTAAGATGTTCAACCTTGTGCTTATTAGGGTTGATAAGATTGTAGTTGCAAATAACATCTAGCATTTGATTAGTTACAACAAGATTATATACAAGAAAAATTAAGTAGTGTCGAAAAATGTAGAGACTATAAGCCAAAACATATTGTTGGTGACGTAGCACAGACATGTTTGTAGGAAGTTAAGTTGGATGGGTCTCGCAATTCCAAGATGAATTGGTGTCAACCGTTAAGGATGAGGAACAACATTGATAGTTTGTACTTCAATTTTGAAGGTTTTTGCTATATTGATTATTTAAATATAATGATATTCTACATAAATTTAATTGTTTTATGTTGTGTATTTACTTCTAGGTTGTTGAAGTTTTATTTTCTATTATTCATGCATTTTTTAATGACCAAAAGTTCAAGTACTATAATATATACTTTCTTGTTCTCCCCAAATTTGGGTCCTTGGTGCCCTCACTCCCCTATCCCTAAATTATATCCTTCCTAATCAAAAGTTCATGAAACTATGTTATAAACAATGTTGATGTGAGTAAAGTATCATATGCGCCATGTTGATTGTCCCCTTCAATGCAATGCATCATAACAATTGTAAGTAATTAAACAATGGTCCTCTCTTGATGTGTTTTATGGTACATATAATTGTGTATGGTTCCTCTAGTATAAAAGAAAATATATATATATATATATATATATATATATATATATATATATATATATATATATATATATATATATATATATATATATATATATATATATATATATATATATATATATATATATATATATATATATATATATGTTTTAGTAAGTTTAATTATCAAGGGGGTTGGCATTTACTCTAACAAAATATTGAATAAGGCACACCAATGCAAACAATGTATAAAAAGGAAATATGAAAAATAAAAGTGTAAATGAGGTGATGGTCAATTGGGGTATAATGATACTAGGCTTTTTAATAACTCAAATGTGCTACTATATACATATCAAGATTTTGTGTTTTGTATTTAAGGATTTGTGTTTGAAATGTTATGACATTCAACCCAACGTATTCAATTAAATGAAATTAATATATAATTAATAAAAAGATGCTAATAGTATGCTTCACTTCACTTGTAAAATTCAATGGGGATCCAATCAAAAAATCATGTATCTAGATGAATATGAAGGATGCAATAATAAAAGATATATAGACATAAGGTGTGCAATGTGCAATACAAAATACCATTCTAATATAGAGGATTACAATAATCAAAATTAAATGGCTTGATCACCAACTAGATGGATGAGAATATATAAATAGGCCACTTAGATGCATGACTTGAGGACACTATAGTTCAAAGGTCATAAGTTTGACTCTTAATCATTTTCAATTAGAAGGTAAATTATGTATTAGTCTAATTAAAAGTCAAGAGTTGGACTACCAATTAGCAGATCAACCACTCAATTTAGCTAACAAAAATATGGCCTTGAGTGAACCTAGGTAGCACTTAACCATTGTCAAACAAGGATTGAAGAGGTAGTCGTGACATTTGTTGCCTTGAAGCCAAGTAAGCTTACTAAATATATGCAAGGCCATGCTTGCAATATAGGCATCTAAGGTAGAGTATAAATAATGCACCAACACTCTCCCATTATAAGCACAACTTGGGAGAAGTGAGAGTATTGTAACGGGTCCTTTGCAACAAATGATGTATAGTCCTTTTAGAAGAAACAAATGTTATGTTGTTAAATTACTAGATTCCCCCACAAGTGCTATAGTGAAAGAAGAAAAGAAGATTTAAGATCCTAGAAACTACTCATATATCTTGGTGTTGATGTTGAATTGTGGATACAATTGGTTGATGGAATCAAGTACCAAACATGCTTTAGAAATGTTGACCATATTGGAATGACCCAATAGAGATGTGAAACTAAATAAATGTGAAATGAGAATTACAACAAAAGGTGTCCATACATTTTGCGATGACGGTGAGTCATATGAATTAAGAACTACAAAATGTTTCTATATAGGCATAATAAGTAGTCAAAAAGAAAAAAGGATAAAAAAAATAAGCCCTTGTCATTTATAAGGGGAGTTGTGATTCCATGGGAATTGTCATCAAAGAGAAGACAAATGCCCACAATGATGTCATCAAGATTTTACATATGAAATTCTACAAATAGCAAATGTATGTCAAACAATTAGACATCTTGAAGATCAAAATGACAAGCATGATTATATTGAAGAGTATTTAATGAGTAAGGTATAGAAGAAATCTGAAAACTAATACAATTTTATTGTATAGATTGCTTTAGTTCATCAATTTGCGTCTCAAATAAATCATGTTGTGTGGGAGTACATTTGTGACTCTTCAACACCCTCGAGAACCCTACAAAAACAAAATAACTTCCACGAGAAAATGAGAGAGAGAGAGAGAGAGAGAGAGAGAGAGTAGCTTGCTTCAATAATGCAAAATTGAATAATGTTAGGTTTTGACTATGACCATGAAAATGCAAATGAGCAACATTGCTAATAAAGGCAAGGTGAGAGGTATGATTAGAAAAGGTGTTGACTTGTGTCATAACCTTATAACATGATAAATTAAATGTTTACCTAAATACCTAAAAGAAACATTCAATAGATGAGATAAGATCATGTGGCAACTAATAAATCTTCTCAAAGGATGCCTTGGACCTAAGTAAACTTAGGTCATGTGCATAAGTCCCCCCATTATGAAAACACATAGTACAACACCTTTATAAATCCCAAAACCCCATTCACACCAACATATTCACCAAGATTTCATATGACCCTACATGATTTACACAACTTTAAATAATAATCTTGATGAAGAAAGACAACCCTACAAAACAAATTTTCCGAGATTAGACATAAGATTTTTTTTATGATATTATGATCTTTAGAAAGACAACCAAAGGAGAAATCTTAGAAGCCTTACACATAGGCCTTTTGCACTTAATGAACTAAAATTAGTGTGATTATAAAGTTGAAACTGTGTTTTTTAGAGTATTGTAATGTTCAATGTAAATGAAAAAGCTAAGAGCAAAAATAAATTCCAACATTGATATATACTACTTTGAAAATCTCTTTAAAAAGAAGGAATACTTGAATTCAAGTCCATTTATGACATTTAAAAGTTCATGAGGAACCTTGACCAAATAGATCGACTAGGACTTGGAAAACTACCCCATTTTCTTAGATGCTTAAATACCTCAACATCAACTAGTTAGAAGGCTCTAAAATGACCTTCCATACTCAAAATGTAGATGGAGTGGAGGGTCCTTCCTCTTGGTGGTGTTCTAGTTGTTAGAAGGTAGTATGACTAGCTGAGGTGACAAGAGAGTGGTGGGGCTACTCAAGTGGCATAATAGATAGATCTTGTTGGTTTGGAGAATGGTGTTGAAAATTGTCAAATAGATGAAATAGTTGTTCATGATGTTTTTTATTAGCCTATGTTATTTGTATTAGTCGTTGTGATTTGAGTTAGCTTGTGGGTGGTCAAGGGTTATAGTATACATTGTTAGGGTATAGGGGTACCTTGTCTCTACACCCTAACACTTACAATATAAAAGTACATAGGGATTATTATTATTTTAGTGAATAAAAAAATACAATAGTAAAATTATATTTGTTCATGAAAACTGTCAAATTGTATTTAATCCAAGAAGTCCAAAACAAAGCTTTCAATGTGAGTTCATAGATGATAAATTTCCTCAACAAGGTATGAATAGGCCCTACACGCCAACAATGTGAATCCAATCACAAGAGAGGTTAGGTCAATTTAAAAAGATGCAATAAGAATAAGCACAAAGACATAAGAGAAAAGGATTACAATAACCGAAATCAACCATATCAACCACTAGAGATGAATGGAGAATACAAATATAGGCATATTCAATGCATGACTTGAGAAAATGTCAATCTAGATGTCATGAATTTAACTCTATAATTAAAAAGTGAGTCAACTTAGTCTAGCTAAGAGATCAACACTTGAACTACTAATTAGATAATTCATTCATTTTGAGTAAGATTGAGGTTAACATGATTAAACAAAAGTGGTAGCTACCTGCTACCTATTAAAGATTGATGAAGCCATAGTGACATGTACCTTGAGCCAAACTGAAATTGTCATTATTAGATATCTTAATAAGGATAATTAGATATTCAATATGTCAAGAAAATTTATTAAATAGGTTCAATATCACACTTGAGATAGAACACATCCAAGATCAGTACATGATAAAACTCGAATGTCAAAACCAGTTAAAATAAATAAATAATAAACCTAAAAGTTTGAATTGAAAATCAAACACTTACAAACTTCGTGTTGTAATCTAACATGTCGTTGGGTTGGATATACAAGCAACAATACACCTGATGGGATGCACACTAGGTGTTTTTTGTCCTTGAAAAGAATATGTATCATGATCTATAGTAATGAAAAATAATGGACTATTACTAAATATACATGCAAATTGTTTCATCAAATTTGGCCTTATGCACCTACTGCAATTAAGAGAGTGCACACAGGGAACGAAGTGTCCCAATGATGGAATTGATTTGATCAGCCGAGTATTTGGTACCAGTTAATGGTAAGTGTTTTGGAGCCTCAGCGCGGTCAAAGTAGAATTGTCCTTGTTTTAGTTTATCCTTGGGCTGCAACGCTAGCCAAACTACAGTATCTGCACCCTCTTCAGCTGTACGGAGCTTTCCTCTAAATCTGAAACGGCCCTAGAAGATGTCAGCTTATGTAAACAGTGAAAACATCCTAAAAACAATAACAGATACCTTATGAGCTCAAACATGTAAAACTGATCATGATTTTCTTACCTATTTGAGAAATCGGGTAAACTCTTGTCAACACCAGGAGTGGATGCCCACCCTGGATGCATTGAGTAAAATCCGATGCCTCTATCCCCATAAAGCTCAGCCCATTTTTCTGTCAATGCCACCTACAATAAAGCAAGAAGCCTTAGAGTGGCCATTGTCAAAATAGAAAATGACATCTACATGACGATGAATGTCATGTTTTCATCAGAGTAGCCTTTTTCCTTTTCTCCATTTGCTTTGCTTTGTTACAATTTTGTTTTGTCAAGACAAAATTTTGTTTTTTCAAGAGTCGTTTTGACAATTTAGCGAGTTGTTGCTCATTGAAAACTGAATGGAACTACAGAGGGTATTCAGTAAGAGAGGAAGCAGGAGTCAAAAGGAGGGGAGGGGTAGATTAAAAAGAAAAGGACATTTGAATGCCTTTGAGAGCCATAGATAAACGGATAAAGCACAAGAATTCATGAAAGTCTGAGGTTGCGTAGTGAAGGAAGAGAATCAATCAAGAAGGGACAGAGAGACGAACGTAGAATTGGATCAGACCAATGAAGTTCAAATTCTCTCATGGATGGAAGCAACCGATTGCGGGAAATAGGAATGTGGCTTAGACAGACCTCATGTAGTCTGGAGGTGATGGTCCTGGACAGGAATATTGCCACATATAATTGTTTTCCTTTGTAGCACAGGTGAGAAGCGCTGGTCTGTATGTGGTGGCTGATAAGAATAAAGAACATACCAACTTATGGAGGATGTTTGAATCCACCAAATGTAATTCTGTTGCAGAAATAAAGTATATCTAATTTGTTATTTGTGTATCAGTAAAAATTCTTTGTTTATCAATAAACTCTTTGTTTATCGATATAGTGACATTAAGAGGATTGTGAATGCTCTGTTCTTCACTGCTGCCGACGTGTGTTTACCATTTCTCTGATCAAGTTTATTAACTCCACCTTTTTCAATTTTTGATTGTATGAGTTTACTTTGGAACAATAAGATTGTAGTTGTTCATGTTTGGGTATTAGTTGGCCATCAAAATTTGAATCACAGAAACAGTTCATGTTACTGATTCTAGTTTAATGTTGCTTTGACAGCAAAGATGGTTTGTCTCAGTAATTATTTGGAATAGGTTGCTATCAATTGGTATTAGAGCTAGAGGTTCTAAGTGTGCACCTGTAGTGAGGTAGTTTGCACTAGCACCTGTGAGTGGAAAGAGAGATTGAAAAAATATTGAAGAATGTGACTAGAGAAAAAAGTGATGTACAACAACATGAAAGAGAAGAACTGAAAGAAATGCGCGGAGATCAATTTTATAGGGCTCTTTTGAGAAGTGGTCAGGTATGTGGATTCAATATCCAAGACAAAATGAGTATGATTCAGATTACTACTGCGGAAAAAGCATACCAATATGCATTGAAGGCTGAGGAGAATTAGCGAGAAGGCCATTATACAATTCAAAAAGTTGGGGAAAATATGATATGAGAAGGGACAAGCGAGCAGCGGCAAGGGGAAAAAGAATAAAGAAGAAGAAATCAAAGCCACATGGAATAAAGAAATGGGCCAAACCACAAAAGAGAAAGGGATATCAGGAAGAGGATATGGATGCAGCAGCAGAGGTTTCCTTAGTAAATGTTTTAAGTGCAGCCAGTATGTTGGTCATAGAAGTTGAAAGTGTCCTGAGTTCGTTAAAAAAGAATACAAAAGGCCTATAAAGAGTAATCAGATTGTGCAAGCAGATCAAGAAAGTGTGGGAATAACTTTCCCATCACAAAGAGGAACCATGAGTCAGGAGAGTCTATGCTGCTCAATAGTGTGTAGCCACCAGCAGAAACTCAAGAACCAGCATAAAGAAGAGCTTTATTTAAAACCAAATGCAAGGCAAAAGGTAAGTGCTGCAAACTAATTATTGACAGTGGCATCATCAAATGGTATGAGAATTAAGTGACTGTTTTTGCAGTTCTTCAGGTTTCATCAAGGCAGTTCGCTGATTTCTTCAATTGCCAACAATGTTTCTAGATGTACTGTGGGTTCCTTAGGTTTTAGAAGGACAACATTTTCTAAAATAAGATGTACTGCCAGACTTGAGGCCATAACCAAAGAGCTGGAGTATAAAACTTAATGACCAAATAATAAGTTCTGCTAAAAGCATGACAGATTTTGAATGATTTAGACCTTACAACAATATTCCATTACAAAATAAATTAATAAAGTGACCATGCTAAAGAAAGATAACAGAATTTGACAACTTAAGAGGGGCTTGCACTTAAAAAATGGTTGTGAAGACTAACTACTACTAAGCCTAAAGGATACGCAAAGATTCATTTTACTATAATGATAGAATTTTTTTGAGTCATCTGAAGAAATGGGCTTCTTTATTTGGAATGGAAGAATGTGATCTCCATAAAGTGTTTATAATGGCAAAATCTTGGAGCGGGCTTCTGTGAAACTTTGACACTGTACTGTAGAGAGCTTGTGTATGTACCCAAAATTATGTGTACCATCACCCATAAATATGAACCAGCTAAAAGACTGCTGTATTGTCTCAATAAACTCAAGAATTAATGCAGGGTATAATGGAGTAATTTGCTTGAAACTGCAACCCATGCATGACTAAGCATTATACACCACAGAGAATACTAAAATACAATATGCTCAAATCACATTCATTACATTCCCAACATATACCTGGTTTTAAATGGAACAAATTAAGGAAAAAAAGATAAAGATCAGGGTCAGATAGTGGACCACTATCCTAGAAGAAAAGTATGCTGCATGCATGGCATACAAATTCAGGAAACCGTGAATGTATGACTGTTTGGCGCCTGCAGAAACACAACTTATCTTCACAAGATAAGGATGACAATGCATATAATTATGGCCAAATATTTAGAATCTGATACAGTAGATATTATCATGGGTGAAACTAGATGGTCAGTCTTTAACCATAATTATTAAATGCAGCAAAGACAAAGAGACTTGTTCGATCTCAAGGATAGACCTTGTTATTCATTAATCTCAGGACTGAAACTTTCTCATTGTTGTCCAGGAGAGGGATTCCTTTCATAGAAGGGTATATCAATGCATAGACTGAAGGTTATATTGTATGGAGAAAAATTGCAAGACTAGATTGAAGACAAAAAATTCACAAGAACGGGCATGAAAAAAAGAGAAATAGAGACTAAAAGTTTTAAAGAGCCCGCACATGGAAAATGACAAATTGAAGTTTAAGAGGTCAATAAACACAAAAAAATTATATTGAGGAAAACATTACAACAAAATACAGGAGCTCAAATCCTGGCACCAATACCACTTGAAGCAAATCACTTCACCAATCTGTATTTATTCTACTGGTATTAATTATGTACATTGAATGTTTGGCGATCATCATCTAAACTTAACGTAAAATAACATGTCTTAATTATTTAATTTATTGACAAAAATATTCAAGTATTAACATGGCAAATATCATGTAATAAACCTAGAAGCGATTCAAGCAGACATTCAATTTGTAAATGGAAAGGATCCAAGAGCTGATATATTATCTCAATAGTCTTAATTTTTGAATTTCAATTTCAAGATAGTGCAGCTGGAAAAAAGATAAATATCTTATTAATCTTTTTTTCCAAGGAAGTAATCAAGACAAGGCTCTGTTACTTGAATATTATTAGTCTCCTTATGTGTTGAGGTCTGAGGCTTACTTGGTTAATATCTTAGTTCAAAACTTCATGACAAGTTATTTACACTAAATAGGTTCTACCATGTTAGTAAAATAGATGCCTCTGATTTGCTGTATTGTGTTTGGGAAGTGTTGACAATCTTAGGAGCTCTTTGAGTGTTTTGCTGCAGGACTTTTTTTTATATTTTATGTAAAAAATTTGCACAGAATATGTACTTCAATTACTAGAAACAAGCAAAACAGGGATGCAACATGTTCTTTGTTCAACAAATACCCTAGAGGCTCCTTTATGGCCAACTGGTTTGCTGCTTGTCATACGTCTAAGCATAGTTGGCATAATCACCAAATACGCAGCAATTTGCCACTAATTGCTGAGTTTTTCTTGGTGGCGAGCTTTTGGCAGTTTTACTCTCAGGAAAAAAATCACTGATTTTTTTGAAAAACTTGTCGTTTAATCGCCAAATATTTGGGAAAAAACCACCTTTAATCACTGAGTATTTGGAAAAAACTCATTGTTTAATCGCTGAGTATTTAGAAAAAACTCGGCAAGTTTCACAAAACGACTCAGCCACGGAAGGTTAAAGCCAAAAACGTTATTTTTTTGACAGAAACTATTTACTATTTTGCTTCCCACCATCAACATTTTTTGAGAATGCGATTTTGTACCCACTATAAATTTATATATATCTAAACTGTACTCGTTTCTCTTGTGTTCTCTTTAATTAATTCATTAAATGCATCTTCTCATTGAAATTTGCAAAAAAAATGTATTTTTAATTAAGTTTTAATGATTTTTTTAGGTTTCGAGTTTTCCTAAGTGTTTTAAAAAAATTGGTCAATTTTTTCCCGAACAAACTTTCAGGGGTTTGGTGAGTTGTTGCCGAGTAAGAGTTTTCCAACTATGGTCATGACCATAGATGGCATACTCGCCGTTTACTCGGTGAGTTTCTAACACTTGCCGAGTTTTTCAGTTGGGCGAGTTTTTCAGCTGACAACTCACAGATTTGAAAACTCTTACGTCAAAAACAAATCTTCAATTACTGGGCAAGTTTTTTGTAAAAACTCACAAGCTTTAAAGGAAAGCTCGTCCGCACGCATAGGCTAATGATTAATGCCAAAAAAGTTCATTTTCGCAACACCAATTTTCTATTGTGCAATCAGAGGCTTGAGGAGGGGAGAGAAGGAGGATTCCAAGGCATTCTTAGGTAACTGCAAGCGATTCAAAGCGAATTTGAATGGATTTTAAGAGGATCCCAACCGGTTTTAGAAGACAAATCTCTTTCCCAAGTAAGTTTGCTGAGATTTTTTTATAGTTCTATTGTTTTCTTGTTGCTTGCAAATGAATTCAAGTCATTTGAAAACATTTCAACTCTATGTTTGAATCATCTGAAAGTCATTCAGCTTTATGTTTGACAATTTTGTTTTTGAAGAATATGTAAAAAATTTTAGAAACAAACCCCTGCTATTCGTTTAGTTTGTTTAGTTCATAATTATAGATCTAAGTTCTAAGTTCTAACTTTGTTAATTCATTTTCCTATAAATTTATATGTGTGGGGCAGTGGATAAGCATTTAAAAAGCACAAGTTCACAGGAAGAGTGGCCACAAACTCCATGCCCATCTGGATATATAAGCACTTGGCCTAGAAATGCAAGAGATCAAGCATGGCGGTATGCCTATAAAGCTCCAAATGATGTTGGGAAGGTTATATGCATTCCATGTGAAAAAATTATTTTTGGAGGCATAATTCGCTTCAAGTACCACCTTGCAGGCATAAAGAAACAGGACTCAATTGCTTGTCGCAAGGTAACTGATGAAAAAAAAGAGTCATCAATGCCTTACTTGCAGCTACTGAAAAGAAAAAATTGAATAGGGAGAGGGGGAAATTAGCTATAAGGGTGGCCATAGCTGAATCTCAAGGAGCTCCTATTGATATTCAAGAAGAAGAAGCACTTGAGAACATAGTGGGATCTCTTCGTGGCCTACAGATCCGAAAACGAAGTGCCTATTTTATCGCTTCCACTTCTACTACATTACCTATTTCTTCATCACCATCCGCATCAAGGATAGGGAGTTATTTTGTGTCCAAGACCACAGCGAGATCACAAGCATCAATAGAAGGCTTTGGATGGAACAAGGAGGTGCATGAGCAAACTAATATTGCAAGAGCTGATTTTTTGGTTTTTCAACAACATTTCAATGTATGTGGTTGATAGTCCCTATTTCAAGATTGGGCAAAGGGTACAAGCCCCCTTCTTGCAAGGATTTGAGTGGAAGGTTAGTATTATACTACTTAGTAATTGTAAATAATTGAAATCCACTTGAGTTCATTGTTATATTTTAAATCTTAATTGGTATTTTCTATTTTTTACTAATACTTTATTACACCTAAATATTGTAGGTTGGTTGACAATGTGGTTGATAGGGCAAGACTATTGATAGAAGACCAAAAGAAAGAGTGGAAGAAATATGGCTGCACCATTTTATTTGATGGGTGGATAGATGGAAGAAGTAGAACCATTATTAATTTCTTGGTTGCTTGCAAAGATGATGTGGTGTTTTGGAAATCTGTTGATGCCACACACATTGGCTCTAATGTTGGAGAATGTTGTCATGGAGGTGGGAGTAGAGAATGTGGTGCAAACCATCACAAATAATCCAATAGCATATGTGGCAGCAGGTAAATTTAACTTTTTATGTTCAATATAAATCATGAATGTAATGCTATGGTATTATTAAATTTATATTTGATGTAAATATGGAAAGTTTGTAACTAATTATTGATTTTTTACTAACCTTTTAAATAGAATCCTCCAAAAGAGGCATCCCACACTTTTTTGGTCACCTTGCGCAACACGTGTCCTTTGACCTTCTTTCGTAGGCCATAGGAAAACTTGAATGGGTGAGCCCAATTGTGGAAGATGCAAGGATAGTCACTAAATATATCTATAATCACCCATGGGTTCTTAGTTTGATGAGAAGGATCGCTAAAGACAAAGATTTGGTGAGACCCGCTATGACATGGTTTGCAACAGTGCTCCTGGCGTTGCAAAGTATTATTGACACAATATTGCTTCTGAAACAAATGTTTGTGTGTGTTAATTGGGTTGCTTCACCGTACTCAAAGAAGCCTAAAGGAGAGGCTGTGGCACAGATAGTCTTTGATGACAGGTTTTTTGAAAAGGCCACTAAGATTGTGGAGGTAACTTCAAGAATCAAAACATTATTTTTTTAGTTGATTCAAGTTTCATTATTAATTTGTAACTTACTATGTTAGTAATTAATTTGTATTTTTCAAATTTCAAATGTAGATGTCTATGCCCCTAGTTAGAGTCTTGCGCATATTCGATGGGCAACAATCCCCAATGGGATGTCTTTATGAGGCCATAGATAAGGCCAAAGAGGTGTTAGAAATTACTACCAAGCAGACAGGCTCAAATTTGACCCTATTTGGGAAATAATTGATAGGAGGTGGAATAATATGCTCCACCAACCCATTCATGCAGCAAGCGACTTCCTCAACCCCAAATTCAGGTACTATGATTCTCCTTGAGATTTTACTAAAACTTCATTTTACTTTGTTTTTTAAGGTTGTGCATTAAGACTTGATTTCATTTTCTCTTTGTTTTAGGGTTGATGATTGCTATTCAAATCCTAATGGAGAGGTCATGGAGGGTTTCTCTAGATGCATTGAGAGGATGATATCTGATGAAGCGGTGAGAGACCTTGTGATTGAACAACAAGTCTATGTGGAATCAAGGGGTAATTTTTTCTCTTCTACGCTAGCAAAGAGAGCAAGAGGCACTCAAGCCCCAAGTAAACCGTCAAAGTTTAAACTTGAAAACTTTTGCAAATTGAAGAGTTATGTTTTCTGATTATATTTTTTCATTGCTTTATAACTTATTATATTTTGTGTTGCAGATGGTTGGTGGTCAAGTTGGGGTGGAAATACCCCAAATTTAAAAAATTTTGCTCTGAGTCTTGTACCAACCTTGTAGCGCATCCGATTGTGAGCGCAATTGGAGCTTGTTTGAGGAAACAGATTGACCCAAAAAAGGCTCAATGACCTTATTTATGTGCACTATAATCTTAAGTTGTGCATAAGAAGGGCACAAAGTTCAGGAGAACCTGGTCCATTTGATTTGGATGAGATAGATCCTTGTTTTGATTGGATGGCACAAGAGCCAGGTCCATTGTTTTAAGAAGAGGAGTTTGCTGATTTGGAGAGGCAGGCCATGGAGGGGGGTTGCTGAAACAGAATTTGATTTCACAGTGGATGACATTGAGGACAAGGACGATGAGGATTCAGAGGAGGCATTCCCAGTGCCACACACAGGAGGAGATACATCCGCTTCCACGATGCAGAGCCAGTCAGTAGGGATGCCGAGTGAGGAGGCACTAGTCCCAGTGCAAAGCACCTCTTCGAGGACTAGACCCCTCTCTTTTCTACTAGTACAGCTGGAAAGAGGAAGATGTGATTGTATTGATGTATTTAGTATTTACTATTTAGTGTTTACTTCTTGACTTCTAGTTTGACAGAAACTATTTACTATTTTGCTTCTCGCCATCAACATTCCTCATGAGAATGCGATTTTGTACCCACTATGCATTTATATATATATCTAAACTCTGCTTGTTACTTTTGTGTTCTCTTTAATTAACTCATTAGATGCATCTTCTCATTAAAATTTGCAAAAAAAATTATTTTTGAATTATATTTTAGCAATGTTTTTAGGTTCCTGAGTTTTCCCGAGTTTTTTTTTTTAAATAGCCAATTTTTCCCCGAATAAACTTTTAGGGGGCTTGGCAAGTTGTTGCTGAATCCGAGTTTTCCAACTATGTGTCTAAGCTCATAGTAAGGATCATAATTCACAAACTAAGAGAGTGAGTCTTTGGCAAGCCCAAAAGTTTCAACTCGGCAGATACTCAAAAAAAACCCATTAACTTAGAAAGTACCAAAAGTTAAAATCTCTGAAAGAAACATTATTTTTTTGCAGAGTTCAATTCAAAAATGTATTAAATTAAAAATTAACATCTCAAAAGAGAAAATGCATGGTTTTACTTTTAAAGAAAAAGTATGTGAAAAATGCATTTTAACAAGCTTTTTATCCACGTTGGAATTTTCACCCACATTTTTTATGCATCTGTAAAAACTTGGGAGTTAAAATTCTAGAAATTACTCACCCGTCAAAAAGAAAGAGAGTACTTGGCAGCTCAGAGAGCACTTGCAGAGTTTGCAACCTATGACTAAGGGTTGGTCTAGAATTGAGATGATTAGAATCTTTCTACTCACAGAATAACTGTATGACTATGTTTATGCTAAGCATATATCTTCAAGTATTTATTTTGTTAGTATGTCATATCTGTAGGTATGTATTTCATCTCTAACCAACCAACAAAAATGCTGTGTGGGAGAAATGCAACTAACCTTGAACAAACTTTGGGATTTGTGCCAAAAGCTATGGCTTAGAAGTGCAAAATAGAAAATGCTATATAATATATGCATATTTGGGTTCAAAGCATATGATTTTTCTCATACAGTAAAAATTTGATCAAGGGTGCTGATATAAACTATTTTATCTGAAGATTTATTTAAGCATCCCTAGTCCAGTGACCACTTCATTAATTCTTTAAAGAAATTTGTATTAGAATCAACAAATCCAGAAAGAACTTTGAAAAAAATAAAAACCCAAGAAGATACAAAACTATGGCAGTCACAAAAATGAGTCTACTTTCTATTCCCATTCAATTTTTTTCATATAAAGATGTATATTACAGTAGAGGTAAACTGGCTAAGACCATCCACGTTAGACTTTTGATGTAATATAAGGAATGCTAATTACCAATACAACTTTTGCATTCAACTATATATATTTTTATCACGTACATTTTTGTTCATATTGACATGCAAAACATATTTGCATCTTATCGACAAGAATGGAAGCTGTGCTAGCAAGCACAACATATGGGGTTGTTTAAAACCATTCTTTTGTATATAAATAAATATATTCTTATTTGTTAACATTATTATTGTATTAAAATAGATTCTTCTAAAGTTGCAAAGAATTTAT
Source organism: Cupressus sempervirens (assembly GCA_028749045.1). Taxonomy (NCBI): domain Eukaryota; kingdom Viridiplantae; phylum Streptophyta; class Pinopsida; order Cupressales; family Cupressaceae; genus Cupressus; species Cupressus sempervirens. The sequence goes on from CM053787.1 coordinate 460,516,965, forward strand.
TAGTATTTATCTTTAGTCAAATGGTGCAATTTTATTTAATAATGTGCAAAGATAAGAGAAAATATTTACCTGCAATCTCTTGTTGCGAGCATACTGTATTGTTCCATCAAAATTACCTTCACTGAACTGTAAATAATATTATAAGACAGACTTTTAGATCAATCGTTAATTCTTGAGAAATATATGCTGCAAATCATTAAATCATACTTGACTGAGATAAGGCACAGACATCAAAAAAATTACCTGCATGTCATTAGTCAAAGGAACACTGTACATTCCACCAGATGAAACAGTGATTACACGTGCATCTGGTGCAGCCTTCTCCAATGACGGTAAAAGTAGTTCCGTGACTGTGAAAGTTCCTGCTATATTTACTGCAAAGTTTAGCTCAAACCTGCAAGCAATAAACTTTACCTTATAAGTATGACTATGGTCAATTTTTTTTTGTAAAATAATTGTATTTATTGTTTGCTGATGCTTCTAAGAAAATGTTTAGTTCACAGAAAGTGTCTTCTTGGTATACAGCCATTTTCTCTTATACGAACTGGATACAAAAAATCAGAGGAATATAGCTTAAATGTAATGGCTAAACGGATTGTCACAGACCCATCAATAGTTGTTACCCGTGTATGCTCCATCAAACCAGCATTGTTCACCTAAGAATCAAGGAATATTCAAGAATTCCATAAAATAAGTTTGTAAGCAGAACATACTATTTTCTACTCATACTTGGAAACTACAATGTTGAAGCAACTGAAGTGGCCATGTGAGCTTTGAAGAACAAAAAAAAATACAGCATAATTTGAGAATTAACAAATTAAACTAAGGAAGCAATGAAGAAACAAAAATAAAAGAAATTTTACAAAACTAAAAACTTATGAGAGAGAAACTTAATTAAAACAAGCAGCCCAAATAAAAATTTAAATCAAAGGGAGACATATTGATCACTATTTACAATAGCAATATGCAGTCATCAATTTGGAGAGTTAGGAATAGTATTTAAATAAGAGCACAATAATTGTCATTCACAAGATGAAATGAGAAACATGCATGCACTCATCATAGTTTTACGATGACTAAATAGAATCAACAACCTTTGAGATAAAATACTTCTAGTTTTTTCCTTACAACCATTGTAGATGGATTATAGAAATTTCATTCCTGAGCATGCTCACTGTAATATTTGCACTGTTGCATATGCTAAAACTCTCCCCCTAGAAATCGAATTTTCCACTGTGTAAGCATTCATGCTTCATGCTTAACCTTATAGTACCTGATGCTAAAACTCCTGAATTTGTTTTTGTTGTAATAAGCTGATTCTTAATGACATGAAAGATCTAAACAAAAAACTACAGCCCACCTTGGTATCTGTTTCCAATCCTTGACTTATGAATATACTACTATCAAGCTGGAAATTATTTGGCTTCCCCAGACATTCTTCAATTCAGAGAGCACAAATAATGCAATAAATGGCTTCTTTATCTATGTTACAAATGTCAATCAAGCATTTCAGATAAACGTTCAATTAGGAACTTATGGCCACCTGAACTAAGTATTATTTAGTCTTAACAGAGCATCACTAGTCAGAATTAAAGCCAGATAGATTGGCTTAAGCTTCACTGGAACCTGGGTGTCAATGCTTTCCCAGCATACTGCACAAGACAGCACTATCCATGTCCTCAGTTTGGCCAAACTCTGTCCTTGCCTCAACACCATTGACAATTTGACTCCATCTTGTTCTACTTAATCTAGTTGTGCCAATCTCCAAATACAGCCATCCAACAGAAAGTCATGTTGCTCATTCATAATGTTCTAGGATATCCGCCACCTCTACAGCACCGCTTAGGACCAATTTGAAACTTGCCTGCCTTGGTCCTCCTACTAAGCAGCCCAACTTTTTCTTCAGTCTACCATTAGTAAAAGAAACCATTTTCAATGTCCCCTTTGGGATGCCTTAGACTTTTGCCTCATTTCCTCTGATTCAGACTGCAATTGCTTTGTACACAGTTCCAATATACTGATAGTTGTGAATTTATTTTCTTTTACAATCCTAGGATTTTAGAGAATTTAACTCGTAATATATGCTCTGATTGGAAGTAGAAGATTGAAACCATCTTGACTCTTATCTTATATAATATGAAATATCTGATAATGTGATTGTTACTGTTTTATAGCTTCTGTCAGATATAACATGGTGTAAACTTAAAGGACATCTCCATAGTTAAATAATTATGTGGTTTTATATGTATATATATATATATATATATATATATATATATATATATATATATATATATATATATATATATATATATATATATATATATATATCTGACAGAGGCTATATCAAGTTTCCTTATATTATAATAAGCATGATCAAGCATATTATTCTCCCTTTTCATAAGCGGGCCCATCCATCAATTTGATCAAAATTGAGACCACATCACCATTGTGTCGGACTTCATGTGACATTGGGCTGTTGTTATATGGTCTCATCATTTAAATATTCCTTAGTGGATATAGCAGTCCACATCTCCATCAACCTTTGCAAGGGATAAATAATGGTATTTATTCAACGTGGCTGTGCCAAGTCAAACTTGCATGCCCCTCCACTTTTACTTTCTTGTCTATAGTATCAGGCATGTGGTATTACATGGTATGGGCATGGATAGTTCTTACTAACGTAATGCCTTGTCATTGGGCATTTATTATTATCCACTTTGTCAATTGAGTAGCATTATCTTTTGTTAACCAATGGGTTTTGTTTGAGGAGTTTTGCCTCTTTGGCAAGTAGAGGTTCACAACCTTTTAAGATATATTTAAAGAGAGTAAGAACCCTCCTTTGGAAAACACATACATTCAAGAAGTGTTATTACAAAGTGAGGTTCTAACAATAAACTTATATATTATCTTATGATAATATATTATAGAGATCAAATTTATAAATCTAATCAAAATTTAACATCGTATCAAAGCCAGTCTAAGAGACGATCTAGATTAGATTTATTTATTCAATAGACTCAAACATTCTTAAACCCTACTTATCACAATGATAACAGGAATGAGGATTGAAGATAGACTGGAAGGTGCTTCGAATTTTGAAGCTTAGAAATTGCATATAATGATGATACTAAGAAAATAGAAGTTAACAACGATTGTGGAAAATCCTCCTCAAAATAAGAAGACTGATGAATGGGAAACTGACAACACCAAAGCAATGGAATTATTAGTAGATGGAGTAAAAGATCATCTACTACCTATTATCACAAAATTAGACTCTACGTATGATATGTTCAAAGCTATAGAAGACATGTTCAAGATCAACAACATTAGCAGGACCCTCACTCTAGAAAATCAACTCAATAATATAAAGATGAAGAAAGGAGAGACCATCACCTCATACTTTATGAGGATAACAAAGTTAAGAAACCAACTACTAATAGTTGGTCACAACTATGATAGCAAAGAGTTAATTATGGTATCATTAAATGGGCTTCCTTTTTCATGGGAAAACTTTAGACAAGGAATAGGTGGTCATCCCGAACCCCCTAAATTCGATCGGCTAAAAGTTGACTGCATTCAAGAAGAGTGTAATCGAAAAACTAGAGGAATTGACATGGAGTCCACAAATGAAGACATTCAAGCTCTCTCCACAAACTTAAAAAGGAAAAGAGGTAAGAATGATAAACAACCATTCAAGAAACAAAAAAGACCTTTCTAATGTTCAATGTTTTAGATGTGAAAAATATGGTCACACTACAGCAAGATGTCCTGACAAACTTGTAGTAGAGAATAAAGTCATATTGTATTTAGCGCTTGTTAAGCTTGATCGGGTTGAGTAGTTAGGAAGTGAAGGAACACGTATAAGCATTTGGAATATTGATAATGTACTCAGGATGTTTTGATATGAATAAAGAAAATCATTTCCTCGCCAACTTGGTATTGTGGTAATAAGGTACATTTGATGTTATTGCTTTGTATACATATCTTTATTATTCTATGTTTGGGTTTTGCTCCTGTCGAAGTTCTCTCCGTGCAGGGGTCTCTGGCTTTCTGCACCCTAACTTCCTAATGTATCGGAGATAGCCAAATTGGCTATTCCTTCGATTGTATGCTTAATCAACCCTTCTTGGATTCTGGTGGGGTCCCCTTAAGTTACGACATCTCTCCTCCTATTGTTGGAGACAGTGTTATCAAGGTAACTTCCTCCTCAGTTTCTTCCTCTAGTACTCACCTTAGATATTTGTTTGGAATCAAGGGCATGACTTGGTTTAGTGTTTGTTTCCCCTCCTACGATTATCACACTCCTCCAAGTTGCGTTCTCTTGTCCTCCTTTCAGCAAACTACTGGAGTACTTGTTGCCTCCTTTGTTCCCTTTCTGTCTCGGCTCTTTCTTCCTCAACACGTAACAAGTTTCGTGCCAATAGGCGAGGAATTTGTCCCAATAGATTGTACCCTACTAGTGGCACTAAAAGTTCGTTGCATATCGTGCCCTTAGGAACCATTCTCTCACAAGCTTCCATTTGCATGTACTAGTCGACTGCAACTTCTCGAGTTGTCACAAGATCGTGTGTCAACTGATCTTCTCTAGTTATTTCCTCCTCTTCTCCGTCACTATTTGTTACTTGTATATGTGGTAGGAAGGGTCTTCCCATTACTCCATCCTATCTTACCAATGACCTTGGGGTTTAGACTTACGCAACGGCGCCAAAAATGTAGAATGGAAATACTATTCAAGTTCACAGAATAATAAAGATATGTATACAAAGCCATAACATCGAATGTACCTTATTACCACAACACCAAGTTGGTGAGGAAATAATTTTCTTTATTCATACCAAAACATCCTAAGTACATTATCAATATTCCAAGTGCTTATAAAAGGGTCAGTTGGTTGGGAAGACCAACCAACACATTCCCTCACTTCCTACCTACCCAACCCACTCAAGCTTAACAAGTGTTAAATACAATATAACTTTATTCTCTACTACAATATGGTCACACTGCAGCAAGATGTCCCGACAAACTCAAACATCAAGCTTCCTTCGCTGAAGTTAATAATTCAAACTTGGATTCAGAGAAAGATCAATATCAAAGAACTTCAAATCTAAATTCATGAAATTTCAAATTAAGAGGGAGTTCCTTATCATTTGCACCAAAGACTCTAGCAAAATAGAAGTGGATCATTTTCGAGGTGAACTTGGTATGTTGTAATTACTAAGAAGAGTCTCAAAATATTTTATTGTACAAATAAATTACTCATTAATAAAATTTATTTCATATGGGCCCTGAGTACATCATGAAGAAGTGACAACTTCTGAATGATTATCACTTGTATTTGCAGAAGTTATTGAAAGGTGACAATCTTACAATAAGTTGATTTTTCTATTATGGTGGATATTTTACGACGTCTATGTAGATAATGATAGATTATACTTTGCATGGTGGATGTTCACATGGTAAGCATTATGAGAATGCACGTGCACATACCTTATGAACATTTTGGGTATGTGGTGAATATTATTTGATGTTCATGAGGCCATTATATAGAGTACTTGGTGATTTTCAAATGAGATGACATTCAAGAGGCCATTACTCACAGTACTTGGTGAATATCTTGCATCTCAACATTCAGGAGGGCATTACTCAAAGGCACCTAGTGAATGTCAAATGAGTTGACATGCAATAATCCAGAATGTCAAATGAGTTGACATTAGAGAAACTAAAATGTAAAATGAGTTGACATCCATTTTTCAATATTATGTTGAGGTAATATATATTTGTGTTTATCCTCCCTAGCTAATAGGGAGTGTTATTGTTTTATAGCTTTTGTTAGATAAAACATAGTGTAAACTTAAAGGACATCTCCATAGTTAAATAATTATGTAGTTACATATATATATATATATATATATCAAGTTTCCTTATATTATAATAAGCATGATCAAGCATATTTTTCTCCCTTTTCATAAGTAGGCCCATCCATCAATTTGATCAAAATCGAGACCACATCACCATTGTGTTGGACTTTGTGTGACATCAAGTTGTTATTATATGGTTTCATCGTTTAAATACTCCTTAGTGGATATAGCAGTCCACATCTCTGTCAAACCTATCCAAGGGATAAATAATGGTATTTATTCAACGTGGTTGTGGCAAGTCAAACTTGCGTGCCCCTCCCCTTTTACTATCTCATCTATAGTATCGAGCATGTAGTATTACATGGTATGGGCATGGATAGCTCTTACTAACGCAATGCCTTGTCATTGGGCATTTATTATTATCCACTTTGTCAATTGAGCGGCATTATCTTTCGTAAACTGATGGGTTTTGTTTGAGGAGTTGTGCCTCTTTGGCAAGTAGAGGTTCACAACCTTTTAAGATATATTTAAAGAGAGTAAAAACCCTCCTTTGAAAAACGCATACATTCAAGAAGTGTTATTACAAAGTGAGGTTCTAACTATAAACTTGTATGTTATCTTATGATAATATATAAGATAATATATTATAGTGATCAAATTTATAAATCTAATCAAAATTTAACAATTATGTGCAAATTATGTTTCCAGATCTTTTATCAAAACATAGATTGTCTTTTGGGAGTTAAGTCCAAACTGTCTAATCTTTTAAATTATCTTTATTACTCTTTACACACTATCAATAGATCTCCTTTGTATATTTTCATTGCTTTGCACTTCTATCTTCTTCTTCAAATCTGATAAATATTTAGCCGCGATACCGATTCTCTCCAAAGACATCTAGATGTTGGTTTTGATGAGTTTTGGTGCTCTGAGGCATCTAGATGTTTCCCGAATGCACCTAGGAAGTGTCACCCAGGCCTGTGGATGCTCATGGTGGCACTTTTGAGTGCCACCACAAGCATCCACAGGCTCAGGCGATGCTTCATGGGCACATTTGGGTAGAATCTGGAAGCATTGGAGGCTGAGCGCATCTGCGAGCCCAGATGCAATTCCAACACCCACAATCACTTAAAAAATAAGTTGTCAGTTCAGGTTTAAGGACGTGTTTGGATTTGGGTACGGGTTTGTGGGTTCGGGTAAAGAAAATTTCATTTGAGTTCGTGGGGGGGTTTGTGAGTGTATATGTGTGTGTCATAGGATTTGCTGAATATTTGGCATCAAGTTCGAAATTCGATGAAACCCATAAAAAATGTAAAACAATTGCTCAAGTTCATTATAAAATTTGTACAAAATATTATTCTTTCTATTTTGTAGGAAATGATATAACATTAGTGGGAAAATTTTGGGGTTTTCTGGCCAAAAAAAGCATATGAAATTATGCCCTTTCTTTACTAAAAATGCAACCCTCTAAAGCTCAGCTAGGGAAAAATAATTGTGTCTAAAGGTCGTTGAAGGTTGTTGAAGATTGTCTAAAGGTTGTGTGTCTGCCATCTAAAGATTCCATTGTCTAACATCTGGCATCTGGCATCTGCTGCTCCATTTTTTGGCATTTGCTACTCAAGTTTCGTCTTCATTTTCAGCTCCAACTATGTCTGCATTTTCAGCTCCAGTTGTGTCTTCGTTTTCAGCTCCAACTGTGTCTGATGGCCAAGGGTTTGCATTTACATTTTGCTCCAACATGGTCTGCATCGACTATCTCGACGACCAACGACATACGGGTAAGTCTTGACTCCTATTAGTTTTTTACAGTGTTCCATAGGGACGCATCCCCTATGCTTTTGGGGCTGTACCCGTCACAGAAATGAAACAGGGGCACGTGGACTGCTGGTCGTCCCCTTTTTGGCAGCTAGTGGGCCAAAGGAAAAATACCCCCCAAAGAATCATTTTAAAAACAAATTTGTTGTTGCATGGGCCCCTAGTTGTCTCATTTAATATGACATGAATGCCTAAGGTGAATAGTTTATCAATGTTATCGTCTTCTATCGGAAACACGTCCTCGTCCCAAAAACTCCGTGGAGCATTGGTTTTTTATTTATTTGTTTAGGTTTGAAATCTTTTTTTTTTTATTGGTAAACAGCCGAAGCCTTTATATTAAATTTAGAAGTAAAAAGACAGTTACAATGTTCTCCATTCAAACGGGCACTGATAGGAAAGAACGGAGTAAGAAAACCTTCAGTCTTGCCTGGGACCAAGGTCCTAAATTATACATAGTTTAAAAGGGGCATTCCCCAGTATATTCCTAATTAATGAGTTCTTACAATGTCCAATTATTAGATCTAATATTGACGGTAATAATTTCCTTTGCATTATTCAGCTTGTCTTCCAAATTCAGACTTATGATGCTATTCGTCTCTGCTTATACCTCTTGAGATAATCTTTCTACTAACCTACATATCAAAGAGGCCTTTCTTTCCACAAGTATTAGTAGTATTAGACCAACAAGAATAAATGAAGAGATTCAACAAGATTGGATATAACCTTTTCTATAACAAACTTAACATTTTTCTCTTTCGCTATATGTAGTTTATTATGAGTTGGTAGACTAACATCTGATTTATCAATTTTTTAATGTTTGTGTCCTTTTAATGTTTATACGCGCTTGAAGTGTCCAGATTAGTGAATAATCCATGCATGTTATAATGTACTATATTGGGAAAGATTAGGAGTGATAGACATTTCCATTAAATTAATTTATTGCCATTTTTCTGTTGCTTACTATAGATGGTTGATTTATTTCTTTATATGTTTCTATCACATTTTGAACTTAATTTAACTTTGAGTGTTCCTAAATGAATTGCAATGTGTGGAATGTAAGCTTGTAGATTGATATTACCAATTTCTGAAGTTATTACCAAGATTCTGACAATATTCATACATTTATAATAAGACCGAGTTGCAGAGCCTAAAATCATCATACAGATATTGCAAAAACTAAAAGAACAGATTTTCAAGGATTAGATCTAGGTATAAGGAAACTTATAGGATTCAAAATTATGTTTCCATATAGCCTTACTGAATTCCTTTCATATTTGTAAGTACTATTGTCTTAACTCTTTTAATTTTAAATTCAAAAACCTTTTTTATTCTTATTTGTTTTTTAATTTTATTTTAACTCAGTCAAAGTCTTGATTCATCCCTGAAATTTTCCTCCATCCTTGTTTGCTACAAGAAGCCAATGCTTTCAAGTTTATACATGTCGATATACATATATATAGATTTTTATGTATTTATATACATATATATGAATGTATGCATATATATTTAAAATTATGAAGACATTATATTTGTTTGTATCCTTATTATCTAAATTATCCATAGGGCTAATTTAGCTTATCAGATTAAGAGTTACTTTATCCAGTTTTGATTAAGACAGCTATTCAATTTCCGATTAATTTACTTATAATTATAGATTAAGATATTTTCACCATTAGCACCCTTATTTGCTAACTGCTCTACCTCTTTATTACCTTCCCGAAAAATATGTAGAATCTAAATATCTTCAAAGAGGTCTAGGAGATTTAGAACTTCTTCCAATTTAGAATATAAAGCCCAATTGTCTCCCTTTTCCTAATGGCATTTAGGACAATCAGCGAATCTGCTTCAATAATAAGTTTAGATATACTTAGATCTCGGCAAATTTGGATACCTTCTTGAAGGGCTTCTAATTCAACGGGGTTGTTAGTGGTTCACCCTATAGATTTAGCCCTTCTAGCGATCCAATTGCCAAAATCGTTGTTAATGATGCATCCTATTCCGGCAGTACTAGGATTGCCTCTCGAGGCTCCATCAAAATTTAATTTGGTCCATCCGTTCGAGGGTGGAATTCAACTACATTTGTTCCTTGCCTCTTTATTCTTTTTTTTATACATAAGCGAGGGGTTAATTAGGTTTTTCCAACTTTTTTTCATTAGACCATCCCATTCTGAAAATGATCCTTCCTCTTTCGGTATTTTCCTAAGGCGAGAGTTCAAGGTTTCAACAATACATGCCTAGATTTTATTAGTAATCTCATATACTGTCATATCTTGATCGTGAAATATTTTTTTGATCCTTTCTTTCCATACTTCCCAAACAAGGATTAATGGACAAATATTCCAAAGTTTACCATAGATACATCTACTATTATCGGTTGGCCAACCCCTAAGTAGATCGTCCAAAGATTTTGGCAAGGGTGCGGTCCAATCCAGCATATGTCGGAGTCATTCCCAACAATATTGTGTCTATGAACACTTATATAATAGATGATCAATATCTTCACTGTCATTCTTACATAGCACACATCTTGAACATCCCTCAATGTTCATCTTTCTCAATCTGTCAGCAGTTAGAATCCTATTCTGCGAGGCAGTCCACAGAAAGAAACCTGCCTTTGGCAGGCAAGAGGAATCCTAACAAAGTTTTAGAGGAGTATTAACTTCTTCCCATCTTTGTGAATGAGTGATTACTCTATATCCATTTTTGACGTTATACCTACCATCTTTTGATGCTGCATGAGTTTGTCATTTCTCACTAATTGCTTTATTTTCCACTTATGAATGATGTTTTCATTCACCTTTTTTGCTATTGGTTCCACGTCAATATTATCCAAGGTTTTCCATTCCCAACTTATACTACCATTAATATCTTTTTTGATTTTATAATTGCTGACCTTACACCCCCACAGTGCGACTAATTGGTCTTTAAGACTAGCTAGGATACCCATTTTATCTAATGGGGGGTGACCATCCCAAAAGTCCCACCAAAATAGAGTTTCATCACCATTACCAACATCCAAGTGAGATACTTACTAATCAGGGCTCTGTTTTGAACTATAAAATTCCAGCTCTCGAATCCTTTAGGAAGGATCCTCATTCTAAACAAGGAGTAAAGATCGACTGCATTTAGGTATTTGTTATATAGAATTTTTTCCCATTTTTTATTTCTTTCTATGAATAGTCTCCATGTCAGTTTGGCCCCTAATGCTTCATTTTGCCGACTTAAGTTTTTGATACCAAGACCTCCTAATTCCTTTGGTTTACATAATTTCTTCCATTTTATAAGAGCTAGTTTTTTTTTATCTTCAATGTCATTCCAAAAGAAGCTTCTGAGTTTTGCCTCAATCTTCTTATTAAGAGTTTTAGATAGAGGTAAACAAGAAAGATGGTAGGTTGGAAGGGCTGATAAGACTGCTTTGATTTTTATCACTTTACTAGATTTTGTTAGCCATTTATCTTTCCAACTTCCTATCTTCTTATCCATTTTATCAAGTATATTATGCCATCCCTTATTAGTTTTACTACCTTTCTCTAACTCTATTCCCAAGTATTTACATGGGAATGTTCCTCTCTTATATTCCAAAATATTACAAATCTGTTTTTCTCTTTCAAGTTTAGTGTTAATGAAAAAAAATTCTGATTTTTTAGCATTCACTTTCTGCCCTGAAGCTTCCATATACTGTTGAATGATTGACTTGAAGTTTAGGGCCTCCTTTATAAAACTTTCTCCTGGCAGAATGGTATCATCTGCATATTGTTGATGTGTTATATTAGGAACATTCTCAGTTATTGTAATTCCACTAATTTTACCGTCAAAGTGGACTTTGGAAATTGCTCTACCAAAGGTTTCTACCATGATGATGTATAGGAACAGAGATAAGGGATCTCCTTGCCTTATACCTCTTGATGTGTCAAAGAAGCCTTCGGGAGTTCTATTAATAAGAACTGAAATTTTATTTGTTGAGATGCATTGGTATATAAGGTTAATCCATTGGTGCAAGAATCCGAAGGCTTCTAATGTTTTGCATAGAAACCTCCAATCAACCATGCCATATGCTTTCTGAATATCCAGTTTATGAACATGCTTGTCATTTTATTCTTATTGGTTGTGTGTAACGTTTCTTGTATAATGAGTATCCCATCTAGAATTGATCTTCTTGGTACAAAACCAGTTTATTCTTCTAATATTATCTTATGGAGAATCAGTTTCATTCGATTTGCTAAAATTTTGGATATGATTTTATAAATGGTGTTGTAGAGAGCTATAGGTCTAAAATCCCCTGGGATTTCAGGATCATCTTTTTTGGGTATCAAGGTGAGAAAGGTATTATTGATGTTTGAAAGTAATGATCCACCATTTCTTGATGCTTCAATGGCTTCCCAAAGATCAATTCCAATAATATCTCAACATTTTTGAAAAAAGAAAGCCTGGAATCCATCTGGACCTGGAGAACTATTAGGATTCATGTTGAATAGCATAGATCTGACTTCTTCCAATGATATGAGTGAATTTAATGCTTTATTTTCTTCTACAGACACCATTTTTGGTATGTTTTCAAGCATTTTTGCTTGCGATATCATATTTGACCTATCAAAATTATTTAATAGTTTATTGAAATGATCTACAAAAATCTTTGCTATATTCTTAGGATTTTCAGTGTTAGAGCCTGACGTGTCTTTAATTTTTTATAATTTTTCTTTTAGCTCTGTTGTACATAGTGCTATTATGATAATATTTTGTATTACGGTCTCCTAGCCATCTTTCTCTTGATTTTTGCCTCCAAAGGACTTCTTCCTTTGCTAGAATGTTTTCCTGCCTAGCGAGTAGTTTTTTTTCTAAGAAAAGGTCTCGTTATTCATACCTTTTTCAATTACTTTTGCATTTAATTTTTTTAGGCTTTCTTCAATATCTATTTTTTCTTTAAATATGTTGTTGAATTGTTCTTTATTCCACTTAAGTATATTTTCTTTAATCATTTTCATCTTAGATACAAATATGTACATTTTGGAGCCTTTAAACTTGTCTTGATTCCACCATTCTCTTATGAGTGCCATAAAAGTTTTGTCTAAAAACCACATTTTTTCACATTTAAAAGGATTTCTGACAAGTTTAGTAGGTTCAATAAATTCAATTCTAACAAGATAGTGATCAAATCCTGCTATAGGTCAAATGAGGCTTGTAAATCTAAATCTAATTCACTTAGTTCTCCTTTGAACAAGAATCTATCCAGTTTCTCAGCTATAAATGAAAAATCTTTCCTTCTATTATTCCAAGTGTATTTACCGTTGTTAATAGGAATATCAATTAGGTTGTTAAGATCTATCCATTTTTTAAATTTCATAGATGCTTGGGAACTTTGTTGGACGCCTCCAAATTTTTCATTTATATTCATGATAGTATTAAAATCTCCACCTATAAGAATGCGTTCATTACTATGGTTTTTTATAAATAAACTTATTTCTTCCCATAGAAGTTTTTTATCAATGTTATGGGTTGGTCCATATAAGTTTATTAAAATTAGCTGTAAGTTAGTCTTTATGCTTTTAATTCTACTACTCATCTATGAATTATTTGAATTTAGTCCATTTAGAATTATTTTCCTAAGATTCCAAACCATTCCTAATCCCCTTGAGGCTCCTTTTGATTCCTGTAAGTTAATGTTCCAACTACCTAGTATCTTTTCTAGCTTAGTTCCTTCTTCCTTATTCAGTTTTGTTTCTTGTAACATTATTATTTCAAAATCAAATTGTTTTAAATTATGTTTTAGTAATCGTTTCTTGCTAGGCGCATTTAAGCCCCTAGCATTCCAGGTAGTGATCTTCATGCTGCCTTGGGAAAGTTCTTCCCCTTCCCTGTGTTAACTAACTAATCTTTTGTTGTTCTTTCTCCTACCCATTTGCTTCTCTAAGTTCTTTAAGCAACTTCTTTCCTCTTTTAGGTTTCAATCTTCCATATTTATGAGCATTTATTCCTTCTTGATTCATCAAAGTACCCAATTGCTCTATGTTCTCCTGTGCATTTAAAGCACTCTCATATTGTTTTCCTTCTTTCTCACTTTTCTTCATTTTCTAATTCTTGCATTATTTGTTTTGCAAGTCTTATCTGATTATTTGTATATATATCATCTACTAAGTCTGGTCTACTCCATGTTCTACCTAAATCATTACCATCTCCTTGACCTATTATTGTTCTAGATTCATTTCTCTATAAATCTTTGTTTCTCTTATCTTCATCCTCAATGAGTAACATATCTCTTCTCAAATCTTCAACGGTGTAATTATCTCTGCCTATTTTCAGTACTCGTTGTATTAACTCCTCTTTCTGTAAGTCACTGCTTTTATCAATATTGTCAAAGTAAAAAACTTGGATCAATTCATCAATCAATAGTTCCAGGTTCTCTTTCTCTGCCTCATCTGATATTACCATTTCCATATCTTCATTCTGTGATGAATCATTATTCAGGAAGTCATGAAAATCTTGTATTATAATACCTTTTGTCTTACTCTAATCCTTCTCCCTTGTATTGTGCTCACTCATCTTACAAATAGGTGATTCTTGTGCTGTGGTTGGTGTCTGCCAAAATTTGGTGCATCAATTTATTGCCTCTTTTTTGGCGTCTATGTTCTTTTTGACCAGCTCTTCCATCTTTTGCAGTGGAGTTTCCATTTTCTTTTATGCATTTAGCATTTCTTCGCTCTGGAGACTCATCAGAGAAGAGACATTTGTTTTTTGTTTCTTCAAGGGTCTTATTGTTATTCACCAAGATCTTTTTCTCTTGCAATTTGAATTCCTTTTCTAATAGTTTTTCTTTTCCACTTATTGCTCTTATATTCTTAGTTTTTTGTATTTTCTTTTGTTTTTTGTTTAGTCTTTTGCTACTGTTGATTGTCCTTAACTTCTTTATATTAGAAATATTATATTTTGTTATTCCTTCTTTTCTCATGTTGATTTCTTTATAGTTTTGATCTTCACATGTAAGTTTTAAAGTCATCTGTAGAGTAGTGTCTTTATAGTCTTTCAAATCTAACAATGGAATAATTTCTTTACTGTTTTCTGGAGTTAAAACCTTTACCTTTTCTTTGCTTTTGGATTCTTTTTCTTTTGAATTTTGTAGTGTCTATTTTTTTCTTCTCATCTTCCTTGGTGTTAGGTATGAAACGGTTTCTCATCCCTGTAGTTGCAGTTGTAGATGTTTTTTCTGATCTGATTTCACCATCCTCCAATTCTGTAGCTACTTTTCCTACTGTAACCTTACTAGGCTCCAAAAGAGCTATCTCATTTATGATCTTCCCCTGGTTTTCTTTTTTATTTTTAATGTTCATCATAGGGAAGGTGTCTTTAAGATTCGACATAAGTTGAACAGTTTTAAATGATATCTTTTTCTCATTATCTAAGCTGATAAGTAGGAGATAATTTCCACAAGTCAAATTGTGATATTGCTATCAGGATTTAACTGTGTGATTTTGAGTCAAACTCATTGACCCATGTTTCATGAGTAGTGGTTCAACATGAATCTATCTCTCATGAGAATAAATGGAACACTTAGCACTCATTGGATCTAGGTGATGCTCACAGGGGTGAAGTACCAAGACTTCCCAAGAGGTCACCCATCCCAGTACTACTCCAGCCTGAGCGCACTTAACTATGGAGTTTCCTCCATGGTTAACCTAAAGCTTGCAACCCCATTTGCAAAACCTTCACCAAGTGTTGTGCCTTATGAACCATTCATTAGAAAGCCCCTTAAGCTCATCAATTGATAAGTAGGAGATAATTTCCACAAGTCAAATTGTGATATTGCCATCAGGATTTAGCTGTGTGATTTTGAGTCAAACTCGTTGATCCATGTTTCATGAGTAGTAATTCAACATGAATCCATCTCTCATGAGAATAAATGGAACACTTAGAACTCATGGGATCTAGGTGATGCTCACAAGGGTGAAGCACCAGGACTTCTCGGGAGGTCACCCATCCCAGTACTACTCCATCCCGAGCACGCTTAACTATGGAGCTTCCTCCATGGTTAAACCCAAAGCTTGCAACCCCATTTGCAAAACCTTCACCAAGTGTTGTGCCTTATGAACCATTCATTAGAAAACCCCTTAAGCTCATCAATTGATAAGTAAGAGATAATTTCCACAAGTCAAATTGTGATATTGCTATCATGATTTAACTGTGTGATTTTGAGTCAAACTCATTGACCCATGCTTTAGGAGTAGTGATTCAACATGAATCCATCTCTCATGAGAGTAAATGGAACACTTAGCACTCATTGGATCTAGGTGATGCTCACAGGGGTGAAGCACTGGGACTTCCCGGGAGGTCACCCATCCTAGTACTACTCCAGCCTGAGCACGCTTAACTATAGAGTTTCCTCCATGGTTAAACCCAAAGCTTGCAACCCCATTTGCAAAACCTTCACCAAGTGCTGTGCCTTATGAACCATTCATTAGAAAGCCCCTTAAGCTCATCAATTGATAAGTAGGAGATAATTTCCACGAGTCAAATTGTGATATTGCTAGCAAGATTTAATTGTGCGATTTTGAGTCAAACTCATTGACCCATGTTTCATTATCTAAGCTAAGTATTTCTAAGATTTTGCCTTCAAATCTATAATATTTCAATTTATATATAGAGTTGCTTGAAATTAAGTTAATAGTATTGAGTTCCAAATTTTTGTTCTTATCACTAATCAATAATTTTACATTATTGCAATATTTATAAGAAGCATCTATTCCTACCAAATTACCAATTGAAAGTCCAATTTTCCTAAGAATCTCTAAATGCATAAGTTTAGGAGGGAGGTATTGAATGGAAATCCATGTTGGCATAGGGAAGTTTAATTGTTCTTCCTTACAATCTAGAATCCATTCAAAGAATTCAGCAGCATAACCTTTATAATAACAATCGGAGACAGAGGAAATCTTTTTTAACATATTCATTACTACAGTGTGTGTGTATATATATATATATCAATCTATCAAAATGGTGAGATATACTGACCTGATTTTTATAGAATTCCTTTAACCAGGTAATGAGATTGGTCATTTATTGTCTTGGCCCGTTCCAAAACGCAAATACACCAACATTCTGACATTCCTGCCACCGAGCTTTGTTGACCTGATTGCTAATAATCAGGATCTGTTCTTCAGTTTTATTATTAAAGGTTTGAGGAGTTGTGAGGGTTTGATTGGGGGAATAACAAGGAGACTTCAGAGAACCATTCCTACGATGTGGGGGGATATATGCAGGGTTAAGAGGTGATTTGGGCTTTGAATTTTCTATCTTTCGGAGATTGGCTTCATGATTATTGATTGGCCTTGCAACAAGTTCAGATAGAAATTCTATCTACTGGGAATACAGGGGTAATCTATTTTGGGTTGCATATTTAGTATGATTAAAGAAGAAAATTTGTTTGTCTAAGCTTGCAGTGGAGCAAATGATATTAGGGCAAAAGCCTTTCCAAGTCGATGAGTTGCCTAATTTGGGTAAATCATCTCCTTTAATGATTTGAGGTAACAGAATCTTACTTGCCATCTTATGATCCAATGAGAGTTGGAGTATATTGGTCTGGTTAGTTTTCAATTTGGGTCTCTCTTTGTTGTTCTTATTGAATTTTCCCACTAGCCGAAACCCTAATCTTCCTATAGATTTCGCTGATAACTCTTGACTAGTAGCGCTTGCATTTTTATTACTAATTTGATGATTGCAATTTGCCTACGATGTAAAATTCTGCTCAAGATCATCATGCCCAATTAGGGCCACAAATGGATTCGATGTCTTCACTGAAGAAGTCAGAGCAGCCGTGTTGGCAGCATGATGAGTGCTCGAATTTGAATTAACTCCGTTGGATTTCCTCGTGGATGACAACCGCATCTTTAAAACTCTCTTGCAACTCACAACGAAAGCGACCGACAACCTTGCACAAGAATAACAAAATCTTACAAACCCTCCAACCCCCCTTCTTATATATAATATTGATCGGCCTTGTAAAAATCTGAATAAACCCTTGGCCTTCAATTTCCTCTCTTTCCTTGAAGACTCTCTCAAAATCACATCGCTCTTATTCAAACTATCTCGAAAATTTCCAATTTGTGCGAACATATGTAGGTATAGGATTCCTATTGTAGATCGTTGTATAGAGATCCGTGAAATGGCTAGTAACGAGAAGAAAAAGAAGGCATCGCAGAGGCAAGAAAAGCGGGCAGCAAAGAAGAAATCCTCACAGGAACGTAGGCTCAATGATAAAACATCAACTTTAGGTTTGAAATCTTTGATAACATTAGTATAATATATATTATTATTTGTATTATTAGGTTTTAATATTTTATAAGATAATAATAATAAATATTAAATAGTATTTTTATTATTTTTTATTAATGAAAAGATTAAATGTAGAAATATATTTATACTCTGTGCGTATTTTATATTTTAATCTGTAAAATGTTTATACTATATTTTCCTACATTTAATGTTATTGTATGTTTTCTCTAAAATATAGGAAAACTTAGTACATTTTCTATAAAATATTCTATTTTAATTTAGGAAAACATTTTCTATAAAGTATGTTACATGTAGGAAAACATACATATTTATTTATTTTTAATTTGAAAAATATTTTAAAATTATTTATGATTATTAATTTATTTATTATTAGTGTACTTTATTATTATTAATTTTTTTGATCGATAAACTTTATTATTATTTTTAATTCTATAAAGGTTATATTTTATTATCGTTTTGTTTCAGTTTTATCTTTTATATGCTTTAAAATTTATATTTTCTTGAGAATTTCATAAGGCGAATTTAATGTTGAATTTTTTTTTTCGATTTTTTTGACATGTCAAATGTCATCTGAACTTCATAGTTGTCAAACTCGAACTTTGTGACTTAGTGTCTGTGTGTGTATGAGCTGTACCATAATAAAATAATAAAATAATATAATTTTTGTGTTTAAAACATACTTTTTGGCCTCATGGGTTGTGGATCCTTGAGAGTTTGCGCAGGGGTCCTTGAGGATCCTCCTAGATCCCTAAGGGTCCATGGCGAGTCCTGGCATGGTTCGCACCACGAACTGTGTGTCCTTGTGGGTTAGCGGATCCACAAACCCACAAGGACCCACAGTCTGTGGCACGGACCCTATCTAGACCTAGACCCAAGAAGGTCTTGGACTCTAACCTCGACCCAAATGGCAAGGTTTGAAGTTTGAACCTTGCAACTCAGCTTTAAAATTGATTTTTATAAGTGTACAATTGCTATTTTTTATTATTTTTTTGCTCCTAAACCCTAAAATGGCCCTATAAGAGGCCATTCATTGTTCATTCTTCTCATTTTGTTTGCAATTGGGCTATCTTCTCATTTGGTCTCTATTTTGGCATTTTGAAAGCAAGGTCATTATTTTTGAAGAGGGTCATTCGTAAGGTGTCAAATAACTTCTACATAGTACTTTTAAGCATCTAAGATAAGCATTTGATCCCATTCATGAGTTCTTTTACTGATTTTTTTTTAGTTGAATTTTTCAAGTTTTGAAAGAACTTTTAGAAGTTCCTTTACATTTTTTTTCAAGAAAAGAAGAAACAAGTTTAGCTATCTATTTTAATATTTTTGTATCATATCTTTGCACTTGTATGCTTGACGTTCATAGTTAATTTCTAATTAATTTTTTTTAATTTTCTTATTAGTATTGTGCAAGAATAACCACTACTGGTAGTCAAAGTTCAATGGCAAGGCAAGGTGAAAAGTGATAACTTCAAAATTGATGTAGGATCTCCATTATGGAGACATACCACAAGATTATCATTGGTTTTAGGAGGTGGGTCCTACATTTGGAAATGTAATGTATGTTATAGTAAACCATTCAATAGCTCATAATCTCAGGTCAAAGCTCATTTTATGGGCCCTACTGGTAAAGGAATAGCATTGTTCAAAGGAAGCAAAGATGGAAAGGGAGTGATTGACGCATAATTAGAAGGATTTATAAAAGAACAAGAAGTTGCTGATCATTTTGTTTAAAAATCAAAAACAAGTTTTTATCAAACTCCATCCAGAAAGAGAAATAAAATTGCCCATTATCAATTTGTATCCTCCAAAAATCTATTCTTCCAAGTACCTATACTAGCAAATAAAAAGGAAGAAGTAGAATTTATTGTTCACAAAAGAGGTCCATTGGATTCCACATTTGAAATGGAGGTAAGAGAGCTTGATGATCAAGCAATTGCACACTACCTCTTTGCCAATGGTCTTCCTTTCAACTTGGTGAGATCACCATATTGGAAGGAAAAGGTGGCATCCATCAATAAAGCACCGGCTGATTACACTATTCCTGGGTATCAAAAGGTGTCTACTACTCTTTTACAAAAAGATAAGACTTCTAAAGAGAAAGCTCTTCAACCAATTAAAACTTCTTGTAAAACTCCCAATACATCTATTATGTTTGATGGATAGAAAGATACAAGAAATCGACCATTGATTAATGTAATTGCAATGTCTCCCAAAGGGATAATGTTGTTTAGGGAGATTGATTGTTAAGAAGAATTAAGGATTTGCAGTTCATTTCTAATATTCTCATTGAGAGCATAGATATGGTGGGTAGCGAGAATGTGGTCCAGGTGGTTACAAATAATGCCAAGAATTGTAGGGGAGTAAATGCATGGGTTGAAAGTCAATACAACTATATTTTTGAACACCATGCATTGTACACTCCCTCAACTTGGTCATGCAACAAATTTAAGAAAATATACCGAGAGGGAGAGGAGATACAAATGCTTGTGACAAACCACCACAGGGCACAATCCATATTCAGATTGTTCTCCAAGTTGGAGTTCTTGAAGGTAAATTGTAATTAGTTAATTTCATTTATTTATTTAATTTGAATAGGTTTTATGTTCATGTTCAGTTATCAAATTGTATATAACTTTGCTTAATAGTTATTGACATATTGTTAACTTGCTTAGGTTGTTGGGAAACGATTTATATATCATACTATTTTTATTAGGAGACTTGTCAACATGCAAGGGGCATTGCACCAAATGGTTATTTCTAGCCAATGGGTTATATGGAAGGCATTGAAATCAAAGAGAGCCCAAAAGGTCAAGGCTTTGGTCTTGGATGACAATTGGTGGGCTCATGTGCAATTTGTATTGGATTTTACCGAGCCTATCATGACTATTCTTCAGTTTGCTAATACAAATTCACCTTGTTTGAGGAATGTGTACGATGTCATGGACATTGTGGTAGAGAAGGAAAAATTTTCCACACAAACACGTGAGAATGACCCTACAAAATGTGAAGCCTTATGCAATAAGGTGGAAGCAATCATTCAAAATCTTTGGGAGAAGATGACTACCCCATTGTACCTCCTTGTATATGCCTTATCCCCAAGGTACTATAGCCAAGAAATACTTTCTATAGAAGATAGAGCTACATCATATGCAGATGAAGGAATTGCTATTGGATGCTACAAAGCATTTGCAAGACTCTTCCACAATGATGAAAGGTGAGGCTAGAATTTGGCTTATTTGCTTCGAGATCAAAACTTACTCCATATGCAATAAAGGACCAAAATGACATGGGACTATCACATGGTGGTACATGTATGGTCAACCATACAAGCATCTAAAACCTCTTGCAATCAAGATCCTCTCACAAGTTATTTTTGTTTTTTTACCAATTGTATTCTAAAATTTAGTCTTTCACATTCTTTAATTTTCTTTTTATTTGTATGTTTAATTCTATGAACACTATCCAAGTTGCAAGTCCTTCTATTGCTGAATGGAATTGGCGCACACACTCCTATATCCAATCCATTCAATGAAGCGCAACTAGTTGGGCTCAAAGAAAGATGATGACTTGGTTTACATTCATTCCAACTTGTGTTTGTCACATAAGAAGGATGAATACACGGGTCAAGGAATGTAGCCCTTGAATGTGTGAACTTGGATGCAACATTTCGGGACTTGCTACAATCATAAATAATGCTGATAGCATCATGGCACGTGGTGCATCTAGCACAAATAGGACTGGTTTTGGTTCAAATGATCTTGAACTTACAGCAATTGAGGATAATGAGAATGTGGATTTTTTTGAAAATCCATATGATTTTGAATGACTATATCTGATTAGTCAATCTTGAGTCTTGACTCTTGATTGATCGATCTTGAATCATGAAAGAAGTTTTGATTTTGTTATTCAACTTGCATTGGAATCTTGAACTTGAGTAATTTACTAATTAGTTATTTCAATTTGTATATTTGTGTTTGTGAAGTTTGAAGTTGAAATATCAATGGTGAAGTATCATACCATGGAATGATTTATTCTTGTATATTTGATATTTCTTGCATTTATTTGCACATACATACATAAAATCCAACAAAAAATAATTCCCGCATCCAATTCTTGGATCCGCATCAGTATCAACAACTTAGGTATATGATATATCTTTCCTTTAATTCTGTTTTTAAATCCTTCATATGCAGATATGAGTTATACTATGTATTTCCCTATTTTGTGCCTTTAATGAATGGTAGGATTGTTCTTTATTGATTTAGCAAGCACATCAATATATAATTCTGATAAACAACTCAACTCTCTGTAGAAGATATCTTTGGCAACACATTTATATTTCATGATTGTCTGTGGTGTCAATCATGTGTAGATTCACAACATATGAACCTTCATTTGCAGCTTAGGATTAAGACATATCCCCCATGTGATCATTTTATCATTCCCTTTCCATCAACAAATATTTGCTAAGAACACCAAACATTGAGTCCCAAGTATATATAAACTCTCATCTGGTTGAGCAATGCCCAATAGGTGTCCAAACACAACTGGATATTCCCCTTGTGTAGGGGCAACAAGTTTGCACATATGCGACAGAAGGCTTGATTATCTTTTTATTCATATTCAATGCTTATAGTTTGTTTTTATACCAATTATATAAATATTGTCATATCTCTTGATCTCTATAATCTATAGCACAGTTGTCTTCAAAAAATTGTGCTAGTTGTCATGTAAATATATAGTGTAATTTGTTATTTATTTATTAATTTATTTATATTTTTATTCATACTTTATTATTTATTTATTTACTTATTTCTTTTATTATTGATATATTTTTTATTTATTTATTTGATAGTTTGATATTTTGATATTATCATTACTTATTCTTATTAGATCCTATTTCAGAAAGGGGACATCATGCCAGTTGATGGAGAGCCAATAGAGGCGTGTGCTTAGCAGCATGGGGTTGTCCACAATAATAATATTTGGTTTGTTATTTTGGCATAATGATTTCTTAGGAGCTCAAAACTACTGTTCAAATCAACTGAAGTTTCTAAGACATCATCCCCCGAGGAAATAACCATTCTTTCTTCCATCATTTTTTCTTTTGTTAAATTTCTCAGCTTCTGCCCAAGAAGGGAATTCAGATGCTTACAGTAATCTGGCTGAAATCCAGGAAAATATAATGCTTCTTGACACACGATAAGAAAGCTTACCAATCAAATCAGCTTCCACTAACACCTTCATAACTCTAATGCTTGAATCATCCCCTATACCACAACAACCCAGCACCATGAATGTGGATAATGACATCTATTTCTAAATGAAAGATAATCATGAGGTGTTTATCAGAAACTACAACACAAACATCACCTGCCTCTTTCTCATCAATACTTAGAATCCCTATACCATTCTCCTCATGTGCATGATAGATTCAAAACAAAACAGATGCCAAAGGTCAAAACACATATAATCACAAAGCATGGTCAAGTCGTAATGGCTATTGGAAATGTATTTAGGGATGGAAGGAAAGTGTGGTGTGTGAATACAAGTCCATGACATGATTTGATAGAAAATCTTTGTCTTATCAAGGCTGCAAGGCAATAATTGCCAAATTAAACCTTCTTAAAGTTAAATGCTTCACTTGTAAGGTTCTCTAATGTCCTTTACTGGGAGGGTTTTTAATCCTTGTAAATCTTCCTTACTTAAAAATAAAGACACAATGCAAGGATTTTCATATACACTAGCACTAGCAAGGTGTGATGGCCCTTTGGACCTCCTATAGCAAGCTTGTTGAAATATCCCCAACCGTATTTTACCAAATATCTTAATTGAATCACATAAAGTTTGAGAAATATTTGCATGCAACAATTTTTCTATTATTCAGCAATAAAACTAGAAAATACTCGTGATAAAAAACCTCTGTATTGTTATTGCATTATAATAACTAGCAATACAATAACATAATCCAGTCTTAAAAACATTGATACAATCAGATTGAAAAAGTAGAAAGGAACTTGAAATGCAATTGTGAACTCCGTCACAAATTCACCATTGAAGATGAACTCGATTTCCATCCAGTCCACCAAAAAGCCTAAAGGTTTCCACCTCAAGTTTCAAAATCAAAAGTTCAAAGCTTCTCAAATTCTCCAAGAGAATAGAAATAAATTCATGAACCAAAAATCCTAGAAATGAATTAGGTCCTCTTTTATTGTCCACGCAGTGACTCTTCAGCTCCCTCTTTTTGTCTTTCATCTTTGTCACATTTTCATTTTTTCAATATTAAATTGACTTTTAATAGTTTGTATTCAGCTCCCAATTAAGTCACTTTTAATATTCTATTAATTTGGATTGCAATTTCGTAATGTTCCAAAAAAAGGGACATTATAGTCCTCCCTCCTAGAGATTGCTTGTCCTCAAGAAATCATGAATTTGTAAATCACTATCAAGATTGGTGCAGGAGCAGCTAAGGTTGGTCAAAAAGAATACGTGAATGCCATTTCCCATGTCAATGTATTGGTTACTTGCAAAATAGCGAAGTTTTTTGCCATTTCACAATTATGACACTTTGTACCTAGCAAAACTGCAAAATGTTGCTATTTTGCAAGTTACAATAAACATGGTTATGAAATTGTGAAATGTCATTGTTTCATAAGTACTCCAAACTGCAAATTGAGAACCAGCAACAAGTTTCTTAAGTTGCTTTTGGGGAAGTTGTACAGTTGGTTGTAACCGTCATAAGAAGATGGATATTTTGTAACTACTAGTTATGATTGACACCTAATGGTCATTCCAATGGGGTGCTAGGAAGTTGAAAGGTCTGTAACTACCCAAGAATATTGTAAAATCCTTGTAATGGTCGAGTTTATAGTGTGTGGTCAATTGGAGGAAATTCATGTAATGTAATGCCTACCCCTAGTTGACTTTCTTGTTTTATCGTCGAATTCTTTTAGGCATGCTCTATGATTATGTTTTATGATTATCGGTACTTGGTTGCCGAATTTGAGTAAATGTATTTCATATTTAGTCAATATATGTGTTGAGTTAGTTATTTCATGATGTTAGATAGATGGATTAATTATATGTAGTTCCTATGGTTACTTACCCCATAATTGCATGTGTATGGTGTACGTGTTTGTTTTACTTTATGATTGACATTCTTGATATGGTTGAGGGAGTCGTAATCACCTACTAATCGAGATCTACACGATGTACCACTCCCTGCCATTGTCTATTTTTATTTAATTTAGAATATATGAGTATGTACATGCGTGAATTTTATGCAGATTGCAGGTACCAGGTATCGACTTCCCTAAATTGCCAAGATGAGCATACCCTATCACAGTATCTCAATGGTATAAGTGGAGAGATAATTCTTGAGTCCAAACACTAACCTAAGCCAATTGTCTTAGAAAGTTGGACAAGTATCTGAGTTGTTTAACCCTCTGAATTCATCAAGTGACATGAATTCATGATTTTGACCCTAGAGTTTCATTATGTTCTTTGTCTTCAGTTGAGTTGTCGTATTTAGTCTTGTGAGTGTTTTGTGATTTTTAGTTGTAATTAAATCAAATTAAAAGATAATTTAATGGAAATTTTAGAAAGAAAAATTAGTATTTAATTATATTTAATTAATTGAGAAATTAAATAAATTTGAAAGATTTTATTAAAGTTCTAATTTTGGCGTATTTATATTTATTTAATTTAATAATAATTTATTTAGGAGTTTTATTTAAATAATAAACCCTAAATAATATTATTAGTTGAGTTAATAAATATTTTATCAAAACGTCTCATAATTTAATAAGAGAGAAAAAGGAGTTGATTAATAAAGATTATTTTAATTAAATTGCAAAAGTTGGTGCATGAAAATTAAAATAAATTAAAGTAATTAAGAAAAGGGGTTTTGTGTGATTGCACAATCGAAGCCCTAATTTGAGGAAAAGCTCTTTATTTGGAAATTAGAGCTCATTTCTCGACAAACAAATTTGGAGGAGTCGATTTCCAAGAAGAGAGTTTTCAAAAGAGAAGGAAAATTCTTGTGTGTTTTGTGCATTCGTTGTTAAGCATCAAATCCAAGTAGGATCTTATTAGTTTTGCACAATAGTTCTTGCATCAAAAATATTTGTCTTCTTCATGTCTGATTGAAATTATTTCAAATTATATTTGGGTTGAAACCCTTGTATGTGATTCTATCATTCTTCATTTGAGAAACCTCTATATATGAATTGAGAATCTGAAACCCTTATTGTGAATCTATTGTTTTTTGTTTTGAAAACGTCCATAAACAATTGAAGGTTTGAAACCCTTGTTTGAAAAGTTTTGTTTTTAGCAAGTTTTTGTTTTTGGAAAGTTTCCATTTTTAGTAGGTTTCCATTTTTGGAATGTTTCCGTTTTAGCAAGTTTCTATTTTTGGAAAGTTTATGTTTTTAGTAAAGTTTCCATTTTTGGAATGTTTCTATTTTTAGCAAGTTTCTGTTTTTGAAAATTTTCCATTTTTAGCAAGGTTTCGTCTTTGGAATGTTTTTGTTTTTAGAAGGTTTCCATTTTTGGAATGTTTCCGTTTTTGAAAAGTTTCCATTTTTAGCAGATTTACATTTTTTGAAAGTTTATGTTTTTAGCAGGTTTCCATTTTTGGAAAGTTTTCATTTTTAGCAGGTTTCTATTTTTGGAAAGTTTCCATTTTTAGCAAGTTTCCATTTCAGGAAAGTTTTTCCAAAGTTTAATAAATATAAAATTATTTTGGTAATAATTTTTTTTTATCAGTAAGAGGCCGAAGCCAAGATTAATTATTATTATTTATTAAGCACAATTGCAATTAGATTTGAACCCAAGACCTCTTCAAAAGAGGCTCACAATTTACCATTGTGTTGTAGGCTCTTGCCTTATTTTGGTAATAATTGATAATTATTATTATTAATTTTAATAAGTATTGTTAAAAAAAATTATTTAATTCTTTAAAAATTTGATTTATTACTTTATTATTTAAATATAATTTTAAAGTAAATTAAAAATCAAAAAATTAATTGGGAGAATTAATGTTTTCTTTTCTAACCTTGGATGTGTTTATATGGTTCAGATATATGAAAATGATTTATAATACTAGGGAAATTATATTATTCGAAAACTTGGTAATTATAATACTTTGAGAAGACGAAAACGTGAACCTTGATTATAATCGAAAACTCTATAAACTGTAATGCTTGGAAACAATAACTGAAACCCTGGTTGTATACTGAACTCTTATGTTTAATGAAAACCTAACGAACTATCAAATGATTAAAAGACTCTAATAAGATGTGTGTGGTTTTACATTTGGGGTTTTATGCTTAAAAGATTTTTTAATGATTTGTTGAGAGTTAAGACTCATGTGGACTCAAGAATGTTAGCAAACCTGTGACTTGAAAACTTATAAGTGAAAATTGAACTGTTGTGTTTTCAGAACCTAATGAATTATGTAAGTTACATTGTTATGTACTGTATGCGATGTGTGGTTTACTGTTGTTGGGTTTGGGTTGACTTAGCTTTGACCAAATCAGGATGTTTACCAAAGGCTTGGGGGTTTTTTCTATGAAGATGTTATGTATCTGATCTTTTATACCTAACCATTGTGATGTAGTCACATGTCTTCTTTGATGAGTTTGATTTGTTGGTTGTTATTGCTTTCTAGTTTCTCTTGTGTAGAATTGAATTGAATGGTGTGACTTTCTGGTGTAACCTTTGAGTTTTCGATCAGTTATCTTTGGATTGCTTCCCAGTTGCTTGTATAGGACTGAGGTGATTATGTGATTTTCGGTGATTTCATATTATGACATGGTTTGGTATATGTGTAATTGATTTTGGATCAGTCCTGCCAGGATGATTGTATTGGTGAAATCTATAATTTTGATCAGTGATATTTCAGTACCTTCCAGTTGCTTATTTAAGAATTGATGTGTGGTTTATGGCCATATGAGACCTTCTACTTTTGCTGAGCTCAAGGTAGGTTATCTGTATGTCATGTTGGGAAGTGGCTTGCAATAGAGGTCAGAGCCCTAAAGAGGCTGCCTGGGTAACCCACTGTAGGTTGTTCTAATAAGTGATAACATTTCATTAAATGGGTTTAAAATGAATTAATAAGATATCGGTGCCATAAAGTCACTAGGGGGCTCGAGTCCATAAAGGTTGCCAGGGTAACCTTAGAGTTGACTAATTAGTATGCCTTGTTTATACGAAAGGACACTGATGCCACATAGAGACACTAGAGGGCTGAAGTCCAGTGAGGCTACCAGGGTAACCTTAGAGTTGGCTCATGCGATGACACTTGCCCACTTACATAGTAGATTTCCTACGTGTCTATGTTGCCTCTGGGTTTAGATAATACTTGTGTTTTGGTACCCTTTGAGATAGTTTGCTTTCAGGTGATTCCTTGAACCTAGATGTTGGTTATGACTTGTGTTTTGATATCCGTATGGGACTTGAGTTTATCTCCTCAGTGCGGTGGGAGTGGGCCATTTAGGTTCCATGAGGTCGGGTGGTAGTGCATTTTTCTTATACCATTGAGATTCAACCATTGGATACCATTGCTAGAAGTGATTGTGCAGATGTTCCTTTCTATCTAATCTTAGATTTTTGTTGGATGGTTATACCTTGTTATATGTATTTGTTTATTGGAGATCTTATGAGATGTTGTATATTATTGATGATGTATATTCTTTGAGCTTATCATACCATGTGACTTGTACAATGGATGATTAAGCATTTCTTATTATTGCCAAGTGGCACCCTGTAATTGTATAGTATTTAAATGGATTCATACTCGTGATTATTCCATGATGTGGATTTGGTTGTGTTAGATTTAGTATTAATATAAATCATGTAGAGCTAGATTATTGTAGGGGCCCCCTGCTGGCATGCACCACCCCAATGCCATAGAATAGTAGGGGCCCGCTAGAGTAACAAGGGTAGGGCATTGAATCCTTTTTCGCCTTGCCTATCAAAATAATGGGGTAGGGCCCCATATAATTTTAGGGAAAAGGTTAACATCTAGGGATCTAGATGTTCAAATACCGCGTCGGGGCTATAGATGCAGGCCCTACTATATAATGGGGGGTGGCCCCTCCTTCAAGTGCAAAGGCCCTTTACTATATCGGGGGCATTGGGGAGGGCGACCTAGCACGCAGCCTCGAGAGCTTGACTGGAGCTGGCAAGCTACAGAAGATCCAAATGAAAGTCATCCCTACCGCTACAGAACCATAGATGGCAAAAATCATTATTATAAAAGTAACAGCAATAAAAAGGGCTATCAAAATTTGACCTTGTGATATCATTTCTTATATTTCCTTTTATGTATTATATTTTTATCTCTTATTATAAAATTAAAACTTATGCATGTGATTCAACGTCACAAAAACTTAGGAGATGTAATTTGTTTGATGGTTGTATGTTTGTGAGTTATTGCTTCTGGTACTTTATCCCATTGTTGTTATTGCTTCTATTGTATTATCTATTGTTTATTATCTTTATCAGATATCTTAAAAATAAAATGTTTGGCAAACTTAGTGAAACTTTAGTTTAATTTCTTTTGGGTTCCCTAGCAAGGCATTACATGTAACCTTTGGTTGTCACACCAGGTCTGCAAACTAGGTGACAAATATGAATTTCATATGGAACAGAGATCACTTAATGGAATATAATAGTCAGGAACAAGGATGAAGGTTGGACTCCAATGGTAACGGTTGTAATATGTTCATATGTTGGTTTAAATAAGTATTCTTGTGTTTTAAATTCAAGTACTATCAACTATCATTATGTGTAAGATACTTATAAGATGGGATCCTAATGTAGGATTGAGACTACAAAGATGATTCAATAAGGGTAATACACATGTGTCTTGGAATTGAATATGCCTCAAATATATTAAAGATTACATGCTGGTTTGGTCATTGTGATAAGTTTAATAAACGAAATGAAAATGGATCAAGTTTATCCTTGGTAATGGAAAGGGTTTCCTGTGTGCCCTGCATCAAGGATCCTATATCAATTTGCAAGCCACTTAATAGCTCATTCTAGAAACTTTGGAATTGGGACATGGCATGCAATGAAACCAATTATTAGGATGCAACTCATGCCTCAATAAGATCCCTAGATCCCAAGTCAACCTAAAAAACATTGTTACAACTATCTGTTATGTTACTCTGAAGATAAAAACACTATGCTCCAAGTTGTGAACCCAATCACTATGATCCCTGAAGAGCAAAGCTCCTATCCTATCAATACCTAGATCCCAATTCAGCCTATCAACTCGATCCTGGGAGTAGAAATAGATGTTCACCAATCCACCATCCTCTTATATCAGCCAACTATACAAGCAAATCACTCCACCAATGTCAAAAACATCTCTAACATACACGAAGATCAGCTCAAAAGACCACAATGTGTTTCTGCTATAAAATATGTTGGTATCAAGAATGGTGCTAAACGCATCACTATTCTCCTGTACAAGGAAGAATCCCACCTCATGTGCACTTACACATCTATTCGCAAGTACAAGAAAGAATTCCATCTCATGTGCACTATCCAACACATATTTGTATCTCTGCAATTGCCCATGCAACTCAACAACTCATGTAGGCCAAGCTAAATCTAAAAATCTAAGAGTAAACCATGCAGGGAAGCCACTAAAAACTGAAATGGGGATGAAGACAAAATCACAAACCAATAGATAAATAGGTTCCATATCATGAAAACTTAGCTACAAAGCTCTAGATGAATTGTAGAAGTCCTCTTTACGCATTAAGGACAACTCTGGAGTTTGTGATTCACCACAATGTTAAAGTCATAATTCAGTCGGATTAGACATTTGTATGAGATATGTAAATAATGAGTTATGGACATTATAAATATGCAATAGATTTTATATATATATATATAAACGATTGCATATTATATACCATTATTACATACCATATTAAAAGTGTGAATCGCTCGACAAACAAATTAGACTCTAGCAGGTTAATTATGGACGATAACATTTACTTTTCGTAGTTGGAAGTAACTCCCTGCCATTTATATATTCCCATTACCTGTGTTTGAACTTTCACAGCAGATTACCAAATTCTCGCATCTTCCAAGTGAGTTGAAATGTAGAATCTCTCAAGCAAATGCCAAAGTCTTCATCTTCTATACATGTCGTCAGTCCAACACTACTTGTCTGCAACGATTTCTACACTCATCGATTGCAGTTTTAATTGATCACAATCACCCTGGTTTTGTGAATTTGATTCATCAAGTGTGATGGTCACAAGGTTGCAAGTGCAATAAGATTATTAACTAGAATATCGTAAACAGCTTAATCACCTTTTATATATATTGAATACCATAATTCAAAGACATATATATAAGGCTCAAAATTTCTTTATCTATAAATAGGTAAAGTAAATAGATCTGATCACCATATCTCACATCTAAGATCCTCAACATGGTACCAGAGTAGGTCTGAAGAAAAGATCAGATCTGATTATTCAAGATTATCATAATTATTATTGAGATAAACACATTACTTCAAAATGGTAAATGGCACGAGACTTGAAGACAGACTAGAAGGCGCTTCTGATTTTGAAGCTTGGAAATTACGAATGATGCTAATTCTGAAAAAGCATGACCTAATAACTATAGTGAGTTGACCTAAACCCGAAAGGGCAATGAAAAGAATCAATGACAAAGGACAACACGAGAGCAATGGAGTTATTGGTTAATGGAGTGAAAAATCATTTACTACCTATTATCACCAAGTTGGACTCTAGATATGATATGTTAAAAGCACGTGAAGACATGTTTGAAATTAATAACATTAGTATGCGTCTTACTTTAAAGAATCAACTTGCTACTATAAAAATGAATAAAGAAGAAACCATCACCTCATACTTTATAAGGATGATGGAATAAGAAACCAACTCTTGACAATCGTTCACATCTATGTTAGTAAGGAGCTCACTATGGTAACATTAAATGGACTCCCTTCTACATAGGAGAATTTTAGGCAAGGATTATGTGCTCGTTCCAAACTCCCTAAAATTGATCAACTAAAGGCTGGCTGCATTCAAGAAGAATGTAATTTAATATCCAAAGGAACCAGTAATGAATCTGAAAATGAAGGCATTTAGATTCTCACCACTAAATTAAAAAGGAAAAAGGGCAAGCACTTTAATAGCAAACATTCACACAAGAGACAAAGGGACTACTCCAAAGTACAATGTTATAGATGCGACAACTATGGGCACACTGCGACTATATGTCTTGACAGACTTAAACATCAAGCTTCCTTCGCTGAAGTTGGTAATCCAAACTTGAACTCTGAGAATTCTCCATTCTAAAGGAATATCCTTAAATTGATGTAATATTGGATTCATAGGGAGTTCATGATCATTTACCATTCACACCAAACCTTGCAAATGAAGGTGGAACATTATTGAGGTACACTTGATAGATTGCAATTACTGAGAAGAGTCTCGATATATTTGATTGTTGTACTAATGAACTACTTATTTTTAATAAAATGTTATTTCATATGAACCCCGTGTACATCATGAGGAAGTGACGACTTCCAAATGATTGTCACTTGTATTTGCAAAAGTTATTAAAGGTGACGACCTTACAATAACTTAATTTCTATAATGATGGATATCTTATGATGTCTGAACAGATCATGATAGATTATATCTTACATGGTGGATTAAGTTCCTTAAACAAACCATGGCAATCTATTGTGATAAGACATTTTATGATGTATCAAGAAGATCACAACTGATGATAAATTGCATAGTGGATTAAATTCCTTAAATAGACCATGGACCTTCTTCATATTATGATGAGGTAATATTTATCTTGGTTTTTTATCTGTCTTCATTAAGAGGGAGAGTTAAAATTGTAATTCAGTTAGATTAGATATTTATAGGAGATATGTAAATACTGAGTTATGAACATTATAAATATGCAATTACTTTTATATATATATAAACAATTGCATATAATATACCATTGTTACATACCATTTAAAAGCCTAAATTGCTCGACAAACAAATTAGACTCTAGCAGGTTAATTACAGACAACAAACAATAACATATATTTGTTATAGTTGGAAGTGAAGTGGAAAGTCACGACCCATTGGGTCGTGACTCCATGTTGGAGTCACCCCATCAGGAAGTGACTCCCTGTCACTTATATATTCCCAATACCTGCGTTTGAACCTTCACAGTGGATTACCAAATACTCATGTCTTCCAAGTGAGTTGAAACACAGAATTGCTCAAGCAAACGCCAAAGTCTTCATCTTCTATACACGCTGTCAGTCCAACAATACTTGTCTGCAACGATTTATACACTCATCAATTGCAATTTTAATTGATCACAGTCGACCATATTTTGTGAATTCGATTCATCAAGTGCGATGATTGTAGGCTTGCAAGTGCAATAAGATTATTAACTAGAATCCATAAACAGCTTAATCACCTTTTATATATATTGAATACCATAAATCAAAAAATATATATATAAGGCTCAAATTTTCGTTATATATAAATCAGTAAAGTAAATAGATCTGATCACCATATCTCACATCTAAGATCCTCAACACACAAGTGTTATCAATCAACTCTCCACCTCCACTAAGGAAATTATCATCATTACATGAAATTTCAGAACTAGTATCATGCGGTTTATCCTTGTCCTCAAGGAAAAATTGTTACCTCATGATTTTGTATAGAGGTCCTCTTTATGCATTAAGGACAACTCTAGAGTTTGTGATTCACCAAAAGTATTATCAATCAACTCTCCACCTCCAATAAGAAAATTATCATCATTACATGAAATTTCAGAACTAGTATCATGCAGTTTATCCTCGCCCTCATGGGAAAATTGGTACCTCATGATTTTGTGAAGGTACATAATTGTTGTAAAAACCATAATTTTTGTGGTTAACTTCTTGCTGGCCCTTTAGGCCTTCTTTAGCATAGTGTGCCTCTTTTGGATAGGGAAAAGAAAAATTACCATGTTCATTTTCTTTTTGACCAAGGGTATGGATCCTTTCTACAATTCGTATGGATCATTTCTACAATTTATACGAGTCATCTACGTCACCAAGCCAAGTTACCTCAGCCGGGTCAAAATGACACGTGACCCTAGCTCGGCAGGTCAACTAAGCTGACTCGCCTGACTCGCCTAGGTGACTCGGCTGATTTTATTTTTTTTTGCCTTTGTAGTTATGTAATTGATGTATGTTATGTATGTGATCAAATTACCTTCTATTTTATGATGTTATTGTGTCTTTAATCTTTATTCAATAATGGGTGCATAGAATTAATTTAAATCCAAAAAAATCTCTAAATTTCAAGGGTTTTATCACTTTGCCGAGTCACAGGCGAATCCGAGTTGGTCACGAGTCGAGTTACCCTTGCCGAGTCCGAGCCAAGTCCAAGTCTCGTTACTTTGGTTATTCTAGAGGTATCCTCACTCCCGTATACATTCTTTGGCTCCAAACTGCTGTAATGCGTTTGAAAATTTTGACCAAAATAGAGTTACACACAACAACATAATTTCAGAACTCTTCAACTCCCAAACCCGAAACAAGGAGAAAAACTGTAAAACACTTTGGAAATTTTCAGCTCACAAAATCTTAATACATCAAGTATTCACGGGACCAAAAGATTGGATAGAACATTCCGACATCTTCCTCTAAGAAGCTCCCATCTGAGATCTGGAAAATATGTTGTTCAGACTTTGTTTAATCCTTCAATAGACCGTGAACATGAGAGTAACCTGATGGAAATGTTCACAATTTCCTCAAGGAATAATCATCGCTTGTGATATGTTGCAGATATATTTGACTCCTTGACATATCATAAGTCCATCACATGTGTGTTAGATATACCCAATATGTACTACCTGTAAGTTGTGGGATTCACACACGACAATATTACTCATAGAAGAATTTTATTATTCTCCACCCAAAAAACTCTCTCACGTGTTGCAGCCAGCAATATTATTGACTCTCTGATAGTAATGTTCGGAAGTTGTGAAAATTGCCAATCTTAACCACTGGAGATTCTTGCCATTCAAAGATTTGCATAGATAGTTCTTAATCCACTAACTTCATCATTTTTCCCTCTCATCGCATTTAATCTCCAGCTGCTTACTCAACTACACGGTAATATATTGAAGCGTTGAACTTCACACCTGAACTGAAAACGTCTCAGGATGTATACATCGCGCTGAATGTGTTTCCCAAGCTTTTAGTATTCTTCCTCTCAAAAGCCTTCCCTACACCATTTTTTTATGTTTGGATTCCCTTTATGAGCCATTATGTTCAAGTTACATTCATTTGTCATTCAAAACCGCATGTCGATGCCTGTTTGAATCATTTCTTAGGCCCAAATGATTTGAACTCCTCGCTCAGTGCTACTGTAAAGTTCAGTTATGCATGATTTGAATCTCTAGCAAAAAGTGATGGCATCAATAATTAAACTTTTCACCTTCACAATTTTTAGAACCTTTCAAAATAAAAAAATTGGGCTGGTCTGACTATAAACTTTCAACCAAATAATTAATCATCTGACATTAAAACTAAGCCTTCGAATTAAAATTACCAATGAAGCTAATCAATAAATAAAAGGTCCCACACATATTTTTTGGCTCCTTATAAATTTTCTGATAATGTATTTTGCACTCTTCTTAGTTTGGAACGTGAAGAATTTATCTGCACCAAGAAATAATACAACCCACACCAAAGATTACTAATTCCTTCATGCCTTCAAAAGGTGATAAAATCCATGTATTAAAATTATCGGGTTAAACTATAGTCTCCCACCAATATTGATTAATCCTCTCCAATAATTAAAAACGCCAATGTATAACCAATATTGGACTATTTTTTTTTAATATCACTGCCTACATTAATATTCTCAACAATTATTTTTTTTAATTGCAACTTTCCCAAATTTTGTCTTTGATAGAACTTCACAGGCTGGCAAGAATAATAACTCTGATAACACCAAAATATGTCCAACCGGATATTTTACCAAATATCATAATTGAATCACATAAATTTTAAGAAATATTTGCATGCAACAAATTTTCTATTATCCAGTAATAAAACCAGCAAATACTCGAGATAAACAACCTCAGAATTGTTGTTGCATTATAATAACCAGAAATACAATAACATAACATAATTCAATTGTAAAAACAGCAATACAGTCAAATTAGAAAACTCGAAAGGTACCTGAAATGCAACTGTAAACTGTGTCACAAATCTACCTCTAAAGATGAACTGCGTTCTTGTCCAATCCACCAAGAATCCTGAAGGTTTCTGTCCTCAGATTTCAAAATTGAAAGCTCAAAGCTTCCCAAA
This sequence comes from Cupressus sempervirens, assembly GCA_028749045.1. Classification (NCBI taxonomy): domain Eukaryota; kingdom Viridiplantae; phylum Streptophyta; class Pinopsida; order Cupressales; family Cupressaceae; genus Cupressus; species Cupressus sempervirens. The sequence goes on from CM053787.1 coordinate 460,553,304, forward strand.
TTCTCCAAGAGGAAATAGAAATAAATTCATAAACCAAGCATCCTTGATATGAATCAGGTCCTCTGTTATTGTCCAAGCAGTGACTCTTCAACTTCCTCTTTTTGTCTTTCATCTTCTTCCTCTTTTGTCACCTTTTCCTTTTTTCAATATTAAAATGACTTTTAATAGCCTGCATTCCGCTTTCATTTAAGTTATTTTAATATTTTATTAATTTGGCTTGTGATTTCCTAATGTCCCAAAAAGGGACATTACAATCCCTAAACCTCTAGAGTGGGAAAATAACCTCCCACACTGCCAACAAAAACCCTCTATTCATTTGATTAGCCTACAAGGGCTAATAATAGACTAATCCCACGAACTACGATGCTCACAAAAAATGGAGACATCGCATCTTGTATTTACTAAACTATATACTAAGTAAATATGAATTTATATTTGTGGATATAAGAAAGTACAGTCACTCCACATCGTCCAGAAGTAGTCTCAAGCTTTTATAAGTTACCATCAAGAAGAAAGCTTTCAAAATTAAATCTGGCCAATACTTGGTCATTTTTAGAATTTTATTTAAAGCCTTAAGCCTGTTACAGTGTAATTTTGGTTTCAGATATCCATTTTGGACCAAATAGTAGTTTTGTAGGTTTTTGTGCCTTCCAGATTTACTAGGGAATTTTGTAAGAGCTCTAGTTTACTAGAAGTGAAGGTCATGATCAGAACATCTCTTAAAGATAGGGAGAGGCAAGAGTAGATTGAAACTTGATACACGTAGTTGCATGTATATGGAATGCTTTCCAAGTTCATATATATATGTGTGTGTGTGTGTGTGTGTGTGTGTGTGTGTATGTGCACGTGCGCGCACGCACATTGTTCTAAAATAGAAAGTTATTTTTGTGTCTCCAATTATATAATTTATTTGACCTTACTCAATGGCACCATTGAGATGCTACAGTTTATTACCGTTTACAGCTTAACTCTACTGCTGTTGTCTGCTTAAATTCAAAAAACAATGACAGATTTTCAATTTTAAACATTTATACACTGGAAACTAAATATGTGCTTAATCTAGAGTTGCAGGCACAAAATTGCAATTACTAGGCTACTAGAAAGGGGTAGAACATTTACCAAGACGTGAAGTGGCTGGCTCTTTGATATAAAACTAGATGCAAAAGCTTTGACGTCCTTCAATGAGGATAGATCGCAAATCTGCACGTTTCATATATACATTTTGGTTAACGATTAGAACCTAAACTATCTAAAGTCTAATTATGTTATTCACCACTGTGTGCTCCAGATGTTCTTAACTTCTTACCATTGAAAGAGTCATTTTTTACCATGAAGTCAGGGAGCAGAATAATTTTGATTTTTATCTTTGATTTATGTCTTTTAAAACAAGATATAAACCTTGATATAAGCTGATATTTCTAGAAATAAATTAATATATTGCTTAACAGTATACAATGATTTTGGGGGATGGAGACAGAGGTAAAGATGGAGAGAGGAGGGGGAGGAGGTTGAGCAAAACCTTAAACTACATACCTCAAGATGAACATTTTCGCTACCTGTCTTTGACCTTATCTGTGACATGGCTTCCTCTCCTTTCTCCTTATTGCGGCAAACCATGTACACATTTGCACCTCTAAATACAAACAGTTAGTGTAAAGAAGATCAAGTATAGGATTAGATAACAAGAGGTAATATCATAGATTCATAAACAATTTGCTAACTTAAACACAATCAATCCAAAGAATCAACCTAAAAATAAAAAATTGCAATATAAAAGAATTTAAGTTAAAATTTGATAAATATTTTTGTGGGATTTTTCTGTCATTTATAAGAACGTCACCTAGATGCTAGAGCTTCTGCAGTGGCAAAGCCAATGCCAGAATTCGCTCCAGTAACTATGCAATTTTTCCCTGTTATATCTATTTGTGTATCTTCTGGTTTGAACTTTTTTGCATGTTCTCTGCAAACAAACACAGCCCAACAAGAAAATGAATACTGAATACGAAAAATTTTACATGTCAAAGCACCAAATTAATTGTTGTAACTTGTTCAAAAACTGGTCAAAACAAAACCTTACAAAATGAAATCTAACATCACGATCCTGGACTTAAAAATCACTTTCTTCAATACTACTTTAGCTGTCTTTAAAACTAAAGCGAAATAGAGAAAATAGACACATTTAACTTTATTTGAATGGAAAACATAATTCTTTTCTTTTGCCCTTTAATAATTTTACAGTTTTGCACAAATGTCCTAATGAAAATGCATTGTAAGTGAAGTCAAACGGTAATGTTTTTAGTTTTTAAGACAAAAAAAACTAGATTATTTGATTTGCCTAGCAAGGGTAGTGTATTGCACATCCAGCATATCCCATAAAGATGAAGTTATAAATACGTTCAATTTCTGCCTTAAAATGCAAGTTGTATTTGCCAAATATATTTATGTACCATTACCAATCTAGTGGCATATTTGAATGTGTATGTACGTTGACCTGTGTCAAAAGACATAATTGTAAATGCCACGATGTATCCAAACTGTATCCACAATTCCCGCTGACTTCACAGATAGCAAAATGATGAAGGAAATAGTATGCATAACTGAATTAAGTTGTGGCATGCCCTTTAATTTGAATGTCAAAACAAGAAAGTGATAAACACGAGATGTCCAAAGATGGACAGTCGAGGATTATATCCATGAAGTACAGGGGCTAACAATGGAATCAAATCTGATAAACATTGCTCTAGTGTTGGGATAATAATGTCATTCTTCAGTGAAAGGTATGGTGCTTCTTTTAATCTGCATAATAGAGGAAAGGAGAAAAAGAAACAAGAGTACAAAGCTAGAAAAGAGAAGTCAACCAGTGCATCATCACAACTGTTTTTCAATGTGGATGCTAAGATGGCATGCTAAGTGGATATAAAGAATATACACCATTCTCTTAGGTGACTTAAAATCCACTTGTAATAACCATGCTAGATTTTTTCCAAAAACCACTGGGCAAGGTGAGAACATACGATGAAAAGGTCTACATCACAAATTAGTTGCAACTGCTGAAAGTAAAGCATGAGGCAGAAATCTAGCCAGTATCACTTATTCAGTGGAGTGCATGTGCAATGCTAAGAAATAAACATCCACTTATTCAATGGGAATTACAAGGGCACTTCCACTTATTCAATGGGAAAGTTTATTACAAAATAACTACTTATAGACTAGGGTAAGTACATCAGAAATTAACAACAGAAAACTCACTAGCAGTACTACCATCCAATGTTACAATATAGAATGCATAGAAAAGGTAAATCTTCAAAGGTATATCCAATGTCCATATGAAGGATTACAGAATTAGCCCATATGCAACATAAACACTGAATAACTTCTGATATAAAGTGCTTAGATGGAGGGTGTTAGACACAGTTTAGTGGGTAAGAATAACACTTATGGTTTATGTTTTGATTAAGAATAGCAATTTAATGTTGGTTCTCGGGGGTAGTTGTAGGAGGATGGCCACAATCCATATACTCAACCTATGTCAGATACTTTATATATTGTCAGATGGCACCAAGAATGGACAATTGCTGTGATGATATTACATGAAAATAAAGTTTATCATTCTACCAGTATTATGTGTATGACTTTTATTTCAATGTTCTTTATAATACTCTGTGAGTATTTTTGTTTACCCTGTGCAAGTAAATAAACACATCCCATAGGGAGTAGACATTTTGGCATTATTGCCTATTTGAACCCGGAGATCAAAGAAACTAAAGGCATGATGTCGGAGTAATGGCTGACCATTCAAACAAGCAGCGCTGATAACTAATAGGGACGTAGAAGAAGAGCAAGTAAGATGAGAATATCAATAGACGTAGCACTTGGTATATGCTTGGGAAGTTTCGTTTGACCAAGACATGCAATGATAATCCCACAACAGAGCAATCCCTGAGGGCACAGTACACAACGAACTCTTGGTGCAACTAGTTGTGCATGATCCTCTCGAAAGCATTCCAAGGCTATTGGTACAGAACTTGGTGGAAATAGAAGAAAGACATACACAAAGGAAGTAGATGTTACAATGGTACAAGGATTGGAACTAGAGGGAAGAATAGGAGCACAACACCAGTCGACATTGTATCTCTGACAATTCAAATAATTGATGCCTCTTCTACCAAACAAGGAAAAGAGGCAACATACTAGGAGGAAGAGAGAAGTAGAAAGGGGAGAAGGAATCTTCGTAAGTAGATCCATGTGCACCCAAGAGCAAGGTGGGAAGCAACGACGATTACAAAGAACCATCAAAGAATCTCCAAGTCCCCCACAAAGAAAGAGTTGTAGTGTGAGCCGAAGCTAGAGAGGTAAAATGCAGGCATACTAGCAGTGAAAGAACAACACGTCCCCCTGTGAATGCTAATTATGCCCTAATGTAATTAACCACACTTCAACATGATCATTATATGAAGAATCACCCCGGAATGAACATGGGATTGTTCATCCGAAATAATTCGACAAACCGATTTGTTGCCTCCTAACTAGATTAATTTTGCTATTCACTCTCAAATTGAGAAGCTAGCAACCAAACATCTAGAATGAAGAATTTTTAAATCTATATAAGATGCAATAGTTAAGCTATATGAGATGCAAATTTAAATCTAGAAATAAAGAGAACATTTTAATCTAAATGAATGCATTATTAAACTTGATGAGATTAATATGCAAGATTAATAAAATGATTAGTGCAAGTATTTGAGTCAACAATTCAGCATAAGTTTGATACTATTCATTTGCAACCCCTATAATGAGGAATTGAGAGTTTCTTAAATAGAATTCCAAAATTGATCGATGGTCAAGATCAATTTGGATGAAAGGTCAAGATTAGAAATGAGATTTAGTTAGAATGGAACATTCCCTATGAAAAGGAAGTTAATTGATTCTCTTCTGAGTGTGAGAAAGAGTTAATTGATTCAATTCCTTTTCCAATTCCAATTCACTCAGAGTTTCCAATTCTGAACTGAAGAGAGGATTTGGAGAGTATATTTAATTTAATAAAATTGAATATGACCTCATAAATGAATAATCTTAAATAATTGAATAATTAAACTCAATAATTAAAATGAGGATATATTTAATTAAATCAAATACATTTAATTTCTGAAAGTGCATTTTAGCCAAAGGGGTAATATTTAATTCAATTAAAGTGCTAGGACTCATAATTAAATTAAATTGATTAATAGGTTTACCTTTGGTAATTCAATTAGACTTAAGAATTAAATAGAGTATGTAATTAATGCAGATTAGGGATTTTCTGCATTTGACAATTAGGCAAGTAGAGATTGTTGAAATCAGAATTGCCTAATACAATAGGACTTAAGGTTGACTAAATAGACTAGAATTGGTTTGGCATGGCAATGTGCCAATTTTGGGGTATTACATTTGCCCCTCTTTGAATAAATGTGGGAGCAGAACATTGATTCAAAGAAATCAGAAGTACGAAGCATAGATCAAGAAGTGAGATTGGTTCCAAAATTGATGATACGGAGACCAATTGATAAGGGTTTTAAGGTTATCTCCAAAACGAAGCTTAACCTTAGGGAATCCAGATAGAACACCTAGATACCAAAATTGACAATCTTTTTAAGGTTATCTCCAAACAGAAGCTTAACCTTAGGGGATCCAAATAGAACACCTAGATACCGCAATTGAAGAACAAAGATTATCAAACTTCACAAAATTGTTCCTAGAACGAGACTCAATTCTCAGGAGTGGGGGTTAGACTGTCCCGATACCTATCCATTAGAAGCTAACAAGATTAATCACAATTCATAGAATTATCCCTAGATCAAGGCTTAATTCTTAAGAGTCAGGGTTAGACTATCCCAATACCTGTCCATTGAATAGTGAATGAAAGCAAGAGTATAGAATTATGTCCAAGATGGAGCTTAATTCTCAGCAAGAGTTAGGATTATCTCCAGAACAAAGCTTAATCCTAAGCAAGAGTTAGAATTATCTCCAGAACAAAACTTAATTTTAGGGGTCTAGATAGAACACCAAGATACCAAAATTGACAAGATTTTTAAGGTTATCTCCAAAACGAAGCTTAACCTTAGGGGAACCAAATAGAACACCCAGATATCACAATTGAAGAACAAAGATTATCAAGATTCACAGAATTGTTCCCAAAACGAGACTCAATTCTCAGGAGTCAGGGTTAGACTGTCCCAATACCTGTCCATTAGAAGTTGACAAGATTAATCATGATTCATAGAATTATCCCCAAAACGAGGCTTAATCCTTAGGAGTCAGGGTTAGATTGTCCCGATACCTGTCCATTAAATAGTGATTGAAAGCAAGAGTTTAGAATTATCTCCAGGACGGAACTTAATTCTGAGCAAGAGTTAGAATTATCTCCAAAATGGAGCTTAATCCCCCAGAGTCCAAATAGAACACTTGACTATTGGTCCATAAAAGAGATAACAAGACCTATCATAAGTTGTAAAATCATCCCCAAGATGAGGCTTGATCCCCAAGAATCAGGGTTGGATTGTCTCAATGCCTGTTCATCGAACTATGATATGGGCTGTTATAAATGTGATCAGCTGATCAAAAGATGAAATAGATGACATAGATGCCAAATAGAGGAAAGAAAGATGCACTGAGTGATGAGATGTCCCTAGCGATTAGGACATAATGTTAAGATTGAGTTGAAGCTAGTTTTGAAAAAGATTATTCAATGATGTAATCATCCTACCCCCTTGGAAGCAAAATCAAAAGATGACACATCAAAATAGTGATGTAGAGCAGTATATTGAAAGATACTAAAGAATTCCGAGTTCGAAAGAATGTAGAAGAGATCAAAAGCGTTTGAAGAAAACTTGAAGTCAATTCGAAGTGATTTCGAGGTCCAAAAGGCCAAGTTTGACCAAAGCTGAGCAAATTTGACCAGGGCTGACTTTTCCATAAATTTTGGAAATTTTGAAGAAAATGTGATTTGAAAATATTCCAAGATTCACAAAGTATCCGAAAGATGGATTGCACAAGCGTTCGATCGCGTTGGTCCCAAAATTTTAAAATGCAACTTTGAGTTATCTAAGTGTGTTAGATAAATGAGTTCAAAGCAGCCAAAGTAGCCAAGAGGGTGATTAATCGATCATTTGTGCAGTCATGAAGAAGCATTATACTTTGAAGAATCTGACAACCTCTCATGCCGAAAGATGCAAGTAGTGATCAATATGTGCTCTTATGCAAGTGAAGTATGCAATGTAACCCTAGGTTTGGTTACCGAACTCATAGAATTATCATCACCGAGTGTTTTAACTAAACCCACAAATGTCATACCATTCTCCTTGACGTTGCAATCATGAGAATATGAATATGACACGTATTAGTTTTGTCAGGATTAAATGTAAGCATTTGAGGCACAAGAACCCAAAATGACCAAAACATTTGTCCATTTTGATGTAGCAAGTGGACATAAGCATCAGAACTTAAACGCTAGGATGACCAAAATGTTTCTTGTGTGCAGACACACCAGACACACAAGAGATCCTTCTTATGCTAAGTAATCAATTAGTATTCTGTCTGCAATGACCCTTGCGTTCGTAACCTAAGACAGAGGTGTGCTAAGTACACTTGCAGTGACCCGTACATTCACTTAACAGGACAAGTATTAGTATTTATTGTAGCATAGAAAATTCACTCAAACAAGCAAGGAAAAGAACCAACCTCACTAAGTTATCCATATAAAAGGAGTTGAGGTACACACTACCATCCAATACGTGATGGACGCTCTTATAGTGGACACCCCTTTTATGTGAATGTTCCAGATCATTGGAACTAAACCATCAAACAGAAAGCAAAGAAAAGATCATGCCCCCAATCCTCGCATCTCTAGTCAAAAGAGACATCCTCGAGTTTCTCGAAGGGAATTGATAAAGCGAAAGAAAACAAACAAAGAAAAGGTCAGCATAACTCAACAGTATGAATGTTTCCGTATCAGTATCAATGTTAAAGGATTGATGTCAAGTGTCAATATTCGAAACATATGCATAAGAAATCTCTTCAGTAGGGTGACAATAGTAGACAGACTCAGTTAGGACAAATGGTGACTGACATCAAAGAGGAAGCTTTGTTGAGAAGGACCTCAGTGGGCAACTAAGTGACAGTAGACAGATGCAGTTGGAACAACTGGTGATTGACGCAAAAGAGATCTTCTTTGAGAGGAATCTCTGTAATGACACAAGCGATAGTAGGCAAACACAATTAGAACAATTGGTGACTGACGCAAAAAAGATTTTCCGTGAGAGAAATCTCTGGGGTGACACAAGCTACAGTAGGCAGACGTAGTTAGAACAACTAGTGACTGAGGTGAAAGAGATTCCTATAACACTGTAAGGTATAGCCCCCGAGTTATGACAAGATTCAATCCATGGATGCATGAGCGAAAGAAACAAACTAAAGCAGGAAAACAACTGTACAAAAGCCAAAAGGTGCACTGCAAGATATAGCATTTGAAACAAGAGGCACCTGTTTACCAAGTTTTCACCTTCTTGGCAAAGATTCTTTTTTTGCTACCATGATGCTTGTTTGCTAGGTTTTCATCAATGGCACTCTCTTTTTTCTGTTTTTTTTTTTTTGTATTTTTTGATTTTTCACTATTTTTTTGGTATTACCGAGGCGCTTATTGCTAAGTTTTCACCAAGGTAATGATTTTTTCAGGACTTTTAAGTATGTACAAAGAGCTTTTGAGAGCATGTCAGTTGTAGAACCACTTCAGATAGAGAGTGTTGATAGGCTCCTTGAGCACCTCTCCCTTAGTTGTTGAAAGTTGGTAAGCACCGGATCCAAACATTGCAGTGACTATGTATGGACCACGCTAGTTGGGTTCGAACTTCCCTTTCTGTACCCGTTGTTGATTCTTAGTGTTTTCCCTCAGAACAAGATCACCCAGTTGGAAGTCACATGGCTTAACTTTCTTGTTGTACCTTCTAGACATACGCTGCTAATAAGCTCAAAGATGATCGCACACCACTTGTCGACATTCATCTAACAATTCTAGCTCTTGAAGCCGAGATATTCTATAGTCATCATCAGTGATGAGGCCTTTCATGGAGATTCTCAAAGTAGGAATCTCAACCTCAATTGGAAGTACAACATCCGCTCCATATATCAAAGCAAAGAGCGTTGTCCCCATTGGAGTTCTAATACTTGTTCTGTAAGCCTATAAAGTTGGATTAATCTGAAGGTGCAAGTCCCTTCCAAATTTGTTGACTATGCACTATAAGATCTTAAGGATAGCCTTGTTGGATGCTTCTGCTTGACCATTATCCTGGGGGTAATAAATAGAAGACCAATGTTGCATGATTCTGAACTTTTTGCACAACTCTTTAAGATCCTTGTTTTAAAATTGTCCCCCATTGTCAGTAATGATGGAGGATGGTACGCCATACCTGCATATGATGTAATTCATAATGAACAGAATTACAGTTTTGCCATTTGCTACGGAGAGAGGGACTGCCTCTACCCATTTAGTGAAGTAGTTTGTAGCTGTAATAATGAACTTGTGCCCATCCGAAGAAGAGGGGTGAATCTGACCCACTAGATCAAAGGCTCATTGTTGGAATGGCCACAATGTGATAGATGGAATTAGCTCCCTGGCTAGAGCGTGAATCAGATTCCCATGGAGCTGGCATTGTTTGCAAGACTTAGCATACTTGATTGCCTCTTGCTCCATATTCGGCCAATAGTAACCTGCTCTGATAAGTTTATGAGCTAGTGTCAAGCCATTAGAGTGAGATCTACAAATGCCCTCGTATACATCTATTAATGTGCATTTGTACTCATCAGGTCCTAGACACCTAAGGAGTATTCCATCAAGACCTCTCCTAAACAAGTCGTCAGCAATAATGACATACCGTGAAGCATTGCGAATAAGGTGACGTTTTTTGTTCCGGGTTAGGTTGTTCGAACTTGTTTGGTCACACAGGTAAGAGTAAATATGGTGGTAGCAGGATGAATCATGTCCTATAATAGAACAAACCATCCAGGATTCAGGGGAATTATAGGTAGGGTAGAGCAATGTCTCCACTAGGAACTCGTGTCAAAAATCATTCTCTGGCATCTGTAGCATGGAAGCAAGAGTAACCATTGCATCAAACACTTTGTTGTTTGCCCGAGGAATTTTCTAAAAAGTGATATGAGCAAAGTATTTCTTTAATTCATCAACCATGCGCTTATAAGGTATCAACTTCTCATCCTTCATCTGATACACATCATTGACCTGGTTGATTATGAGCTATGAATCACCAAAGATATTCAATTCATCAACTCTCCACTCAACTGCAATCTTCATGCCGTTAATTAGGGTTTCATATTTTGTAATATTGTTTGTACAAGGAAATATAATCTTGTATGCCTTAGGAAATGAATACTTTTGTGGTGTTATGAATAAGAGCCCAACACTGGATCCTTGTTGTGTGAAGGAACTATCACCCAGGTTTGATGTGTTAGCGTTAAAATAGATTCATCAAGAAAGTCAATGTTCAGCGGAAGAAGACTTTGCATTGGTGCTTCTGCTAATTGGTCAACAATTGCCTGTCCTTTGATAACCTTTCTTTCAACATACTGAATATCAAACTCGCTTAGTATTATGACCCACTTAGCGAATCTTCTTGTTAGAGCTGCCTTGCTGAGTAATTATTTCAGTGGATCAATTTTGGCAACCAGTTGCGTAGTGTGAGTGAGCATATAGTGTCTCAACTTTTGAGAAGCAAAGACAACTGCCAAGAAGGCTTTCTCAATGATGCTATAGTTCATTTCATAGGAAATCAATGTGCGACTGAGATAGTGGATAGCTCGTTCCTTGTTATCACTATCTTCCTGAGCTAGTAAGATACCAAGAGATGACTTTGTTGCTAAGATGTACAAAATGAGAGGCTTCCCGTACATAGGAGGCATCAGGATCGGTGGATTAGCAAGGTATTGCTTTCTCTGTGTTAAGCTCTGATCACAATCTTTGTTCCAATCATATTTCACACCTTTGTGCAGAGTTTTTGTAAAAGGTTGTGACCTATCCGCCAATTGTGAGATGAATCTACAAATGGATTGAAGTCTCCCTTGCAAGCCCCTCATTTGACTAATATTATGGGGTGGAGACATGTCCATGATTGCTTGAACTTTTTCTGGATCCACCTTGATTCCTTTTACAAAGACAATGTAACCAAGTAGTTTCCCAGAGTTTGCACCGAATGCACATTTCTTAGGGTTGAGTCTGAGACTGAACTTCTCCATACGATCTAGGATAGGACCCAAATCTTGCAGATGAGTTTTGCATTGCGTACTCTTGACCAAGTTTCATTGACATAGTCGTCCATTGTCTTATGCATCACATCATGGAAGATTGTAGTAACTACCCTCTTATACGTGGCCCCAACATTTTTTAGGCCAAATGACATCACATTCCAACAGAAGGTTCCCCTTGCACAAGTGAAAGCAGTCTTTTCCTGGTCTTCTGGTGCAATTTTGATCTGATTATAACCAAAAAAATTGTCCATGAGTGAGTACATTTCATATCCTGTTGTCATATCCACTATCATATCAATGTTGGGGAGTGGAAAATCATCCTTTAGACATCCTAAGTTCGGATCTCGAGAATTTGTACAAACACTGATAGATTTTTCATGCTTGGAGACTAGAACAATGTTTGAAATCCATTCAGCATAGTCGATAGCACAGATGAAACCAACTTTCAGAAGCTTTTCCAATTCAACTTTAACAAGTAATGCAACATGAGGATGCATTTTCCTGAGCTTCTGTTTGACCGGTTTAACTCCTAGTGCAATAGATAAATGATGCATTATGAGATCAAGATCCAAGCCTAACATGTCTAAGTAGGTCCATGCAAAATTAATCTTTTTCTCTTGGAAGAAGGCAATAAATTCCTCTCTCTTCTGCAGATAAAGACTATGCAAGGTGTATCATATGAGGCTCTTCCTCTGTTCCCAAGTTGATCGGTTGTGTTGGCTCTATCAACACTGATGATCTTTCCTGAAAATGACTAGGAAGTGCATCAAATATCTCATCCTTAGGCGTCTCAGAGAGGTTTTCACCTTTGGATATGTCTTTTATTTTTACTATTTTGGGTTTTGATATGCCACAATGTGGTTTTCACCATCGGACCTTCTATTTCTTCTCTTTTTTATTGTGTGACTAAGATATTTGATGTCAGCTTCAGTCATATTGACACTCTATTCGCTGGTGGAGGACATTACAAGTTCAATAGCGTTTAAGTAGCAAGCAAGAGCATAGTCATTCTAGAATGTAGGGACTTCACTAGATGCATTGGAATTCTAGTCTAAGAGCTCGGGATAGGCAAGTGAGAGAGATGTAGCGGGTTCGATGGCGTTCACAGTATAATCATCAAATGCTTGGACAAGTAATTCAAGACCTAGAGCGACTTCGTCTAAAGGTGTGTTCAAATGCCTTTCAATTCTAACAACATACTCGTTGACACTAGTTGGATGAGACTCCTTTGACCTAACCCTAGACAGTCCACCTATTCCAAGTTGATTTCATATGTGTGAACTTGATCTACATCCTTTTTTGTAGTTTCTTCTGAGACAGAGTCAAATTCATAGTCTCGAGAATTTGTGCTACATGGAGACAAACTATAGAATTCCCTAGCAGTGATGGGAACCCATTCTCCACTCTCGTAATCATCTTGATTTTTGCAAAGATGTTTGACAACTACAGTATGACTAGACTCGCCTTGTTCCTCAATAGTGTTGTCAGAGGAATCACTGCCAGCATCTACAGTGCTAACACATGGTACAAAGTCATCTGGTTCTACAAAGAACTTAGCAAGATCAAAAGGAATCGGATAAGGATAAGTATCCTCATCATCAGCATCGTCCTCATGATCATCTGACTTCATTTGTGACTCATGTTCAAATGAACTTTCAAGTTCTAGTATAAATTTGTTAATCCCTAGATGAAAGGGGATTTTCTTAAAACCTAGGCCTATTGTGTCTCGAGACCTTCTAGCAATTGCTTTGACAGGATCAATCAAGCCATTGTTGTTACGTCCAATTAGACCATTCCCTTTGTAGCCAAAGCGTTTCATGAGTTTAAGACCTGGACCATACTTTTCAAAAGTGATCTCACAAGACTATTCTATGAGATCAACTGGAGTTTCCTCTGTATATCCATGCAGCAATGGCTTTGTTTTCATCTTCCTCCTCCAGAGGTACAGTAGCTTTAACAAAGGTACCATTATACTTAGTTTGAGGCGATAGCACAAAAGGTCTCTCCACTTCACATGGTCTCCCATAATGACAAGGAGACTCAGGAAGAGATGTCAAAGATAGAACAGGTTCTATGTGATATTCACCCATCCTAGTCTCTTTCAACTTGAGTAACTTCTCAATTTGTTTCAGCTTATCATCATCATGATCTGTAGATTCCCTATTAGCTGGTACAAATCTTTCAGCATGTTGCAAGTGTAACTAATATTAGCAGGTATGGTCACTTCAGAGCCTTGGAATGGAAACTTGATGCATTGATGGTAAGTTAAAGGCATAGCTTGCATTTCATGTATCCATGGTCTCCCTAGCAGGATATTGTACGCTAATGGGATGTCAAGGACTTGACAAGTGACATCCCTTTCTACTGCACCAACTCGAAGAGGCAACACAACAAGACCTAGGGATTTACGCTCAACCTCATCATATGCCTTGATGGTTATTCTATGACAAGGATCGATAGTCTTCAGAGTAACCCAATTGTCTGAGCAAAGTAGCAGAGCAGATGTTTAAAACAGCTCCATTGTCAATGAGCACGCGACGGACACGCTTCTAGGGTATCATGACTTCAATGTGCAACGGTTGGTTATGTGGATGACTCAGTGAATTATAGTCCTCCTCAGAGAAGGACAGATAGTGAGGTGAGGTCAGATGACCTACCATAGATTGGAACCTATAAAGATCAAGATCTTGAGGTACGTTTGCCTCATTGAGGGCTTTGTCGAGAATTTTCCTATGAGCAGGTGAGATTTTGAGTAATTCAAAGATCATTATTTGAGCACTTGTCTGTTGCAATTGGTCGAGGATAATATAGTTGGTAGCCGCAGAAGATGTTCCAATTATCGTACCTTTGCCAGATGGACCAGCAAAGGGTCCGTCTTTGTGTTGTTCTAACTCAGAAGCAGAAGGCGGGGCCTTTAAGTACTATCTTGGCACAAGAACGCGTTAAAGCATTGGCACATGATTGTGACTATTCTTTGTCGGATGTAGTAGATGTAGCACCCCTTAAGACAAATAGTGTCTTAGGTTTAGTGTTGTCTTGTCTTCCCTTAATCATGATAACATCACAATATTCAAAATCCACAGGTTCAAACATGTTGATCACATCATCGTCATTGGTGTATGTATAGTTGCCCTTTTTATGGGCTTTCTATTTAGAGTTTTCTCCTTTCTCATAATGTGGAAATGGCTCTTTAAAAGCCTTGTGGTCTAAATTCTTGTTATGTCCATCCACAACAATTTCACCATTGTCAATTAAGTCTTAAACTTTATGACGTAGGTTGATGCAATTGCTGGTTTTGTGACCCTTGTTCTGATAATATTTGTAAAATGCACTCTCATTCCACTATATGGGTGGTGATTGTGGATCATAAGGGCAAGAATTATCCAATGGAGTAATGATATTGTTTTGCAGCAAATTCTTGTAAACCACATCCAGAGGTTCACCCAAAGGTGTGTATTCTCGTTTTTGACGTGCAACCCAAGATGAGTTTTCCGTATTGTTTCCAAATGTTTTGTTATCAGGAGGAGATTTGTCAACATTCTTAGACACATTGAGATTGACTGTAAGATTGAAAGCCGCTTTAGCAAGTTTAGGAGTAATGTTATCAATGACTCCATCATGTACTACCTCTCGATTTTTGTTCACATACTTGGACTTATCCTTACTAGAGGTTGATCCTTGCTTAGTGTCTTTTTGAAGGGTGATTTCCCCCTTTTTTACCATAAATTCCTCTATCCGGATAGCTTGTGTGATCATGTCTTCGAAGGTGCATGGACCTTGAACTTGTATTTTATACCCAAAGTGGAGCAAAAGATTATCCAAGAAAATGTCAAGAGTTTTTCTGTTTCAGGAATCTTTCGTGAATATTTAGTGTACAATTGTCGCCATCTCTAAAGGAATGTGAGGAAAGGTTCCCCGACTTTTTGTTTGAGGTGACACAAGTCATGTATGTTAACTGGATGTTGTATGTTGTGTGAGTACTGTTGACCAAACAGGTTATCAATCTCACAAACGTTTTGATACCAGTAGGCAACCTTGAGAACCATTCCATGGCCTAACCACCTAGACTCCGTGGGAATAAACGCATGAGATATGTCTAATTGTTCATAAATTCCATAGATAAAGCACCGAATTCCCTAAAATGATCTTGGGGATCGAAAGTTCCGAAGTATTTGTCCTACTTGGGTAACTCAACTCCTCTTGGAAAAGGAGGCATGTCTAGACTCTTGTCAAAAGGAAATGAACAAAGAGTATCTAAGGTGTATGTTTTTTTTGCTTTATCCTTGTCACGCATCATTTGGGCCAATTGTTCTTGCATGACCTTTAGTTGTTTTTGTAACTTGGACATTTCAGTTTCCTCTTCATGTGTGATAATTTTCTCAACATTAAAATGGTGAGGTAGTTTGGCTCCTTGAGTGAGTTTTAAAAAGTATTTCTCTTTCTCCTCATTGAGTATGATCTCCATTACTTTTTGGAAGTGTTTATCCTTATGACATTTTTCTATGTCTTCAAGAGGTATCTCTTCATTTTCCTCATTCTCATCAGTGTAAGGTTCTTTTTGTCTTTCATTCCTTTGGTGATCTTGTCCTCTACTATGCTCTCTGTTTCCTTGGTCTTGATCGATCATTCTAGGAGTGTGGTAGGTTTCAATGTATGTTGGTTGAAAAGGTCTTATGAATGAGAATTCAGCTGTATCGTTTGGAGATGTACGTGTTTTGTGAGTTTCAGGAGTCTCCTAATACAAGGGATTCCTAGTTTGCTGCAAGTTTATGGAGAATGTTCTTTGAGGACGAGGTGGACCAATAGGTGAAAAAGATCGTGAGGACTCTTCACTAGATTCAGACTGTGCATAAACTAGGAAGTGACCTCTATCACGATTTTGACCTCTAGCTCTACCACGCCATGCTCTATTGACAGCAAACAAGTTCCCACTTCTCGTGGCAACAGTCATAGACAATGATTTAAAAAAAAGTCTAAACAGGGATCACACTAGAACTTTATCTCAAAGTGAGATAACCGTGTTGTATATCTAGGTATGAGTTGTCTGAGAAATGGCTAAAACAGCCAAGATTTATGACTATTGTGATGCAAGATACGACGAACACGAGAACAGAATAAGACAAACTAGTAAGGAGACTAGTTCGCGCGTAGATCACAAGTTGTCAACTAAGCAAGAAGTTAGTGTTTGGAGCTGTTACAGACAAAGAAATGATCAAATGTTTTAGACACAGATCAGACTTGGAGAGAAGATAACTCTGACATAGCAATTTTGACAGTTTTAGGACAAAACCAAGCGCAAACATTCACACAGAGCCATGCGAGGAAGTACAATAAACCAAGCAAAATTTCAGAACAGCAATTCTAGACCTGTTTTCTTGCGCGAGAAATTGCTCAAAGCCGTGCGAGGATTTCATAGATTGACCGAAAAGACAAGTTTTGACACAAAAAGACAATGTTTGGCAATGTTTCGCACAAAGATTTGTAGACAACAGAATGAGGAAATGCAGAAAACCCCGCAAGGAAATGCATACAGACAATTTTCTTGCGCAAACTTTTGCAAAACTAGATGCGAGAAAAAGGACTGAACTGGCAGATTTTGACTGAACTTGAAGAGATTTTCAATGGCTTGACAGTTTCTGAAAAAGGACTACCAGTGTTTACAAGTTTCAGGCAGATATCAACATTGTTTCCAGATTTTAGACCTTGTTTTGGTTTACAAGTAGACAGTTGTTTTTAGACACGGGAAGCAAGCAGTAGTCGCAACAATCCAACTGAAGACAAATCAACTCAGAAGGATGAGGGAATCTTGACCTTTTGTTTGTTTGGAAGATTTGGACAAGTTTAAAGACTCAAAAAGACACTCTTTATCCCTATAACCAAAAATGGTAGAGAAAACAAAACCTTTGCCTCACAACTTATGTGCATGCGTTCACCTCACACAACCGTGTCACCCCACTACCCACTAGAGGGCGTCCGTGTTTTTGGTTAATTCCAAGGACTCAATAACATATACATTGAATGAGCACCCTTGTGGAAGGGGTCAAGCATGTATACCACCTTCTAGCATCTAGGTACATGTCTATGGTGAGTATCTACAAGAGAGATTCTTGCCCCTCCTTGCACAAAGATTATGCCCCCTTTCGGAGGTGAACCAAGTAGCAACTATCTAAAAGTTTTTACTCGGCTCTAGTTCACATTAATCCCTGGTGGCTTCGCGAACAAAGTTGAGGCCAGCAGCCCACACCAACATCTAAAAGTGCACACACTTGACTAGCAAGACTGGGGACAGCGCCGCCCAGTGCAACAGACAAAGCCTCCTCTTGGTATGTGATCTCAAGAATCAAGAGGAAGAAATTAACATGGCTTTGGAGTCTTTCACTCTACAAAGCTTCTTTATTACAGTGAGTTGGAATCACCAGCGAAAGGTGTGTGCTCACTTAGGTCGTTCCCGGAGATTGGATTGCTCCGGCAGGCCCTTAAAGGTTGACTCGGACTGGTGGTTCGGATTTAAGGGTCAAAGTTTATGATTTTTCCAAAGGGAAAAGAGCATACTCCTCTACCTCGTCACCTTACCCAAACACACAAAACATGTTCATCACCGAGTTAGCTTATCAATCCCAACTTGTCTTTTCTCAAGATTTTAATTTCCTAAAAGGAAGTCATCATCTCTTCATAAAAAAGACTCATACAGGAGAACCACTAACTTTCTAGCCTCCCTCGAGTATAATCTTCCGAAGACGTCTAAGTTTTTAATTTACTCTTGGGCTTCACTTCCAAGTAGCAAAGAGCATACTCCCTTATTCCTTTGTCTAGAGCCCTACAAAGTTCACAAGCCCTATTAAACCATGTGTGAGAAAGCAATAAAAAGACACAACATTTAAGTGTGTTTGAATTCATTCTTTGGCATGTGTATCTTTGACTAATCGTCCTGCAATCAAACCGTTAGTACTGTTTGTAAGTTTATAATAGATATCTTCAACAAGCGACTTGCAGATCACTATTGGGCTATAGAAAATCAAAAACCAAAAACAAAATGCTTTAGAAACAAACGCCAAATTTAATCATCATGATAAAAACAAAATCTGGAAATTGCATTTCATTTTTCTGATGCCAAGTTTTGCGCAAAGTTTTGTAGACCCGCATGAGAAAATGATGTGTACCGCACGAGAAACCACGCTATTATACATTTTTTCGTGCAAGAAAGTACAGACTAGGGAGCAAAACATTAGTTTCTTCGTGTCAGAATGAGATTTTTCGCGCGAGAAACCAAGAAACTATATGGACAGAAATGACAAAACATGAAAATTTTGCAAAATAAACAACAGATGAGGCCAGAAACTTGATTTCTCGGCCCCACGGTGGGCACTAGAAATGTGAGTGCTAATAATGGCCTACTGTAATTAACCACACTTCAACATGATCATTATATGAAGAATCACCACAGAATGAACATGGGATTGTTCATCCAAAATAATTCGACAAACCGATCTGTTGCCTCCTAACTAGATTGATTTTGCTATTCACTCTCAAATTGAGAAGCTAGCAACAAGACATCTAAAATGAAGGATTTTTAAATCTATATGAGATGCAATAGTTAAGCTATATGAGATGCAAATTTAAATCTAGAAATAAAGAGAACATTTTAATCTAAATGAATGCATTATTAAACTAGATGAGATAAATATGCAAGATGAATAAAATGATGAGTGCAAGTATTTGAGTCAACAATTCAGCATAAGTTCGATAATATTCATTTGCAACCCCTATAATGAGGAATTGAGAGTTTCTTAAATAGAATTATAAAATTGATCAACGGTCAAAATTAGAAATGAGATTCAGTTAGAATGGGAAATTCCCTGTGAAAAGGAAGTTAACTGATTCTCTTCTGAGTGTGAGAAAGAGTTAACTGATTCAATTCCTTTTCCAATTCCAAATCACTCAAAGTTTCCAATTCTGAACTGATGAGAGGATTTGGAGAGTATATTTAATTTAATAAAATTGAATATGACCTCATAAATGAATAATCTTAATTAATTGAATAATTAAACTCAATAATTAAAATGAGGATATATTTAATTAAATCAAATACATTTAATTCCTTAATGTGTATGTTAGCCAAAGGTGTAATATTTAATTCAATTAAAGTGCTAGGACTCATAATTAAATTAAATTGATTAATAGGTTTACCTTTGCTAATTCGATTAGACTTAGGAATTATATAGAGTATGTAATTAATGCAAATTAGGAATTTTCTGCATTTGACACTTAGGTCAAGTAGAGATTGTTGAAATCAGAATTGCCTAATAGAATATGACTTATGGTTGATTAAATAGACCAGAATTGATTTAGCATGGCAATGTACCAATTTTGGGGTATTACACCCCCGAGACAAGAGTGGGAAGAGATTGCAAGGAAACTACCACTCCTTGACAAAGCAAAGGAGGACCTTTCTACCACACCAACATTCTGTCAACACTGGAGGGGACTAACAAGGACAGTTTGGAGGGAGACTACATACCAACCAAACCATTACTACCCTCCAAGGGTGACGACAACAAAGAAAAAAACCATGAAGGGGAGGTAGCAAAATTATTTGAAAATAACCTGTGGGGCATTGGAAATCTAGTTATATAAGAGAAGCGCAGAAAGGGGGACTCGAACCATAAACTTTGGGAGAAGGGAGTGTCGGTACTACGAGGGAGGTAATAAAAGTGTGAATAACAGAGGTGGATGGGTAAAGGATTAGCACATGGCGGAAGGTGCAAGTGAAGCACAGGGACACAGAGGAAGAACTAACCCACCTGAGCCTATAATGCACGCAATGTCGATTGTATGAGAAAAATTACAAGCACCTTGAAGAAGCAATAACTCCTTAAAGTCAGTGGGGATGGATCAGATGACCTTGCCTACAATTACAAAACATGTGTAACTATATGGGAGGCTAATGACCAAGATGATTAGGCCTACTAGTTGAAGGCCTCCCATGCTACCTTGCAAGGAGTCGCAACTGACTAGTACAAAAACTTGGCAAGGCTATGTAGGACAACTCAGGATGGCCTAAAAAGGGCATTTCAAGAAGAGTTCAAATTGCTTCACGACAATGATGAAGTAGTAGCAAAGATTTATAATACAAGAAAAGGAAAGAATGAGACTGTAAGGGCCTATTATCATGGGCTAAAAGAACTTATTGGTAAATTGGAAAACCAACCGACAAAGGGCTTGAAGAAAAAGTAGTTCATTAAAAGGGATGGCTCCATGCATACAGAAGAGAATGAAAGTGGTACCCCCACCTTCCTACAACCGTACAATGGAGATTGAGAGTGAAAACAAGACACCCCAAGGGAAGGTAAAAATCAATGACAATGATAGTATGGATGACGATGACAGCAGGAATCCAAGACAATATAGGCTCTCCAAAAGGATATCATGCGGATGATGAAAGAGATGAGTGCAGCGAAGGAAGTTTTAAGGGACGGAAAAGAATTGTGATGTTCAAACTATAAAGTTGAAGGGCATACCAAGGCCAACTACCCAAAGAAGTCATTTTGCGACATTTACGAAGTATTGGGCACTCCATTAAGGATTGTCCATACAACCTGAAGGCCAGGAGCACACAAGTAATCTTGACCCAAGGAGAATAGGCAAATCCATCTACCACACCACCCTGACCTACAAACTCTAATGCCTCCTTGAGGGGGTACCGCAACAAGCAACAATAATAGTAATAACAGCACACCAAGAAGCCAAATCTAGTACAAATCGAAGGGGTGACCCATGATACACCGTCGTTGATGTAATGAGTGGGGCCACTTTGTACAGGACTGCCAAAGAGAGCAAAGTGGTGGAAGTGTGTTGTGAAAGTGGTGTGGCCTAGGCAATCACGAGGACGCTAATTGTCCCAAACAAAAGGGAGTAAACATGATGGTATCACAAGTCCAAAGGAGGAAATATTGGCAATCATAAGGATGCAAGCAAATAAAAATGTACCCTAACCTACTTATGAAGAAAGAAAGCTTGAAGGAGGCTAAAATTGACATTGAACAGACAATAGAGTAGGAACAGAAAAGGTCACGTGCCACTTTTAGCACTCCCCTATGGTCAATGTCCAAAACAAACATCATACAACAGATATTGTAGGCTATTGTACTAGTTGAATGACAGGCCCCCTAGATACCCTGGCATAATTAGAGGTGGTAGTCAACAATGTGAGTGATAACAAAAATGGCAACCAGATAAATAGAAATCCAATGGATGATAGCAAGACAACTAAGACACAAAAAGATAATTTCATTAACCCCACTACCGATCCAATGCTACTAGTGGTTGGCGTTGGGAGGACTCTAACAATGCTCAGACTAGAAATGTGTAATGGACCTAGTAAAGAGTAAGTTTACAGGAGTAAGAAGTGTTAAACATTTCTATATGGATGCTAAAGTTAAATGCCCTCAATAATGGTAGAGCGTATAATTAAGGGCAAGTCTTATCAAAGTGCATTAAGAATTTTTTTCAGCTGAAACAAAAAATGTTTTACAAGCCACATCATGCCATTGCCTTGTGTTTGGAGGCTCTACATACACAAGTTCGACCAGAGAAAATAAGGGAGTTCGTACTAGTGAGCTGCATGGAACCCTACAAGTCGGCCATGTATTATTGGCTCCATTTGGGTACTCTCACCACAAGTGGTACAAAATCCCTTTGGAAAAGGGTTTGGCAAGAAGTAACAACAAACACGGGTGAGGGAGACAAGGGAAGGATGATAATAATGAAGAAGAGGATGAAACGGTAGGTGAGGAGGCACCGGCAATCTCCTCTTTGAATAGAAAGAACTTGGAGGATGAAGGGTTCTCCGTGGAACCGTACCATGACTATACTAGGGCATAGAAGGTCGTACAAGGGAAGGAAACCAAAAACGAGAATGAAAGGTGGTGTTAGGCTCACAAGGCAACATTCCAACAGAGTTTGTAACAATACAAGAAGGGCCTTTACCAAGGTTCATACCAAAAATGGAGTCCGTGTAGGAAGAGGAGTTTGTACAGGAAGAATTGGAGTCCCTACAAAAGAGGATTGTGCTAGTAGAGGAGCCAAACATACCATTACAGGATCTAGTTGTACTGGCACCCGTACTGGCACCATACACGAAGAGGTCCATACTGATGATACCTAGCTAGGGTGCCAATGTTAAAGTAACTAAGATTGTTTCTGCAAATGTACTTTCATTGCCATTGTAATTGATGATTTCCAAATGCAGATTTGGATCTCATATATGTATAATATGAGAGGAGGAGACATGAAGAGACATGTCTCTATAGTTAATCACCATTTAGTTTATAAATAACTATATGCATAACTCATCTTTAATATATAATATTAACATATTAACCATATATGTAATATAATATAATATTATTTTATTATTATAGAATAATATATAATGCATAATATATATAATACATATTATATTACATATATCATATATATATTATATATATAAGATATATAATGCATAATATATAATATATATTATATTACATATATAATATATATTATGTATATAATAATCAGCAATAACAATTTATCTGAAAAACATAGATTAGTATGAGATAAGCATCATTTACTTCTACTGATGCTAAAACATTAACATCCAAGTGATCCATAATTTTGAAGATCATATTCAGCCCACCTCAACTTCAACTTATGGCTCATTTGGCTCTAACATAGGAACAAGTCAAGTACCACAGACAAAGTTGGTAGACTTACAAGAACACAAGGTGGGTCCCCATACTATTTGCATCTCAATTTGATAAGGCATCAATTGAGCTACCCCTGTCATATTAGTGGTTACACCTGCACCTCCTCTTGGAGTCATCACCTTGTCTAGCATAGTTAAAGCTTTAGTAAAGGAGATTGCCCCTATGGCGCATGAGGCAGTTTCAGCCCCTAGGGCACTAGCAACCATAGACACAAATGGAGGAGTGAGCATTGTTCGAGTTCGACGAGATCAAGAGGGGGGAGACATCAATCTAGAGAATCAGATAATCAAACTCTTAGCAAAATTTCAGATGGAGGTTGATGATATTCCACAACCCACACCTGCATTATTGATGGGACAACAAGCTGAGAAGAGAGAAGAAGTGCCATTAGCCCCATAGACAAAGCAAGAGTTTGCTGAGATAGAAGAGGGAGCACTAAGCATAGGATCGCCCCTCTTCAAGAGGAATGAGTAAAGAGGGTGTAAGAACCTCAACGAGTTATAACTCTAACAAACATTGAATTGTTTGAATTTTTAGGTGTTTGACATTTTGTCAAAAACTTTGCATGCAATCTTTGATTCTTGTTTGGTTTTTGCAATGTTTGAACACCTTTTTGGTTACTTGAAATGTATGCTTTTTGATCTTTTGAAAATGAAAACAATAATTGAGGTATTCTAAATACTTGTGAATGCCAAAACAAGAGTACCTTATTTAATTTATTAATATATGCAATACATATAAATTGCACATATCAAATCTGAAATAAATTTACAGCTATAATGGGGAACCTGAATGATACCGCAGGACTAAGGGCACCCAAATGGAATTGCAGCTATACGTTGAGTTGGAGGAATGCAACCAAAAGTTCTCTATCCTTCTAATCATACTGCGTTAACCTTCCTTGCATCACATGGCTTCTCTATGGGACTGCAGCTACCTTAGTGATGAATCACACCATTTTTCGTGGCTGAAAACATAACATGCAGACAAATTCCTTCAACCTGTTACAATTCCTCAGATATCTTTGAATTCAAAACTTCAATTCTTCACTATTAAACTCAAATATGGTTTTTGTATAAAGCTATCATTGGATTGCACAATTAGTTGGATGATTCCCAATTCAAAGTGTTTAAGCCCCTGTAGAATTCACAACTCCACCACGCTGAAATTCTTCAAACCCTTGTTTCTTCACCCAAACCAACAAAAGCAAATGCACAATAGAATGAATTACATTTCTTTCCAAGGCTCCTTATAATATTTCTTCTTCACAAATTGACCAAGTAGCTTCTCTTAACACTTTTCACATAACCTGCATTGGTTTTTTTTATGTAGGTTGACTTTCACCATTAAGAATTAATTCATTAAATGCCCCTCACATGAGATACTACTTGGTTTTTGTCTCAAATCATTAAATGATATTTTTCTTTTTCATGTGCTCATGTTGACTTAGGAAAACATTAATTAATTGGTTCCTTTTAATATTATTATTCATTTAATGCACTTTTAAAGTCACTTGGCCCCATTCATTAAATAACTTTATAATGACTTTTAATATTTAATTAGTAACAAGGTTGCATGGGGATAGGTGCTACATCCCAATTTTCAACCCAATTTAACATGTTCATATAGCCGTTGAGGTTCACATGAAGTCAATTGACAGTTAAATTTGTTATAATCTTGTGAAATGGTAAGATGGTTAGTCATTATAATTTCATATGAAGATAACATGCTAGTTGATTATTTATCATGAATTCATGGAATTGAAAAGGCAGTTAGTCGTTATGATTATCTATGATTAATAACTTCTTATGGTAATATGATTTAACTGCGGAGAATTTCTTTGTAGGGAGCACATCAAAGGGGTGGAAGCATTGTCAAAAAAGAATTGGGCACAGGAGCATTACCATCACTAGACAAATGAGTATGAATCGTGAATCACCATGGTTGAGGACCTAGCGACTGCATAACAGGATACAATTAATGGACATGCATGAGCTATTAAATAAACATTTAAAATATTAATCTTTTTAACTTAATTAATGCATACCTCAAATGGCTTTTGGTTGACTTTTCCACCACATCGTTATAATACATATTTATGTACATACACATAGATATAAATTAAAGGTGACATCATGGTATTGTTTTTATACAAGATTTTATCTATTTAATACGTACATTTAAATGCATGTACAAGAAGATAAAATAAATCTTTCAAGATGAAACATGTATTTAGATATACATATTTAAAAGGTACGACCTTGGATAAACATTTAATATGTTCTATCTTAATAAAATATATTTACGTGCAAGTAAATAAATATGTTTATATTATTCTTTTGATTTGTAACCTTTCAAGTTCTTTTCTATATTTATTTATTTTCTTTACTAGAAACCAAAATGTACACTTGGCATATTAAATCGGCATCCAAGAAGGCGAAACATTTCTTTAAGAGTTACGGCTTCTTGGAAGCCTTTGAGAAGTCGAATGCCTCTATATATTTGGGAGCCATGAGAAACCGAGAGAAAGAATTGATTTTCTCTCCCTATTTTATTTTTGATTTATCTCTGTAGTATTTGTCACATCCTTACCTTCTTTCTACTTCTGCTGAAAGTCGCGATTGTTAATCACTCAGAGTTGTGCATTCGGAATTACTCTAGTGGAAGCACTAGATTGTTAGCGCCCAACCAAGGCTCTTCCTTCTTCCAACAACCAGGTTATGTGGTCGACTTTCCATAATCGAATGATATATATTTTTTCTTTATCAAATTACTACCACATTTGTACTTACAGCAGTAAGGTATATTTCCATGAAATACTAAACTTCTTCTTTGTTTAGTGTCAGTGAATAGTCTCTCAATGAGCCAGTTATTCACATGCTAAGTCGTTCAATTGTTCATGTCAAGTCTATACATCTTTAAATATTTACTATTGTATGATAGAATTGAATTTGTATTGCTGCAGGTCTTAATATTATTTTCAAGTTATAAAAGCTGATTATATACTGGAACATGTAATTTTCATACACTAGCTGAGGATCAGCAGAATGAGTTGGTTTACTCTAAGATATAAACTCCAGGGACTCGCCCAGTTGTATGGCCAAGGAAGAGGTGAACAGGTGATAAAGAAATCTGCAATAACATGGAATCAGAATCAAATATAACAATTATATATTATTTTAAAATGAAAATTGTTTAATAGCTTATGCATGTCCAATTCATTCTCTGTTGTCAAGTCAAGTGGTGTGATTAAGTACTAGGATACTCAATGGCTGACAAGGTGTTCCATGTCTATTTCAGGGAGGGAGGGTCTTTCTAGTTAGAGAAAGTATGGGGATAAGTTGAAGGTCTGTGGTTGGGTGGTTAAGCCCCTGACAATGTTTCCCCTCTCCACAAGATGAGCATTCAAGCATTTATTGGTGACAGGTATTTTTACTTTCATGATATTTATACAAGTAGGAGATATGATAGCTTAATTTATATCGTTGAATTCAATTATTTCCTTTGATGTAAGCAACCTTTCTCGTCAATGTAATTGGTAACCAGTTAGATTGGTTGACCTTCCAACTAAATATGGAATATATCTATAGGATTGTTATTTCAGTCTTTCATTTATAATAATAATGATTATGAGCATATCTTATAATCTTATGTTATTACCGCAGTTAGCAATAGGAAGAAAATGAATGAAACAGAGGTATCCGACGCCCCAAATGATACAGTGGTATCTGATGTCCTAAATGATACAATAGTATCTGATACCCTAATTGATACAGTGGTATTTGATGTCCTAAATGATCCAACGGTAATTAATGACCTAATTGATACAGTGGTATCTAATGTTCTAAATGATCCAATCATAATTGATGCCCTAATTGATATAGTGGTATCTGATGTCCTAAATGATCCAATTGTAATTGATGCCCTAACTAATATAGTGGTATGTGATGTCCTAAATGATCCAATGGTAATTGATGCCCTAATTGATATAGCGGTATTTGATGGTAAATCATCATTTGATTTTGATATAGTGGTATTTAATGGTAATTGTCATTTGATCCTAAGTGGTATTTGTGGACTAACCTGGGTCTTTGTAGAAGCATTCCTAGATTGATTTCGGTTTCGAATTCCATGGTATGTAAATTTTAATTTCCTTGGCAGTAAATTCATTGATGGTATTTTCCATTGTTAGTTATGAGATTTCCGTTTAACTAATTGTAATCGTTAATCTCATTCACATGAGCGTAACTGATATAACTGTCTTCCTATGAAAATGAAGTATACTTGTATTTGTTTAATATGTTAGTTGTTAGTTAAGACCCGGGTAAAGAGGTTGTTACAACAGGGGTACTTGGGTATTTAGGGTATGGGTATGGGTATGACTATTTTTCAAAATAGGGGATGGAGGTTCTTGGGCACATCAGTTATTTAATATAATTTAATATTAATAGAAAATCTGAAATATGAGTCATGAAAATGGTTTTTTAAAACAAGAAAAGTGATACAGTCTGCAGATGTAATGTATTGCTTTCAGGTTCAGATTTGCAATATGTTTGTAATTATAATATATGGTAAATGTTTAGATGCATAACAGAAAAGGCAGACTTCAAACTTGAAAAAGAAGATCATAAATCATATGAAAATGACATATTGCAATTGATAAACTTTTGACATGACAAATGATAAAATTTACTGTAAATTAGTATTGTATTTAAGTTTCAAACTGATTACACATTTTGAATTAAGCTTGATATACAACAAGTTGATACACAAACAAAGAACTGAAACAAAAACTGGAAATCTTAATCAAGGTCCTTAGAGGGGCATGCTCTGGCACTAAAGCAAGAGGGAGCCTTGCAAGGGAGAGTGAGGAAGTTGATGAATAAGTTGGCACAAGAAAAGATAGCTCGTGCAAGGAAGGAGGAGTGGAAGCTAGCAGCCAACTCAACAACACTAGAGAGCACTCAAAAGGATTTAATGGACACACTGAGATTTTTGAAAGCAGCATAAGAGAAGCAAATAATAGCAGATTAGGACCTCGGGCTTCTTCAGTAGCAGCTTACGTGTACGACGTCCTCTGCCACTCCAGCGGTGTCCCCTCACCCTCCTCCACAATAGATTTAATCTGCTTTTGTATTCACCATTCATTTTTTTTTAGTCATCTGGAAAACGAATTCTTTTTTGGGGGGCTGATGTTAGTCATAGTTTATTGGGTAGGAATAATATTTATGGTTTATGTTTTAATTAAGAATGGCAATGTAATATTAGTTTGTTCTCAGGACTAGTTGTTGGAGGTTGGTGACGGTTGGTATACTCAACCAACATTGGACACTATAGATATATAGTCGGATGGCATCGAGAATGGACAACAATTGTGATGAAATTACATGGAAATGGAGTTTATGACTTCTATTTCAATGAAATTTAATATACTCTGTGCAAGTAAATAAACACATCCTGTAGGGAATTGACAAAGGGGGAGCTTTGTCAATGCCTTAAAGTTTGATAAGGAATCACTATACTAAATATTAGATGTTTAAGGACAAGAAAATCAGATGGAATCAATTCAAGAAAAGAAATTATCACAAACATGAGTATATCATGAAGTTCATAATTTAGTCCACAATTTTGGAAAACCTCAAGTTGATAAAGATGACATGATTAGGTGCAAGTTGAACTACATAGATGTTAAAGAGGCAAATACTACTCATCAAGCTAAAGAGTATAGATGAGGCTTACATGCAAGCACAATACATGTAGATGGATAATAAGGAACAACACAAGAGTTCTTCCAATTGCAAGCAACAAGAAGAATGGTTAATTAAAATGAGGTAATAAAGGCAAGAGGGGCATCAGTCATCATTACAAACAATGCAATGTTGACAGATACAAGGACATGTTGGAAATTATGTAGGAAAGTGCACCACAAGTATTGGAATAAAGCACAGCTCACAAATACTATGACACCCTTGCTTCATGGAAACAACCATCAGTTAATGATTTGAGGTCTAACAACCACCCAAAAAGGGAAAATAATTGAAGTTATAAAAGATACTCGAACTCAAAAAAAATCATAAAACATAAACCAATAAGTCATTTAGGTCTCAAAAGCCCAAAGCGGCCTTTCTGTCCACTCATTCCATTACCTCATCTCTCTCACTCACTGACCATTATTTCTGAAGTCCCGTTATTTTTAGCAGAGCAGATGGCATGTTAAAAAGAGTTTATATTCTTGTTTATAAAAAGTTTCATGCACTTGAAAGAGGCAAATAAAAGAAAATTCCCTCTATCTTTCGAACTTTCAAATTTCATTATCTCTCCTCTTTCTTCCCCTACTATTCTATGCCTAAAGATCTTACAAATTCAAAATTAAACAATTGAACTAGAATAGTAATTACAAATAACAAATCAATCAAAAAGAAAAATGATGCTAGAGCTACCCAAGGATAACCCTTCTGCTCAAGGGAAAAATCCAGCCACACAAACGATACTTCTTTATTTAAAAATAATGAGTCTCAATACATAGCTCACAACCCATTTTGATCTTTTTCACTGAATAATGAATCAAGAAAACTCCTCTTCCAAAGTATTTGCAGCTACACGTCGAAGTGCTGCATACAAAGATAATAATAATAAAAACAACCTTTTGTAGTAAGTCCCACAAAATGCATGCTAAAAAATGCAATCTACTTCTACAGGCATAATATGACAAAACAATACTCCTCTGCACAGTACTAGAGACATGCTAAAGATATTATCTCTACCAAACAATAAAACATAAATCACCAATTAATGATGACTTAGCTTTTCTCAAGAAGGTGTCACACATAAAACATGATCAAACATGAGAATCAATGTTGAATGACCATCAATATAATCACGAACCATGTTGCCTTAGTGAATTGCATAAGCCATACAATCACAATTACTCGTAACTGTAGAATACATGTCGTTGTGTTCCTCTAAGACAACGCATACAGAGGTGACCATTCACTTCCTCCATCCCAACAAGCATGTGACCTTTTAATAATTGTCAATTACAAAGATGAAGCATTCAGAATCCCAAAGGAAATCACTAGGCACAAACACATGAACCTTAACGAAGACAACAAATACACAAAGGAGGTCTCGAGAAATTCCAAATTCTTCATCATTTATAACCCGACGGCAAATACAAGCATCAACGATAAAGCACAAACAAATAAGTCGATTCATCATGAAATTGTTGAGCTACACAAATGACTCACAATGAAGAAGTTGAATCGTAAACTTCATTGTAATAATTGAATGATAATAAGAAAGGCTATCTAGAATTGTTCACAATAACAAAGATGCATAATATTATGCATCTTTCCAAGGATAAGCAGAATCACATACTTTATTCTAAAGAAACCAATTATGGTGAGCAGAAACCTCCTACAGCTACAATCTTCAACACACCCTCTTAGGAAATGAGATATCACTTCCACACTCTCGTGTTATGGAGTCTCTCAACATAACAATCACAATGGCTACACCCATTTGTGAGAAAACCAAAATTTATCACAGATTCTCTCAATGTGATAGCATCATGGAGTCACTCAACGTGATATTCACCATGGTTACTCCCATGTGTGAAATAAACATAAGCTCACATCACGGAGTCACTCAATGTGATGTTGTCATAGAGTCTCGCAACATAACATCCACTATGGCTACTTCCATGAGTGGAAAGATCAACATGGGCTTTCATGTCAAATTTATGTCTCAGAGAAAAATGCATTACAAGGGCTTTCACCTCAAGCCTCTCCCTCTCACAGAAAAATACATTATAAGGTCTTTTACTTTGAATTTATGTCTCATAGAAAAATGCATTATAGCACATAATAAGAGTAACTAATGCTAAGTCTCCCTCTCAGCAAGGGATGCATTCTCACAACAATAGCATAATAAGGTCTTTTACTTTGAATTTGTGTCTCATACAATTGTAGTAACTCAAACTGAAGAATACGTGTCCTTGTGATCCTCCAAGACAACGCATACAATGGTGACCATTCACTTCCTTCTTCAAGCCAACGAGCATGGGACCTTTCAATGATTGTCGATTATAAAGATGAAGCATTCAAAATCCCAAATGGAAACACGAGGCACAAACACATGAATCTTAATGAAGACAACAATTACACAAAGAGGACTCAAGAAATTCCAAAATCTTCATCATTCATAACCCAATCGAAAATAAAAGCATCAATGATAAAGAAAAGACAAATAAGTCGATTCGTCACCAAACTGTAGAGCCACATAAGTGACTCACAGTGAAAAAGTTGAATCATAAACTTCATTGTAATAATTGAATGATAATAAGAAAGGATATACAAAATTGTTCACAATAACAAAGATGCATAATATGATGCAACTTTCCAAGGATAAGTAGAATCACATACTTTATGCCGAAAAAACAAAGTTTGGTGAGTAGAAATCTCCTGCAACTACAATCTTCAACACTCCCTCTTAGCAAATGAGATATCATTTCCAAACTCTCATGTTATGGAGTCTCTCATCATAACAATCACAATGGCTACACCCATTTGTGAGAAAACCAAAATTAATCACAGATTATTTCAACGTGATAGCATCATGGAGTCACTCAACATGATATTCACCATGGCTACTCCCATGTGTGAAATAAACACAAGTTCACATCACAAAGTCACTCAATGTGATGTTGCCATAGAGTCTCTCAACATAACGTCCACTATGGCTACTTCCATGAGTGGAAAGATTGACAAGTGCTTTCATCTCAAATTTCTTTGTCTTAGAGAAAAACGCATTACAATGGATTTTGCCCCAAGCTTCTCCCTCTCAAAGAAAAATGCATTAGAAGAAATTTTACTTCGAGTTTCTCTATCTCAAAGAAAAATGCATTATAGCACATAATTAGAGTACTTGATGGTGAGACTTCCTCAATAAGGGCATCATTCTCACAACTTAGATTATCATAATAAACTACAATTAACTCCAATGTTTGACCAAACAAGAAATTTTTGAAGCCACACTACTTCTCAAGCTTGTTGATACTCTATAAAGGAACTGGCACTTTCCATCATCCACTCAAACTCCCTCTAAATCTTCAAGCACTTGCATCAACCTCTGAACCTCCTCATTCAAGATTGCCTACAATGCTTGCCTTAGAGGAACGGGTTTTCAATATACACCTCTGAAACTTCTAGCAAGTTAGAATCTAGGACTATCCTCGACCTTATCTTAGATCACTCTATTCTAAATAAAATTCCAAAGCTACCAATGTCAAATACAAATTGTTTGTACAATTGAGTTCTCTATAGCTAAAGAGTTTTACCGAGGACTTTAGCACTTGCCCTTGCAACACTACAACCCACTTAGCTGACATTTTTCACTTTTTCACAAAACTCCCTCTCGATCCCTACCTCAAAGATTGCAAAGACATCCTCTGGAAGTGAACCTTCCTCTATAGATCTTAGAACCTTAATGCTCTCAACTCAAGCCTTGAATACTTGGAACTTTAGCTTCCTCTAAATGTCATTTCCTCCTTTTAGAAGAAACTAATCACTAAAGAATCTAGATAGAGAATCTATATGGTGTGATTGTATCAAGGGGTCTAGAAAAAAGCTTAAAGTTGCTATGATTCCTCCCTAGTGTATTTCAAGACCTATTTTGACCTCTACAACCTACATTTTATGTATGGCCAGCAACTTAATATTTATATATTTTATTTGAAGGTTGGGCATAAAGCATTAGTTAAGCCAAAGCAAATAATGGAAATAACACACAAATCCTTCACTAATTTTCTCAATATTTGCAAGAAAGTGATAAACCTTCAATCTTCAACTTGCAACTATACCAAAAAACATACAAGAAAACCTAGAAAAATGATGACAAATCTAGAAATGATCTACGCATCCACATAATTCTCCACAATCTCCAGGCATTCACCATGTTGGTTATCAAAACCGTTGATTGGAATCCTACGAGCCTTGCCTGCTCGATGCTGGGATGTCTAATCAATTGTGGCCAACTTGATAGAATTGATCAATTTGATCTAGATCCTCTACACTTTTGGTTCTGCAAAACCAAGGCCTGTACATCTGATCCTAGACAACAAACTTGAATCCAAGACATTTATAACAGATAAATTCAACACAGACAATTTCCTGATATAGCAAGATTTTAAGGAAACTATTGGATTGATAATTGTGAGTATTAATCTTCGATTATGATTATTTAACAAGTTTGGAAATATTGAGATACGATTAAAAATGAATTACTAAAACAAATAGATATTAAACCCTTAACAGGAAAAGATCAAAATATTGCCAACAAATAGATAGAGAAAAATGAGCAAGTTAAGGATCAGTGCTGAAATTCAAATGGGCGATAGGGTCAATATTATAAGTTTTCACATACAACTTCATGATATTATGAATATTAAATCTATGAACAATTCAATTATCAGGATGCATCAAACTATTTCGTTTTATGCATATTGAAACCAGTCTATAATGTTTTAACCTTTAAAAAGACAAAATAGATACAAATAAGGAAACAATTATAATATTCCACAATATTTGTATTTGTCAGGTTTAAATAGCAGCAAATAATTTGATCCACTTATCCCAATAATAAATTATTAATAGAAAACAAAAAAAATCAGAAAGGATGAACTATATAATATTTAACTCTACAACACATAAAAGTCTTACTGATTATACTGCGAAAAAATTCGTGTTGAAGACACTCAAATATAGATGCTCCATCCAACACAATCCAATATCATGCAATATTTGAAATGTATGCCCAATAGTTTTAATCTCCAAGAGCTTAGTTCAAATTCAATCTCTTCCAACAAAGGAATTACAATAACTTGTATGCCTCAAGAATGCCAATAATCTTTTGGAATAAGAGTGAATGGTAAGTTGTTTGATTTTTCATCACATATTTATAGAGATTGAAAAGGCATCGGTTATTCAACCAAACCTTGGACCTCTTCAGAATTAACTAATCAATATTTATGATTTGAATGATATAGAGCATTAATCGATGGTTAATGTATTCTATAGCTTATAAGCCAGAGACCATTTTCTTCAATCCCATGGGCGCATCTACAAACTTTCGGCCTGTTTATCCTTCTACATGTATCTTGATTCAATCTTTGTTGTTTCTACAAACATCGTACTCTGAATCCGCGTGGGCTCTTGGGACTTCGCTATATTCAATCGTTTATAACCTCATGCCGTTAGTGCATCTTTCCTGCAACTTATAATATTTAACGCATTATCTCAATCACGTGGTCACCTTTTCTATGCAATTCCAACTCTTGAATATCAATCCGCTAGCCATACTCTAAAATATCGACTCACAGCATCTGCCTGGAACTCTCCTTCATCTCACATTCATTAAAACTCTCGCATATTCCTTCTAGATCGATGCGTATCCATGCCAGGGTTCCAAATAACTCCTAAGCGTGATAATTCCCACATCTGAATGTACAGGCCCTATGAAAACCGCTGACGCTGAGAATAACAAACTGGACACATAAATCTAATGCTAACGTGAAGACTCCTTGTGCTCGACTCCCTCCATATATTTTTCTTGTTTTTTGAGGGCTCCTCTTGCCACAAAAATGCAGAATTAAGAAGATTTATATATGAATATATCACTCATAACCATTTTCGTAACAAGTAAAAATATGTTTTCTTTTGCAAACGTCCATGGTGACCCTTGATATATTCCGGATGCTTGAATTGAATCTTCCTTGGACACTGCTATTTCAAACATAAACTTCTAAAGCCATCACTTATGAAAAGGTAGCATGGTTTCTACTATTTATAATCACAGGAATGACGCTAAAGATCAAAGATCTTCGATACTTCTATATATGTCATAGTATTCCAAACGTATTGAGAATCATCAACAAGATTGACAAAACTGTAATTCATCTCCATGGCAATTTTGACCCACCACGACAATCACTTGTGCAAAACTATGCACACAGGTCTAGAGAGATTCGCTTATAAAGCATCAATAACTTCTTCCAGATTGCAGAACAATGTCTATAAGCCCTTGCTAATCAACTGAAATCCTAATTAATGAGCAACTTCCTTATATATTCCTGTGATAATATAGTTTTATGCTCATTGTTTTTAGAGATTTCACAAACTTTGAGTGAATTCCTGTTATTCTAGATATCTTCAGTTTGATTGAGTCTACAGACAGATATGTTGCTAATCTGATCATCTTCAAACTGGCACATGATATAACTCTTGCTTTTTGCCAAATCTGGTGCAACTTGTTCTCTGATTATTCCTGATAGTGAATCTACATAAGAATATACTGTCACATTCTGATGAATTCATCAACTATCAATTTTCTGAAGGGTGAACATGATTTCAAAATCTTCCATACTTCTGCTCCCTCTTTCCAATCCATTTTATTTAGTGAATGATCAAGTAAAGTATTGCAAATGGAAACTTTAATTTGCAAAAATTTCAAGGTTTCATCACACCACACTTGTGAATCCTAGATGAATCAACTTTCAGATAGGATATGAGGGTTTCCATCCACAAAACCAAACTTTTATGTAAGGTTTTCATCCCAGGGCAGAAAGATGAACAGTTTTCCAATCTCCAAAGTTGTGGTTTTAGAGAAAAATGTCAACAAAGAAAATCTCTTCTCAAACTCCCCTTTTTATTTTCATTTTCAATATTTCAAATGTTATGTTTTATTTCCTTTCAAAAGTTGTTTTTGATATTTCTTTTCAACTTAACATTTGGCCCCCAAAAAGTCACCTTTCTAATAAATTGTCCAATTTTGATAAGATCATTAAATATAAGTTGTCTATAAAATGAAAGACTTGTTGGTTCCCAAAATGGCAAATTTATGCTCTACAAGATACCAACACACTCCACAATAAATTCTAAGGAGAAAGCCAACTCCAATGCTCAAATTCCTCGAAGGGTTGGACCAACTAACAAGGATCTAAGATCCTTCTACATTTTTGTCTCTGCAAGACCTAGGTGGGTGCACCTTAGATTCATGAAATAGACCAGTGCTAAACATAGATCTGACTCTATTAAACAGATCATTTCATGTAATAGCATTAAACATGAAGAGAGTTACTAGGTGTAGGCTAATCACCAATTGAACTTTAATCTTCATGGAACATGAGATGCAGAACAACTACAAAAAACAACAAAAGGAGAGGTGGATCTGGTAATTGATTTTAAATTTGCAGCAAGACCACATAAAATGAGACAACAAGAAACATGTAAAATTCCTATAGCTGAGATTAGTGCCTTATTACCATTGGGTACCTGATTCATAAGAAATAAAACCACTCGCATAATAGAGTTCAAACTATAGCAATTGATCTAAGAAATGTTGCCTTACAACACTTACCAGCACTCATTATTCATCCTCCTTATCATAATCCATGTAAAGACTCAATCAATCTATGTTCTCCATCAAGCATTTAATTGATCCTTTGAAAAAGGCCAAATAGAGAAAACATATATCTCACAACAAGATACCAGATGAGATAAATCCTTGATTCATTCATCTGAAACTTGAATAAGTATTACAATGGAGAGATCTGGATAAGAACAATTTATTCATTGCAAACCTTGAGCTACCTCTGATATGCAAAGAACTAATACTCAGACACAAAGAACCCTACGATAGACTCAACATAGATCCATTAAATCTTCTCAAAGAAACTATACAAATGTTTCTCATACAATAGAACTTGTTGAAATGTGGAATCATAGAGATGGAACTTGTCCAAAATCTGGAACCAACCCTAGAGAATGAGAAGAGGAGAAGAAATCCGGATTTGATCTGATTGGCACTTGTGCCATTCGTCCACTTGATTTCCTCTATCTATAGAAAAAATACTTCCTATCTCATCCCCAATCAACTGAAAAGATGCCCTCATCATTATTGTTACAACAAACTCAAACAGCCCCAAATGATGAAGAAAATCACCAAAAGAACCACCAAAATGCTATAAAAACCTCTGATAAAAACCCATAACAAAGGCACCAATATTAGAAAAACAACACTACTATAAGCCCAACCAATTCTGGAGGGAACCCACAATGTAGATCTGCAAGAAAAATGCTCCAAAATGTCCTCTACAATATCTCTGTTCCTGTTGTTTTTCAACTTACTATAGCACTGTTGTGTTCTGTTGTTAAAATATATACCTCTGTTAAAACATAACTATACACTGTTATGTTTTGCTGTTAAAATATAACACCTTATCTCTTATTTTATCATGCCTTCTATGTTTCACTATTATAATAATATTGACCTTTATTTCAAATCTACACATCCTTTATTCTATAGTCTATATTTAAATAAGTTTGGGTATTACTTACCTTCAATTTTACGCTCTATTTAATTTTCTGTGCAGACTATAGACTTCCCTCTTTAATATTATTTGATCTTTGCACATTTATATACACTCTTTAGTATTTCCTACAGAGCTTCTTTACCTTTAAATTTTCTGCAGGATCCCTTTAATATTTAATATCTCAGTGCGGGCCCCTCTAGCTCCTATACATTACATTATGTAGTCCCCTTATTTATTTTTAATGCAGGCATGTACACATTCATCTTTGAAATAATCATTTTTAATTACCTAGAGCCATTCAAATTTTGGTTTCCCTCCAAATTCATGCATCGTCAACCTCGTCAACATCCTTTGACCACCCATTAGTACCACATGGCAGGTCCTGATTGGCACAACCACCTACTTGGGTGCCCCGTTAGCCTGCCACCTCATCATCTGCATAGTCATCACCTCCGCTACTTGCCGTGTTCCTGTGTTCTCACAATGAGCTTAGCATCTAGCCCACCAATGATTGCAACAACACGAAAAGCCACCACGTGTCGCCTAGGTCCACATCATTGTCTCGATCTATGTGCCACGTGGCACTCTCTGGTTGGTTCATCGATCCACTTCATTAGCACATTGGATGCCACATCACCATCCTACCAAATGCACATTGTCATTGTCACCTTGCATGCTCGTGATGATGTCATTGGGGGCCCCACAACAACTTGGAAGAATGCAAGATAATGCCACTTGTCATCTTGATCCACATCGGCACCTCAATTTCTAAAACATCCCAGTCATAACTGAAGTCCAATCAAATACAGCGATCACCAATCCATGTGTTTGGTCCCTAGTTTTGTAATTGTTGTGGTGTTGAGAAAGAAGGCCCACTTTCTGTGCACCACATTTCTTCAGAATGGATCAAACAAAAACAAACATAGGCACCTCCCTTGCATTTTACAGTCATCGCAACTCCTTGGTGAACGAAGTTCCCCTTACATATGTAGTTTCCCACTCAACAATGCAGAACACATCAAAACAATATAATCTTTCCCATTATGGTGCATGGGAAAATCAATATCCAACAATGATTAGCGTACTCAAACCATGACACCTCACATATTGATCGACCTCCCATGAACAGTATCTACCATTTCCCAAACTCAAGCCCCAAACAATGTTCCACTATCAAGAAATGGCCATTTGTACCCACAAGCCATGAATTGAGATATAAAGGCTCGACAATTTTGACAGTGTGGAGGCATTAAAAAGTATTAATGACAGCTAAAGGAAAGAAATATTGCTTTCACACATTTAGTCCTCCAATTTAGAAAACATCTTGAGATGTTGATGTTTTGTATTGGCAAAATGTTTTTTTAATTGCATTGGTTAATTCTTGTGCATGTATAGGTCCTAAATGTTGGCCTTTAATTACTCACTGAATATTTCCTCCGCATAATTGAGTCGAATTCAGCTCCCCATTTGTCTTTGAAAAATTCTAATTTAACATTCTTGTAGAATACAATCATTGGTCAAAACTGCCATATTGAGCAGCCCTAAAAACTGATCAAAACATGTAACTAGATGCTTTCCACTAAAAGGCACATTCTTTGGTTTATAAACATTAACCCTACAAAAAGAATAGCTTGTGATAAAATTCAAGCCAAGAAATATCAATCTTTGAACTTGTCACCTTACTTTTGTTTTGCAACTGAACAAGTTAGATACAATAATTTGCTTCTCATCTAGCCCTGGTAAAAATAGCAAAGAGGGTCCTAGAGACTTGAAGCTTGACAAACCATTAGATGAAGATTCAATCAATATGAAATAGTGGTTTGCAACTCATGAGAGTATGCAAGGTGCATAATATTTCTTCCTCAATAGGACCATTTGCAGATACTGATTCAACTAATAATGCAGGAAAAGAGAAAGAGTTTCATTTGGACTTGGCTTAAAAAACAAGTGAAATGACCACTTGGAGATTTGAAACTTGGGGCTTGTTGGGTGGATATTTTGCAACCAGTAGTTTTTGGTAAAAATCGAGTCACAAAATAGGATAACCAGCTACAGCATGTGAGATGGAGTCTCTCCTACCTTACAGGGAAGGCTCCCCCTTCCCACCGTTCCTTGGATCAACTCAAGGTAAGCAAGAAGTCGAGAGATTTTATAAAATGGGTGTTACCAATATCCTTTCTTTTTATCTTTCAAGAAAGAATCCACTTACTCGTGGAGCAAGTAATGGGCAGGATGAATCTCTAACTACACTTCTATCAAGAGCTGGAAACAGTGATACCAATAAAACTTCACTAACTCAAAGACTAGCTGAAAATGTATCGGTTTGCCTCTAAGTCTGATTGTACTTCTTTATGGAAAAGCTTTACAACTAGGGCGCAAAGACTCCTAAAAGTAAGAATAACTTAACTATTTTGCAAATTTAAAAAAAAGTATAAGCTAAAGACAAAGCTTCTAGCTATATATTTCCACAATTTCTCCTGGTCAAAGCTCCGGCTCCAATTGCTTCTGAACTCTTTTATATTCAATTCACAAAATACAATTACCAAAAACACAAGATAACATGAATCAAAGATAACATAGATGAATTATAGACAAAGCTTATAACTCATACAAATCACAACCTCACTTAATCAATATTAAGTCTCAAATGTTCCTTTGTATTCACTTTTCTCTCAAAATAGTGCTACACAAACAAAGTTCTACTGACACAATTTCTCTAGAGCTCTCTTGTATAAAAATAAAGATGTTTTTTACAATGAGAGGGCACTCCTTTATATAGGCACAGGAGTTGAGAAAAAGATGGAAGAAAAAGTGGGAGCAACTCAACCAACTTTTACCTAGTTAGGGTTACATGCAACTCACATTACATCTTTTCAAGTACATGTAACTCGCATTACATGTAATTACATATTTCCATATAATGCATCCTCTTAGACCTACAAATAGAAATAAAAACAACAATCTTAAAGATTGTTTCTCAGTGCCTTGAATTTGACTATGATATCACGCACTGTAAGAAAATCAACAATTTCCATTGTCTTTGATATGGCTTCAATTCTCACTGCATCTGCATACGTTGATTGTACAACCTTGGAATTTGTTGCTAGAGAATCCAACAAGTGTTCTGTCGAGGATTTATACATGACAAACTTGTTCATTCTATGCAAACCAAAGTCTTCAAAATCTACATCAGCATTAATCCTAATTGTATATTCTGAGTTTAGCCTTTCAACTACAATGAGATTACTAGATTCATCAATAACCTGGCATCCCATATGTTCCAAATCACAAGTAACACCTGTTTCAACTGCTTGACCATCTCCAAGGGCTGCCTGCAACTTTGTAATTAGCTTACTCAATGTTTCTTCTTTGTAACCAATAAGGCTTTGAAATTTGAAGAACATTTCACATGATGGAAGAATGTCACATGAGACCAAGGCATCTAGATCAAATCTTGCCATCTCATCCCAATAGTTGAGGATTTCCTTCAAATCATCCGCTTCTCGAGTCAAAGAAGAGATCAAGTTTCGCTCCATTTCATTCATCTCTTTGACACGCCTAAGAACTACAAATGTCTCTGTAATGGCTCGAACACCTTTAGAGATGATTTCCCCTATCCAAGACTCGGCAGCTTTGATCAACTTTCTTTCCTTGGATGTCTGAGACATAACAACAACACTTTGAGAAGATTGTTGCCGAATGATCTCGTCTAGGCGAGAAACCTCATGTTTCAGTTGATTTTTCTTCTCCCATAGCATGATTGTTTTTTGATACATTGGCCAATGCATCTTGAGCATCTTGTAAACAACTCAAACGTGATTGTTTCCCGATTTCAACCTTACTAAACTTGTAATCAGAATAAGTAAGTTCTTCAACAGATTTGTCCACTAAGGGCTGAGCAACTTCAACAAATTTGGTTTTATCTGAATCAACCAGAATCCTTGAAACAATCTTATCTTTCAAAGTTGGATTTAGTCTTCTTGACAGGGAGATTA
Source organism: Cupressus sempervirens (assembly GCA_028749045.1). Lineage (NCBI taxonomy): Eukaryota > Viridiplantae > Streptophyta > Pinopsida > Cupressales > Cupressaceae > Cupressus > Cupressus sempervirens. The sequence continues at coordinate 460,594,709 of CM053787.1, forward strand.
TTTGGAGGTACAACCACTTTTCTTCTTGTTGTTATTCTGCTCAACCATGCAAGCAAGCTGAAACATTCATCCATGGAAGTAGGTACAGTAGAGACCATTGGCATTGATCCAGACTGTATTTCCGTCGTGACTGAGCAAGATTCAATTTGCACAGCTCAATGTATAGGAGCATGCTGAGAGGACCCTGTCATGAAAAGCTCAAAACCTGTCAAAGATGTATCAAGTTGGGAAACTTGACCACTTGTAAGAGTTGGAAAATCCTAAAACACATTTTCCAAATGCTCATATTGTTCATTTGCGGGAATGAGAGGAGCAGCAAAAGAAATAGGAAGAGCTATTGTATTGACTTCCAAGACTAGAATAGGTGTGAAAATAGTGGAGAATGAATCCACATCATCATCTACTTCATCGAGTAAAGGTGTTTCATGTATGGATGGTGCACAAGTTTGTGCAGGTCTTGGGGGAGATATGATCATGACTTCCCCTTCTTCATATGTATCTTCTTTATCTGATTCTATCTCCAGTTCCTCTTCTGATTCTTACTCTAATTCTTGAAGTGGTTTAGAGATCTGAGATGACTTAGATCCTTTTCCACCCTTTAATTTGAATTTGAGGGAATCCTTAGCATCAGAAGAGGAGGCATCATCTTTCCCCGTAATTTCCAAGTGTGAATTATTCCCAGGAGAGCCAAAGCTTCCACAATCCAAGCCCATCTTAGGATTAACTCTTTTAAGGCCTTTATTTTTCAGCCATTTGTTGGTGTTTACTAGAATGGATTGAAATTTATCCATGATAGATGTACCTTCTTTCTGTTGCCACTGAATAGAAAAAGGGCACTTCTTATCAAAGTCAGCTTGATGAAACTCCGAATCAAGGATGTTGCCATCATCTTCAACTTGGAAATCTGAAAAAATTTTCTGCATGTTAAGATCAATTATTTGCTGCAAGGTTAATTTGCAATAGTCCATCTTCATTATGTCAAGCTCTGTTCCCATATCAATCTAGATGTCCTCGATGCAATGAACATGCGTGTAGCTCTTTTCATTTGAGAATTCATTTCTCGATAATCAAAGTTGAATCTAACCTTGAACTTCTTCAAGGTGATCAACTGTAACTCTACTTCCATGTCCTTTGCTTTGGGCACAAAATTGATTGAATAGTTACCAATCACCAATAGTTGGCTGAAGTAATACCAAAACCAGGCCTATGCATTGCATGCTAATCACTTTGCACATCCATGAGCTGTCTAGCTAGCTCCATCAAGATGATTTGATTTGTTGCATACCTAGTTAAGCTATATGGTTCGCCTTTGAAATATCCAACTCTTAAGTATGTAAAAGTTGGAAACTGAATGAAAATAGAGACTTATTGATTCACCTTTTCCCATGCTACATCAGATACCCTCTTGACGGATAACTGTCTATCGAATAAGCACCGAAAATGCCCAAAGAAGACATCTTGGACCCTTCTGTAATGAAACTTACTATTTGCCAGAGTCCTCTGGTCATAGTAATCCCAAATAGGAATCTGAAGACGATCTCCCTTTGTTGAGAGACCAGAGAAAGATCCCATAGTAGCAACAATGTAGGCAAGGTAAGAGTTCATGTAGAAGGGTGTTGAAGTTCCCACATTGAGAAACTGCTCGCAAAGTGCAGTGCTAATCAACTCTCCCCAAAAGATGTGTTCTCTATTTTCTATGATTTGGAAGATGAACATGTATATCCATGGCTCGAAATCAGTAGAATCTTTGAGACCGCAAACTCTGCTGAGAATGATGATGAGATCTTTGTATTCTTGTTTGAAGTTAAACCGATGAATGGTCTTTGGCCATCTTGAGAAGTTATTCCTTTTATTGTCTAACCAGTATTGGTTGACATATTTCTGATAATCACCTTTCTTCTCATTCCAACATGCCAAAGATGATTCTTTGGTTAGATCTAGAAATTCTACTTTATGTGGTACTTTGAAGATCTAGTCAATGACCTCTAGATCAAGGCTAATGACAACTTGTCGTCAGTGTCCTTGGTAGTCTTTGATTTTGGAGTGAAACGTCGTGCACATGCAAAAACAAAATCAAGTTCCATGGCCGCCATAGGAAATGCAAACACCAAGTGAATGTGACTTCTTTTGATGCGCTTCATCTCATGGCCAACAAGATTTTCAACTTTTCATAGAAAATCAGCCATGTCCACATGACCCATCATTGTGTCCATTACATTGTCAAGAATAGATACGACTAATGATGGAGTTGCATGAGCCAACAATTTATCGTATTGATATTTCATTTTTCTTTTGGATCTTGATGATGAGGACATCTCTTGTGTTTAATCTGCAACACAAAAATCCTAAAACATAAACACATCATCAAAAGGAATTGCCATACAAGTTGATTTGCGTTCAGCAACAAAGATTTGAAAACGGATGGGAGACTTTGTAGATCTAATGAAATGATCTCAAAAAGAAATCATATGCATATGCAGTGAATGAAGATGAAATGTGCACGGAATGTAGAATGAAATGTTATGAAGGTGGAAAATAGAAGATGGAATGAAATGAAATGAAAATGTGTGAAGGTGAAACGCATGAGAATGCGTGCGAATGAAGATGTTGAATTTCAAACGTGACTTAGGGTCTTCATGGCATTATTGCATGAAAAATGAGTACATGTAAGTGCAACATGTAACAGGGAATGGAAAGTGTGATAGGATGCGAATGCAGATGGAGGATGAGCTTTACATGCAAGTGCAGATGGAGGATGAAATGTGAAGCATGGAAAGATGTGGAAACATGTATTTGCTCATGAAGGCGCGAATGCATATGGAGAGATGGAAATGGAAAATAGAAGAGGGGCAATGAGCTTTATAGTCATTTTTGGTAAAAAAGTGAAATCAAAATACATGGAAGATGAAAATGACATCTTTTTGACTTTTCAAAAAAATGACTTTAAGTCAAAATCAGGGTTTTGAGATGCAATTACACAAGGTTTTTTGTGTAATCGTGTCATGCTAGTGGATGCGGAAAGTGAGATGAATGAAAATTGAAACGGAAAATGGGATTACATGCATGTGTGGATGGTGAATGAGATGGAAAACATGTAATGTTGTGACATGGAAGATGGAAGTGGAACGTAATAATGCTTTCGCATGAAGCGAAACAACAAGTTAATGGGAAAGAACTTGTAACTTCTTCGAAATGGAGAAAACCGGAAAGCAAGCACAAAACATAAAAACTCAAAAGAAAAATGTACCTTTGGAAAGTGACTCAAACATGTCAATATGCAAAGCACTTCAACACACAATTTTGAATTTGGAGTTTGGGGAGAAACCAAAAACATGAAAATGAACAATTTCTTCATTTTTAAAGGAAAAATGCACTTTCCATGGTATTGATTTCAACAAGTGGCAATCATCAAGCAATAATGTGCATAAAATCAGCAAGATAAGCACAAATTAAATAGCAAGAAAGAATAAGCCCACTTACATGAAGATTAAGTGTCAAAAATGAAGGAAAAAGATGCTCCAATGTTGAAAAATTCTTCAAAACTACTTTGAATCTTTCAAACTTTGCGAATTCGAATGAGAGAAGGCAGTAAACAAGGCGTTTTAGGTGGAAGATGCCAAAACATGCAATATCATTGCTCTAAATCCCAACGTTTTTGGGTTGCATATGTTATGGGACGTTTTTGGTAAAAAATGTTTTTCTCCAAAGCATGGGATCAAAACATTTTGGTGGTTAAACACCAAAACATGTACCAAAATGCAATGCAATCACCAAAATATGCTAAATCGATTCCTTCTTGAGCAAAAACGTGGGCCAAAAACGGATTTATTTGGAGTTTTCACCAAAAACATGCCCTTGGATAGAGCTTAGAAAAACGTCTTTTAGCAAGATGAATCCATTTTTGATGTTAGAAAATCCATTGCCAAGCAAAAACGACCCTACTGGAGAAGATCTCATGCAAAGCCATCAAGTAAATCTCTCGCAATCTCCAAAATCAGGTTCTTGGAGGCCCATTACATGTGTTCTTCCAAAATCGGACTTTAAGAGGCATGACATGTTTTAAAATATGCGCAAGATGCAAATCGGACCTTTTAAAATAGAATGCATATTTTAAAAACTCTCCATAAGGAAAATTGCACCTTTTGGGAGGCATGACACATTTTAAAATATGCACTTGGTTAAAATCAAACCTTTTAGAGAGGATTGCATATTTTAAGTTAAAGCTCATGGTTTTTGATGCAATGACATGTTTCAAGTGAAAACTCACATTTTTGGTGTAATGGCACCAAAAAGGTCCACTTTTGATGACCTTATGTTTTTAAGTTGAACTTTATATGCAATGACATGTAAAATGTCCACTTTTGATAACTTAAAGTCATTTAATAAACATATATCAATTTGATTTCATTAAAATGTTACATTAATGGGACATAAACCATATTTATATATCATATTAAAAAATATAACACATAAATATCATTTAAAAAGTAACATTTAAATGAGCATTTGATTTGAATGTCAAAAATTAAACTGAAACTATATAGTTTATATAGTCACTTTAAATGAAAAATCAAAAAGTAACTCAACTTAAAATTATAACATAAAGTGCACTAGAGTTACTTTAAGTGAAAATTTAAATGATAAAGTAACTTAAAAACATAACATAAAGTGAATTTAAGTTTTTTTTTTCAAAATATGAATGTCAAATTAAAAATATAACATGATATTTTTAATTTGTGTTGTTGCATCAAAAAGGTCCACTTTTGAGGCACTAAAATGACCACAACTCTTGACTAACAACTCTAATTACGCTCTAGGTTAGACCAAATCAAAGGGGAAACCAAAAGCCATGACACAAGCAAAACAAATGACTAAAAACCAACAAACGCAAACTCAAAAGCAAAGAAAATGACGATGAAGGCCTCAAAAATCAAGCAAAGGCTCGACAAAAAGCGAAACGAAAAAGACTTGACGAAAAATCTTCAACAAAACAATTTGATATACAAATTAGAGTTGATTGATTGATCAACATTAAGCAATTGAATATCAAATTCAACTTAGAGAAATGCGAAACTAGTTTGGAAAAGTTTCGTGTTGTTACCAACATTTTGTGGTGACAAAATGCAGGACAACAAGGCTCTAGTTCTCCATGATATGGAGAACATATGGATGCAATTTTGGCTCTTGACAATCAACGCAGCGCATTTTGTGGCTTTGCAAAGTTGACCACTTAAATTTGCAGAACTTGGAAATCTGATTAACAAAGATATTTGCGAAGGGAACAAGTGTAGTAAATAGGGCAAAGGGACTCATGAAGCTCTCAACATTGGCATGGGGATAGTATGTCAAGTGTAGAATGCCCCAAGTGTGATCAACTTGGTTGCATCAATCATAGATGTCAAATTATAAAATCACCAATAGGGGAACTTGGACTTCTGTAAATCATGTCAGCACTATATTAGAATAAATTGCATTTGGATTTGCAATAGAAAACCTATCAAATGGATTCATCAGGGGCTCAAAATGGATAGAAAGCATGTCTCTAATATCTACAACACAGTAGTGAAGGAATTACATCAATAGGTTCAACTGGGTAAAAGTTATTAACTCTCAAACAGGGGTACTCAGAATTCTGATAAGTTCAATCAGTGGGACAAAAGGAAACACCTAGCTCTGAGAGATTGAAAACCCTATCAAAACTGATCATAAAGACTTGAAATTTGAAACACAAGCAGTCTAATATGCAATATATACATCCCCAAATTGGCAAGTCATGAAACACAATAGGGCTCAAGATCTACACATGCAAAGTGATCCCCTCAAAACAATTTGACCAATATTTGCAGATTGGACAGTGGCTCAAAACGACATCTCACAAGATGATTCAAATGTGGAAGTTAGGGGTTTGAGATGCATGAATAGGCTGAAACAAAAGTGATGAGCACATCAAACACCATGAAAGCCAAGTAGGGCACTAATGCATGAAAGTTCAAAACGGTTCTCAATTTGCATAATTTTGACACGGTACTCTCAAACTGTTGAGAGTACCAACACGACTTTAGACAACTTTATACATTAATTATTCTCTTATTGCATCCCAATTAACCTATGAGAACAAAAATAAGTTAAGGCTCTTTGCTAACTGATCATGCCCACAAATAGGAAAATGATATAGTCCTTGTCATAGTTTAAAAAATTGGCAAAAATTCGCCAATCACGCGATATTTCGCAGAGAAAATGCCTAGGCAAATATAACGCAGCAAAAATTGGCAATGAAAAATTGCAAAACATCGCGTCGTTTATTTCCGAATATATCACGCTAAAAGCCAAAAAATTGCAAAAGATATTGTTGAAAAGTTTGGGCAGGATACTTTATAGGTTTAATATTGTGTTATAAGTTTCCTGACTCTCATTTGTTTCATTCACAGCCTAATCAATCATTCGCCTGAGTTTGTCTGGTCTTCACGGCACTATCATTTGTTTGGACCCGCATTTGTCTGTGCATGATTGTGGTAGAGGCGTTTGACTTTCGTTTGTCTGGGCTCTGCATCCGACGGCACCTAGTAGAGGCGTTTAACGACATTTGAGAAGCATTCCAATGACACTGATTTTACATTTTCTTGCATCAATTTGGACTGTTTTTTGGTAGCACTTCCCAGGGATGTAGTATTTTACTATTTTGTAATTTCTTTAAAAAAAATTAATATATTTTTTTTTAACATTTAATTTATTTTATGAAGAAGTTGATTTTGAAAAAAAAAACCTGGAGAATGTGGAGAAGCGTTGGCTGCCGGCTAGGCTAGGGTTTTTCCCCTAGCCTGTTCTTGGTGTTTGATCTTTACTATTTTTCTGTTCTGTTTGGATTGCTAGCTACTGAACATAATTTGCGTCGGTGTTTTTGGAAATCTTCTGCAGTCAATTTTGGATTGGGGTTTTATTGTTTGCATGGCAAGGCCTGGGATTTCTTCTCCGTTGGTGAGAACAGATGGTTCTTCTCCAACTATGCATGCAATGCGATCTAAATCGTTTTATTCAGGGGAGAGCTCCAAGCTGAAAAAAGTTAATGGTTGTTTTCCGCGTAGCCATGATCACCCTGTTCTGGTTATTCCTCCAACGGCTGTAATGGAGGACATTGATTATTGGACCAAGCATGCTTTGATATGCAAATTTCTTGGAATCCGGATTTCCCTATCCGCTCTTGAGCCATGGATCCGCCGCTCATGGCAGGTGGAAGGCGATATGGAGATTATGTTGGCAGAGAATAGTTATTTTTTTGTTGTATTCTCTTGCATGTCTGATCGGGATCGTGTTTTTGAAGGAGGCCCTTATTTCTACAACCATGTGGGGTTATTTGTCAAACCTTGGCATTCAGGTTTTAATTCTGCTGAGGATCTCCCTTCAACAGTGCCAGTTTGGGTTCGCTTGCCTCGTCTTCCCTTGGAATTTTGGCGTGAAGACATCCTTCGACAAATTGCTGCTTTGTTGGGGAAGCCGGCTGCGATCGCCCATCAATCCCTTGATAAAAAGGTTATTTCTTATGCTAGAATTTGTGTTGAAATTAATTTGAATAACCCATTACCAGATTCTTTGGAAATTTGTCTGGGGGATTCTTCTTGGGTTCAGCAGTTAGATTATGAATCCCTCCCTTTCCGTTGCCGGATTTGTCATGAGTATGGTCATTTACAGTGTCAGTGCCCCCGTAACTCGAGTTTCAAAGGAGTGGATGGTTCTACAGCTGGCAATGCTAGTGGTTTGGCAGATACTACAGGGAAAGGACAATCTCAAATGGCTAATGCTACCAAGGGGATGAATCTGCAAGATGCTACAAGTAAGGGTAAGGCTCAAATGCAGGATAAGGATGGATTTACCCCTGTTCGCCCTCGAGCTAAGGGACGTGGTCAAAAGAGGCCTTTGAAAGAAAGATTATCTGATTCAGGTTTTAACCGCTTTGAAGTGCTGGATAGTATGGTTCTAGAGGAGGGTATTCCTCCTCCTATCTCTTCTGATCCAGTTTGCCCAGATGAGAGATCTGTTCCTAATGATGCTTGTGGGGCATCTCAAGTTGTAGTATATCAAAATTGTGAGGTCCCTGTAGCTCCTGTGACAGAGGCTCTGGTGACTCCTGCAGTGTTGGAGGATAATGATGTTGTTTTGGCTAACTTGGTTAAGGATGTGCTTCCATCAGGTAAGGGCAAGGGATCTCCTCTCCCCTTGGGGTTGATGCCTCGACCCTTTAAGCGGGCTTCTTCTACTCCCCCTCTAAGGAGTGGGCGCAAAACAAACCAAGAGAAGATTAAACTCACAGGAGATATATTGATTGAGTCTGGTTCAGTGAAACCTTTGGATTCTTATTTTCCCAATTCTACCCAATGATGATTATTCTCTCATGGAATGTAAGGGGGTTGAATAGCATCCCTAGACAAAAGGCTATTCATAACTTGGTGGTTGATCATAGTCCTGATGTTTTTTGTATCCAAGAGACTAAGCTCTCTGTGGAGTCTATGGTCCAACATGCCTCTAGTATTTGGTCTCGTGGCCAATGCCAATGTGTTGGGGCAACAGGCAGTGCTGGTGGTTTAGCTATATTTTGGGATCCTCAAAAAATTTCTCCTCTTGGCTGGATGTCTTCTCGCTCAGCTCTCTCTATGGTAGCTTCTGCTCTAGACTCAGGAGAGGTAATCATGGTTACTAATGTGTATGCACCTATTGATCTTGTGGGAAAGGAGGAACTTTGGGAACATATTCAATATGTTAGAAATTGTCATCCTTATCATCCTTGGGTGTTAGCAGGGGACTTCAATTCAGTTTTAAGTCTGGAGGAGAAGCATGGTGGTTTGGCTAGATTGGGGCCTTCTTCTGCTCTTCTTCGGCAACACATATCTCTTTTGCATCTCTCTGATGTTAAGCCTTCTAATGGTCTCTATACCTGGAATAATCGCAGGACTGGTGTTGCTGCTATCTCAGAACGTCTGGATAGATTTCTTGTTTCTTGCTTCTGGGTTAGTGGCACCCTTACTATCTCTTCAGAAATCCTTGATTGGAGGGGTTCAGATCATTGGCCAATCAAATTTTCCGCTATAGGGGCTTATGTTCCGAAGCATCCTCTTTTTAAGTTCCAGTTGATGTGGCTTCGTGACTCCTCTCTTCATGATTTTGTTTTTTGTTGGTGGAAAGATGGTGCTCCTGCATATGGTACTGCAATGTTCTCATTTTCTAAAAGGCTTCAAAATGTTAAAAGGCAGCTCAAGATATGGAATAGGGAATGCTTTGGGAACCTTCACTTTATGAAGAGGCTTGCTCAAGAGATCTTGATGTCATCACAAGGGAGATTAGAGTCGAGGTTTCTCAGAGGATCTTGGCAAGGCTGAATCCCTTGCTTCTAGAGCTCTAGAAGAATGGGAACTTCGAGAGGAAATTTTTTGGAAGCAAAAGGCTAGAGTTGATTGGCTCCAGGAAGGTGATCGAAACACTACTTTTTTCCATAAAACAGTGCAATCTCGCCGGAATCAGAGCACTATCTCTTCTTTGGTTAATTCTCAAGGTATTCATCTGAATTCCTTGCCAGCTTTGTTCCAGGAGGCTATTTGGTACTTCTCTAAACTCTTCTCCGAGGACTCTCCTCCTGCTGATAATGAAGAAAATATTATTTTGTCCTGTATTCCTTCCCTTATCACTCAGGAAATGAATGATTATCTCATGCGTCCTATCTCTTTGGAAGAGCTGGAGGAGGTGGTCTTTGCCATGCCTAAGGGGAAGGCTCCTGGTCCTGATGGCTTTCCAGTTGAATTCTTTCAGGAATTTTGGGACATCATTAATCATGATTTGTTGGAGGTGGTTAAAGAATCCTATGCTAGCAAGCAGATGCTTCGAGCTTTGAACTCTACATTCTTGACTCTTATTCCTAAGAGAGAGTGTGCTAATCAATTGGAGTTTTTTAGACCAATTGCCTTATGTAATGTGGTTTACAAAGTTATTACTAAGTTGATTGCTGAGAGACTGAAAAGGTGGCTTCCCATTATTATCTCAGAAGAACAAGGTGGTTTTGCTGCTGGCAGACAAATTTTGGATGGGGTGGTTATTGCTACTGAGGCTATTCACTCTATGGCTACTTCAAGGGAGAGAGCCATGTTTGTTAAGCTGGATATGGCTAAGGCCTACGACAGAGTTAAATGGAGCTTCCTAAGGAGTATTCTTCTCTCTTTTGGATTTAGCTCTGACTCGGTGAGTTGGATTATGAGTTGTGTTACTTCTGCCTCTTTTTCTGTTCTTATTAATGGTCAACCTTCTCAACTATTTGGTGCTTCTAGAGGCCTCTGCCAAGGTGACCCTCTCTCCCCATATCTATTCATCATCATGGCTGAAGGCTTGGGCAGATTCATTAAGCATCAAGTGTCCCAGAATTCTATTCAAGGCTGGCGGTGGGGTAATGGCTTACCTTCTCTTTCCCATCTTCAATTTGTTGATGATTTTGCTCTTGCCGATCTTGCTAGGATCAAGGAAGCTGAAGCCTTTCGACATGCTTTGGACGTTTATTTGGCAGCTTCAGGCCAGAAAGTTAATGAGCACAAATCTTCCATTTACTTTTTTAACACTCCTGATTCTATTCAGCACAGGATTGTTGGTATCCTACGGTTTCAGCTAGGATCACTTCCTTTCACTTATCTTGGCATTCCTATTGCTGTTTCCAGGCAGCGACGTCTCTTCTGGAAAAATTTGATTACCAAGCTTCAGGATAAGGTAAATCATTGGACTCATAGATGGCTTTCTACTGTTGCCCGGGTTACTCTTCTTCAAGCTGTTATCCAAGCTCTTCCTACTTATAGAAGCATGGTTCACGCTGCACCTATTTACTTTCTCAAGGAGTTTGATGCTCTTTCTCAACAACTCCTTTGGAGTGGTAATTTGCGTAGTACTAAATGGAGCTTGGTTAATTGGGCAATTGTTTGTAGGCCTAAAAAGGAGGGTGGTCTTGGTCTTCGATCTGCTCTATTGAGTAGTCAAGCTTTGGCTGCTAAACTTTATTGGCGATGGTGCTCTGGACAACATCAACTTTGGGCTCCTATTATCACTCATAAATATTTTCATGGTGTTGATCCTTGCTCTGTTTCTGCACTTCCTCTTGAAGGTCGTGGCTCAATGGTTTGGCATACTTTGAAGATAGGTGCGATGTTGGTGAAGAGGGGTCTGTTCTGGATATGTAAAGGAGGTTCTCAGGCTTTGTTTTGGTCTGATGCTTGGGATGGATTCCCTTCCATTTTATCCATATACCCTCATCTTCAGCCTCTTTGTGACTCTTTTCTTGCTGCTGGATGGGATAAAGTGGCTCATTACAAGACTCCTTATCAATTGGGACCTGTTGTTGGTTACAGATGGAAGCATTCTTTTGATTGGCCTCCTGGAGGTACAGACATGGATCGTCAGGAGCTTTCTCAAATTTTGGCCTCTAGAGAGTGTTCTTCTTTGCTTGGTCCAGATGTTTTGGCTTGGGGCGGTACCTTGTCTGGTAAATATCATGTCTCTGCTGGGTATCAGGAGATAACTAGACAATTATTTGGAGATGCTGAGGTCCCTTGGTGGAAGCAAGTTTGGAATAAAGTTTCTTGGTCCAAGTGCAATTTTTTCATGTGGCTAGTGGCTCACAACCGTTGTCTTACCTGGGATAATCTTTGTAAACGTGGATTTCAGGGCCCCTCTTATTGTGTTTTGTGTGGTAATGGAGAGGAGTCTGTCTCCCATCTGTTCTTCCATTGCTCCTATTCTACTCAGATATGGCACCTTTGGTGGAGCGCTTGGGGTTGCTCTTGTCGGCATGCTTCCTCTTTGCCTGAGCTCTGGGCCCGCTTGGGTAGTGCTCCATCCAAGTCTTCTTCTCTCCATGCTGCTTGGATTGCTGGCCCATCTTTCATGCTTTGGCATATTTGGTTGGAGAGGAATCGTCGCATATTCCAAGATGTTCGGCTTGGTGTTTTGCATCTTTGGTGGAAAATATCACATTCTCTTCAGGAAACTATTCTTGTGAAGTGTGAGCTTGATGGGGGTATGGATCCGGTTGATCTTGCTATCTGTAATCGCCTCAATTTTCATCTGCAGGATGGGGCTGCAGCTCATAGGTTTCCTTCTATGTCCAGGTAGCTTCACCATCAGAGGAAGGGTCGGGTTAACTGAGATGGGCACTGGACTCCTCCTCCCTGTGGAGTTTTGAAAATTAACACTGATGGTTCTTCCCGTGAGAATCCTGGTCCGGCTGGTATTGGCGGAGTGGCTCGTTGTAGTTCTGGGGATGTTAAATTTTTCTTTTCAGTTCATAAGGGTGATTATACTAACAATCTCATGGAAGCTCAGGCTATTTTATATGCTGTGGAACAGTGTTGCTTGCGGGGATGGAGTAAGATTCTCTGTGAGTCTGATTCCCAGGTGGTGGTGAACATGCTTTCTTCGCAAGAGCTTGAGGATGTTAGTTGGCAGCTGGCCACTGTTGTTAAGCAGATTCTTTTCTTCTCTTCCTTTTTTCAGTTCATTAGGTTCGCGTATATTCCTCGTGAATGGAATAGAACTGCTGATTGTTTAGCCAAATGGGCTTCTAGTCATGATCCGGGTTGGAATATTAGGGATAGGAGGCAACTGTCCTTTGAGATGGTGCAAGAATTTGATGATCTTGTTGCTCAGGATCGAGCTCCTTGTTGAGCTCTCCTTGTTGTATTCCTTTCTGTCTTAATAAATTTTTACCCCTCTTTTTGCTAAATTTATTTTATAAAAGTAAAATCATAATATAATATGTTTTGGTAAATAATTAAAAACTAAAAAGACATAATAACTGTTTTAATTTTTAATTTTACTTATTTTATTTATTTTTAACATATTTGTAATACATTTAAATAGATTTTCGTAGATTTATAATAGATTTTAATAAATTTTATTTTTTAATAGATGTTAATAAATTTATAACAATATTTTCATAAATTTATAGAATATTAAATTTGATTTATTGTAAATTTAGACTCTTTCTCATTATAATTGGTTATCATGTTTGCTACGTTCTTAAAGTCTGCCTATTTCTTCACAAGATGGTTGGTGGCAGAGAGGACTCTTTAAGAAAATATGGGATTCGAGGAGTAAACAAAGGACAAGTCCAATGCATCTTTTGCCACAAGCATAAGACTTTAGGAGTAAGCCGATTGAAATACCATCTTGCAAAGATTCCAAACAATGATTTTTCACCATGTGATAAATGTTCGGAAGAGGCTTAAAGAGAGGCTTTGACAAGCCTTTAAGAATTTGCACAAAATAAGGCAACAAAAAAGATATTCAAGGCTATGGCACCCTCAATGGGGACTTTTAGTTCTACAAGATCACAAACAAGTGGAGAGGCTTCTTCTACTGGACTTGAGATACGAGGATCCTTTATTGACAGAGAAGAAGCAAGGTGAGTTTCAGATGGAGGAAGATGACTGGGATGCGGATGTGGCAGCACGTGAGGAGAAACATGAGCTTGGTCATCCATCAGAGGCTTTTGTTGAATCTTAGGCCCCAATTCAAGCATCTATTGAGGATGTTGCCATAGAAACTACTTCAACACTACCCACCCAGCAAGAGCAATCTCTTTTGAGCTTTACTCGTAGATGCAATTTATAATTGCTACTTTTAGTTTTCATTGATATTGAAACTTGAACCTAATGTGTATTCAGAAGTTTTAATTTCATGGAGTTTGACTTTTATATGTATTGAACTTATTTATATTTAGATGTTGTACTTGTTGTTTGGTATAAGATTTTATCACTGTGTTAATCTACTAAGTTTTAGTTGCTATGAATTACTATTTAACTCAAAACTTTGATTAATATATGGTGGATATCCCAAATCATTATATGTTCTACAAATTTGGTGTGTATGTATAATTTTTAAAAATATTTTAAAAATTGTATATTTTCAAATGTTCAATAAAAGTGCCGAGGTTTTGCCGATTCCGATTCCGATATTTTCAACAAAATTGAGCCAAACGAGATATTGCCGAAACTGAATTTTTAAACTATGGTCCTTGTAATAGCAGCCCCTAGTTTTTGTTTTTGTTTTTAATTTTTTTGCCAAAAGATATTGACAATATGGAAGATCAATGAAAGTGAAAATAAAAAATGCTGTGGTAAGATCTAACATCTTTGGTAATATGATATCTAATTAGCATAATGCTTCTGATATAACATTTTTTCAATGTGCAATGCTACTGTTCAACTTTTGGCAAACAGAAATGTAACCCAGCTTGTGAAAATAAGTACTTTGCTGACTTAAAGTCTGATAAAGACTAACAGTAGCCACATTTCAACTGTAATTTAGCTCTTTACAAGGTGATCACTCACAACTGGTCTCAATACATGAAAATAGCATTTACATGATGCACCAGCATGAAACGTACAAGAGATACCTTGGAAAAAAATGGAGTTGACTGTAGCAAGATTGGCAATGACCCTTTAATTCATTAATCTGCATCCCAAACACCTTCAAGACTACTCAGAAATAATGTGCAGATCTGCAATGTTGATCTGGAGGCAACAGCACTGTTAATGCATGCTACAAGTCTGAATATTGAAGTGATACCTGCAATTTTACCCTCAAAATATCATAATAACACCTCCAATTGACTCCCAAAGCACTCAACACAACCCAACTTATTATTCAACCCCTGTTTGATGGAAATGGGAAGATGTCAAATTGCAACTTGAGTTTTCCTGACAACCCCTGCTACATTAGAGATGCTGGAATAAGGGCGATTTTGACTTAAAATTCAGAACAACATTAAAACCTATCAAATCGAACCAAAATCTTTAGCAAATGAAACCAAGAGGCTATGTCTCACTTTAGAGAATGAAAATAGCCCAAATCTTCAGCACTACACCACATATCTCTTATTCCAACCCTTCAGTGGAATTGTATGGCTATGCCCTCTTGCACTACCCTCATATAAAAATAGACCTGATGTTAAACACTTAAATATACACAAACTGGTTTCCCACCTAAGTTGATCATTTGCATCAAGTTTGGTGCCACCAAAGTTCCAAAGCTTTTAGTTTTCATTATCTATTACATTTGTCATTTACCCAGCTATGGGAGAAGTATGTCCTGGATGATTTGTAGGGCTCCTGCAGAAAATTAAACACTAACAAATAGTCATTCAAAACACTTCAAATGCAGACACCCAGCAATGCATAACTATGTTGAGAGTTCCAAACATACTTGTCTGAATTTTGAACTGATTCAAGCCTCATTTGACTCAACACATCAGTTACACCCCTTTCTAGGAAGTTGTAAGGCCTTTAAAAAATACTTCAAATGTCCATTGAAAATAAACCAAAAAGATCTCAAAACATTAACTTCTAAATAAGCCCACAAACCTGACATTAAAATACATTGATTATTATTCTTTTTTCTCAAAACCTAATTCCAAAACAACTATTAAAAACCGATGTGATTCCTGAGTGGAATCACGCACCACTAAGACTAGTGTTTCTAACTAAAGTTTCCATTTTCAATCAACCTTGTAAGAACTTCTCAGTTCACTTCAGCAGCATCCTACTGCATGTACAAATTTGAATAATAAAAATGAGGGCCAAATCCCCTTTATATAGAATTTGAGCAAAATAGGGCAATTTAAATTTATAATTATTCCATTTTCCCTCAGAAAAGCCTTTTAACATTTTAAAACTAAGTTACCAATGCTGGTTCTAATGCTGATGTGGGTGGGGGGTGCTGATGCGCAGATGCACGGACTTTTTTGGGGGGGGATTTTGGATGCGTTTGGGTGCATCCATACATAAATATTTTATTTTTTAAATATATATATACTACAATTTATTTATGCAAACAAATACAATAAATATACAAAAATAAATCATTCTGTAGCAATTAGCATAATCAAATTGATATAACAGTAATAGGAGAATGAATGGCAATGAATTGCCTCTTTTTGGGCCGTTTTAGGGTTGTGAGGCAAATAGGAGAAAAATAATAATAATAAAAACCTATTAAACACATGTTTTAATAAGTCATTTAAGTGACTGGGCGCTCAAAATGGCTAAATGCTCACGGGATGCACTCGGATGCTCAACAAATTCTCTCTGGATGCTCTCCCAAGCATCCTGTGCACATCCGCAAGAGGGAAGCAAGATTCATGGCAGCATCCACAATGCATCCTAACACCTCCGAGCAACAGAACGCATCCACACCTACATCTGCCCTATTTCCAGATGCATCAGTAACTTAGTTTTAAAATAACTTAAGTTCCCCTTTCCCATTTCCTTGGGGGCATAACATTATTTTTTAATATTAAATACTAAAATGAATATTAAAATGCTATTTTATAACTTTACTGCGAACATTTAAATAATTCCATCCAAAATGTAAAAGTCTTGCCAAGGTACTAGAAACTAAAACCAAAAATGACAAGAAATAATTGATATTAAAAAAGGATGTTGAATGCCAAAACGAGCATTTACTATAACTAATTATGTCCTCCAAGAGCCGTAGCAAGCAACACAAAATTCCCAAAATGGGACAAGGAGTGTCACCATAAACGTGAAAGCAAACTGAACTCTAAACCATCACCAGATGACAAGAATACCTGAACTAAGTTCTCCGAGAACATTGGAACTCTCCTAGCTCACTTGGAAACCTTTAGAAAACCCTGAAAAATGGCCAACACTCACAAAATAGTATGGCATGAAAATAAGGGTGTTACACTCTTCTCTGAAATTAATTGCTCTCAAGCAATTGTCAATTTGGATGCTGAAGTATATGTTCTCCTCTCCATGTTTGATTTTTTGGAGTCAAATCCTTCTAACAAACAAGTTACTCTTTAATTCTTCTACTTTTGAATCTTTTTTCTTACATCTAGAATAGCCTCAAGTACCAAAATTCATTTACCCTCCTCATCCAAAAATAGTAGCTCAAAGGTGTTAAAAAGAAAAGTCCACACACAACTGAGAGGGAGGGGGGTGAATTAGTTGTATCCAAATATTATTAAAAACCAAACTTATAAATCTGAGCTCCAACAATTAAAACAATACAAAACCATACAACATAACGCAATGATTTGTGAACTAGGGAAACCCTTAATTGGAGGGAAAACCTCGGTATGGATGGTACCCATAAGATTGTGTACTAATATATAAGTTCCTTGTGAAAGGATGTGACCTTGTTAGGAGTCAAATGCAATGCATTTAGTACAATAGTACTTATTAGAGGACATATCCCTATTAGGAGACCTAAAACCCTTGTTAGAAGGTCCCAAACCTATTAAAGGTTGATAGTAAATGTTGGTCATTTTTGCCCCCCATTCAGCCCATCATTGATGACCGATCTAAGAGATCTTCAATGGACTGGATTCTTGTGGGTTAACATGCTTTTTGGTTGGGTTAGCACCTTGTGTTAACTCGGTTCCTTCATGAGCCAAGTTGGCTTGGTTCCTTCATTAACCGAGCCAGTTCAGTTTATTCATTGACCGAGTTGGCTTGTTTTCATTCATTGGCCAAGTTGAGGGTTAACACGCATTTTCTATCAGGGTTAACATTCTACGTTAACTATTTTCGCCATTTCAGAGAATGACCTCTACTGCTCTTTCTGAAATAGAGAAATTCGCTATTTCGAAAGGCTTACCTTTTTGCTTCCACGAAATCGCGAAATCGTTGTTGATGTCTCTTCAACCGTGCATTTGGGAATTGTACCAACCAACAGATTTATACCACGTAGAGGATCCTTTTTGTGTTGGGCTAATTTGAATCAAACAATGGTTGTATTTTCACATCATTGCTTGGGCCTCTTGCGAAGATACGATGGCTGTTAGATTTTGGAGCATCTTTGGATTTTTTTAGTGCATCTTAGCCATTTGTGGTTATAAAAGGAAGATCTTGATCTGCGGTTGGGTTTTATTCACTTGTTGAGGAGAGTTTTTGCAACATCTGGGTCGTCCATTTCAATAAGAAGATCTACATCAACGGCTCATCTTATTGGGGGCAAATCAGGTTAACATGGTGTTATCCCATCTTGCGTTTTTTGACAACGGTGTGAATTCTTTTGTCGCAGCCATGACACATTACAAGGACTATTCTTTAATGCTGAACGATGTTCTTTGGCCTTGTTTGCATGAAACCTTTGCATCTCCATGCCTCATTAACGATTGCAATGATCAAATCTCATGGGATTTGATTTTCTTACGACTAGGTGCATTTGTTTTGCCCTTCCTATCACTTCATTACAGCAGATTGTATTTCATGATCAGATTTAGTTGTGACTTCAATTATTATTCTCTGCATCTTTAATGGTAATGGTTGAGCTAAGCCTTTGGGCAGAAGCTATCTCAATTATGCTTGAACTATAAAAGCAAGTTTTGTGACTCTTCCAAGGGTCAATTATTTTTCTCTCATTTGTGAGGCCTCGCCCCGACCCTCCGTAGCCCTAGCTGTTATTTTATCATTTTGATACTCACGACTCGAGATGCTCGAGACACTATCAGATACTTAAACATATCATATTATTTCATGTTGTGTGATATTGTTTTCAGATATTGATGTCCGTCATTTAATGCTTTATGTATATGTATGCGATGAATTAAGTAAAATGTAGGATTAACACATTGATTTTGGAATCTTTATGATTAAGGATATAAGTAGGATGCAAGAAACCCTGATTTATGTATGTTTCAATTTATGTAAATTTCTGATACGTATGTATGTACATGTGATTTTTCAGGACTACTGATGTGTGCAATGAGTGTGCAGATATTTTAGTCGAGGAAACCGACGGAGGAACATAACGGATCCCCATGTGCTAATTTTGGAAACCTTGTTGTTCGTAATTGAAGTATTGTATTGTGAGATGTATCTATGTATCTCTTTGTGTTCAGTAAATGTTGATGTTCGTAACTATGTTCTTTCAGTGTCGCTTGACACTCGTGAATTGTTTGTGCTCTTCAGCGTGTTGATTAGGGTTAGCTGTGTACCCTTTGGACCTTAGTTGGTTTAAGTTAGTGTCAGTTGCTAATTTAAGTTCTTAATCGAGGTTAGTCATCCCTTAATTCGGATTAGTGCTTAATCTGCTTTTTAGAGTTGTTAGTTGGTCCTAATTTTATTCTTAGCTTTTGGATGGCTCTAAACCTATTCCTAAGACTTCAAAACATGTTATTATTATACCCAAAGGGTATGGGTATGGGTTGGGGGTCTTTTCCAACCCCTAAGCCCCTTTTTTTGACTTTTGAGGTCACTCAAAAAGTCCCTTTTTGCCTTTGTGCGAAAATTGCAAGTGGTTGTTATGAGTTGTCTTACCCCACCTCCTTTTTAGTGTCTAACCATAGTGAGGGTAGAGTTAGGAGTTTCTAGAATTGCTAGTGGGTGGGAGAAGTTATTGATCCCCTTTGGTGGTTGAGTTTGAGGCTTATTTAGAGGCCTTTGTTGGACTAGTAGAGGTTGTTACCCAATCTCTACATTTAGAGAGGAATTCTTGAAGGTTGAAGGAAGGAAAAGGGATACTCTACTCAAACTTGTTCATTGCCATTACCTCTTGTGAAGGTAGGAAATTCTCATCTCCCTTATTCAGTTTTTATGTTTGTTTCATGTTCATGTTACCTTGTTGTTGTTTCAAGGTTTGTATGTTTGTGGGTATGTTGGGAAGCTTTGGAAACCATGTATTTTTGGTTGATTTCCTTCCATGTTTATGTTTGAAATTTTGAGATTTTTCTTGCATGGGTGTTTTGGTATTACTCACCCTTGGGGAGGGCAGAAGTGACCAATTTTGGGAAAGGTCTGTTTAGTCGGACTCCATCCAATGTAGAGTCTCTTCTCAAGATGAGAAGAGGGAGAAAGGGTAGGGTGTTATGGGCCCCTACCTGTCAGCACAAACCTTGTATGATTCTGGTATGTTGAAATGGAAGAACGGAAGTTCTTGGTATATAGCCCCGATTGGGCATTTGTTTGGTGTTGTGCTTGACTTCTCCTGGTTGGAAGAATCCACCTTTCCCTAGTTTTGATTCATTGTGAATCCTATTGTGTAAACCATGTATGATTATGCATATTTGATTTTCTCTTGGTTATGCTTGGTTGTCACCCGATCAGATATTTGTTTCCTCCATGGTTCTAGAATGAGTTGCAGAAAAACATTATAAATCCCTTGATTAGGGTCATGAAGAAAATTTGATTAAATTGTTGAAATTTGGGATTGAGATCCTATTGTAAATTGTATTTTAAACCTTGTTGTAATTGGCTATGAAGCCGGGTTTTCTTCTTGATTCTTTCCCGGCTGAGCCTTTGAATCAGGTTTGCCAATAAAATTGGTGTTTGAGCATATTTGGCTATCATGTGATTTAATTATGATTTAAATTTAGATGTATGCACATCAAAATAGGATGGAATTGATGTCGATTAAATGTGGCAAAAATCTTAAGGTTTCTTGTATGATTGAAAATGGAAATTATGATCATGCATGTAGATTCAGTTTTCATGATGATTTAAATCAAATAATTATTGCATGATTGAACGAAACGAATAATTCAAATCTTTTGGTATATTAAGTTGTAACAAGTCTTTATGAATTTGCTTTGAAAAGAAAAATAAAAATCCCCTCTTGATTAATAAATCAATTTCAAAGTTTATACTTAGAAAAAATAAAGCAAAAAAAAAAGTATTCCAAGAGAGTGAAAACTCTCTGGATTTTGTATGAAGAAGCAATTTAATTCCACCTCTTTGCAACAGAGAATCTAAAGATGCCTTCATTATACCTTTTGTTTTTTTGTAAATTAAGTTTTAAAATAAAAAAAAACAATATTGAAATATCCTATTCTACCTAATAATCTTTTTGTCTTAATTCCTTCCCATCTTCCCATGGGCGTTACTTTTGGGCAATGCATAAAATATATATATATAAACAAAATGATATCTTTAAAGTTTTAGTGGCAAATCAACATGGGGGGGGGGGGGGGGGGGGGGTGATGTCACCCTGCCCCATGTCCTATCCTCATCTACATTCCTTAAATGGGCGCTCAAAATGGTGGAAATTATTGTAGTTTTGTAAAGTGAATGGTGATGGGAGGGTGACGTCACCTGTCCCCCCCATCCCATCTCACCTATTTCCTTCTTCTCTTTCTTAGCGCTCAGGGTTTGGCATGGAGTTTGGTTTTAATGATGCGTACCTTGTTTATTTACTTGGGGAGCAACTCGCAGGCCAGCTGTATGGGACAGCACGCAGGCCTAGGGTGGCTTGGGGAAGAGAGGAGGTGTAGGGTTAGTAGGGTCTTAGGTGGGTTTAGTAGGCTTAGTAGGGTTGAGGGTTAGTTTAGTTTTTCTTTTACTCAATTTTAGTATTAGTTTTAGTTGTAGTTTAGATTAGTTGTTATGTTATTTTAGTTTAGTTTTAGTTTAGTTATTTGTTAATAATTTTAGTTAGATTAAGGGTAGGTTGTGTGTTATAGTGTTTAAGTTAGTTTTTTTTTAATTAAATTAGTTAGTTTAAAATTTTAAATTAGTTTTAGTTTAGTATTATGTTAAGCTAGTCTAGATTAGATTAGCATGTGTTGTTTTTTTTTTTAGTCTTAAGTTAGTATGTTACTTACAAATATGTTTTAATTTATTAAAATTATTTTAGTTAGTAGACTTTATATTATGTTATTTTAGTTGGCTTTTAATTCAGTTAAATCTTAAAGATTTGTTTTGTTAATTATTAAATAAACTTAGCTATATTTTTATTAATTCATTTTTGCATAGTATTTAATTAATCTAAAGATTAGATTACGTTAGATATAGTTAGTTTAGTTTTATAATTGATTTAGTTGTTAATCAACTTAGAAAGCCATAACATAATGATTAGTTAAAAGATTAGTTAATTTTAAGATTAATATTAAATTAGTCTTTGAATATATATATATATATATATATATATATATATATATATTTTTTTTTTTTTTTTTTTTTTTTTTTTTTTTTTTTTTTGAATATAGCTTAGTTGCTATTATAGTTTTAATTTTGTGACAATTGAATTCGGTATTTGATTTACGATTGTATAAAAATCAAAATGATAAGTGTGGTGTGGTTATGAATTAGTATCATGTTAAATTAATATTAAGATATAGGATCTACCATCTTTTAAATTAGTGTAACGTTAGTGCTATACTGATATGATTTTAATTAGTTTAAATGTATTTTTGATTTATATTTAGTAAGATTTTGATGGTTTATTAATTTGTTAAAAATAGTTGAAATGTTAAAGTTAATAAATTTAATATACATATATTCAGTTTGAATTCTAGTTAAATTGTTTTTTTCTTAAAGTGATTGTTCAATATCGATTAGTTGTAAATTTATTATTGTCTAAAAGTTTTATAGTTGATTTTGATTATACATTTTCAATGAACCTAAACTCGAATACATTTGCTTTGTCATTTAAATAATTGTTTTCTTATTGTTAAAAGTTAATGTAAGAACATAAGTTTATCAATATAAATCTTATAACTAAAGTTTCAAATCTTAATAATATAACCATCCTCTTGTTATAATCTTAAGACGTAATGTAGGGAAACTGACTTAAACTGTAATCACAATCATTTTCAAACTTAGAGTAATTTTATCGTTATTCAAAAAAAAGAAAAAAAAAAAAATTGTGTGCGTGTTTTTGCCCTCGTAGTTTGGGCATGACATGATTCTATAGCAGCAGTATTTTATACTCTGTTATTGTAATTTCCTTTTGTCTATAAGTGAATGTAATCCTCTGCTTTACCTCATTCTCCCATCAATATTAGTGCAAAATCTTCTTGCCTCTGTTGGTGTTTTTTTTCATTCTTCAATCTGCATAACAGTATTTACTCTTGCCTTTGAATGTTATAGAGTGAAATTCCTTCCTTGTGGCATTTCATTTGGTTTATGATCTGTATGTAACTATTGGATTAAGACAAAGATTGAATCAAGTGTATTTTGAGGTTATATTGATGAATAGTGCATTGTTAGGCAGAGATATGACTGAACAAACTATTTTGGTGCATCTCCCCTTTTAGATTAGATTAGGTAGTTTTTTTTTATGCATTCCTTCATCCTTTTCCTCTCAAAGAGTAGTTAGGTGCACCCAATAGTAAGGAAGTCAGCCTTCTCTGAAAATTCAACCTCAGAGCGCAAGTCCCACACTTGGAGGTTGTTTCCATGTTCCACAAGGCTGCCTTTAGGTAAGACTTTAGGCAAGGGTGCAAGCTTTTGTGACAACAGTAAACAAATAGACTCACTGCCTAAAGGTTCCAACAAGTGTGAAGAATAAACCTTCAAGATAACATATCCAAAAACATGAACTAACCAATCTGCAACTTACTTGCCAAAACAATTCTTTTGAAGCTCACCTCAATCATCCAACATAACTACTTCTTTGCTCTGATCATCCAGCTTGAAATTTTGCATTCATATCAATCAATTACATCTATCATCTTGTAACCAACCAAGGAAAACAACTTTCCGTTATACTCTTTACAATTAAATAATTAGGTCGGCTTGTTAAGGCTTCTCCAATGTACGATTAATTACATAGGTTCATGCTAAGGCATACACGCCTTGATATGCATCATTACAAATATTACAATAAAGTTCCCCAACATTACAACAAAGATATTACAATTTACAATGATAAACTATACGCTTCCTTCATACTGTCAGTTGTCAGTAAAATACACTGCATGTTACAGAACAATGACCTTTCCAGAATAACTCAAATGCTCCACTCTCAAACATAGGTACACGGACAAGTCTTCTATCACATTCCAAGCTTGCTGGCATTAATTCCTACTCACCAATAAGATACATAAAAAATATGACCAGCTGTTTCTGCCTTTAACCCCTCACCGGTTTGCTACCAGTCTTCACCAAAAAAGTTGGAACTCATCTAGTTGTGAACATAAGACTAACTAAACGTAGACATGATGTCTATACTCATTGTGCTACACAAATCTAAGCTCGTGTACATAAAATTGTCATGTACCAACTCTGTTGTACTAATAATAAGTTAGAAAGTAAAGTTCGCCAACATTACTAAAAGGGGGGGTAAATCAGTTATCCAATTAGAACAACTTTTATCAACCTTATTAAATCTGAAATATGTAATCAATAAGTGCAACAACCATAGCAAGATCACCATACATAATAATACCAGATTTGTTAACTAGGGAAACCATTGATCAAAGAGAAAACCCCGATGAGGATGGTACCCACAAAATGATGTACTAATATATAAGTTCTTTGCAAGAGGATGGCCTCTGTTAGGAGTCAATGAATTACATTCAATACATATCAGTCCCTATTAGGAGACTTTGAATCCCTAGGAGGAGATTCCAAACCTATTAGAAATTGTGCCAACCCTGATAGGAGATGTACCAACCCTATTAGGAGTTGTGGAAGGCAGAAAGATCCACTGTTCAAACAGCTTCTAGGGCAAGACCACCGAACTAACTGTCCAACTCGTCTCAGTACTATCCTTCGCAAATAATACAAAATAAACAACTGTTCAAGCAACCTCTTTGCCAAATACAGTCTCTTTGTTAGCTCGTCGTGCCTTATCCACACCAAAAACTTCTCTCATTAAAAGATATTCAACATCAAGTTCACTAGATCTTACATCCATGTTCACATACTTGTGTTACACATTCATACCCTTAAATCGCACACTTACTACAAGGAAAACAACTTTCCTTTATACCAAGTCCTCAAACTAAATATTGAGTCGGCCTTGAGGCTTTCCCAATTTATAGTTACAATATAGGACCACATTAAGATAATATAATACATGTTAAATTACAACTTTACATCTTTTCACAATTACATAATATTGTCAACTCACAATCTTTACAACTCTTCACATGTGCAACACCAAGATGTGCACATTTGACCACAGCATATTTGTCATGTCTTCTACCTCTATACAACTGCGCATAACCAAATTCTATCTCTGTTAGGAGATATAATCAAAACATCAGTAACTGCATCTCAGGAACTCTATCTGAAAATTGTCTTCAATAAATTTTGAATAACTATTAACTGTCTTCATATTTCCACATGTGCACTTAGCCACATCATCAGGACAATTTGTAGAATATGTCCCCAACTATGCATAGCCTTATCTTTAGTCCTCAAACTGCGTGACCTCAATCTTATTCTGTAGCTTTGTCAATCCTCTACAAAATAACATGTATGTTGACATCAATGACAAACACTGCCATGAATGTAATATATGATCAGTGTAACATCTCTCCAGTAATGCTAAGATACTCCCCCATAGGAATATCATCATCATTCATGCTAACAATCTCCCCTTTTGGCATTGATGGCAACATAGATGAAAAACAATTGAATTCCATGAATACCAAATAGTCTGTTGCAACTGCTCAATATAGTCATATTCTTTTAAATTCCTCTTCATCAATCAAATTTGAATTTCATAGGACTTCTCCCCCATTGATATCAATCAATATGCTACTCCCCCATTGACATCCATATCATGTACCAATCACTCCTCAACTGTGATAGAACCCTAAGATTCAAAATTTTAGGCATATATTTGAGGATATTTGATGAATATCAAACTCCATAATTAAAGCTATCAAGATATATTTAGGATAGAAGTTTGCTGACAAAAAAGATTTGAGCATATCTAGCTGTCAAGGAAAGAGCAAAGGAGCTTGAAGAAGCCAACCAAGAATGGAAAAAATCACAAGTAGCTACAGAAGAAGCTAACTGAGCTAAGTCAGATTTCTTTGCAAACATGCATCATGAAATAAGAATTCCTATTCATGGTATTATAGGAATGGCTTCATTGGCACTGGATACTAACCTGACAGAAGAGTAATGAGAACATCTATTAACTATATCAGACTCTACAAATTGTCTCCTCCATATTGTGAACGTGATTCTTGATCTAGCCAAGATAGAAGCTGGTCGACTTGAACTCGAACATGTACCTTTCAAATTGTTAGATGTTATTGGTCCAACAATGAAAAAGCTTCAAGTGCATTCAAAACAGAAACAGCTAGAGTTATCTTGGGATATTGCTATTGATGTACCAGACAACCTTGTCGGTGATCCAAGCAGGCTTCAGCAATGTATTCTCAATTTGGTTGGAAATGCAATCAAATTCACTCATGAAGGAAAAAGAAGCAGATGCAGTTTGCCACCACGGGGAGTGTGACTCTCAAAAAAATTTCGATGGCATGGAAAAGATGTAGGTTGGAAATCAATTGACAATATCCAATGAACGCTTAACAATTGCCCATTCTTCAAATTTCAATGGTGTCATCCAGAGCTTAGAATCAAACAGAGAGCTTTCAGGCAAAGCTCCATCTGTGCTTGGTAAAGTTGGATGTGAGATTGCCAAGGCCAAAGACATGGAGAACCATGACATGTCAAAATATAATGTGGATTCATTAGGAAATGGTGTTCCATATGCAAGAAGGAAACATGAAGATTCAATGGTTTCTAG
Organism: Cupressus sempervirens; assembly: GCA_028749045.1. NCBI lineage: Eukaryota > Viridiplantae > Streptophyta > Pinopsida > Cupressales > Cupressaceae > Cupressus > Cupressus sempervirens. The sequence continues at coordinate 460,621,184 of CM053787.1, forward strand.
GGTGGCCAATTTTGGTAATGAATCTCTTTTTAAAGGGCTGAAAGTTTTGCTTGCAGAGAATGATTTGGCAAACCAAAAGATTGCAAAATACGATGAGAATTGTGGTAAATAAAAGGCATTTAGATACTAGTGTGAAACAGCGAATACCATCTATTATTTTCGAATAAGTGTGATCAAAGGGCAAGCGTATTTGGTAGTAGTGTCTTCAAAGTAATATCCAGCAAATGAAAGCGAGGAGATCAATGTATTCGACAGTTGAATCTGTAGCTTCTATGTTTTGCAATATTATCTGAGGCAGGCAGAATGTATTTTTCTTTGATTTTGATCATATCTAATGATGTTTCGTATTTATTGTAGGTTTTAAATTACCCAAGGAGGATAAGCCATACTTCTTCATACACGACGAAAACAAAGGAGCCATGTCTGGCTTGAGCTGGAGATATGTGGAAGCGGGAGATTAGCAAAGGTCTTGAAATGGAATCGAATTTCCTTGGAGCCACTGGAATGCCGAGATATGGACAGGTTTTCATTTGCGGGTGTCGAACTATGGATGCATATGTGATAAAGGGTGGAGTTACGTGCAAGCACAACGGACACAAAAGATATAAGCATCTGCCACTGAAGATATATAAAGCAGGAATGATTAAACTGGCGGTTGTTTTTGGTTTTGATTAAAATTATATAAACATTAGTTAGTTTTTTATGAAGGGTTGCAATGTATGGACAAAGCAACCAACACCCTTACGTTGTCTATAAATATATGATGAGAAAATCAAACAAGACACCATTCATTTTGCTCTAAAAAAAGGGGAACTTTGCATATTCTGAAGCATATATTATAAAATTCATCTTCTCAAAAGGATTGAAGTTGAACTAAGCTCCTCGATATTGAGGTTATTGGACATATATTTCAAATATTGTAAGAAATTGTGTTTAGTGGAGTGTAAATAATTGGGTGTCTTCAACATGACTTTTGTAAAATATAATCAATAAGAATTTCATTTGCGCTAGAGTTAAATATTATATAGTTCGTCTTTTGTGATCATTTTATTTTTTATTTATCAGCAATTCAATATCACGATAAGTAGATCAAATTGTTCACTGCTATTTAAACTTGATAAATACAAATACAGTGAAATGTTATTGTTTTATTTATTTGTATCTATTTTGTCCATATAAAGGTTAAAACATTATAGACTGGTTTAAATACGCATAAAAAGAAATAATTTGATGCATTGCGATAACTGAATTGTTTATAGATATAGTATATCATAAAATTGTATGTGAGATCGTATACTTTTGACTCTATTGCCCATTTAAAATTCAGCACTGATCATTTAACCGTTCATATTTCTCAATCCATGTGCTAGTGATTTTCTAATCTTTTTCTTCGAAAGGTTTGATACTTATTTGTTTTAGTAATTCATTTTAAACTTTTTCTTTCAGCAGTTTTCAACTCTATTATAGTAATCAAATTTCGAAGAGTAATATTCACTAGTCACAATCCAAAAGCTTTCCTTAAAATCTTGCCACTTGAGAAAATTGTCTTTGCATTATGATCTATTCGCTATAAAACATCTTGGATCCAAGTTTTGCTGTCCAGGATCAGGTGTACAGGCCTTGGTTTAGTGGAGCCAAAAGTGCAGAGGATTTAAATCAATTTGATTGATCTTGTCAAGTTGGCCAAAAAAATCGATTAGATATCCCAACATCGAGCAGGCAAGGCTCGTAGGTTTCTAGTCAATGATTTTGATAACCAACAGATTGGTGACTCTACTGGGGATAAAGTCGCAAGTAAGCTTTGCATACTTACTCCATCAAACTAGTGTAGAGTTTCATTTAAACACGACTTTGTGGTAAGTTTTCAGATTTTGTAAGCATTTGACCAAATCATGAATATATTATTAATTTTACTTTCACTATTTTCATTTGCTGTTTTATAATTTTCAGATTTCGTAAATTAGTTTTCATATCAGCACTTAAGCATAAATACATAAACTTCCTCCTAAGGTTAAAATTTTTTATTGTGTTTAAAGCTATAATTCTCACTTAATCTGAAGTTTTCTCCATTTTACATAAAACTTTGAAAGCAACTAAGTCTAAAGTTCTATTGTTATTTTCAGAAAATCATTCTCAAATTATTATTGGCATTAACTCTGCTGGATAAACACCTAGACATTTATTTCTTTCTTTTTAAAAGAAAGTGGCGACTCTGTTGTGTTTCATTAATATATTTTATTGAAGAGCATTTGCTTGCTTTTGAGGTGTATGTGGGGAAGAAGGTCTGTGAATCCCAGACCTAAAAGGCTTGAGCAGCTAACTTCTGAGAAAAAACCAAGAAAGAAGAAAGTTAAAAATCAAAAATCAAAAATGCTTTACACAAGACACAGAAGTTTTCAAGAAAGGACCAACAAGCAAAATGAAAGAGACAACTCAAGTCATAATAGTCCTAAAAAGGATGATGAAAATTGTAACCCTTTTTTTCACATTCCTAGGGTAGACAAAGACCCAGATTGTGAGATAACTCATGTAGAGAACAATGAGGGGCATGAGCAGCCGATTGCATTCTTTAGCAAAAGTTTACAAGCTACTGAACTTAATTATGATATAAATGAAAAGCCAGCTTATGCTCTTGTTAAAGCAGTTAAATCTTTTCGACCCTATTTAGTCAAAGCTGAAGTCATTGCTTATGTGCCAAATGTTGTCATTAAAGATATATTTAGACAATCTGAAACTACCAGAAGAAGATGTTGTTGGATAAATCAAATCCAGGAATTTAATATAAATATTCAGATCACAAAATTAGTTAAAGGGCAGGGATTGGCTAAACTTATGGCAGAATCAAATTTGGAGGCTGTATAGGTAAATCAAATTACTGATGATCTCAAGGTTAGTATTGAGAGATGTCCTTGGTATACTGATATAGTCTACTATTTACAGCATACAAAATGTAGAAATGATCTGAATGACAATCAAAAAAGAACTATTAAATTACAGGCCGCTAAGTATGTCCTAATTCAGGGAGATCTATACTGGAAAACTCAAGATGGAATTTTCCTTTTCTGTTTGGATATTGCTCAATCTGCAGTTATCCTTAGGGAGATGCATGGAGTGTGCGGCGGTCATTTTTCAGCTAGGAAAACAACACATAAAATATTACGAGTAGGTTACTACTGACCCTAGCTTTTTAAAGATAGTCATTCTTATGTGTGAAAATGCAAGGCTTGTCAGAAATTCTCAGGTAAGTTAAAATATGATGGTGCCCTTCCCTTACGGACATTACAAGCAGAGGAGCCTTTCTAAATGTGGGTAATTGATTTTATCGGGGAAATTAGTGATAAATCGAGCGGTGGGCACAGTTGGATTTTGATAGCCACTGATTACTTTACCAAGTGGGTGGAGGCTATACCCACTTGACAGTCTACGAGTAAAGTAGTAAATAAATTTCTCACTGAGAACATCTTAACTAGATCCGGAGTTCCTCAAAAGATTATAGCAGATAATGGTATGTGTTTCAGATCTAATGAGTTTTCTGATTTTTGTAGGAAATATGGAATAACTATATCATACTCATCTCCATATCATCCTCAAGGCAATGGACAAACTGAATCTAGTAACAAAAACATCTTTAAGATTATCAGAAAAATGTTAGACAACAATAAGCGCGCCTGGGATTCAAAGTTGAATTTAGCATTATGGGCAGACAAAATAACAGTGAAAAAGTCAACTGGTTTTTCTCCTTTCAACCTAGTTTACGGCAAAGAAGAAAAGCTTCCTTTAAACAATTTACTGCCTGTTTACAAATTTGTTACCGAGGAACAAATAGAGGATATCAATTTCATGGAAAATAGATTGAACGCACTCATTGAGCTTGATGAGATAAGAAGGCTAGCGCAGGAACAGAATATTAATAAGCAACAAGTAGTTAAATTTCTTCATGACAAGAGAACTTTAAACCGATCTTTTAAGGTAGGTGATTGGGTCCTAAAATGGAACGCAAAAGATCAGGACAAAGGAAAACATGGTGAGTTCGAGGCTTTATGGCTAGGACCGTTTATCATCTTTGAAAAAGCTAGGGAACAATCTTATTTTTTGCAGGATACAAATGGTCGCATGCAGGATTTCCTAGTCCATGGACAGTACCTTAAGCCATTCTTTCAATGAGCATGAAAAGGGAGTTCCTTTTTTCTTCCTTTATTGTATTCTTATTTTTCTTTTATGATTTTTATCTGTATTATTTCACGAACTGATTTCTCCTTATGTCTTGGCAAGTCTACTCCTCCAGAGATAGCTGGAATTCTCATTATGCTCACAAAGAAGCATATGTCCTTAGCAAGAGCCACTGATGGAACCCTAAAATTCAAAATTTTAGGCATCTATTTGAGGATATTTGATGAATGTCAAACTCCATGATTAGAGCTATGAAGATATATTTAGGATAGAAGTTTGTTGATAGAAAAGATTTGAGCATATCTAGCTGTCAAGGAAAGAGCAAAGGAGCTTGAAGAAGCCAACCAGGAATTGCAAAAATCACAAGTAGCTGCAGAAGAAGCTAATCGAGCTAAGTCAGATTTCTTTGCAAACATGCATCATGAAATAAGAACTCCTATTCATGGTATTATAGGAATGGCTTTACTGGCACTAGATACTACCCTGACAGAAGAGCAATGAGAACATCTATTAACTGTATCAGAGTCTGCAAATTGTCTCCTCCATATTGTGAACGTGATTCTTGATCTAGCCAAGATATCTAGCCAAGATAGAAGCTGGTCGACTTGAACTCGAACATTTACCTTTCAAATTGTTAGATGTTATTGGTCCAACAATGAAAATGCTTCAGGTGCATTCAAAACAGAAACAGTTAAGAGTTATCTTGGGATATTGTTGTTGATGTACCAAACAACCTTGTTGGTGATCCAAGCAAGCTTCAGCAATGTATTCTCAATTTGGTTGGAAATGCAATCAAATTCACTCATGAAGGAAAAAGAAGTAGATGCAGTTTGCCACCATAGGGAGTGTGACTCTCAGAATTTTTTTGATGGCATGGAAAAGATGTATGTTGGAAATCAATTGACAATATCCAATGAGCCCTTAACAATTGCCCATTCTTCAAATTCCAATGGTGTCATCCAAAGCTTAGAATCAAACAGAGAGCTTTCAAGAAAAGCTCCATCTCTGCTTGGTAAAGTTGGATGTGAGATTGCCAAGGCCAAAGACATGGAGAAACATGACATGTCAAAATATAATGTGGATTCATTAGGAAATGGTGTTCCATATGCAAGAAGGAAACATGAAGATTCAATGGTTTCTAGGGTGCCCAGTTTTGGTAATGAATCTCTTTTTAAAGGGCTGAAAGTTTTTCTTGCAGAGAATGATTTGGCAAACCAAAAGGTTGCAAAATACGATGAGAACTGTGGAAAATAAAAGACATTTAAATACTAGTGTGAAACTACAAATACCATCTATTATTTTCAAATAAGTGTGATCAAAGGGCAAGCCTATCTAGTAGTAGTGTCTTCAGAGTAATATCCAGCCAATGAAAGCGAGGAGATCAGTGTATTCGACGATTGAATCTGTAGCTTCTATGTTTTGCAATATTATCTGAAGTAGGCAAAATGTATTTTTCTTTGATTTTGATCATATCTAATGATGTTTCATATCTATTGCAGGTTTTAAATTACCCAAGGAGGATAAGCCATACTTCATACGCGATGAAAACAAAGGAGCCATGTCTGGCTTGAGCCGGAGATATGCGGAAGCGAGAGATTAGCAAAGGTCTTGAAATGGAATTGAATTTCCTTGGAGCCACTAGAATGCCGAGATATGGACAGGTTTTCATTTGCGGGTATCAAACTGTGGATGCAAATGTGAAAAAGGGTGGAGTAGCGTGCAAGCACAACGGACACAAAAGATATAACCATCTGCCGCCGAAGATATATAAAGCAAGAATGATTAAACTGGTGATTGTTTTTGGTTTTGATTAAAATTATATAAACATTAGTTAGTTTTCTATGAAGGGTTGCAATGTATGGACAAAGCAACCAACACCCTTAGGTTGTCTATAAATATATGATGAGAAAATGAAACAAGCCACCATTCATTTTGCTCTGAAAAAAGGGGAACTTTGCATATTCTGAAGCATATATTATAAAATTCATCCTCTGAAAAGAATTGAAGTCGAACTAAGCTCTTGGATATTGAGGTTATTGGACATATATTTCAAATATTGTAAAAAATTGTGTTGAGTGGAGCGTATATAATTGGGTGTCTTCAACATGACTTTTTTGCAATATAATCAGTAAGAATTTCATCTGCGCTAGAGTTAAATATTATATAGTTTGTCTTTTGTGATCATTTTATTTTTTATTTATCAGCAATTCATTATCACGATAAGTAGATCAAATTGTTCACTGCTATTTAAAGTTGATAAATACAAATACAGTGAAATATTATTGTTTTATTTATTTGTATCTATTTTGTCCATATAAAGGTTAAAACATTATAGACTGGTTTAAATATGCATAAAAAGAAATAATTTGATGCATTGCAATAACTAAATTATTTATAGATATAGTATATCATAAATTTGTATGTGAGATCGTATACTTTTGACTCTATTGCCCATTTAAAATTCAGCATTGATCATTTAACCATTCATATTTCTCAATCCATGTGCTGACGATTTTCTAATCTTTTTCTTCGAAGGGTTTGATACTTATTTGTTTTAGTAATTCATTTTAAACTTTTTCTTTCAGCAGTTTTCAACTCTATTAAAGTAATCAAATTTCGAAGAGTAATATTCACTAGTCACAATCCAAAAGCTTTCCTTAAAATCTTGCCACTTGAGGAAATTGTCTTTGCATTATAATCTATTCGCTATAAAACCTCTTGGATCCAAGTTTTGCTGTCTAGGATCAAGTGTACAGGGCTTGGTTTTGCGGAGCCAAAAGTGCAGAGGATTTAAATCAATTTGATGGACCCTGTCAAGTTGGCCAAAATCAATTAGATATTCCAGCATCGAGTAGGCAAGGCTCGTAGGTTTCTAATCAACGATTTTGATAACCAACAAATTGTACCATAGAATATTTTTCATGTACACTTCTACCCTATTGACATCAATGACAACGGAGTCATTATGTCAATTATGTTGCATAAGATCTTCAATAAGCTCAAGTGTCCAAAGACATTGTTAAATACCAGTTACCAAGAGTCCTTCATGACTCAGCTTAAAAACAGATACTCCCCCATAGAGGAAGCATCAAGCATCGAATCCAAATAAAGAATAGTGTTATATACCACTGGGTTGATGCAGTCTCTACATCAACTACTCAGAAGCAAAGGCTTTGTAAATATGTCTTCTATTTGCTTCTTTGTACTAATCTACTCCAATCCGATCTCTTTCTCTGCATCTATATCTCTCAAAACATGATATTTACTAGATATGTGCTTTGTTTTTTAATGTAACATAGGATTCTTAGACATACTCGTTGTACTTGTGTTATCACAATGTATGACATGCTTTGTAAACTCAATTCCAATGTCCTTCAACATTTGCTTCATCCACATGATTTGATTACAATTATTTTCTACTACTACATACTCTATTTCTACTGTAATCTGTGAAATACAGTTTTGTTTCTTGCTTAGCCAAGAAACCAAACTTCCTACTGAGAAAAATGCTCCACCACTTATACTCTTTCTATCATCCATACTGCCTGCCCAATCCACATCAATATATCCACATAAGGTAAAGTTATTTGATCTATCATACCATAATCCAAAATCAGGTCTACCCTTCAAATATCTAAAAATCCTCTTTACTGTTGCATAATGTGATTCTTTAGGATCAGCTTGAAATCTTGCCACAATGCTAACTGCATTAGCTATATCCAGTGTTGTGTGAATCAAATATTGCAAACCTCCAATCATAGATCTATACTTCTTATGTTCAACAGTAGGTGTCTCATCTTTGCTAGAGAACTTGTGACCAGTGACCATGGGCGTACCAATAGGTTTACAACTTTCCAAACCAAATCTTTTCAACAAGTATTTCAAATACTTAGTTTGTGATAAGAAAATACCATCATTATTCTGCACAATCTGCAACCCCAAGAAATACTTCATCTCACTAATCACGCTTATCTCAAACTCCTTCATTTCACCAACAAATGCTTCAATTACTTCGTCATCACCTCCAAAGATTATATCATCCACAAACGCTTCAACAATTAGTAAACCATTCTCAATCTCCTTCAAATACAAATTAGCGTCTGCAGTACCTTTAGCAAATCCCAATTTCGTCAAATACTTATCCAATCTGGCATACCAAGCTCTAGAGGCTTGTTTCAATCCATAGAACACTTTCTTCAACTTAAAAACCATATCTCCTTCTGTCAAAGGAAAACCTTCAGGCTGCTCAATGTAAGCTTCTTCCTCAAGTTCTCCATTCAAAAATGTTGATTTGACATCCATTTGATACACTTTGAATTTCTTGTTAGCTACATATGCCAAAAACATTCGAATTGCCTCTATTCTAGCAACAAGTGCAAATGTTTCCTCATAAGCTATACCTTCTTCTTGTGAATAACTTTTACATACCAATCTTGCTTTGTTTCTCACAACCTCACCTTGTTCATTCATCTTATTTCTGAAAACCCACTTAGTTCCAATAACATTCTTGTCCTTAGGTCTAGGAACCAATTTCCATTTATCATTCTTTTCAATCTAATATAATTCTTCTCTCATAGCTTTAATCCAAAAATCATCTTTACTAGCTTCAACACTTTTAGGTTCAACATGTGAAATCAAACATAGTTCTTCTCTTTGTACCTTATTCCTTGTCATCACTCCTTTGTCCTTGCTTCCAATAAACTGATCAGTTGGATGATTCCTTATTAGGTGTCACTGTCTCAACTTTGCCTTCAACTCTTGGTTCACTCTTTGATTCTTCTCTTTGTTCCACAATATGTATGTCATTCTATAAATATGTCCTAGTCTCATAAAACTACTCAACATTCTTCTGGTCAGCCTTTGGATTAATCTCTTCATCAAAATTATAATCAAGCATTTTTTCTTGAATTCCAAACTTCTTATCAAATTTAACATTTGCGCTCTCAACAATAGTCTTAGTTCTATGATTAAAACATCTATAAGCTTTGCTTTTCAATTAGTAACCAAGAAACAAACGTTCATCACTTCTTGCATCAAACTTACCAATATCATCTTCTCTCTTAATGTAACAATTACTTCCAAAGATTCTGAAATACTTAACTAAGGGTGCATGTCCAAACCAAAGCTCATAGGGGGTCTAACCTGTACCTTGTCTAATTTGTACTTTGTTCATGGTTTATATTGTTGTATTAACTACTTCCCTCCAAAATATCTTCGGAACATTGTTCTCAAACATCATAACTCTTGTTGCTTTTGTTATTGGTTTGTTTCCCCTCTCTGTCATACCATTCTTCTCAGGTGTTTTAGGGGCTTAAAACTATCTTTTAATGTCATTCACTTCACAAAAACTATTAAACTTATTCGAAGTAAACTCTCCACCTCTATTAGATCTGAGACATTTAATCTTCAAACCAAATTCATTTTCAACTCTATTCTTAAACACCTTAAATTTCTTAAATGCTTTAGATTTCTGTCTAAGAAAGCTACCCACATCATCCTAGTAAAATGATCAACAAGAATCATGAAATTCCCTTCACCATAGAAAGCTCGTCTTTGTAGGACCACTCAAATCTGTATACACTATCTCCAACTTCGCTAATGTAGTAAACTTCTTTCTTGGAAAAGACCTTTTCTTCTTCTTTGCCATTATACATTCCTTTCATACCATGTTAGTAGGCTTCACGATTTTAGACAAATCTCTAACAGCGAGCTCAGTATTGATCTTCACAATATTATCAAAGTTTATGTGACAAAACCTCTGGTGCCATAACCAACTGTTATCAACTTTAGCAACTAAACATGTCATCTCAGTAGGATTCAACTGAAAAACATTACCTCTTGTTCTTGTACCAGTACCAATCATCTTACCATCTTTGTCCTTGATGATACATGTTTTCTTTGTGAATTGCAACTGATATCCCTTGTCAACTAATTGTAGTGATACTTGTTGTGTGACAAGGTGATTTGATCATAGTAGTCCTAGATAGGAACTTGTAACCAGTCCCCTTTGGTGGAGAGACCCAAGAAAGATCCCATGGATGCAACTATGTAAACTAGGTAGGAATTCACGTAGAATAGCGTTAAGGTTCCTATATTGAGCAACTGCTCACAAATAACAATACTAATAAGTTCTCCCCAGAAGGTAGGATCTACATTATGAAAGATTTGGAAAATGAATTTATACATCCAAGGCTCGAAATCACTAGAATCTTTGAGACCGCATATCCTGAAGAGAAGAATTATTAAGTCTTTATATTCCAAATGGAAGTTTGACCTATGAATAGTTTTAGGCCATCTTGAAAAATTGCTTCTTTTGATCTTTAACCAATATGCACTTACATATTTCTAATAATCTGCCCCCTTTTCATTCCACAACTCTAAAGACATATCTTTAGACAAGTCCACACACTCTGCACTTTTAGGAACTCTAAAGATTTGTTCAATGACCTCTAGATCAAGGCTAATGATGACCTTTCCACATGCATTCTTTATTGTCTTGGTCTTTGGACTGAAATTTTGTGCACAACCTAAAACAAACTCTACTTCCAAGGTAGCCTTAGGGAAAGTAGATACCAAATGGATATTGCTCTTCTTAATGCGCTTCATTTCATGACTTGAAGGAGATTCAGCCCTTTGTAAGAAATCAGCCATGTCAATGTGCCCAATTTCTATGTCAAAACCATTATCAAGATGTGACGAAACTTGAGACATAGTCGAATGAGCTAACTCTTTTGGATTTTGTGGATGAGGGCATTTCTTGTGCTGCAACATGAAAATCCCAAACTGTGAACACATCATCAGAGGGTACTGATTCCATAAAAACATCGATTCTTGATCAGCAACAAAGGTTTGGAGTATAGATTAAATATGTCGAAGATCTAGTGTAACGATCTTGAAAGCAGATGGCACACATATACAAGGTTGAAATGCAACTTGGGAAGATGGAAACATGTGTAAAGGATGAGTCCTTATATAAGGGTTCAAGGACTAAATGTTAGGCACATGAGAATACGAGCAAATGACGATTTTTTACTTTTGAAAGAGTGACCTTTAGTCAAAAACAAGTTCTCGAGATGTAATTACATGCAAAGTGATTTACATGTAAATATGACATGCGATTAGGTTCAGAGGATGAAATACGTATATGTAGGAATGGAGAATGAGATTACATGTAAGTGCGGATGGAGGGTGGATTACATGTAGTCACATGTGAAGAATGAGATGTAACATGTCGTGGCATGTAATGACGGATATGGAATGAAATGATGCACTTGCCCAAAAGAGGTGGAAGGTGGACTCAAGTGAAATTGTTACATACCAAATTTTTTATCTTTTAAAACAATATTATAGCTGTTGTAATGGTTAGTTAGAAACTCTCCGATATCATGAGCTTGTGAAATGGAAGTTATGAATAACTGAATTGATTCATGTGTAAATGACTTGTTAGTCAATTATTGTTATTTCAAATGCTTATATTTAAGATAAATGTTGGTGGTGGTTAGTTGTTGTGACAGTTAACAATTATTGTGTTTCCTTAATATTTCAATTTAAATGGAGGAGCATGCTATTATTGTGTAATATGCATTTTTGGTTACAGGAGCAGACGAAGGGGGGTAAGAATTGCTAAACGGAATTCAAGAAATGGGGCACCAATTTAGTCCATCGTCAGACCATCGAGTATGGGCTCTAACTACCTTGATGAAGGATTTAACGGCTAGGCAACGAAGTATACCTTGGACAATCTGAGCTACTTGGTTAATATTTATAAAAAAGAGAAATATTAAACATTTAATATCATAAAAAAAACTATTACCTCTCTCTTATTTTGAGACTATGGAAGTGATCAACATTTACAATCTTTACATATATAGATGATGCCACCATGATACGCTGACAATATCTATGAACTACACTTACATGTATATATACATATATCTGTGCATACCTAGAGAGAACATAACGATAAAAAGGAATTATGCATACTCTCAAATTACACACGCATATAGATATATGTATATGTAGGTACAATTATAGGTAGAATTCAATAGCATGATGACATAACATTTATATATATACATATATAAATATATTTGTTTTAAACCATGAAAAAAGATATAATCTTTATGTTTTATTATGACTCCAAATTGATGAGTGTTTGCCACCTTCTTATCATCATCAACTTTTAAATTTGAATTTATGGAGTTCTTGTAACTGATTTTGAGCTCCTTGTAACCGGAAGCATGGGAGGCTTTATCTACCGTCTTCGCGGCTGTAGGATCATTCTCATTTTTTCACTTCCTTCTTGTATGCAATTACCCTCTGAACCAAAGTATCCTCTCTCCTTTCCACCTATATTCTAAAGCATAGTACCACACTTAATCTGCAATGTTGAGCCACGCCGGTGAAAGCCATATTGTGTGGAGTGTTGCTCAAAGAATTGTGTCAATGATTGAATTGTTTTTCTCAGGTCATGAAACATTTTGCAAGTCTATTCTTATTTCATGCTATGCCTTTTTCAATGCAAACTTCTCTTTTTATATATATTACTGCCAAATGAAGCAGTATCATGATCATAAGCTCGGTTGCATATCTGGTTCTAAATGTAGTGAGAATTTCTAAGAAGCATCAACCCTACTCATTATTTATTTATGACTAGTTCTTATCTATGCATATCGTGTGCATACCCATAGGGACAAAACTATTATAGTTTCCTTGGAAATGAATGCTCAACAATTGTTTAATGCATAATATTTTATGTTGTACAAGGTCTGCTCCATCTTTGGCTTGAAGTATTTTCCGACTTACTCTGATATTTGCTATATGTCAGTTGTGGTTATAATCAGAATGGTATTCACAAACAAATCTGATTCATAAGAATCTCATAATTACCAGCAGTCTCCTAGGATGAACCCAAGGCTAGCAAAGCCAAGTGTAAATGGGTGAAGAGGAGAGGTATTCCTACCAAAAGGATAAACTATTAATCAGTGCCTTAATTACTTGATCATTTAAAGAAAGAAATTCTTAGTCCAAGTCAGCTCATGATTGTCCAACATATATTCGATTGTCAAGCCAAGCGGTGGTGATCAGGTCGTTCAATGCCTACCTAAATCCTTGGCCAAGGTAGATTAGAGGCATGTTTGCCACAAATGATCACTAGAGGCCAAGAGTGCCAACTGACAGAGGGAAGGTTGATAGAGGAATACCTCAGCCTTGTCTACTACTTAGCTGACACTCTAACACCGGTATGCTCAAGATGGCAGGACTATGGTGTCCCAAGACTAACCCAGGGTAGGGAGGGCCTTTCTCGTAAGAGATTGTGTAGGGATATGTTAAGGTCTACGGTCGGGAGGTTAAGCCTATGCCAATTCTTCTCCTTTTCACCAAATGTCAAGGCTTGCACAACACATCAATAGTTATTTCAGTTCATGTATGAAATTCTAAATCTTTTACTTGTACGTAAATTTATATTACTTGGAAATGTATAGTTGTAAATATGGTTAAATTGATTTGTTTCTTTCAAAATGTAAACGTTGAAGTCAATTATGGAAGTTAATTTAGTTTTCTTTCATATGAAAAGGATATAGAGTTTATTAAATTTGAATTTATAGCTTGTATAATAAATTCAGAAATAGTTTCTTTTCTATATGATGTGTTGTTTCTAAATTACTTCATATCATTCCGTTATGATATTTGGTTAAAATCTTTGAATATGTTCTTTACTTTCAGCTTAGTAAAAAATGGTATGTTACATATGGTATCAGAGCCTTGGGTTCAACTCTGAACCTTGGGCTCATCATTTAACAAATTTCAGAAAACTGAAAATAAAGATTTAAATGTACCAAGAAGTATATCCGGAGGACTCCTCACAAGAAAATCTGGTATCCCATATTCTTTTATTTGATAAAGAACATGCTGAAGTGTGATTATTCCTATTGCTCCATACCTTGGGATGATGAAACCCTAGCTCAGGCCATGCAACGAATGAATAAGGAAAGGGTTAGATGGACTCTTGCTAGGAGGGCAATACTAAGGGACAAACTTATCAAGGCATGGAATGCCCAAGAGACTGATCCCCTCATGATCTTTAGTAAAACTTGAATAGTACGGGATAAGCACAAAATTGAAACTGAACAAAAGACTCGAGAATAAGGCAAATGCATGGATTAGGAGTCCAAATGCATTCTTAGAGAGGCATTACATGTTTTAAAATACATGTCTTTGTCTCTTTTATGTCAAAATTGAAACTGAACAAAAGACTCGAGAATAAGGCAAATGCATGGATTAGGAGTCCAAATGCATTCTTAGAGAGGCATTACATGTTTTAAAATACATGTCTTTGTCTCTTTTATGTCAAACGCATTCTTGAGGAGAGATTGCATATTTTAAATGTCTTTTGGTCAAAAACGCACTCTTGAAGTGCTATAATGCATTTTAAAAACATGCAATTGACTTGCCCATGTAAAACGCATTCTAAGAGTGTCATTACACATTATAAAAACATGCAATATGCCTTCAAGTTGCAAAAGGCACACTTAGAGGAGCATTGCATATTTTTTAAATGTGAAATTGATAAGTCATTTAGTGCAAAATGCACTCTAGGAAGATGATTGCACATTTTAAGAACTTGAATATGCATTGCTCACTCTAGAAGGCTCATTGCACATTTTAAGTTAAAGGCATTTCAATGCCTTTAGTTCAAAACACATTCTCTACGCAAATGGGTTAAAAGACATGTTTGCACAACTTAAGTGACCAAATAAACACGTGTTTAATTGATTTTTGAAGAAATATTACTTATCTAGGTCATAAATAATATTTATACTATATAGTTTAATATATAATGTGCAAATATCATTCAAAATGTAATATTTACTAAGATGTTTTGCATTAAAAGTCAAAAATTAAATCAAACTATATAGTTAATATAGTCACTTAAGTGAAAAATTAAAAGCAACTGAACATGAAAATATATAACATAAAGTGCACTATAGTCACTTAAGTGATGAAGTAACTTAAAAACATAACATAAAGTGGATTTATGTTATATATTTCAAAAAGTGCATGTCAACTTTAAAATATAACATGATATTTTAAATCGTGTAGTTGCACCTGGAGAGTCCACCTTTTGGACACTAAAATGGTCATATCTTTTGATTGCCAACTCTGATTAAGCCCTAAAATAGATCAAATCGAGGGGAAAACCGAAAGCAATGATTTGAGCAAAACCAAAAACTAACAAACACACTCAAAAAAAGAAGAAAAGGACAATGAAGGGTTCAAAAATCAAGCATAGGCTCAACAAATAGAAAAACTAAAAAGACTTGACGAAAGCCTACAATAAAAAGATCCATTATAACAATTGGAGTCGATTGGTTGATCAATGTTATCTAGTTAAATAACAAACTAATTTAGAGAAATGTGAAACTAAGTTGAAAAAGTTTCATATTGTTATCTGCATTTTGTGGTGACAAAATGCAGGACAACTTTGACTCCCTCTACACTAATTACATGCCCCAAATATAAAATTTCAAATTTCTATTATCCCAATTTCACATTTAGGTCCTTGACATATAGTGGTTGCATTTCCATGATCCCTAAGAGTTCAACTATGTTGTCCCCATCCTGATTTGCCCTAGAATTTTACCTAGAATCAAAATTGCCACAAATTAGGGTTAGTGTGACATCTTACCAAGTAAATAATCCTTTAAATAATGTAATCTTGGATTTGAATTCTGCAATTGTATCATAAGCAACATATACATATGTATGTATGAATGTATGTACGTATGTACATATGTATGTATGAATTCAATTATTAGGGTTAGATAAGATCGCATTTATAATCATACACTACAATAATCTTACGCATGCATAGTGGAGGCACAAACATGATAGGTCTGCCCAAGAACATTTCTACACCAAGCCCAAGAGTGGATGTCTACCAAAGTTGTCCGCGTTATTTGCTTGGTGGTTTGATTATACCTCCTTTTTCCCTATCAATATCTCAGCCTCCCAAAGGTGTTAGTGTTAGGAAGAGGTTAAAAGGGGTTTTATCTTCTTGTGCAAGTGCCCTCTAGGCCTCCTTACCCGACCATCTTACCCTCCTCTTGCTCCTCTTACCCTACCTACAAGATGGGTTATAGACAATTGAACACATCCTATTTCTACTATGAGCATTCATTTATTCATCATCTATTATTCAGTCGCACATGGATATGATAATACCACAATCACTTGTAAGAAGGAAAGATGTTGAGGCCGATCAAATATAATATCAGCCTGCCAACCTGAGGATTATCTCTTGGATGTAAATGCTGATCAATCTTTATGAATCGGTCTTAGAACTTTTGTGTGCTCTTCATGCTGATTTCTTAAATAATCCTGGATGATTATAATTACTGATGCAATGGACTACTGAATATATTTAATTGCTGGAATGATTTGAATGCTTGTTACTGATCTTCTGATTGTTCAATCATCCCGATTTTTGGTTATGTATTTTGAGTTTGTTGTTTTGTATAGAGTATTTACACATCTTCCTTTTCTCTCATGTTTCTTCCCATTGTCCTCTTTTAATACCCTCCATCTACCACTTGCTAAAGGGTGTGAACTCCTCCCAAGGTAGACATTCTTATCAAGAGGAGGCATCCCTATCTACTAATCACAATTGCTCCTTACTAATTATAATCCTTGCCTCTAATAGTGTATTAAAACCCTTAAGTAGTGTCTCGTTGCTATGATCCCTTATTTCTTATCATTGTCTTTTATTATAAGATTGACCATACATCAAAACATAATCTCTCCTTGATAATCTCAGACATATAGAAGTTGTTACTTTTAGACCAACATCTCCTTATCTTCCATTTCTGCTCTATTTATATAATTATATGCAACAGATCAATCCTTGATTGAATTTTCTTAATGTGATGGCATTTTTTTCCTCATTGATTCAATGCCTTCCTCTTCGTTGGAATTCCCTCCTTATATAACTTGGTGATTACTTGAAGGAACGCATCCCTTTGGAAAGTAGGCCCTCTCAATAGGGGTGTACCTCTCCACATCACTCTCTCTTCGTACCTAACAATACTTTCCTTAATCACGTTTACAATAACAAGTTGGCCCATTCTAGATTGCCTTATTTATTATTGCAGTTTCTTCTCCTAGCTGATCACAATTCCTTTGAGGTGGGGACATGACATCATTGATGTCTGAGATAATCCACCCATATTTATTATACCTCAAAATGTTATCAAAGAAAACAAGAACAAATTTTTGCAACTACTTATTAAATACCTAATTCAAACACGACTGAAATGTAGCAAGTGCATTGGTCAATCCAAAATGCATGACCAAAAACTTCTAGTGTCCATGGTGGCATTTGAACACAATCTTATGAATATCCTCATTTCTGCCTTTAATATAATGATACCCTGACCAAAGATCAATCTTTGAAAAGTATACCTGCATTTGCCACTAAAGAGTATTTTTTCGCAGATAGGCACCCATAGTTACACCGCCCTGGGGAACAGGGGGACGGTGGAACAGGGGGACAAGTTACTGGGATGGGGGACAAAGGGGCCTTAATTTGGGGACGGTGGGGGGACAGTGGCAAGGGATGGGAAGGGTTGTATATACTATAAAATGGTAGTTAAAATGCTAGTTATGAAAAGATGTATTACAATATAAGATATAAAGATTTAAGCGAGTAAATACTTGAACATTGCATTGAATTTGAACATCGAACATTGAACATAAATAGTCAAATCAGCAAATAGTCAACACTAGGGTGTTCCCCCATCCTTGGCAAAGGAGGCAGAATCTGGCGGTGTCATTGGGGACGAGGGAATGAAGTCCCCAAGTCCCCGATGCATCCCTATCTCAGGGACGTGGGGCAAAAGGTGGGGGACGCATCTCGTGTTACTATATAGGCACCTCTTCTTGTTGTTAATGACACTAGGGTATTGTCTTCATAACTTGGGCAGAAAATAAAGCCACCTAAACCATGCTTTCAACTGATGGGAGGGGATTTTAGATGGCTGGAATTTGAACCATTACAAAGGACTTTCTTGGGCCTTTAATGGCAGAGTCTTTATCCCTTATGCCAACTTTCCCTGTCAGGAAAGATGTCTCAAAGCTGAATCACTCATATAGTGCCCTTCTATGCTGCTGATCTGCTTTTGTTCTGCCCATTATTGCCCTTTTTCTTATCTCAGAATTGCTCTAATTTGTTCCATCGTTCCTTATTCCTCCATTGCCTTTGATAACTTATCTAACACCGTCATTAGCTTCTTGTTGGAATTATCTTGACCATCATTACCCCCTAAAAGTATTAGTCGAAGCACATAGACCATGAAAAGATGATTTAGCAAACTGACTAGAGAGACTACAGATAACTTGGATCAACACAAAACCAATAATCAATTTAAGGAACTAAAGGTAAGTACAACCATTGATTTTGGTAGGGCTGCAACATGTTGACCAATAGGCTAATCTGTTCCTAAACTTGGTCACTTGGTAAAAACCTGTGGGGTACAAAATTTGAACAATATGTGTATAGGGTAAAGTGAGAAGGCTCCCTTGTTACATTAAGGCCATCTTATCCATACAAGAGATGTAATAGTTTGAAACTTAAAATCACCTTGACCTTTTTACCTTAATCAAGTAATGATAACATCACCTTGACCCTTTTTACCTTAATCCAGTAACTAAAGTGAGAATCAAGGAGAGGGGAGCGGAAAGGAGCGAATACACAATTAAGGGTTATGCCTCTTTCCAGGTCCATTTGGCTTTAGTGGTTCATCCACCAACAGGATGCGATCCTTGAATAAACGGGATTTCTTGACCTCAGGTGATTGGCCTATTCCAGTAGGGAAAGAGTAAACGACAAAGAAGGGATCAGAAATGATCCGACACCTAATTTGGTACGTAAACTCTCTTGACAACTATGAAGAGGTGACATTATTGGGCCGTGATTATTCAGCCCACAATTGGGTGTGATCTGATTGTTTTATGGTGGGTGGCTGAACCATGCTGGAATATTGTTCATGTATGAGTTTTGAACTGGAATGTCCTAACAAGCTTGATTGACACTGAAGCCATGAATCTCACTTGCTCAATCAAAAATAAAAATTGGATTTACATTGAGGACGCAACACTTAACAACCATTGGGCTATCAAGTTGAATTTATACCCACGACAAATTGGCCCTGATGAGGAAGCAACAAAATTGCAGTCAAAGATTAGGCTTCTAGAAGATGATTCTACCGAACAGTTCTTTTTATCTTATTTAGAGTTAATTAGATTTCAGATAATTAGTAATTGTATAATGTTAGCAATTCTGTTCAAAATTTTCTGGATCGGAAGGTTCCATATTTTCATATAAATGTTGTAAGCCTACAAGCTCATGGAGACAGACGGGGCGTCAGTTGAATGGAATGCTTTGTATGATTTTAGTGCAGTTTTATAGTTTGAAATTACAGAGTTTCTTTTTGTCTTTCCTACTGTGCACCAGGCCCCTTCCAAATCAATTATACAGAGTGTGTGTGAAAGTGAGAGAGAGAGAGAGAGAGATAAATAGGCATTTTCTATCTGGACAAAGGACCGCAGAATTTTAGCTCTGGCAGTCATCTTTGCTGTTCAGCGAGAACAAAGAATTATTTCATACATCCAATGCTGATAACGAAAATTTCAATACAATAATTCGACATAAACAACTCAAATGGAAGTATACTGATTGTTACAAAGCCCCATAATTGTGTGCCATAACAACCTACATATGTTACATATAGGTTATCAGACATGTAAGAAAGTAAAGTAGATGCATATTTACTCAAAGGCAGATTTGGTGAAGTGGGTGAAGCCATAGATAGAAAAGGCTGCAGTACGGTAGGCCTGCACCAAGCATATAAGTCTATTGAGAAGCGAACAAGCATTAGACAAGCATGTAATGTAGAAAATGGAAGCAACGGCACCTTAGCGAGGAACATGGCAAATTACTCTGCTTGATTTTCTAGCGTTTGGCTTGTATCCCTTCCACTACAAAACTCGTGGCTCGCAATTTTATCTCGTTTTCAGCTGTATCTCTACAATATATTTTTAGAGATTTATTTTCTTCCTTTCCGAACAATAAATGAGGAGAATGACTCTGAGCTGGTTGTTGTTAATGGATACAGATAGAAAAGCTTTCATAACGAAATTAATTATGACAAATTTATGTGGGTAACGTTTCAGAGATTAGATTGTACCTTTGGTGAACTGTTTTTCAACTTTCATTTTGAATGGCGTTTCCTTACGAGACTAAATATCAAATTCAATGAAAAGTTCTTTTTGCATGATTTTTTATTAGATTAGAGGGTGTAAGGGTTAGATGATACCGTTATATATTTGATGACGTTTGTACTTATTACCATATCTCTAACTATAATTTTTTTGATCGGTTGTGTCTCTAACTATAATTAATTTTTGCAATTTCAATAAAATATTTGGTAGAACATTTAGTAGAACATTTTTTATTTTTTAATTATATTGTATTTTCATAATAATTACACATTTTGTTTGAAGTGTAATATGATTTAGAGATTCCTTTTTTCTCATATTACTATGTATGGATTATTTTACATTTTAGATCATTTATCAAAGAAAGGTAAAATAGGTTGAATATGAGGCTCATCCATTGATTTCCCTATCTCTTAAGTGTGCTAATATTCACTATTTCTTTTTGTAGCATAAGCCTTTGCAATATTTGTATAGTCAGGAGATTGTGTTTGGAAGTTGTCTCCAACTGCCCTCCCTATTTATATTTCCTTCTTGCACATCCTCTTTTTGTCTCCCTTCATAATTACCCCCACTTTGATAATTGTGTTCTCTCTCTCTCCTCCCCTCCCTTCCTTCCTCACTATTTTTACCCCCATCTTTTTTTTTCCACACACACACATATATAATCTCTTCCCCTCTCTCTCTTTCTCCCCTTTTATATTTTTACTCTACCTCTCTTTTCTCATTTTTCTAATCTCTCCTCTCTTTTTTACTATTGCATATCAAGAAAACACAAGAGAGTTTTACATGGACCAAAATGTCACTTATAAAGTAACTATACCTGTAACATAGACTATGGTAACCATACATAAACAAAAATCAGCCATTAGGTTGTCTTGGAGATTTGTAAATATCATATAAGAAAGCTAACAACTAGAAACATAAGTACCAGATCTTCTTTTCGGAGGTTATTCTTCCTCCTCTTCATCACTAGAAGTAGAGATAGTGAACCGTATAGGGGAAGGCTGATCCAGGGGATAAAAATTACTAAAAAATAAAATGTTCCCAATGCTCCAAGAACCAACATCATTACAAAGTGTTCACAATTTTGACTCCAACATAACTTGAACGAGAAAAATTGGAGTTTAGGTGCAAAATTTATAATTGGTCAAGGTTCGGTCAAATCAGAACCAAAGGTCATAAAAGGGTGAAAAAGTAATCATCTCAAAATTATTTGACAATGGATTTCAAATGGAAGAGCTCGTCAAAAGCTTTCCAATGGCGTTCGTTTCATCAAGAACAGAGATCGGATATAAAAGTTATGATGGTTTCAAATTCAAGCAAAAGTATGGATTTTGATGATGTCAGCATGACATCACAAACTCATAAAGAGAGGGAAAATATTCAAATTGAAATTAAAATGGCTATTTAATTCGAATTAAAGGAATGAGATAATGGGAGTTGAACTTCTAACCATTGGCCTCCTAAAGTTAAAGCCAACCAATGGGCTATTTATGTCATATGTAATATTAAGGGAAGAGTTTTTATCTATCCATAACAAATCCACCCAAGCTTATTTAATTAAGGGTATTTGTTGAAAACAAACCCTTAATTTTGGTGGGAGATCATAACAAAATAATGGTAAAAGGGGCAAATTCAAAAATATGTAATCAAAATAGGGGATTATGTTTGTTAATTATTTTAGCCCATTTTTGGCTAAATTTGATGTATAAAATGGGGGTAGTAGGCTTTGGAAAGGCATCCAGGTGGTGAAAAGGAGATTATGATCTTGGAGACTTTATGATTATTTCTGCACATTAGAGATTAATGTTTCAATTGTGCTTGAAGGGAAGATCTTGAACACTTGTAATTGATTTTGGAGCAAATCGGATCGGTCCCCCTATTGGAGCTTGACCTGGAGACGTAGTCCTTCCCAGAAAAACTCTGTTATCAATCGTGTTTTGTCTCATGTCTCTCTACTCTCTTTCTTTTAGTCATTACCTTTTTATGCTTTGTTCATTTAAGCATTTAAGTTGTGTTAATTTGCTAATTAACGCTTTGAAATTTTACTTTATGAAATAATGTTAAGCATTCCTCTGTAATAGTCCTAGATCCTAATCAGATCAAAAGCATGAATGTCATAGGAGGAGCCTCCCTTTCTACAGATTGTCTTTTCTAGGTACCCTCCTTGATCTTTTGGATTTGCTAGGACAATGGAATATTGAACTCATCCAGGAGGTTGCTCTTTCTCTTTTCTTTATTATGGTGAAATTGTAGCAAAGGTCCTTCTTGGACATTAGACCTTTACCTTCTTGCATAAACTATCAAAAATCGATCCTCCTTGAGTTTGAATATAGCAATAACATGTACAATAATGTTAGCAAGTATGAGTCTCCTCAGAGACATGGTAAAGATTCTATCTTTACCTTGAAAAACATTAGTGTTCCTAAATTTCCAAAGAGACTAGAGCATAAAAGAAGAAAGAATAGTTCAAAACACATTAAGGCCTTTGTTGTTGATATTGATTTTTCCAAAAATAATATTATAGAGGAAGAAATTGCTATTAAATTCAAATCCAAATAAGTTCCAAAGACCTTGGGCAAAGGAGCAATGAAAAAAACATGAAGTAAATATTTTGGTTGCAAGCATATAGAGAAAATATCGGTGTCCCCTCCTAGTTTTTTGAAAGTAGACTTATATAGAAACATTCTCTAGAGGAAGTAATCAATCTTTGGTTCAATAGGCCTAGCCCATTAATGGATAAGGATTTTCTTTCATTCATCATTACTAAGGAAAAGGTTCCAACATGCATTCAAATGATAAAAAATGATAGTATTGGAGGAAAGGATGGAATAAACATATTTGGTTTTAGCTAAATGCGAGGGGGAAGAGTCAAGCCAACACATTTGCAAATTGAAATGCACAAGAGTCTAGAGGGCAACAATTAAACTCGACTCTTGAGCCTTCAAGAACACTCTTAATTACACAAAAGGTTATTTTTTGAGATTCTAGCAAAGAATATCTATCTTTTAGCACTTTCCAATCCAACAAATTCCCATTGCTAAGGACATCATTGAAGGTCCTTATACCTACCTTGGCCCATTTCTTAGCTGAGCATCCTTACACAAGGGCTAAAGGCTTGAATTTACTCTTCAGATTCCACCAAATAGAGCTATTACCATAGCAAATGTTACCAGCTTCCATTCTCAGAATGGTGTCAAATAGTGGTCTCACCTTTGTCTAGCTTTTCCATATTAATGATTTAAACACATTGGATCCCCCTACCACTATTTTCCCTTCCAATGCTAGGAGGTCTGAAGCATCCAAATTACTCCAGAAATTAGCTCCACAAGGATTCCCTATGCTTAGATTATGCCTTACTAGAATTTTCTAGGGTTTATCACTGTGAGTTTCTTTAGCAATCCATTTCACTGCTTAGGTAATTCCTTGTGTTCTTAAGTCCTTCAATCCAAGCCCACCAAATTTCTTACTTTTTGAGCTCCAATCCCACCTAAAAACATGGGACTTACTTGTTCCTTTCCCTTCAAAGCATAGAAAATCATGAATAATCTTTAGCAAGAATTCAAATTGATTGGCATTAAAGAGCCAAGTTGAGGAGAAGTATATCAAATAAGAAGAGAGGATTTTGTGACACACCTGATTTATTCCAGCCATGGAAAGATAGAAGGAATTCCACTAGTTAAGTTAAGTGCTTATTTTCTCTCTGGCCCAATTCCACATCTTATTTATGTTAGGATTAATGGAAAAAATGATCCCAAATATTTCACGACATGATTTGGTCCACCCCAATTAATACCAGATTTGCTACACCAGGTAGGAGGATTAGAGTTCCATTGTAACAGGATGAATTTAGAGATAAAGATTTTGTTCTTGGAAGCTTCACAAAAAAGATCAAGTTTAATCATCAAATGAGCTATGTTAGCCTCTTCTAGGGTAAAGAGAATAACAATGTCATCTGTGAATTGGGCATTGGAGATCTCGTCTCCATTAGGAAGATAAGGGCAAGTAACCTTGGGAGATTGAGAGCTATATCTGAGAAGGTAGTGGAGAGAGGTTGATGCTATCACAAAAGGTGTTGGAGCCAAAGGGCAATCCCAAATGGATCTTGAAAGTTTGAAACAACATGATCTAACATCATTAACTTCTATAGCTAAATTAGCATCATTCAACAGAATTCCTACCACGTATAAAAATTCATCTAGAAATCTAAGAGATTTCAACATCATGAGAATGAAGCCCCACTCAACCTTATCACAAGACTGTTCATAATCAATCAATAACATCCCAATATCCTACCCCAAGCTATTGGCCCAGTCCATGGTTTCCCAACAAGGTAGAAGGTTCTCCAAAATATACCTCCCTTTTACAAACCATGAATGTGTCTGGTTAATAATCTAAGGGAGAATATGTACAATCCTAGAAGCTAGCACTTTAGCAAGAATTTTATATGACACATTAAGTAGTGTTATTAGCCTCCAAATTTTAATAAGAATTTTATCACCTCCTTTGTAAATCAGCTTGATCAGGCTTGCATTAAAATCTCCTACCCCATGGAGTTGTTCTCTAGCACAAATAGATATAGGTCTTGCAAGATGGGACTAATCCAATTTGTATTTACCTTGAAAAATTCACTAAGAGCCTATCTGGACCCATAACTTTCTCCTTACTCAATGTGGAAATTGTACCTTTGATGTCATTGAGAGAGAGATAAGAATTTCTAGCTAGGTTTAATCCTAATCTGACACTTTCTTTGGAATAGTAGATTGAATCTTGCTTCTTGCTTCTTTCATGTCATCCCCAACATCTTTTGAAGTGAACAACAATTTATAGTAATGGGAAATGCATTAAGGATACTCTCTAGATCTTTGAAAGTGGAGCCATCCTCACAAACACAATTAATTTTTTTCTTGGCTTCCTTGTATTTCAATGCTTTAAATAAGAACTTAGAGCCTTTGTCCCCCACCTTTATCCAATTGGCTATAGATCTAACTTTGGCACCCTAGATCTTTTTGATTTGTGTTGGGATTTAAAGAGACAAAAATAAGAATTGTATGCAAACATAACCAATATCAAAAAATAATAAATTGCACAAAAGAGAACACAAAACAGAAAGATTTAATGTGGTTCACCCAATCCCTGGGCTACATCCACCAACAACAAGTCCAATATTTTATTATATATAGTGATTACAACCTAATTACAATTCCCTTACAACTCAATACCGCCACAAGAAACTATCATTGCATCATGCATTATGAAATCCCTAAACCTAAGCCATTTTATACAAGTATTTTTTTCACTTTAGGTTTAAAATTAGTTACAACATGTTGACCCAAAAAATGTCAATAAATTATTAAGTATGTACAGTAATTTCGTGATCAATCACCACAAACTAACAATCTCCCACTTGGGGACTGATCAAGCTCCACACTAGACAATAATCTCCCAATTGGAGACTAGTCTTGTTGCAATGTCACTACTCCATGAGGCTCTCACTGGATCAAACCACCCTAGACTTAGTTGTACCTATCTTTTGTTCAGTTGATAAGGCCAACCAAAGCTAAAGAGGAGTCCAACTTCCCCATTGTCACTTCCTTTATAAATATATTTGTTAGATTATTATCTATATGTATCTTGTCCATGTTTAACTATTGATCATCCAAAATTGATCGAATGAAATGGTACTACAACTTAATGTGTTTTGTCTTTGAATGAAGAGTAGAATTCTTGGAAAGATGAATGAGACTCTAACTATTAGTATAAAAAAATAAATTCCTCTATGGGTGCCCCAATTCTTCCAAGAAGAATTGAAGCCATATCATCTCCTAAGTTGCCTCTATAACAATAACATACTTTGCCTCTATAGTGAATAAGCATTCACCTTCTATAACTGAGAAACCTAGCTCATTGTTTCCCTACCAACAATAAATACATAACTTGCAATACTTTGCCTGGTATCAAGGTCCCTTGCCAAGTTTGAGTCAACATAGCCCCCAAAATATAAACATTTACTGATGTTCCTCTTAAATATCTGATAATCCATTTGGCTACATTCCAATGATCAATTCCAGGATGACTCATATACCTGCTAACAAGTCCCATTGCATGTACAATATACAGCCTAGTACATACCATGACATACACCAAACTTCCTATAGCTAAAGCATATGGTACCTTGGACATTTTTTGTTCTCCTCTTCCTGTGTCTTGGGACATGTCTCCTTAGTCAATTTTAAATGACCAAGTAAAGGTGTGTTGAAAACTTTAGCATTCTCCATAGAGAAACATTGCAACACCTTCTTAATATAATCAACCTGAGATAAAGTCAATTTTCTATTTTTCCTATCTCTGCAAATCTTCATACCATTTATTTATTTTACTATCGTTTCAACCCCTTAATGTGATCCATGTTAGACCTAGCTACAAAAATATCATCAATTTATAAACATAAAATAATGTAGCTATCATCATCCAACCTCTTAAAATAAACACAATGGTCTGAATGACACTGAGCGTAACTATGATCGTGCATAAAACTATCAAATTTCATATGCAATTGTCAAGGTGCTTTCTTGAAGCCATATAAACTTTTCTTCAATCTACACACTAAATTCACCTTACCTTTGACCTCAAATCCCTGTGGTTGTCCCATATATATCTCTTCATCCAAATCACCATGACGAAAGGTTATTTTAACATCAAGCTACTCCAAATGCAAATCTTTAGTAGTCACAATACTTATAATAGTGTGAAGAGAAGTCATTTTGACATTGGGAGAAAATGTCTCATCAAAATCAATGCCCTTTTTCTATGCAAATCCTTTTACTACTAACCTAGCTTTCGTTGTCCTGCATATTGTCACCACAAAATGTAGGTAACTCTACGAAACTTTTCAACTTAGTTTCGTATTTCTCTAAGTTTAATTCATTATTTAATTGGTTAGTATTGATTAACCAATCATTTCTAATTGATATAATTAATCCTTTTACTGAAGGCTTTCATCAAGTCTTTTTAATTTTTTTGTTTGTTGAGCCTATGTTTGATTTTTGAAGCCTTCAACATATTTTTCTTATTTTTGAGTGTTTTTTTTATAGCTTTTGGTCTTTTGGTTTTGCTCAACTTATTGCTTTCAGTTTTCCCTTCCATTTGATCTATCTTAGGACTTAGTCAAAGTTGACAATCAAAAGATATGACCATTTGAGTGCCCAAAAAGTGGAATTTCTAGGTGCAACTACATGAATTAAAATATCATGTTATATTTTGAAGTTGACATTCACTTTTTGAAAAATATAACATAAATTCACTTTATGTTATATTTTTAAGTTACTTTATCATTTTAATTTTTCACTTAAAGTAACTATAAAGCACTTTATGTTATATTTTTGGGTTGAGTTTCTTTTTAATTTTTCACTTAAGTGACTATATTAACTATATAATTTAACTTAGATTTTAAGTTTTAATTCAAAATATTTTAATAAGTATTACTTTTAAAATGATATTTGCACATTATATATTTATCTATATGGTGTAAATATTATTTATGACCCATTTGAAAAATATTTCTTCAAAAATTAAAATTAACATGTGTTTAATTCATCACTTAAGTTATGCTAACATGTCTACAAACACATTTTCATCAAAAAAAGCTTATGCACCCAAAAGGTACAATTTTGAATGAAAAGGCAATTTAAAAACACATAAAATGTCATTACATGTGTCTTAAAATATGCAATGACTCCCAAAAGGTGAGACATGCATATTTGAGTGTTTTCAAAATATGTAGTGACCCCCAAAAGGTGTGATTTTTCACTAAGGGTCATTTGTGAGAAAATTTTAATATATGCATATGCATCCAATAGGTGCAATTTTTCTCATGGACTTTATTAAATGTGTTTTTAAAACATTTACTTGCATCCAAAAGGTGTGATTTTAATGGAGACACTCTTATCCATATTTTTAAATTATGCAAACTTACCCAAAAGGTGCAATTTATCTTATAATGCATGTATGTTATTCCATGAAACCCAATTTTGAAGATTAAAGGCAAAACTCCACACACATGCCCTCCAAGAACACGTTTTGATCATAATATGGCTTGAAAATCCTAAAAGGAAAAGCATTTTTGCATTTCTTGGCATTATCATGCCCTGGATGTTTGATTACATGCCGAAATTATTTCATTTAATGGTGATTTGTAGTCATATTTTTGACCAAAAACATCCATTTTCATGGTGTTGTTGATCACGTTTTGGCTTATGGAGGAATTTTTGGTCTTTGATCCATATTATTGTTATTGAATCATGTTTTTGCCTTTCATTTGCAAAAAATAATTCATTTGGGGAAGATTTGAAACACATTTTTTTACCAAAAATGTCCCAAGAACTTGTAATTATTAGAAACATTGGTGTTTTGAGGGATTATAGGGCACATTTTTGGCATTCCTATCCAAAAATGCCTCACTGAATGCTCTTTTTGAATTCATCATTGCAAGGTTGAAGAGGTCCAAGTTTGTTTTGAGAAATTTTCAAAGTTGGAACTTCTTCCCCTTCATTCTTGGCACATTAATCTTCAATTAAGTAGACATTTTCCATTTTGCTAATTAATTCATGCTTATCTTGTTGTTTTGATGCATGTTTTAGCTTGATGTTGCACACTTGTTGATATAGATGCCACAAAAAGTGCATTTTCTTTTTAAAAATGATGAAAAGACTCATTTTCATACTTTTTTTGGTTTTTTCCCAAATTCTAAATTCGAGTTTGCATGTTGAAGTAATTTTCTTGTTGACATGTTTGGGTCTAATACCAAAGGTATGCATTTCTTTTGTGGTTTTTTTTTGTTTGCTTGCTTGTTTGCTTGTTTCTTCATTTTTCTTCATTTGGAAGAAGTTGCAAGCTCTTTCCCAAGAACTTGAGCACATTTCACTTCACTCCACTTTCCATCATCGCATGCAAGTGCCTCATTTCATTCCATATTTGTCATTACATGCCAAGGCATGTTGCATCCATTCCTTTCATATGCAATTACACTATAAGAGCAATTACATGTAATTCCACTTTTCATGTCATGATACATCGCATCTCTTTTTCATATGTAATTACATGTTACAATCTCACCCTCCATCTATATTTACATGCAATCTCACTTTTCATTCCCAATCGCATGTCACATATACATGTAATTCACTTTTCATGCAATGACATCTTGAGAACCGGTTTTTGACTAAAAGTCACTCTTTAAAAGTAAAAGAAAAAATCATTTGCACACATTCCCATGCATATTGCTTTCACGCCTTAAAGCATATCCATAAAAGCTCACTTTTACCTCATGTTTCCATCTTCTCAAGTCATTTTTAACCTTTACATATGCATTTTATCTCCTTTCAAGATCTTTACACAAGATCTTTGAAGTGTCTAATCCATACTCCAAACCTTTGTTGTTGATCAAGAATCAACATTTTTATGGAAGCAATGTCCTATGATGATGTGTTCACATTTTGAAATTTTTATGTTGTAGCACAAGCACAATAAATACCCTCATCCATAGAATTGAAAGGAAAAATGAAATATCAATATGATAGAGTTGGCTCGTACAACTCTATCTCACATCACGTCTATTCTTGATAGTGTGTTAGATACAGAGATCAGGCATGTGGATATGATAAATTTCTTGTAAAGGATAGAAGCTCATGCTAATCATGAGATGAAATACATCAAAATGAGTAATATTTATTTGGTGTCTACAATCCCTTTGGCTACCCTAGAACCAAAATTTGTTCTAGGATGTGCAAAGTGTTTCAATCCAAAGTCTAAAATGATCAAGGATGTAGATAGTAATGTCATTATTAGCCTCGATCTTAAGGTTATTGAACAAATTTCCAAAGTATCACAGAGTGCAGAATGTGTTGATTTGACAAAGGGAGCATCTTGGGAAATATGGAATGAAAACAAGGGAAATTCTTAGAAATATGTTAATTTATATTAGTTGGATACCAAGAGAAGAAATTTCTCAAGATGGCCTAAAACCATTCATAGATCCAGTTTCAAGGTAGAATACCAAGACTTGATTACCCTTCTTAGTAGAATATGTAGTCTCAAGGATTCCAGTGATTTTGAACCATGGATGTACAAGTTCATTTTTCAAATCATTATTAATAATGAACATATATTTTGAGGAGAGATTATCAACACTACACTTTGTGAGCAACTACTCAATATAGGAACATCAATGTCGTTCTACATGAATTCTTATCTTGTTTATATTGTTGTTGCTATGGGATCTTTTTTAGGACTTTTAACCAAAGGAGGCCGTCTTCAAGTTTTGATTTGGGAGTATTATGATTAGATTACTTTGACAAATAGTGAGTATCACTATATGAGAGTTTAGGATGTATTCTTTGGATATTTCCAGTGCTTGTTTGATAAGTAGTTGTTTGTCAAAAGAGTGTTTGATGAGGCTTGGGATAAGGTTAATCAATATGGTTGCATCTTTATTTAATTTTTGACCTTTACCTATTTGAGAGTTGGGTATTTAAATGGAGAACCATGTACCTGACCTTGATATGCTACCAACAAAATCATTCTAATGGAATTAGCTAGACAACTAATGGAGGTCCAATTTGATCAACATATTATGCATAGACCAGGTTTTGGTATTACCTCTGCCAAACCCTTAGCGATCAGTCATTATGTGATCATTTCCATACACAAAGTAAAGTCTATGGAAGCATAACTTTAGTTGATTATAGTTGTGTGTGTGTGAAAGATGGTACCTGTATATGTAAACACCATACTTCAATAAATCATTACATCCATGGTCAGCCAAATGAGAAAATAAACAATATGAAAAATACCATGCAAAAGTGACTTAATCAATAGTAGTTTGTAGCTCTCTAATCCAAAGTTGTATCAGTGACTAAATGATATTAAAATGAAAGATTTTAGTATGAATGTAGATCTAAGCTATATTTTATTTTATTTTTGCATGACAATATGTATGAAAACTAGATGAATGAAAGATGAAAGCCAATCAAATCTATATGATCTAACAAAGCAATAATCTCAATAAATTCTAATGCATAATATCTCTAAAGAGATTCCAGCATTATATTCTTACTCTTCAATTACACATACATCTTATGAGAAATGAAGGTTAGAAGGCCTTATTTTATAGATATTTCCAAGAAGAGGACGAGTTGAGTTCAAGTCCACACACCTTTTGTTAGATAGAGTCTTTGTAGGAGGTGACTGACTAGTTCACTACCCTTAATTGGGAGTGATTGGCAGTGATTAAGAGTTGACTAGGTTAGATTGCCCAGTTAACTTCCTAAAATAGTAGTATAATTCCCTTGACTTCCCTTTTTAATTTATTCTTGGCCAAGTTAACTATTCCATTTAATATTTGATTTCCCCATTATGAAGTTAAAACTCAACACAACTCTTTCAATCAATCCTTGTTTTCATCAATTTTCAATCTTGGAAAAGATAACTGAATTGAATTGAATATTTGAACTCAACTTAACTCCTTATTTTAATCAATTTTCCTTTTTGAGAGGATAATTAGTGATAATGGAATTTAATTGAATATTTATCTCTTTTAGTCAATTTCTCTCAATTTATTAAATATTTAATTCAATATTGATTTTTTTGGAGATTGATCAATTTTAATTTCTTTGTGACGTGGAATTCAATTTGATCAATTTTAATTCCTTTTTGATGTGCAATTCAATTTGATCAATTTTAATTCCTTTTTGATGTGTAATTAGCAAATGAGTTTAATTTAATTAATGTTCTAGGACATTTGAATTAAATTAAATAGTCCATGGTGATTTACTGCTAATTATCATTGTAAATTTAGGAAATAATTGATTTTTTGGAGTTTTAATTCAATTTAATCAACTTTAATTCCTTTTTGATGTGTAATTAGAAAATGGGTTTAATTTAATTAATGTGCTAGGACATTTGAATTAAATTAAATAGTCAATGGTGATTTGTTGCTAATTATCATTGTATATTTAGGAATTAATTTATTTTTTCTAAGGATTATTGTATTTTAAGGGTTTTATTCAATTTATACATTGATCAGATTAAGTGATAGAAATAGATTGCCTTTTGTGCTAGGACTTTTGATGATTTTTGTTTGATTTTTGAGATTAGGGGCACCTGTTTCACTGTACCATTTTTGGGTGATTACATTTGCCCCTCTTTGAATGGATGTGCGAGCAATGCATTTGTTCAAAGAAGCTTTAATGTTTAGAGGTTCATGATAGCTTGATATGGGTCTTGATAAAGCTAATCCTAAAGAGAGTAAGGAGTCAACTCTAAGCTTGATTAGATGGAGTTTAGTTGATGTAAGTATCATCTTTGGCTTAGAAAGATCAAAGTTTCGTTGAGCATTGCCTCTAACTTACGAGGGTCAAAGGTTCATTAGGCATCAACTTTGAATTAGAGTGGTCAAAGGTCTATTGAGCATCAACTTTGACTTAGAAGGGTCAAAGGTCTATGAAGGTAAGATTGTCAAGAAGACAACTTTGAAATTGATCAAACTAAAGTTGTTTAAGCATCAACTTTGACTTAGAATGGTCAAAGGTCTGTTGAATATGAAATTGATTACAAACAACTTTGACTTAGAATGGTCAAAGGTATGTTGAATATGAAATTGATTACAACAACTTTGAACTTGATCAAACTAAAGTTGATTGAGCATTGACTTTGACTTAGAATGGTCAAAGGTATGTTGGATATCAAATTGATTACAAACAAGTTTGAACTTGATTGAACTAAAGTTGATTGTGCATCGACTTTGACTTAGAATGGTCAAAGGTCTATTGATATTTCAAACTTATGACTTAGAATGGTCAGAAGTTTTTGATTTAGCAATGATTTGGTGTAGAATGGTCAATCATGTAAGAGATTTTGAATTTATGATTTAGAGTGGTCAAAATTCATATTTGAGATTGATATTTAGGTTGACCTTGACTTAGAATGATCAAAGATCACTAGATTTGAAGAGTGATTAGTAGTTGATGATGTAGATTAGGACACTTAGTTTGATATTGGTTTGATTAATTGAGACTCCCCTACTTATAAGAATGCCCCTAGTTATGAGGACTTGAGTTTTGTTGATAAGAATGCCCCTAGCGATGAGGACTTGAGATAGTCGCTACATTGAAGTTATAGATTCATCCTGCCCCCTTGGGAGCAAAATCAGATGATGTTATCATTAATGACTTATCAGAAGAGGAATCATAGTATAGAAGAATGAGATTTGATAGATTCAATTAAGAAGAAGTGAAGTAGTATAGGAAGAAAGTTGATGACAATTGTTAAGCCAACTTGAGAATTTTTTACCTAGTTTTACTAAGGTTGACTAATGAGGAATATTTTGAGGATGGTTTGAATTTTGATGCTTGCACAAGAAGATCACATCAACACCAAAAATTTAAAGTGCATTGTTTAGTTGTTTAATGATATCAAGATGTGGTTTTGATCTTGAAAATGGTGAACAATGACATAGTGCTTAGGGATCCTTATCTTCATTTCTCATAGTTTCATAGAATGAGTATCATTACAATGTTGGATATAAAAATGCAAGTCTAAAATGAATGCAAGTCTAGGACTTTAGCCACTGAACCATAGCTTATATTTCATCATTAAGGATTTTTTCTTAAGGTCACAAGATGTTGTACAACCCTCACTGATAGGAATACCATGAGAATATGAATATGACATTAATCGTAATTTGTCAAAATTAGATGCAAGCATTAAGGCACAAGAAGCCAAAATGACCAAAACACTTGTTCCTTTTGATATAGTAAGTGAACAATAGCATCAAAACATAAATTCTAGGATGACTAGAATGTTTCTTGTGTATAAGCACATCAGACACACAAGAGATCCTTCTCATGCATGCTATTAGCAACAACCCTTGCATCATAACCTAAGATAGAAGTGTGCTAAGAATACTTGCAGTGACTCATACATTCACTTCTCAAGATGAGTATTATTTTACTATAGCATAGATAATTCACTCAAAACAGATAAGGAGAAGAACCAACCTCACTGAAGTTTCCATATAAAATGAGTCAAGGTACACATGACCATCCAACACGAGATAGAGGCTCTTATAGTGGACACCCCTTTTATATGGACCCTTTGTATTGTAGTGCCTGCCCCTAAGTTACATTTTTGCTATCATTGCCAAACTCTTTTAGGCCAGTTTTATGTTTGATGATTAGTAGTATTGTTTTGAGATTATCATATATTATTTTACATTCAGTTTATTATATGATGATTATTAAGTGTTTTCAGTTACTGATGATGATTATTTAGATGGATTATTATGTGTCTTCTTATGGATACTTATCCCATACTGCATGTGTATGGTGTGCATGTTTGTTTTCTTTATGTATGGCGTTTCTGATGT
The DNA here is from genome assembly GCA_028749045.1 of Cupressus sempervirens. Taxonomy (NCBI): domain Eukaryota; kingdom Viridiplantae; phylum Streptophyta; class Pinopsida; order Cupressales; family Cupressaceae; genus Cupressus; species Cupressus sempervirens. The sequence goes on from CM053787.1 coordinate 460,656,051, forward strand.
GGGTAACGAACGGAGTCATAGTCACTTGCTAGTCAGGATCTACATGATGTACCACTTCCTTCCATTGCTGATTTAGCTTAGAATATTGTGTTTATACATGTGTGGATTTTATGCAGGTTACAGGTACCAGGTATCGACTTCCCTGAATTGCCAGGATCAACATACCCTATCGCATTATCTCAATGGTAAGAGGGGAGATAAATTCTTAAGTCCAAATCCTAAACCTTTAAGCCATTGTCCTAATTAAAAATTAGGACAAGTACCCTCCGAATGCATCAAATATGTTAATTCGTGATTATAACCCTTCAGTTTGATTTTATATGTGTTTTACTATGATGGATTTTTGTATGTTGTCTTTATGAGTCTTTGGTGTATTTTCTATTAATTAAGTCTAATTAAAAGATTAAATTAATGATTTAATTTAATGGAAAATTAATGATTTAATTTAATGGAAAATTAATATGATATCTTTAATATTTAATTAATTGAGAAATTAATTAAATAAAAAGAATTAAATTTGGAGATAAAAGTTTAAGGATAAATTTAGAACGTGATAATATTTATTTAATTTAATACTAATATATTTAGAGTTGATTTTTAAATAAATGCTAAATATTATTGTTATTTAAGTTAATAAATATGTTATCAATTAAGTTTCTAAAATAAATTAAAAGTGAAAAAGATATTAAATTATTAAAAGATTCTAGATTGCATGATGCATGCATGAGTTGAATATAAAAGAAATTAATTAAAAAGATAAAACATGTGGACTTAATAAAGATATTTTAACTCATAAATATTGCCTGAGAGTAAAGTAATAAATTAATAAAAAATAGAAGTCAAGTGGAAAATTAAATAAAGTAATTTAATAATTCACTTAACGTGCATGAAAATATAAAAGAAAGATAATTTTAGAGTTAACTCTGGTGAGCAAGAAGTCCTCTTGGGTGAATGCACAATTAGTGCTTTGATTTGAGGAGATAACTCATTATTATCATTGGAGGGTTCATTTTCAAAAGGGAGGAATTTCAAAGAGACGAATTTTGGATGCGAAATTTGGAAGCAAATTTCTAGAAGGAGAATTCTAGGAAAAAATTTAGAGAAAGGTTCTTGAGGAGGAGTGAATTCTCTCACAATTTTTGGGTGGTTGCATATTAGCATCAAGTTCAGGTAGGATCTTGTGTTTTTGATTACTGATTAATTGCACAATTATCCTTCCTTGTCTTATTCGTGCCTGTGGATTGTAAATCTGAATTCTCTATGATGAAAGCTTAAACATTTCAATATTGTGAATTATTAAATGCTTGTCATCAACTTCTGTATACGTGGAGAAAATAAACGTAATAAAAAACCCTCATTTTCTAGATTAAAGAAAATAAGATTTAATCGGGAAGGGGTTGAAATTTAAAGATGAAATTCTAAATTAAAAATTTGGATGGTTGATAATATTTTCTCTATCAGAGTAAAGATGAAAACAATATATATATATATATATATATATATATATATATATATATATATATATATATATATATATATATAAAATAAATTGTTTAAATATTTATAAATTTTATAAAATAAATAAATTATATTTTAAAAGAAAAAGTTTATTAATAACAAAGTTTATTATTAAAAAATATATTAAAAAAAAAATGGAATGGGGAGGGGCGGCTTAACCACCAGCTACCCCTTTTAAATATATACAGTAGGCGACTAGGACAGCAACCTTGTGCTGCATTAATCACAGATAGCGATTTGAAAATCACTTTAAACATATTTTAAAAAAAAAAACTTATATATGTGCCCTTTTTAATATTAGTTGAAATTCGATTTTATTATGTGGTTTAATTTAATATTATAAAATTGTATTTAGTTCTTATTAAATTTTAATCATATTAAAATTATGATATCATTTATTAATAATTTTATTATTAAAATTTATTAATATTTTATAATTTGACACAATAATAATAGATGTAATATATTTAAATAAAAACATCAATTAATTTAATTAAATATGATTTAAATAAGATATATTAATAATGGATAGTTATTAATAAGGATTTAATTTTTGATGTTAAAGAAAAATTATTGTTTTAAAATAAATCGTAATTATTTTATTTAAAATCATTAATGGTTATTTTTATAATTTAATAAAATAAAATATTATCCTCAGATTATGTTGTTAGGAAATTTGTCTCTTAACATGAGGGTAACTTTATATTTATGGGTTGAATAAATGATCAGGTTAAATTATAAGGGTAATATTGAGAATGCTATACACTTGAAACGTACATTGAAACTTCATTTTTAACCCTATTGTGTATTTGAAATCAAATCCAAACTATGAAATTGTACTATTTTGTTGTACTATCTATGCTTTTGGGAGTTTTGGGGTTGATTAGATGTTGACTAGTTTAGGTTGTTACCAAAGTCTCGGAGGTTATGTGATTGTGATGATATGATGATTTGCTCTTGATTTTTCTAAACCCAACCGTGGTGATGTGTTGATATGCTCTATGATGGATGTATTTTTTGGTTGTTATTGCTTTCCAGTTTCCTTGTGTGAAGCTGAGGTGTATGTTTATGAGGTACCTGTCTTAACCATTTTTGAGTCATCAATCAGTTATATTTTATTTGCTTTCCAATCGCTTTGAGAGGATTGAAGTGTTTTAAGTGATTTGTTCTTGATGATGTCATGTTGTGACATGTTTTGACTTGACTATTTTGGAGTCTTCGATCAGTATTGTGATTTATTTTGGGATATTTTTTTCGATTGCTTGTTAAGAACTGATGGATATTGTGATTTATCATAGATGTCTTCAGTTGCTGATCGAGAACTATTGTGATCATTATGACTATCATTTGATGCTTTTTAGTTGCTGGTGGAGAACTGATGTGATTATTATGGCTTGTGTTTTGATGCTTCCCAATCGCTTGTATAGGGTTGAGGTGATTTTGTGATTTATGATTTCATGAGCCTAGGGTAGGTTATCTATGTGTAGTGTCAGGAAGTGGCTTGTAATGGGGGATGGGGGCCCTAAGAGGCTCTAGGGATGACTTATTGTAAGTTGTTTTTAATAAGTGATAACATTACACTAAATACTGACTTAAATGAACCTAATAAGATTAATTGTATGTTCTCACCCATGCCTCAAGTGCTAGTACAGACTAGGATGGGAGTTGAGAGAACGCTTGGTTATGACCTTGCATTCTATAATATGTCTTGTCAGTATGAGAGGATATTAGTGGCCATAGGATCAGTGGGGACCCAAGATTCCTAAGGGATTGCTTGAGTAACTTCCAACGTGATTTGTGCAATGACACTTTCCTGCTTGCATAGTAGGTTTCCTACATGTCTTGTTTGCCTCTAGGTCTAGATGTCGATCTATGTGTTGGAATCTTTGACTTAGTATACTTTTAGGATTCGCTGAACCTAGAGAGTATTTTGATGCTTGGATTGATATCCTGTTTGGGACTTGAGACTATCTCCTCAACATGATGGGAGTGGGCCATTTAGGTTCCACGCGGTCGAGTGGTAGTGCTTTTCCACTCTTACCATTGAGATTCATTCATAGTCACCATGGCTGGAGCTTCTTGGTACACTTGTTTATCATGTTTAGATGATGTTGTTTACTTATGCATTATTCTAGTATGTTAAATTTCTATATGCATATGTTGTAGCATATTTTAGGAGTGATGTTCCTATTATGATAGTACCAATGATCTCTTTGGTGGCTTGGGATGTTACACATGGGGGATGGCTAGGGCCCATGATGGTCTAATGATGCTATTAACGGTTGGGAGGAACTGTACACTTAGTTTTTTGTATTTTATGATGGATAGTTGTATGGATGTATCATGTATGTTATTAGTTTCATTTAATTTATTTTACTTTGTATCATGCATTCGAGGATGATGGTGTATCATTACATGTATATTCTTTTAGCCTTTCATACCCTATGACATGTACAGTGGATGATTGAGCATTCTAGATTTCATTTGCCAAGAGGCATTTAGAAAAAATGTATATTATGGACATTGGACTTTTCATTATTCTTTCATGTGGATATGGTAGTTGTTAGACTTAGAATTAATTAAATATAAATGTGACTCAAAGTCATGGGATCCTTAAGGAATGTAACCTGTTATGTATACTTATCATTGATTGTATGTTATTGCTTCCACTACTATGTGTTTGATGTGTATGATATCTTTCTTACTTTAAAAAAATGTTTGGAAAACTTAGTAAAACTTTAGGTTAATTCTTTTGGATCCCTTAGTGGGGCATTACATGTATCATTGGAACTAAACCAACAAACAAAAAATAAAGAAAAGATCATGCCCCTACTCCTTGCTCCTCTAGTTGAATGTAGACATCCTAGAGTTGCTCAAAGGGAAATGAAAATGCGAAATTAAAACACACAAAGTAAAGATAAGCATAGCTCAAATAGCTCAATTTTTAATTTTGGTTTGAGTGTCAAAGGATTGATGTCAAATGTTGAAGTTCATAACATTTGTGAGAAATCTCTTCAGTAGACAGACGATAGTAGACAAACACAATTAGGACAACTGGTGACTGACACTAGAGAGATCTTATGCAAGAGGAATCTCATTAGTAGACTAAGATGCAATAGATAGACATGGTTAGGACAACTGGTGACTGACACAAGAGAGATCCTCTAAGAACATAGGGCATTTCCCCTAGACCAAGTAGGTTGCTTGTCACTAGTAAATTTGGACCTATTTTTTGATGAGGGTTCATCGATATTTCAACCACCAATGGTAGAAAAATTCTATCACTATAATTTTGTCCAAATTTTGACAAAATCTAGGGTTGTCTATATATTGATGGACAACCTCACCAAAAATGATCCCAATCTTTGTCACGAGGTGGTATCAGACCATTACTAGAAAACATCAAAACTTTGATGATTAAGAGATTTTTATCGATGAGCTTGCCATGCCATCAATGACAGGCCTCATCAAAAAATTAACCAACCATCATTAGAATCTTATGATATTCTGATGACGTTGCCATGTCATCAATGAAAATGACTGTCTATAGATCAACTAATGGTCATCGAAACTTTGACGATGACCCTGCTTTAAAAAAAAAATCATAAGTGTCCTATCTGTTTAGTGATCCAAAGTAATTAGTGTTTGTCATGTTGGTAGTATTAGGAGTGTAATAATCCTATTTGTTTGGTCATCCAAGGTAAGGTAATTATTGATCTATGGGGAGTAAATATCCATATTGATTTAAGAGTTCTTGGGAATACATTTTCTAGTTTGATAAGTGAGTGATGTTCCACATGTTTAGTTGTTTGTCATAAGTTTGACAAAGTCAAGGATGCTATTGAGGATTTAGTATAAGATATTGGTTCAAGGTTATGTCACAAGTAACATCCTTAGGCCTAAATTGAGTCAAGGACCAAAGGGTCAAGGGTTGATCCAAGTATTGGATAAATGAAAATATATAATGTGGGTTGGTTGGGAGAGAGGGAAAGTTACATTTTATTATCTACATGCTGATAGTGATGGTAGTTGTTAATGGGCATTAAGGATGGAAAATAGTGTGTTTGAACAACCCAAGGGTGTGGACATAGGGAAGGACAAGATATCTCATGATAAGAGTGTGATAAAAAACTATGATTGAGATCATAATTTGGACCTTGCAATATGATTAACAGTTGATGGACCGATCAAAGTTTGAGTGCTTGATTTTTAAGGAGTTGAGTTTTTAACAGTGACATTGGTAAGGGTAGATGATGTGAGAAGTTGTATCTTACAAATAGTTGAGAACTCATCCTTATTTAAAAATTGTGTGTAATACCCACTTATAGCCAACCAATCTATGTTTGGAGGGTGCATCTCTTCACATCCTTGCAAGATATAAGATGGGATTCAAACTCTTTTCAAGGGGGATCAACTAGATATTTGTATATTACAATATTATCCTTTACAAAATATTACAATTAGAGTAGCCTTAATAACATTCTATCCAATTGGAATAAGAAGGAGAAGATCATTGATTGATATCCCTCATTCAACACCAAACATGTAACAAAACAACATTGTGCATGAATCTTAAAAAAAATGCCATCGATACTTTCCTTTTAGATTCAAACAATAAGTAGATTCAGTCCTTACCTAGAATTACCCTCAAATGATGGAGAGATGCTTTCTTTACCCTACAACCTCAATTTATCATTCAGTTCTATTGCTCGGTACCCTGCAACCAAATACAATGAAATAATGATCAATTAGCATTACAAAAGTGTTGAAAAGTTTCAAGATATGTTCCATTTTTGTTGCATTGGTGAGTGTGTTATATGCATATTAGGATCTATAGTGTTAACAAAAAAAACTTTAAGAAGACTAAGATCAACATGTTACCAATATGGTTGCAATTAGTAGTAATCAATTTTAGTGAATGAAGGCATGACACATTTCAACAAAGGAAACAAAACATTACTTTTAATAACATCAAAATGTAGAATGTAGCAATAGTCAAAACAAGGAACTCATCAATAGAACTACAATGTAAATAGTGAAGAATCATTATTTGTAGCCACTTAAGCATCCATATGTCTTTGGTTTCTCTCCCTCCCATGCAAAATAAGATTCAACCATTCTGAATCGAGAATGAATGTGCAACATTGTTCCGTATGCATGGATAATAGGTGGAGCTGAAAAAAGGCACCACATTTACATTAGCGACCTGTATTAAAAATGCAAACATGTTGCATTTTTCAACTCCACTTGATGTCTTATGCATATCAATTGAGATTGTATATTGAACTAGGGCCTCCTTCTACATTGCCTAAAATCAAGAGATTGACACAATTAACATCTAATACTATCTCCATTAATTTGGTCCACTCAAGCATAATATTTTAATTTTTTTTTGAAACATAAATAGTAAAGGAAATCCAACATATTAATTGACAGTTTCTCTTGAACATGTTCACTAACATGATCAACTCACAAATAGAAAACAAAGTGTTTGATGTACATGCAATGAAGACTTTAATTGTTGCTTCAATTACTTTAGATAGCTACGAAATAGAAATAGAAGAAAAATAAATTATCAGTATTAATTTCAAGATTCTCAACAAGGTAAGTAAAGTCATCATAGATTTTGGTTACATTCAATGTGGCAAATTTAAGAATATATATAGGGCCATGAAACTGACTTCAAGAGTAGAGGAATCAATCCTAAACTACTTACCCCTACTGTCCCATGACAATTGCTTTCTTTGTGGGGGAGACTAGTGCATGAACATCCCAATTTTGGCTTGCAAGACTCAAGTTTGGGTCATAGATATGGAATAAGGGTTTCTTAGTTAAGCATCTCATCATCACCCACCTCAAAATTAAAACAATGGTTATTTTAGAGATCTTATTGGAAAAACAAGTACCGTCCCATTAGAAGCTTCAATAATGACCCAACTATTGAGATAACTAAATAAAACCCAACATATGGAAGAATGTAGTTGGCCTAAGTTAGTCAAAGAGGAAAGACTAGATAGGAGAAAGAGCACATGGATGAAGAAAAACAAAAAGAGGATTAAAAATAAGACATTAACATTCAAGAGTCCAATTAGCCATGAAGAAATAAAAAAAATTGTACAAAAAAAAAATTAGGAGTATCATATGGTCAAACCAAAATAGATAAACAAATTAATATGTCAAAGAATTTAATCTCACAGATGATCATTAGGAAAAATAATTTATAGGAGCAAATATTGAATTATAAGAAATAGTTGATACCAAAAGAAAAGTGAAAAAATTACATGTATATATTCTGGAATATGAAAGTGGTTGAGACCAAACATCATTTTATCATCGAATGTTCAAATTATAACAAAATTAAAATTTAGCTATTTGGATACTTTAGAGGCAGGCAACTCAAACTACCTATTTGAATAAAATCAATTAGGTAGAATTTTAAACCTATTGAACAAAATCTACAGTTGGACAGCAATTTAAATAAGAAGTTGCAACTGATCTAAATGTCTTGAGATCCTATCCAAAGGTGTGTACTAGTTTACAAGTTCCATAATTTACTTTAGCCTCATGAATGTTATTAAAATTTTACATTTTATTTCATGTCACGATTATTAGATACTAGGCTATTTCCACTAAAATTATCATATCTCATATGGCAAGAAAAAAACCTTAATTAAAATTTGTTCACCATCTTGGTTGCTTGGTTATTTCTAGGTGGTCAAAGGTGGTCAAACAACCATAGTATGGTCAAAAGAATGAAGAAACATGGAGTGAGGTGTAATAAGGTTTGAAATACCATAAGATATTTATTTTTCCTCCATTGGTAGCAAGGAAGCCAAAAGTTGTCATGCAATTGTCAACTTTGAAAAAATTGAAAAGATGCAAATGTTACAACTTTGTGCAACTTTGGAAAATAGGTAGGATGTTTGAAATAATAGTTAGTTTTTGTCATGCCCACATTTTTCCTATCCAAAATACATCGATTTTCTTTTTGAAGACAGGTAAGATTAGATGACTATTTTCTTAACCTTATCTTGCATAAGTCTACCTCAAGATTTAGATCTGCACTATATGGAAATGAATGTTTTCTGAACTTGACCTTATAAATATATTTAAAATCTAGAGAACATCAAATTTATGTTATCATTTTGAAGTCATTCAAATATAAATCCTAATAAGACTTATTATTACTACTTCTTTTCTTGCATTCAAGTAGGAAACTTTTTATACATCATAAATGTAAGATAACAAACTTTTCTTTGTACATAATCATACACACAACTTGAATCAAATAACAACACATAACTTTTATAAGTTTCATCTATTTTTCTTTGCAATATTTCAAACATGATTACCAAATTTCTTATAACAATACTCATTTTTTACCCTTCCATAATGACATCATGAGGCCTCTTGAGCCCTAGCCATATCCCCAAACAAGGGATCTCTACACACCAAGACGAAAATTGGTGTCTCTACAAAACATCATTTCTATAATGAACTTTCAATTACACAAAATGCCTCAAGGGAAACTCATTACATTACATTAGCATCCTATTATAAATGAAAGGGATAAAGGAAAGGAAACACTTATCTTTCTAATAATCTCTCCCCTTATTTCTCTCTTCAAAACAAATCTTCCTCTTTCTCCATCTCCATCTCCATCTTCCTAATCCTTCTACTAAAGCTAAAAATTTTGGCTATCTTTTCCTATCTCCAAGAATGGAGAGTGGGTGAACAAGAAAAAGGTCTTCCCCACCTTATTCTCAAAAAACCCTAACTATCTCTTTCTATCCCCATTATTTTAATGATGGCACAAGGATCTATGCCCTCCATTGTCTCCCACTCAATATGTCACATCTCCTATAAAGTGGAGAAGGCATGGAGTGTGTCTCCCACTTCTTATTTTCATCACTTTTGGGAACTGACCCATTTAGAGAATCATAATGATAATGGGGACCATGATTTGACTTGAAAATGACTCCTAACCCAAGGTACTATAACTGGGGTAGGTTAATTTTACCTTAGTTACCCTCTAGGGCCTCATTTTTGCTCTAAAACCTTAAATAAAAATTACATTTAAATTTTGAATTCTAAACCTAACCCCATTCTTACAACCCTAAAATACATAAGGTAGAGGTTAATATTTGAGTAAACACGTTCTCACCAATACATTGTCATTAAGGTGTCTTCTCTTATTGAATGCAACTTTCAAGTGATCTCATCTATAAATAATCACGTGGCATTGAGTATTGTAGATCCAATTTTTTTTGTCCATATGATTGTCCTAGCTCTCTGAATTACTTCCATGGAGATTTTCCTATACATTTCAATTCGAACATCAATACCTCACAAAATCATGTACATATATAGTGTAAGTAATTCACATTATCTACCTAAATCAATGCACTATCCCTAATATTTGAATGTATAAATATGCATCATTCACATTAGGATCATAACCACATAACCCAAGCTTGATTTCCATTTTCACAATCACCTTATGTAGAATGTATCCATCATAATACAATATCTATTCAATTCAATTGACCGTTGTTTAATTACTAAAACTATCTAATTATCATCATGAGATAAAATGAAACAATATAAGATGCTTATCCATAAGGTCAATTTCATTAGCTAATCAAGATATCAACATAAATTAGGCCATTCATCGTAGCATGAATTATATCTAATGCTATCACTTCCACATATAAACTATCATGTCATCCGATAGAGAAGCCCAAATACTTCTATTCGTAACCATTGTCATTTGTGTGAATATAATCCCTAGTTGATCATAAGTTGAGTCTAACTTGCACATTAATTACATCTTGTGTAAAAATAAACATCTATAGCAATAAGGCTTTAGTCATAGGTTTAATAATTTCACCCTATTCTACCTTTAAGTAAGCAAAATTATACTATACCAAGTACACATTTTCACATAGTATTCATATGGTTACATATGATAAGTCAAACCTTTTTAACTGAACAACAATACTAATCATAGTAACTTACATAGGGATTATATGATGTTCTCTAATCAAAATATATTTAGGTAAAAGTAATGGTTTTACAAGTCCTTAGTGGGATGGGGCCTTACATTCCCCTCCCCTAGTCTTTGACTTCCTCCTAGAAGTCACCCATGTTGGAAATATTCAAGACTATGCTAAGTTATTGAGAGGGGAGGGGTGAATCAGTAACTTCTAAAACTTTAACAATTTCAATTCTTAATCCAACAATCCAATTAGCATTTAATTCATCACATTTGATCTAATTGCATGCATGAGAAACTAAAAACATGAATGCATTCATAACACTTTGACACAAAGATTTGGTGACCCAAAAACCTTCTAAATAGAAAGTAAAACTGGGGTGGGGATGATACCCACAAACTTCAATACTACAGTATAAAGTTAGCTTGTTAAAGCTTACATTGATCACTTCTGATGATCTTCCCTGTTAGGAGCAATGAGGACTACTAGGTCCACCTTGTGAGAGGATTTTCAAACATACAATGAAGTATGCACTCGATAAAGAGATTTATAAAAAACTGTTAGGTCTACCTTGTTAAAGGATTTTGACTGGTCCACCTGTTAGGATGAAGCAATAGATGATCTCTGATTTGCAACTTGGTTTGTTGAATGAGATCTCTTTGTGTAATTATCACCTTTCTGTGATAGATATGTCTCTGCTGCTCCTTATGCTGTTATGGCCTTTGCAATTTTCTCTTCTTCTGTTATATTCAAATTGCATTCAATTATATTGCACCACATGCACACTTTGAAATGATACAATAGGTTACATATATATACCAATCCAATCATACAATTACAAAGTTGGCCACCATACAAGTTTACGCAAATATTGTAGTCGGTCCATATGAAGACACTTAGGTTCTAAAGACTGACTGAGTGAGGTTCTGATACACGACATCCACTGTCATTTCTCTGCATTGTCATGCACTCAGTAGATGTAGAAGCTTAGTCCATACTAATCACTTCTAAGTAGTCTTGAACTCATTTTGCACTAGTGACTCAGTAGACATTGTGAAACTCATCATATAAACTGAGTCTCTTGATTTACATTGTATGACTCGATAAACATTCTCACCTTGAGCTCAGTATAAACTAAGTCACTTGGTTATCACTAGGAAGGTCGGTTAACACTGGACTCTCATCACATACACTGTGAACTTGGTAAGCATTTTACTGCTTGGTAACCATTGATAAACTTAGCATCAACTGAAATGCATAGTTTACAATGCTGATCTTCACATTAACTGAATTTGCTCGGTAATCACTAGGATTTGGCCAAAGGACTCTGTAGCAGCTGAAATGCTTGGCAACAACTGAAAATGGTACAATGAGCTTGGTAACCATATACAATCTAAATAAGTGTGTGTCACTAATAACAACCTTGACTGATATGTCAACAGTTTGAGGTCTTTTTCTTTATCCATCAAATCCTACTCATGTAAGTGATCTTTCCAACATTTATCAATTTGTAATTGTACAAACATACATAGAGCATGATATATTCAACCAAAGTTGGAACATTCATCTTAATTCACAATCTTGTCAAAGTTGCATACTAAATCCTTAATTTCACTTAGAATTCCAAAGTTAGAATCCCTAATTTAGTAGTCACATAGAAGAAATAAAGATCTACTTTTCTTGCTTATTAGTGATTTTGTTATGACCAATATTTAAAAATTACATTTTTTTCACAAGCAACATTATATAATATTTTACCAAAATAATAATAATAATAAGTGCACTAGTTTCTTCAATGTCATTCAGTTGAAGGCTTTAACCACTTGCTTTTATAATTAAAATTGGTGTTAAAACAATGGAATAATGTAAGAATGAACATACTAGAAGTGTATTCTACACACACAAAGCCACATCACATGGACATCATAAGACAAATTTTACTAAAAATTTACAATGCCACAATAATATGCAATATTCCCAAAACTTAGGATCACATAGTGGTCCATTCAAGGGGTTAAGTTGGAACATGAACATAAAGGAGAACCCACATTGCAAAATTAATACATGCCTTCACAAGGCTTTCATATACCATTTCACATGCCTTCACAAGGCTTTCATATACCATTTCACATGCCTTTGCAAGGCTTTCACAAGAAACAAATATGGTTTATGGGGCCCATAACACCCATATGACATTTCTCTCCTTCACAAGGAGAGACTCTCAACCCATAATGCAATCCCCATACACCCTTCACCCACCAAGATTCTCTTCCCTCCCAAGGGTGAGGCTCACCTTATAGACACCCATATACAAGGAAAAAATAAAGGGAGACACAAAATCCATCATGAACACATATACACCATAAGCACATTTAAAAGACATACAATTTCACCAATATAACATGGAATGAACGATATCTAATATAGGTATGGTTACTATCACAATATAGGAAAATACCCTTCCCCATACAAACATAATTATTAGGGGTGGATTTTCACCACCCCATCACACACAATAAAAAAGTAACTACTAGTATCACATACAATCCTGAAAATGCATAAATATCACATGGAGATACTTGAACAATCCTCTCCCAAGGTATTTTCACTATGGTTCACCAATGGAACAATGAATAGAGGGTGAAGGTGGGATTTTTGAAGAGGATATTTTTCATCTCAACAATATTTGAAATAAGCAATTTTCATGCCCTTTTGAGGCTTTCACAAATTTCATGCCCTTTCAGGGCTTTCACAATTTCTATGCCCTTTCGGGGCTTCCAAAAATTCCACGCCCTTTTGGGGCTTTCACAATCATCCTCCTCTTCACAATAATTTACCAAATACACTGCCATCAAATATAGCTTCCTTGGAGCCCATACCCCATATACTTCCTCTCTCCACCATACTTCCCTTATAACCCCCAATAAAGGTAAGAATGATAATGGCTACAATGGAGCCCATACTCCAAGGCTCTAAACTACATTGTCGAGCCCAACTAACCCCTTCACCCTGGACTTCTCTTCCCTTCCCAAAAGGTGAGTGAAGTCATCACATCCATGAACAACACTCAAATAAAAAAGAAAGAAAAAAAAAGGCAAGAACATAATGCAATCCTAACTTCATGCACAACACAACATGCTACAATATGGCACAAAACATCTTACTAACTTAGTCTCATAAGGAACTTATATCTTTTTGAATTTAAGCCACAATGACCATCCATTTTCATCCAAGATCCAGGAAGAATATAAGGCTTTTTCTATAATCACATAAAATATTCACATTAATTATAATAATTTTGCTAACACAAGAACATATTAGCCCATGAATGTTGTTGCATGATTACATTTCAATTTTCATTGGTTCTCTATTCATTTCATTACCACAACTACTAGTTTTCTTCTTATAATAATGTACAAATGGGCTTACAAGGTACATAATCACACGTCACACATTACACATTGAATCATAATATAAGCATTCACATGCTACCACATATAAAGTTATGCATAGAAAGTTTAATTATTGTATATTTACTAAACTAAGATTACAATGATTATAAATCTAATAAAGTATACCATAATTACAATTTTATAAATCTAAACATTCCATTTAAAATATATTCTCCATCTGCACTTGTTTAACTCATACTTAGGACAGGTGGCATAGTATGGAATAAGTAATCCCAACAAGTCTTAAATAATATTTTTCTACAAGGTTCCCTAGATCCAGGTTTAGAACACAAGTTGTTAATCCCTCAATCAATACAAATATATTCCTCATACCCCAATCCCCGTCCCTTGATTTATTCCATGGGTCCACTTTGGTTATGACCATCTACATAAATCACACCACAACACATTGACTAACATAATGCCTCAAAATAAAGTGAACTTAAATTTTAGATTAAGGTAAAAGATAAAAAATTTCAAAACTCAAGAAATTCTAACGTGGCACCAATAGAAATATTGAAATCAACAAAAAATGTCACTGAGGCAAGACAATACTCAAAATAAAATTTGGTCCAAGTGACCACAACATTATGTTACTAAATGGAGAAATAAATGAGAAATCTCAACAAGGGTTGGTGATTTTTTTACATAACCAAGCAATTTTCATGTTACCCAAAAGAAGGTGGTCATACCAAGGGATCCAAGGGACAATGGGTCAACGATGATAGATGGTCTAGTACCAGTATGACTATAAACAAAATTAATCCCACACACCCTAGATTATGATGAATTAAGATTCTACAAGGCCATGATCTTACTCCCTTCTTTTTGGCCAAAAGTAATAGCATTAGAGGTGGGTTTTCTCAACGAGTTCAATACTTCTGACTATGTTAGGGTATGGATAACATTCCTAATTTATTTCTAATTCCAAAACCATTAGCATAAACCACATAAAGAATTTCTAAATTGTTAAAAGACTTAATTATAATTAAGGTTTAAATGCCTCATTAGTGAAACTAAACTTTCCCTTATGTAAAGCATTTGTTTTTAATTCACATCCTTAAATTATTCGTTTTTATTAACTTATTTCTACCCTAAGGCAAGTTTAATTATTTTCATAACCCTAACTTAAGACATTATAAAATATGAATCTAATTTATTTTATTATAACTTTGTCGCCTTTTAAACTTTTGTTAATTAAAGAATTAAAATACTAAACTATACTATAATCAACATAATATCTTCCCTAAGAGTTCTAAGGAGGTTGATCTGAACCCTTCCTCTGTCCCAGACTCTATGGAGGAACAAAAGGAAGGGGAACCATTCTCTCAAAAATCCACGAACCCGGTTAGTAGGGAACCCCCTATAATAGTGAATAGAATCTTAGAACGGCTGTCTGCCTCAACATCGAAACAACTGGCCAGTCTAGATGCTTTGTTTGATTTATGTAAAGAAGAAGAAGAGCCACCCTAGACAGAAGTTAGAAGAAGAAAGAAGAAGAATAGTCGGGACCCCTCTCCTGCCTCTCTTGCTTCAACTAGAAGCAAGGCCAAGGCAGATCTTGGTCATAAAACCAACTCGGTGGGAAGGAAAAACAAGAATGAAATCAGGAAGGAGGAAGCAAGAAGAAACATCATGGATGGAACACAACGCACCATCGAGGAAGCCTGCTCATCAATTAAAGCATGAAGATCCTCTCATGAAATATTCGTGGACTCAATGGAATCCACAAGCAAGAAGTTGTAAGGAATATGATAAGGGATCATAGGCTCGATATTTTTCTTATTCAGGAAATGAAAATGAAGAAAGAAAATCTGGAAAATATTAGATTCAACAGCAACATGAATGGAATTGCTTCAAACTTAGAAGGAGCATTTGGAGGGCTAATGCTATTATTCAATAATAGACATTTCAATATTATGCCTGAGTATGATGAGGATAATATCATTTTCTATAGAGTTCAACATTTGTTAACTAATGAATGCTAGTTTTTAGTGAACATTTATGCTCCCAACAACAAGAGAGATAGAAAAAATTACTGGGTCAAAGTTGGAAAGTTGGTGCAAGCCAGTGACATTAAAAAAGGCATTATCCTGGGAGACTTCAACTCTTCGCTAGAGGACAAGGAGAAGATGGGAGGATTGCCCCCGGATTGGGAAAGCAAGAAAGATCTTTCCAATTTCATCAATGACCTGGCCCTAATGGATTTGGAGCTCTTGGGGGGTACCTTTACCTAGTCTAACAAGAGAGCTGGTCAGGACTGCATTCAGGTCAGATTGGACAGAGCTTTAATCTCCCCGGATTGGTTGCACTCTTTTAGCTATAGATTATCTCTACTTCCTAGAGTTGGTTCTGACCACTCTCTCATTTCTCTTTCAGTGTCCCCTCTTGAGCCTAGGAGAAACTGCCCTTTTAGGTTTGAGAAAATGTGGACCACTCACCCAGACCTTTTGGATAATGTCAAATGATGGTGGGGGATTGGTGTTGATGGCTCAACCATGTTTAGAGTCACCATAAAGCTCAAAAATGTGAGGAGGATGGTAAAAATTTGGAACAAGTCTGATTTTGGCCATATATTCCATGACAAGGAGGAGTTGTCAGACAATCTATCTGTCATCCAAGATAGTATTCAGAAGGAAGGATATAATGAGAGTAACAGGGAGGCTGAGTTGTTGATCCTGTCTGATCTTCATAACATCATGAACAGGGAGGAAAAGTTCTGGAGGCAAAAATCTTGAATCTCTTGGCTTAAGGATGGAGACAGAAACACAAAGTTCTTTCATCTCTCCACCCTAAAACATAGGGCTAACAACAGGATCTCTGGAATTGGGAAGGGGCAGGTGGTGTTGTCTGAAGATCTTGTTATCTCGGCTGAAGCGATCTCCTTCTTCTCTTCTCTTCTCTTCGAGGATCCCCTGCTTTCCAAGGTGGATCAAGAGGATATCATCTCTTGTATTCCTCAGATTATTCAACCCCACCATAATAAACTTCTCTATGTTATTCCTAATGCATTGGAAGTTAGAGAGGCCCTTTTCTCCCTACCTGGTGATAAATCACCTAGTCCAGACGGATTTCCCACCTTTTTCTTCCAAATGTAGTGGCTGATGGTCATGGGGGATGTGGTAAAGGCAGTTCAGGAGTTCTTCGGAGCTAGAAGTATTCTTAAGGAGATTAATTCTACCTTCTTGGTTCTCATCCCTAAATCCCCAAGGGCTGACTCTTTTGACTAGTTCGGGCCCATCAGTTTGTGCAACTCTTTCTACAAGATTATCTTTAAAGTTCTCACTTCCAGAATGCTTAAAATCCTGCATCCGATCATTTCGTAGCAATAGTCGAGCTTTGTTCCTGGGAGACAAATCTTGGACTCAGTGCTGATGGTTCATGAGGTTATTCAATCTTTAGAAGCTTCCAAGCGGGAAGGTATGTTACTCAAACTAGATCTTTCAAAAGCCTATGATTAGGTGGATTGGTCCTTTCTTGGAAAAGTCCTTCAGGCCTTTGGTTTTGACAATAAAGTGTGTAAACTCATTTCTCAATTGGTGTCTACCACCTCTCTTGCTGTTCTAATAAATGGAGCCCCCTCTGAGTTCTTTAAACCTTCTAGAGGTCTCAGGCAAGGAGACCCCCTATCACCTATCCTCTTCATTATTTTAGCTGACTGCATTGGGAGGCTTATTGAACGTAAAAAGTCTGATGGAAGTCTTATAATGATTAAGCCTTCTTTGAGAAATGACCCCTTCACTCACCAGCAATTTGTGGATGACACTATTATGGGGTGGGGGAAGCTTCTGTGAAAGAAGCTAAGACTTTGAAAGAGGTTCTTGATACTTACTCCAGAGGGACTAGTCAGCTGATTAACTGGAACAAAAGCTCGACCTTCTTTGTTAACACCCCTGAAGTAAGACAAAGGAAAATTGCTAGAATCCTTGGTTATGGGGTGGGCTCTCTCCCTTCATCCTATCTAGGACTCCCCTTGGGCTCCTCTCCCCCTGACTCTTTCTGGAATGGTATTCTGGACAAATTCAATAAGAAGATGGTTGGATGGAAAGGTGCCTCTCTCAGCCAGGCTGGGAAATGTCTTTTGGTCAAATCCACTCTTCAGAACCTTTGCATTTATGCTCTGAGCCTTTTTGGAATTCCTGTGAAATTTGCAGAGAAAATGGAGAAAATCCAAAGAGACTTTCTATGGACCGGACTGGAGGGAAAGAAAAGGTACCCTCTTGTTGCCTAGGAGAAGGTCTGCCTCCCTAAGAGGTATGGAGGTCTGGACATCAGAAAGCTTACCCATCTCAATAAGGTGCTTCTTGCAAAACAAATCTGGTGTATCTTCAATAACACTGGTGAATGGAGAGACATTTTGGAAAATAAATACCTCAGAAGACCCTCTCTTCATTTTACTTTATTCGACATCCCTAAATGGTCGACTATTTGGAATGGTATCCTGAAGGCCAGAGACCTGGCTAAGGCTAGGGTCTCTTGGAAACTAGGCAATGGGGAGGATATTCAGTTTTGGTTTGACAAGTGGTTATGTCAAGGCCCACTTTCTAGCAACCCAATTTTTGAGAGATGGGTGCAAGAATGCACAGAGCTATATGGGTTTAAAGTAAGCAATTATAAGGTTGGTCAGGAATGGAGAGACCTTTCCATCATTTCTGAGGACTTGAAACCAATTATGACTATGCTTAACGCTTTGATCCCTAGTAATAATAAGGATGAGATGGTTTGGAGGGATAATCCCAATGGAAGTTATTCTGTTGCTTCTAGCTACAACTCTCTCTAGGGTTTAAAGGAGAAACCCCCTTGGGTGGATGCCTAGCTCTCGGGCCTCACTCCTAAGATCAACATATTTTATTGGCTGGCCCTTCAGAACAAAATTCTAACGCAAGATAACCTCATGAAGAGAGGCCATGTTATGCTCAGCAGATGCTCGCTCTGTAAAAACTAGTTTGAGTTGGAAAATCATATCTTCATTCAATGTGACTTTGCTAGGAAGGTGTTGAATTCTCTTAATCAAGAAATGGAGATTCTCTGGTGCTAGCCAGATAACCTCATTGACTTTTTCAGTCATTGGAAAAGCCTCTGTAAAATTGCAGGCCGGTAGGATAATTATGCCTGGTTTTTGCCTCACTTCTGCTGGAGTATCTGGAAGGAAAGGAACAATAGAATTTTCAGGGACAGAGAGGAGCCAACTATAATTCTAGGAAGGAAGATTTTGAAAAACATAAAAGAAAACCTTCAAGTGATGAAGGAAGGGGAAGTTGATATAGGGGACAAGAAGATGGTCAAAGAAAAAGACAGGGATCCCAAAAGATAGGATGCCAGATGGATTCTACCCCCGGAAGGATGGTCAAAAGCCAACTTCGATGGCACTTCTAAGGGAAACCTTGGCCCCTCTGGAAGTAGTGGAATTATAAGAAATAGTTTTCAGGAGGGGATTGCAGCCTTTGCTCTCCTGCTTGGAACCCAAACCAACCATTTGGCTGAAGCCAGGGCCGCGTGCAGTGTGGTTAAGCTGGCTTTTGAAGCTAGAGTTTCCAAACTTTGGCTTAAAGAGGACTCCAAAAACATAATTAACAATATTAATGGTATCTCCCCTCCCTCAAGGTCGATTGCAAATATAATTGATGAGACACGTGCCACCCTAACAAAATTTGAGAAGGTCCACGCCACTCATGTGTTTAGAGAGGCAAACCTAGTTGCTGACTGGTTCGCTAACAAAGGGGTGGGAGCAGACAAAGAGATGATCTAGCATTCCGAAGAAGATATTCTGATGGAGGCTATGTCACTAATCAAGCTGGAGAAAATTGACAAAAGTACGGGTCAATCTAACTATAATCATGTTTAATAAAGAAAGAATGGATGTTGGTACGAGCAATAATATGTTTCTTGGTTTTCGTATTTGCAAGGGATTTTCTCCATCTTTTCGACACGTTTCGAGGATCGTTATCATTTTCACTCGCTATTGTATCAGAGAGGCGAATGATCACGAACCCAATAATAGAAACAGAGCCAAAATCTTGGCTGGAAAAAATTTGCAGAGATTGGGGCTCATGAGAATTGTTGAAGAAAAAATGGACATCATGACTAGAGAACGGAGCAGAAAGGAGCTGGCGGGTGAAGTGGAGAAGTTGAAGAATATGGGCAAAGTCTGGAAAAAATTGGAAAAGGGCAGAGTTGCAATTTTTTTTGAGAAACTCCATGGTTTTGACCCTGAGGTCACCAACAGCATGGTGAACTCGTGGAAAACCTGCAAGGTCAAGGTGAACGGGGTTTCCTTCCAAATCACAGAGGAGGTGGTTGCGGAGGTCACCGGTATCCCTATGGAGGGTTTCAAATTCTACAAGGACAAGAAACTTTCGTCCAATGCAGTCAAGGAGTTCATGAACATTTTTCCAGAGATGAACAAGCTAGAAAAGAAAGAGTCCTTCTATGTGACAGAGACTATAAAGAAGTTATGGAGGTATGTTTTATATGCCCTCATTGATTATGTTACCTTGGACCCTAGGTTTGATTGGTTCAGAACTCACCATTTTGTGATTTTAAATCATTTTCACCATAAGAAAAGAATTTCCATACCCTTTTACCTTCTCACTTCTATGAACAAGGAAATCTCTAGTTTCAAGAAGAAAGCCACTGTTAACCCTACTCTGCATGAGGGATTATTGCTCCTCATCCATGAGCATTTCAAAGCTCAGTCTATATGCAAGAACCCTCCTCATGTTGAGGATGTTGACAAAGGTAGCTCCAACTTTTCTTCTGACTCTAATGACATTGAGAGCATTAGCTCGGAGGAGGAGAATGTTTCCTTAGGAAAGAAGAAAAAAGGTCAAGCCAGGAAACTGTCCACTGCTACAACTCCCAGCAGGAAAAGCCCTAGGGATCATGGCCAAGCTCATGCAAAAGAGGGTTATGCTAAGGAGGAGGAGGAAATGGATATGGAAGATTTTGACAAAGTGTTAGAGGAGGAGGTGGTGTTAGAGTAATTATTTGTTCTAACTTATTAATTAAATCACTTTGATTTAATTAATTAAGTTGCCAATTACTCTAGTTTTCTTAAGCTATCTTGTAGGTGCATATAATTAATATTTTATTAATTATATTGTGCAACCCTAGCTTTTTTAGGCTTTAGTTTCCCTTTTCAGGTTTTGTGATTCCTTTATAAGGATTCACCTCTTTGTATTTTAAACATTCACTTATTGGATTATATGAGATATTGCTCTTTGCATGTCCATAAGATGGATCTGGCTTTTTGGCCTCCTTGATTTTTCCTTGCCTCTATTCTTTGCTTCATCCATGTGACAGGGTTATGCATGCAGGTGTTCTTGGGAGATTAGTTTTTCACCTAATCTAACATGGTATCAGAGCAAGCTTACTACTCTCTGTTCGTGGTTTGTTGAAGCATTTCAGAAGCTGCATTTTTTTGGAGCAGTGAGAGGTCGTACGTGTAGAACAAGAATTTGTATGCAAAGAACATTTACAAATAAAGTAAACATTCACAAACCAAAAACTAAATTCACATATATGCTTAGACAAAGAAAGCAAACAAGAAGTGCAAACCTCACAAGAGAAAACACTCCATGCTTTCTTGATTCTGTAGATGTGTCCTTTTGTTGTGGATGTATGCTCAAGATGCTCAAAAGCTGCTTCAATGGAGATGGGTAATGGCAAATTGGTAGCTTTGTGAGCTCTCAATTTGGCATTATAAGGGTATGGGTATGTCTTTTGGCTCTCAAAAGGGCATGGTAACTTTAGCTCAAAGATTGTTGATGAAATGGCTTGGGATGGGATTCAATTTATAGGCTAAGGGGTAGAGGGATGGAGGGCTTAGATGCAAGGATGGATGAAGGCTTAAGGAGGGCTAGGATGCACTCAAAGGAGAGCACATGGATTGTGCTTGTTTAGCACCAATGGGAAGGTGATACTTGTCACAAGGAGGATGAGTGTGAGAGGGTAGGGTAAAGGGTTGGTTAAAGGCATGATGAGTGGGGTTGAGTATGTAAGAGGGATGTAAGAGGAATGAGTGTGGAAGAGGGAAGAGTGTGGAAGATGGGTGTAAGAGTCATGAGTGGGCTTGTAAGAGTCTTTTATGTTTTGTAAGAGCACTCATGACTTAGTGGTTGGGTTTTTTGAGGGGAGACTTTGGTTTGGATTAGGAAAGTCTTAAACTTGTTTAAGGAATGTGACAACATTAGGGGGTGGATTAGGCTTGGGTTTAGGATTAGATTAGGGATGTTAGAGATGTGCAAGTGGATGACATTAATGAGGGTGGGTGAGTTAGTGGCTAAGCTTGGTTAGTATGGGTGGATGGGGTGGATTAGGCTAAATGGAGGATTTATAGATAGGTTAGGGGTTTTTGAATTTGAGGATTTCATTTATCAAATAGATTTATTTAATAAATGGGGATTTTTGGAATTTAGATAGGAGAAAAGGATTTAATTGATAAATAATAGATTATTTGATTTATCAATTAGGACTATAGATGATTAATTAAATTAATCAACTAGGGGATGACAAAGGATTAGTTAAATAGAAATTTAATTAATAATGCCTTTTTAGAGATAACTAAATAGGATTACCAAAGCAATGTAATCAAATTTAGGTGTCTACATTTTGCCCCTCTTTGACATAGTGTTGAGACAACACTATTTCAAAGAAGTTTGAATGAAGACGACACAAGGAAGATGTTTTAGTAACAAGGTTGCCCCAGTCTCGGATAAGAAGAGGAGAGACTAGACTTAGATGATGCCCCCTCAAGAAGGCGGCAGGGAGAGAAATGAGGCTCGACGACTTTTTGAAAAGTACAAGAAATTGAGATGAGCAAGGAGACTCAGATTGGCCTAAGAGAAGGGGTTGAATTAGCTCAAAATCTCACTACAGGAGAATGATCAAGGGAAATTAGAGGCACAATAGTAAAGCAAGCTTAAGACTTTCCAGGATTGGGGGGAGGGAGATGGAGGAGCAGAGCACTATAAAAGGAATCCATGGTAGGGAGATGGATGATAGAATGATAAAGCTGATGCAATAGGATTTCAAAGAGTCAGATTGGCAGAAGATGGGTTTCGGAGATCCCTAGGACTAGGATTGTGGATCTCGAAAGATGAGGCTTGGTGGATTGATTTGATTGGTGGATCCCTAAGACTAGGATTGTGGATCCCTAAAGCTAAGCATGAGGAGTGATTCAAAGAGATACTGATGCATAAGCTGGGGTAGGAGCGATAAATGTAGGATATGGATGGGGGATAATGGAGATGAAGGGAATCCATTGAAGCTTTTTGAGCGGGGGGATACTTCAAAGAGAAGTACAACCATGTAGTTGAGCACTAGATTTGCTATAGGACTGTTGGTTAATTGCCAAGGTTACCAAGAACATCAAGGCCTTTTCATCAACTGTCCAGAGGACTGACGAACTGACTCAAAACAAACACACAAGGATTTCCCCAGTATCACACATGAATCCCAGAGGAAGCAGCGTGGAAATGACACTAGGTAACCCACAAGCAGAAAAAGAAAACAAGCAAAAGACCTGATCAAGACCTTATGCTCTAATTGCCCCATTCGCAGCATACCATGATATGGAAGATCATGGAAACCTTGAGGAGGGAACAAGGAGATTTCTTGGAAAAGATATTTCAAGACCCAAAAGGGAAGATCTCAAATCAAAAGAAAGCGAAAATCCAAAAGAGAACTGTTTGCCAACGAGATGGGTAGGACGAGGTACTAACGGACCAAGATCAGACATGAGGAAAGCTATATCCCACAAGGATCTATCAGAGAGCACCTAAGCTAATGGATCTGGATGAGTGATGCATCTGGCAAGCTGAACTAAGAAGGATAACACTTTGGTGACAGGAGATCTAGCTAAAGGATGCATTGGAATATCTAATCAAGGTGTGCGATGTGTGCAAGATGTTGACCAAGGATGAACTAACACGAAAGCCGGATAGATACAATGATACTAAGCTAAAGAGGATGTACAAGCTGATAGACCAAGATATGTTACAAATGTACAAATTTGTTCATGTTTTGGTTTTTTGTGAGATGGAAATGTTTGTGAAGGATGGGATGTCTATAATAGTTGATAGGTGGATAGGTAGATGGTTTGTGAAAAGCTTAAGGAAAATGGGATTCTGTGTGTGCATGTGATAGGATACAGGCTAGGATACAAGATTATTTACAAGCTGGAATATGGTACAAGCTTTGGACAAGATTCTGATATATACAAGTTATGGTACAAGATTTACAAGGCATAATACAAGCTTTGGTACAAGATTTACAAGCTGTACAGGAGGTATTGACAAGCTCCATCAGATTTTGGATATTTGATTGGAACACCAAGGGAACAAGCAGGTGTTTCATGGGATGGTGGGTGGATGGATGAGGGATAGGATAGTGATAGATAATGGATTAGTCTTTAGCACACAAGGCACCTGAATTACCAGGTTTTCACCAAGGTACCTATCCAAGGCGCTTGAATTGCCAAGTTTTCACCATTGGACGCTTATTTCTCTTTACTATTCTTTTTTGTATTTTTTAAAAGCTGGGTATACCAAGGATCTTCAAGCATAGAACTTCTTGAGATGAATGATGTTAGTGGGATCATTCAAGACTTCTCCTTCTGGTGTAGATAATTGATAGGCTCCGGAGCCAAAGGAGGCAGTAACCACATAGGGACCAAGCCATGTAGGTTCAAACTTGCCTTTCTTTTCTCGATCTGCTTGGACTTTCATATTTTCTTTGAGGACCATGTCACCTGGCTGAAAGTGTCGTGGGAGCACCTTCTTGTTGAAATTCCTTTTGAGATGAGTTTGATAGACTGTGAGATGGTCATAGGCTTGTTGTCTCTTCTCGTCTAAGAGATCTAGCTGGGTGAGTCAAGCTACTCTGTATTCTTCATCTGAGATTTGCCCTTGCAAAGATATGCGTAGTGAGGGAAGTTCAACTTCTATAGGTAATACCGCTTCGGCACCATAGACTAGGGAGTATGGAGTTGTGCCTGTGGATGTACGGAAGGAAGTTCGATAGGCCCATAGAGCCAGATTTATTTGAAGGTGCCAATCACGACCGGAATCATTGACAACTTTCTTTAGGATTTTGAGGAGGGTTTTATTAGTTGCCTCTGCCTGGCCGTTACCTTGTGGGAAATATGGGCTAGAAAAGTGGTGATGGATGCTGAGGGAAGTGCATAATTCTTCCATGTTGAGATTTTCAAAATTACCTCCGTGGTCAGTGAAGATGGTGGATGGGATGCTGAAGCGGCAAACAATGTGGTACAAGATGAACTTGGAGACTTGAACTCCTGTAGCTGAGACTAGGGGGACTGCTTCCACCCACTTAGTGAAATAGTATGTAGTTGTTATTATCCATTTATGTCCATCATATGAGAGAGGTGTGATAGTTCCAACTAGATCAAGGCCCCAACAAGATAAAGGCCAAGGTGGTGCAATAGGCTGTAGATCCTGTGCTGGAGCGTGCACAAGATTTGCATGCTGCTGACATGGGAGACACTTTCTGACAAAGTCATAAGAGTCTTCTTCAATGGTAGGCCAATAGTAGCCTGCTCTAAGGATTTGTCGTGCTAGGACAATACCACTCGTGTGGGCACCGCAAAGTCCAGAATGTACTTCTTTTAATGTCATCGCGACCTCATTTTCATCTAAACATCGAGAGAGGGTATCATGATAACCCCGACGATATAGGGTATTGGCTATGATAACATAGCGAGATGATTTTCGAATAAGGTTCTGGCGTTGGGTGTGTGTGAGGTGAGGGGATATGATACCATCGTTAAGGTAAGCGTGAATTTCATGGTACCAAGGGGATTGGGGACCAACCAAGATACAAACACGGTTTGAATCCTCATTCGCATAAGCGGGTGTGAGGAGCTGCTCAACTAAAAATTCATACTGCGTAGCTTCTTGGGGAATTTCCAAGAGCGAGCCGATAGTGGCCATGGCATCTGCTTCCTTGTTCTGCATTCGAGGCACTTGTGTAAACTGAAGCTTTGTAAAATGCTGGGTCAACTGATCAACTAGCTCTTTGTAGGGTAATAGCTTTTCATATTTGGTTTGATATTCATTTAAGACTTGTTTGATGATGAGTTGGGAATCACCAAAGACTTGTAACTCAGAGATATTCCATTCTGCAACTATCTTTAATCCTACTACAAGAGCTTCATATTCTGCTATATTGTTGGTGCTAGGGAATTGTAGCTTGAAGGCTTTTGGAATGTAATCTCCTTGAGGTGTAACTAATAATATTCCTGCCCCTGATCCATGAGAGGTGTATGAGCCATCAAAATAAAGCTTCCATGGGGGCTGTTCTTCAATTAGGCAGATATGCTCATCTGGAAATTTTGTGAGCAAAGGATATGCATCTACTAGAGGTGCATCAGCTAGGTGATCTGCTATAGCTTGCCCTTTGATTTCCTTTCTGTCCACATAATGGATGTCAAACTCACTTAGTAGCATAACCCATTTGGCCAAACGACCTGTAAGTGCTGTTCTGGAGAGCATATACTTGAGAGGGTCAATCTTGGAGACTAGTTGGATGGTATGACTTAGCATGTAGTGGCGAAGCTTTTGAGTTGAGAAAACAACTGCCAAACAAGCTTTTTCCATAGGAGTGTAATTGAGTTCATAACCAACTAGGGTTCTACTGATATAGTAGATGGCTCTCTCTCTGCTATAATCATCATGTTGTGCTAGAAGTGCCCCTAGAGCAGTAGGTGTTGCTGATATATACAAGATCAAGGGATGACCAAGAACTGGTGGAACCAAGATAGGGGGATTGGTGAGATACTGCTTGAGCTGATCGAAGCTGCGCTGACATAAAAGATCCCACTTGAAGTTCTCTTTCTTCTTTAGCAAGTGTGAAAATGGTGTACACTTATCTGCAAGTTGGGAGATGAAGCGCCAGATAGATTGAAGTTTTCCCTGAAGAGAGCGAAGCTGTCGCAGTGTCTGGGGAGGAGGCATGTCTAAGATAGCCTTGACCTTTTTGGGGTCGATCTCTATACCTCGTTTAGAAACTACGAAGCCTAGAAGCTTGCCAGATGTGACCCCAAAGACACACTTCTTGGGATTTAGCATGAGATGATATTGGGCCAACCTATCAAAGACTTTTTCTAGGTCAGCAAGATGATCCATGAAGGTGTGAGATTTGAATAGGATATCGTCCACATAATCTTCCAAAATGCTATGGATAAGATCATGGAAAATGGCTGTCATAGCTCTTTGATAGGTAGCCCCAGCATTCTTTAGGCCAAAAGGCATCATGGTGTAGCAAAAGGTTCCCCAAGGGGTAGTGAATGTCGTCTTATGCTGGTCCTCTTCTGCAATCTTGATCTGATTATACCCGAAAAATCCATCCATAAGGGACAGAATTTCATGTCCAGCTGTAAGATCTACAATCATATCTATGTTGGGCAAGGGAAAATCATCCTTTGGACAAGCTTTGTTAAGATCTCTAAAATCAGTGCAGATTCTGATGTCACCGGAAGGCTTAGTGACAGGGACCATGTTGGAGATCCATTCTGAGTAGTTGATAGGTCGGATAACCTTAGCAGCTAACATTCTTTCTAGTTCAGCTTTGACTAGTAATGCCACCTTGGGGTGCATTTTTCTAAGCTTTTGTCTGACGGGCTTGATCTTTGGATCGACTGCAAGATGATGAACTACAAGCTTTGGATCAAGTCCCGGCATGTCCTGATATGACCATGCAAATCGGCCAATGTTCTCTCGTAAAACCTCAAAGAGGAGGTCAGCTTGGTCTTGTGATAGGGATGCAGCAATGTGAACAATTCTAGGGATCTCTGAAGAACCAATGTTGACTTCTCTAGTATCCTCTATTAGAATAGAAGACACCTCTGGTCGATTATCTTGAGGAGGCAATACTAAATCCTCATGTTCTTCTTGTGGCTCTGGATTTTCTTGCTGAGGGGTTCTCTTCGCTGCCTTAGCTAGTCCCAGATTTACTTTAGTTCCAATTTTGGGTGTATCGAAACTAGGTTGGGGATTTTCTCCAAAATACCCCTTGGGATCTAGCTTGTAGATGTAGGCAGAATCTGGCTTTGTCTTTTTATGAGGAGTTTTAGCTCCCATGAATCTTAGAAGTGCTTCCTCTGATGCAAACTCATCAATATGTATGACACTTGGTTGGTCCCAATCTATGAGTTGTGGATGAGTGAGTGGTAGGTCAATGAGATGGATGGATAGTTCTCGAAGAACAGAGTCTCCTAGGGAGATTTGGTCTAGGATATCATCGTAGGCTCTCTTTTCAACTTCCTCAGGAATGTCTTCAATTTTGATAAGGTCGTGGTGGATGTTCGAAAAAGCGTGACCGTTCTCGTTGGTGCCCCCAGTTGTGGGTATGCCAAAGCCAAGACCTGACTTTATTTCACAATTATGTGCTTTGATGGGACATTGCATGCCTCTTTCTTCTGGTCCTAGTCCACCTCCTTGATAGTTCCATTTTTCAGTGACGAGCTTATGTTGTTGGGGATACTTCTGGCTGAAGTGATCAAGGTGTGCTTGATTTCTTGGAGGTGCATCCTTATGTAACCAATTGTTGATATGTGGAGTGAGCTCCTCATGAAGAGGGGTTTTTGAGGACACAAAGGTGGTTGGGCCAAACTGTTTGTATCAAGGAGGTGGAATCTCCTTAGCTTTGTGATATGTTGGCCATCCATGGGTATGTGGATCAAGTGGGATTGCTCCGACAGCAAATGCATCTGATAGACTATATTCTCCACAACCTTTGTTGTTGATCTTTACAGTAGATAGGGTGGAGGCAAGGATGGTTTCTGCGTCATTACAAGTGTGGGATGAGCTGGTGATGGCTGTGCCGATGTCTATTCCAGGGCAATGGTTTGTATATGAAGCTTCAACCGCATTGCAGTAAGCAAAGGGTTCTGGATCGGCATGGATAGTTACCTCAGTGCCTTGATGTAGAAATTTGATGCACTGATGGTAGGTGGATGGAACGGCCTTCATAGAATGAATCCATGGGCGACCGAGGAGGATGTTAAATGGTAGGTTTAGATCAACAACATGGCAAACTGTCTCTTGAATGACTGGCCCAACCTTGATTGGTAGAAAAATAGTCCCTTCTGTGGTCCTTTCCAAGTTTTCATAAGCTTTGATGGTGATAACCTCACTGATCATATCTGCCTCAGTATACCCAGCTTGTTTTATGAATTTTAGGGTGCAAATGTTCAAGGCTGATCCATTATCTATCATTACTCTTTTTACGGCAAAATTGGATACCATGATGGCTATGCAAAGCGGAAGGGTGTGATCTGGCTCAACCGCGGGTATGTCGGTGGATTTGAAAGATAGGGCACATGAGGATGAAAGTTGTCCAACAAGATTACGAAAATCAGTAGCATTGATATCAGAAGGGACACGGGATTCTATGAGAGCACTGTCAAGGATGTCTTTGTACACAGGACTAGTGCAGAGAAGGTCTAAAATGGATATTTGGGCTGGCATGTTCCCAAGGTGTTCCAAGATATTGTACCGGCTTTTTGATGGAGCTGATGGTGTTGATGAAACTGGTGGGCCTGCGATGTTAAATCGCACTCTTCGAGTGGTGACCGCACACTCATTGTCTGGTCCTCGGATATTGATAACATTGACAGAAGGCTCTTTCTCAGATATACAACCTATAAGGCTACCATAGTCTATATAGGATGAAGTGTGGTCATTGTTCTTCCCATGCTGTTGGTTTGGCTGGCGGTTGTTGGTGTTGTTTTGGATAGGTGCTTTTCCAGGATTTTGGTTGTTGTGCGGAGGAAAAGCATTTTGATAAATCTGTAAGCCTGCATTGGGAGAGGTTTGGGCACCAACAGTGATTTCCTTCCGATCAATGAGGTCTTGCACATAGTCTTTCAGTTTCATGCATCTGAGGGTGGTGTGACCGTTTACCCTATGGAACTTGCAATACTCATTGTCCTTGTACCATGTAGCTTTGGATTGGCTTGGATCAATTTGCTGGGTAGGAGGAAATTCGATGAGGTTTTCCTTAGCCAATTTTTCAAAAATAACATCCAATGGCTCACCAAGGGGTGTATAGTTTCTAGGTGCAGGTTGGAATCTGGGCTTTTGCCCTGCAGCTACATTGATGGCATTAGCTTGATTGTTAGACCCTTGACAGTTGGGTCTTGTATTGTGGTTTTGATAGCTTTGGTTATTTTGTTGTTGGTAATTGATAGCTTGTTGGTTGTTTGTTTGATATGGTGGGTTAGATTGGTTTTGAGAAGGACCAATGATATTCACATGTCTGGTGTCAGTAACCCCATCTGTTGCAACATGCTTGTTTTTGTTCCAATACCTAGACTTGTCATTGGAATGTGATTGATTTTGGTTGGCCTCTTTGTAAATCTTTACCACACCATCTTTGATGAGTCCTTGCTCAAGGATCATTCCTTTCTCTTTGATATCCTTATAGGTCTGCAAACAGTTCATGGTCATGTGGTGAGCCAAGCTGGGATGTGCATTATCAATAAACATTTTCCCCACATGGCGTTCTGGAAAGGTCTAGGATATGCGGGTGGTAAGGGTTTGCCATCTTTGTAGGTATTCGGCGAGGCTTTCTCCACCTTTTTGCTTGGTGTGGACAAGATCAACTATTGATAGCTCTGTTTCAACAAGATGGGCATATTGGGCTACAAATGCTTCAGATAATTCAGCAAAGTTTTTAATTGTGCCATAGGGGATTCTATAAAACCATTCAAGAGCTGGTCTAGCCAAGCTTTTGGGAAAAAGGTGCAAGAGGAAGACACCATTGTATGCCATGTCCTGGCAATGCATGTAAAATTCTTTGATATGTGTGACAGGGTCTCCTTTTCCTCTGAATTTGTCAAATTTAGGTACCTCAAAGTGTTTGGGAAATGGTGTCGTGGTAATGGCTCTGTCAAATGGGTAAGGACACACATTCTCAAACTTGAATGTCTTTGGATCATTCCCTTCTTGGATGGCTTTCAGAGCTGTCTTCATTTGCTCCCACTTTGAATTGATAGGTGATGGTTGGGGTGCCCCCAATGTAGGAGTGCCTTGAGGTAGGTATGTGCTGGATGGGGCCACTGAATATGGATGGATGTGAGGGATTTGCTGATAGGGATTGTACATTGTTTGGGCAGCTACATGGTGGATGACGGGTTGTTGAGGGGGAGGTGGGGCATATTGCTGCATGTGCTGCGAGGCTTGCTGTTGATATGGGATTTGAGGTTGGGATTGAGGAACATAAGCTGGCTGTGGGATAAATGGATTGCTTTGTGGAGGTAAGGTATAAGATGGTTGTGAGGCTTGGGGAAAGGATCAGAGGGCTTGTGGGGTTTGACCAATATATGTGGGTTGTGCCCCCATTTGGGATGGTATCTGCAAATAATTGGTGGTTGGCTGGGGTGGTGGATTACCTCCTAGAAGTGGCATTGAAAAGTAGTTGGTAATTGGAGGTAATGGATTAGTTAGTGGTGGAGGTGGTGGGAATTGAAAGCTTGGGAATGGAATTGATGGGGTTTGATAGCATTGTGGCTAGATTTGGAAGCTTGGTAGAGTGGTGGTGGGGGCTGGGGTCACTTGGGAGCTTGGTAGAAGATTGGTAGTAGGTTTTGGATTTTGATAGCTTTGTGGAGTGAAGGTAGTAGCTTGTGGATTTGTGGCTGGTGCTATTGAGCTCCCAAGACTTAATGAAAACGATGGGATTGTGTTCTGGGCTGCAGTGAACAAGCTGGGGGTGATGAAAGGTTGATTACTTGGCCCCATGGGTGACATCCCTGTTGTATATTGTTGAGGTTGGCCAAAGATGCTAGCACTGATTTGGGAGATGGGTGGATTTGGAAGGCTGGGTTGGGGACCAGCAGCAACAATAGTGAAGGGGGTGAATGGTGAGCTATTTTGGGTAAAGGGGGTTTGGAGCGGAGAGGTATGAACCAAGGATGGAGTGGTGGTGGCTAGGTTGGCTTGCGGCATGGAGATTTCAACTTGGGTGGATGATGGTATGTTTGGGTCTGTTGGGTCATATGGATTGGCTGGAGGCTCTTCTTTTGGAATATATTGAGGATAATTTGGATCATAAGAGCCTATGGGTGGTGGCAGCTGCCCAAACAACGGGTGAGATGGATCTGATAATGGAGGGGGTCTTCCAAAGTCAAAGGTTCCTACATTGTCCCTTCGAAAATTAGCCATGATTGTCTCTTTTTTTTTGTCTATAATGGCGTTTACCAATACTGCATTTCTTGGTTGGTTCATGAAAGCTTCAATGTCAGTAGGTGATGGCATAGCTTGCTCTAGGCTGAAGGATGGCTGAGTGCTCAAGGGGGGTGAGGCTGTTCGATCCAAATGATAGGGCTCCATTGTTTCTTTCTTCTTGGCTAAGCGAGTGACGGGTGGCATGAAAAATGCTCCTAGGGATGAGATGCAATAATGCTGATGGATGCAAAAGGGGGAAGGCTTTTCTATGCAAATGATTTCCTAGGTTGAGGCAAAGCTATATGACAAAACCTAAGGAGGATTGGGTTGGGGATTCTAACTTCAAAGATATGTTGTCAGAGCACAAAAGGTCTGCTTTCCTATGTGCAAGCTTGGTGGTGATTGCGTCAACTTAAGGACAGACTGATGATCCTTTAGGAAGAACAAAAGATTGAACACTTGCGAATCCCAACCTTTAGCTCAAGGTGATGAGGGATAACAAGTGACAAAGCTAGATTACCCTAGACAAAGCTTTGTCAAAGGGATAACCTTGGTGAGATTGGTGGATTTGGAAGATTTTAGGAATGACAAACTTTTAGCAAGGTGACAACAATTTTGAAAGCTTAGATGTGCAGATTTTCGATTACTGGCTAGATGGTATGATTCTAAATGAGATGGATGAGCTAATAATGCTTAACGGGATAACCTAAGATGGCTGGCTTTTCTACAAAGATGACTCTAAAGTGAAGCTTATCCAAGAAGATGTGGAGAAACACGGGTGTCTAATCATAGAAATCATGCCTAGTTGGTAAGGCATAAGCAAGATTAACTCCTGGATGTTGGCTAAATTTGATGGTGCGCTCTAACCAGGCCTCTTGAAGTGCTTCGTCGGTAGCTTTGTCCTCTACTTTGTGGAGTTTGGCAATTCGTGGGCTTGGTGTTATTTCTTTTCTCTTGGCTGAAACTTCTTGGTATGCTAGAGATGGCTTGAGTTTGACCTTGTGAAACTTCTGTTTGGGTTTGGGTTGTACCGACATAAATTCCTAAATTTGCTTGACTTTGGGAAAAATCTCAGTTGTTTTGCTTCAACTTGTTCAACTTCTAAAATAGGCAGTGACTACGCTAAGTGTTCCCTAAGCTAGGATTGACCAAGTTTGGCAAACATTCATTCAACAAGTAAAATAAAAACAAGCAATAGATAGGAACACCCAGATAGAAGTTTGTGGTTCTCAGAATGTGATACTTGCGCCAAGGAGTGTGTATGTTCTACAAATGTTTCGATCAGTCACTCCAAACACATTAACATCCTAGATGGTTTTCTGCAAGGCTGACAATTGGTTTAGCTAGGGAGTCTTCGATATACGCAAGGTACGTGAGGCCCAAATCCGTAGATGAGACCAAAAGGATGTCACACAGCCGAGAGGAGCAGTAACCCACTTCTCCTCTTTCACTTCTCAAGGGTATAAAGTTCCTTGAGGCTTAGCCCGAATGACAAAATCTTGATCCCAAGAGAGGTGTCTTTCGATTCACCTCCCGATTCTTATACTCCGCCGGAACGCTGGAGTTGAGGTCGTCCAAGGGGTGATGAAATCTCCAAGCAGGCCTCCTAAAAAGAAACAAGATTTTGGATCCTAATCTTATGCACCCAAGATGGCCTCGAAAGACGACAAGGGGAGAGAAGACTCGAATGACCTTGGGCTAAAAAAAATGCTTGTTCTTTTACCAACTGACTCTTATGTGCGCTAATCTAGACTTTGCAAGCACTCATGTTTAAGAGAAAATGTTCAATTCCAACTTGAAGCGCCAACAAAAGTAAATCGATCGAAGAATGAAAACAATAAGAAGAGTTAGAGTCAACAAAAGCAAACTCGCGCGCCTGGAGGCCCTCCACGTCAAGTATCGATTAATTTTCTTTAAGGCATTCAAGATTGAGTGTGAGTTTGTTTTAAGCCCAAAACAAAAGTGTGTGAGATTCGATTTCAAGCGCGCGCCCGGAGGCTCTCCATGTCAGTTGTTGTTCAATTTTAGTGCCCAAACTTGAAGTGTGATCGATTTAATCTAGAGTTTTGACCATTTAAGAATTTTGATAAAGTTAAAGCAAACGTTCAAAGACCAAGTGAGTGAGTTAGATTGTGGAACATTTAACACCTTTTTCAAGTAGACCCATCCCCATAAATGGCGCTGAGATTGCAACCAATGGTTAATATTTGATGGGTGATTAGAAAAGAGGTGAGTCCAAGGAACTACTCAAATTGATTTTTGTAAATTTGTATTTTAACTTAACAAAGTTTCTTAAATGTCCAAAAATCAAACTTTACCTAGATTGCATGTGAAAAAGAGATTTGTTTTGTTCAATTTTAGAAGCTCCAAATGAAGTGTTTGGTATTGTAATGGTTAATTGATCCTTGGCATTCAAGATTGGATTTTTTGTTTTAAGCATGCATTCCAAGGAAAGTTAATTTTAATCCATGACATTCAAGAGTGTGTTTTGAGCAACATTCATTCAATGGAAAATGTGTTTAACCATTCAAGTTCATTTTTTTAGCAACATGCATTCAAAGACAAATGGTTAAACATTCAAGTTCATTTTTTAGCAACATGAAAACCTGCAAGAAACATGGTTAGTGGTTTCATATGTGCTCCAACCTACAATGAGACAAAAAAAAAAGCAATTTAGTTAGTTAGCCAAAATCTTCAAAAATGAGAGCTTAACTATGGGAAATTTTTTTTTAACTTTTTTTGTTATTTTTTCTACGCGTAAAAATGCTTAAAATGGTCTAAATCCTACGGAACCACTAAAAGTCAAATTTTGATTTATACTCTTTTTTTAATTTTTAATTTTATTTTTAGCTACAAAGTGCAGAAATAATAAAGCAGAAATGCAACATAAGCAAGCAGAGAAGACAGTCTGTCAAAATATGAAGACGTTGAAATACAGAGACGCCAAAATATGAAGACGCTGAAATACAGAGACGCTAGTATTCGAAGAGGACAAAACAGATTTGCAGCACAGAACAAAGGTGACAAGCAGAGACATCAATTTGCGTAGATGCAAATTTTCGCAGACGACGATTTTCGCAGACGCGAATTTTCACAGATGTCGATTTTCGCAGACAGGTATTTTCGCAGACGTCGATTTTCGCAGACGCAAATTTTTGCAGATGTCGATTTGCGCAGACGCGGATTTTCGCAGACGTCGATTTTCGCAGACGCGGATTTTTGCAGACAGAACAGGTTGCAGACGCCAAAACTGCGCCAAAAAAGCTGAAAAACGCGATTTTTTTTTTTTGGTATTTCTTCTTCCTAAGTGCGTTCTTTAACCTGCAAAAACAAGCAAAACACCCTCACAACACACTCAAACAACAACAAACATTAGATGGTTAGAAAAATGACATATAAATGAAAATAGATGATTAAATGACCCATAGTGGGGTCCCACCAAGCGTGCCAAAATGTAGAACAAGAATTTGTATGCAAAAAACATTTACAAATAAAGTAAACATTCACAAACCAAAAACTAAATTCACATATATGCTTAGA
This sequence comes from Cupressus sempervirens, assembly GCA_028749045.1. Lineage (NCBI taxonomy): Eukaryota > Viridiplantae > Streptophyta > Pinopsida > Cupressales > Cupressaceae > Cupressus > Cupressus sempervirens. The sequence continues at coordinate 460,691,745 of CM053787.1, forward strand.
CAAAGAAAGCAAACAAGAAGTGCAAACCTCACAAGAGAAAACACTCCATGCTTTCTTGATTCTGTAGATGTGTCCTTTTGCTGTGGATGTATGCTCAAGATGCTCAAAAGCTGCTTCAATGGAGATGGGTAATGGCAAATTGGTAGCTTTGTGAGCTCTCAATTTGGCATTATAAGGGTATGGGTATGTCTTTTGGCTCTCAAAAGGGCATGGTAACATTAGCTCAAAGATTGTTGATGAAATGGCTTGGGATGGGATTCAATTTATAGGCTAAGGGGTAGAGGGATGGAGGGCTTAGATGCAAGGATGGATGAAGGCTTAAGGAGGGCTAGGATGCACTCAAAGGAGAGCACATGGATTGTGCTTGTTTAGCACCAATGGGAAGGTGACACTTGTCACAAGGAGGATGAGTGTGAGAGGGTAGGGTAAAGGGTTGGTTAAAGGCATGATGAGTGGGGTTGAGTATGTAAGAGGGATGTAAGAGGAATGAGTGTGGAAGAGGGAAGAGTGTGGAAGATGGGTGTAAGAGTCATGAGTGGGCTTGTAAGAGTCTTTTATGTTTTGTAAGAGCACTCATGACTTAGTGGTTGGGTTTTTTGAGGGGAGACTTTGGTTTGGATAAGGAAAGTCTTAAACTTGTTTAAGGAATGTGACAACATTAGGGGGTGGATTAGGCTTGGGTTTAGGATTAGATTAGGGATGTTAGAGATGTGCAAGTGGATGACATTAATGAGGGTGGGTGAGTTAGTGGCTAAGCTTGGTTAGTATGGGTGGATGGGGTGGATTAGGCTAAATGGAGGATTTAGAGATAGGTTAGGGGTTTTTGAATTTGAGGATTTCATTTATCAAATAGATTTATTTAATAAATGGGGATTTTTGGAATTTAGATAGGAGAAAAGGATTTAATTGATAAATAATAGATTATTTGATTTATCAATTAGGACTATAGATGATTAATTAAATTAATCAACTAGGGGATGACAAAGGATTAGTTAAATAGAAATTTAATTAATAATGCCTTTTTAGAGATAACTAAATAGGATTACCAAAGCAATGTAATCAAATTTAGGTGTCTACAGTACGGACAACTTAAAATATTTTTGGAGCACTTTGGGCTCAAACAGACGCTTCCATTAGATCCAAAAGGCTGTTTGCAGTCAGAATCCATATAAAATTTGTCCATTTTGGACATTGTTGATCTGGGAGGCAAATTTTTTTTGTTCAACAGGGCCGTACGGCCCCCTGCACGCAGATCGAGGCGCAAAATTACAAAAAATTGCAAATTTTTTTTTAAAATGGCATTTTATTTTCTGCAGTGGTTTAAAAAAACCGCCTACGGTCACCGAGACCGCTAGCGGTAACCGCCGACGGTCCGTTGATCGCAGCGGCTCCCGTGACCACTGCCACTCAGTGGCCTCGCCGCCGGTGGCGCCTCCATCCCACCACCGTGGCCACTAGAAGCTCCGCTCAGCCGCTGTTCCACGGGTGGTGCATTTTTTTTGGGGATTTTTAAGTTTTTTATTATTTTTTTATTTAAAAATAATAATTTTTCATGCTTTTTCAGAGGCCCTGTCCGTTTTTCTTCCGTAGCTTGAGCATACAGACGTATTTTTTTGATCCAAAAAATGTGCCAGAAAGCTGGTTCTGAGACAGAGATGATGGTAGAAGCTTTTTAAAGTTTTTCTATAGTTTGGTTTCTTGTTTTGGCAGTCAAAGCTGGATGTTCTGTTTTGCACTCTGGGAGGCGTATCTTGAGCATCCGATCTTCCATTTTGGACTTCTTTATATCGTTGGAAAGCTCTTTCTATGCTCTTTCCAGTGATGTTGGTTGTTGTTCTAGATTTTTTTCCAGGCACATCTTATTTAGTCTTTTGCTTTTTAGCATTCTGGTGGATATCCTATTTGTTTCAGGTTCGGGGATCGATTTTGTTGCTTCAGTTGCTTCGTTTTGGGCTCTACCTTCTGTTGTTTCAGCCTTTGTCTTTTTTGATCATTGTTGATATTCATTGTAAGCATTTTTATACAACGCACTGAGATAAAGTGCCACTCTTGCGTTTCGGGATCCTTTTCATCATTGTGATTTGTTGTACTCGCACTATTTTATAAAGTGCCATGGGGGGGATAGTTGTTTGCCGCTTATAGGCCCTCTCTCTCTTTTGCCTCATGCAGTGTCGATGACATGTGCCTTTATTGGTGTCTATACCTCACTCTCGATGTGTCTGGTTCCTGTGTTGTAGGAGATTTTTTGGCCCACCTTTTCAGCTGCCTGTCACCTCACCTACCTTAAGGGGAGGTTATATTGTTGTTCTATGCTTCTTTGGTTGATGGTTTGTTGGTGTGAACTATGTATTTAGTACCTGATCCTACATACTAGGCGATTGCAGTGACTGGCTACCTATGCATTTCGGTGAGATGGATCATTTACCATATAGACACGCTTGGTTCGTGCCTTCTATTTCCATGGAGGTTCTACAGATCAACATTTTGACAGATTTTTGCGGTTCTTCATGCTTCAATGATTCTCTTCTGATCTCTTTGTTCCTTCTTCTGGAACATTCTTTTCTATCTCTTTTTGGAGTAGGGTTTTTCCCATGTGGTTTTCTCTATTTCTCCTCTTTATAGAGATTTTGTTGTGATTGGGTACCTGATCTGGCCTTGTTGCCGGGACCCAATTCTCTTTCATAGCTGTGCTAGGTTAGCTTCCTCCCAAGCTTCGCTTAAGGGGGGGTGTTAGAGTAATTATTTGTTCTAACTTATTAATTAAATCACTTTGATTTAATTAATTAAGTTGCCAATTACTCTAGTTTTCTTAAGCTATCTTGTAGGTGCATATAATTAATATTTTATTAATTATATTGTGCAACCCTAGCTTTTTTAGGCTTTAGTTTCCCTTTTCGGGTTTCGTGATTCCTTTATAAGGATTCACCTCTTTGTATTTTAAACATTCACTTATTGGATTATATGAGATATTGCTCTTTGCATGTCCATAAGATGGATCTGGCTTTTTGGCCTCCTTGACTTTTCCTTGCCTCTATTCTTTACTTCATCCATGTGACAGGGTTATGCATGCAGGTGTTCTTGGGAGATTAGTTTTTCACCTAATCTAACAGGTGCAAGAGGAGAAATTTGAGAAAAAACAAAAAAGGGAGGTTGTAAGAGTTGAGGAGACTAGAAATCAGAGGATTGATGCTATTCCTCTTCCCCTCTCCCCTGTCCAGTCTCAGCCTCCTTCAGAGGAAAAAATGAATGTCATCACTAGTGAGAACAAGGGGGAAGTGCAGGTGAAAAATAGGATAAAGGCCTGGAAAAATTTCAATGCGAGGACTGCTACTATGGGGATTTTTAGGGAAGCTATGAACCCTCAGATCCTGGTGGACAACCTGGAGTAGCCTAAGCTCAATGAGCTCATAGACCCAACAATCCTGGCCATCTCAGACAATGCAAGGGAGACTGGAATGAACCTTCTGAATAATGCCGGCAGTAGTATGATTGACAACTTTACATCAATCAAATGGCTCTTCCATGAGCTGGAGGAAGTTAGAGAAAGGGTATCCCAGATGGAAAGTATTAAGAATAAGACAGGTAATGACAGCCAGGAAGACCAAGAAAATAGAGAAAGCTTAAATGAAAGGAGATTAAGAAATCTTGAAAACTACAACCACAACCGGCAAGTCAAATGATTTCTCTCCTGAGTTTGATGAATGACAACATCCAATCCCTTGCTGGTAAACTTAAGGACATGGGCTTGCTGGTGGAGGAGGGAGGACATAATAGGGATAAGGCTAGGTCGGATGATGACAAGGCCACAATCAGTACTCTCACCAGTATGAATCAGGGCATTAAGAAGGTCCAAGATCAAATGGAAAAGGAGCAGCAAAAGATAATCGAGGTAGCTTAGACTATGCAGGAAATGGAGAAGATAACTGAAGACTAGTTTTCTTGTCTTTTGTCTTTTTGTCTTCCTGGCTTTTAGCTTTTCGACAAGCTTTCTGTAGTCTGTTTTAGTTTGTTTATTTTTTGGCCTTTCTGTGGGCCTTTGTTTTGGGCTGGGCCTTCGGGTCTTTTTTTAGTTGTTGGACCTCTGTTTTGGCTGGGCTTCTTTGGCTTATTATCAACCTTGTTTATGTAAAACTTATGGGTTTCAGGATCCCTTAAAACCTATTTTTCTTATCAAAAACATAATATCTTCCTCAATAATATTTCTCTATTTCATTAGTTCATAATAAAAGCCTTTTTATAAAATACATACTTCAATTTTAAAGTTATATTATTGAATTATAATTACCTTAATTTACATTATTTAACTTAATGTCTAAATTAACAAATCATTCTTTGGTAGGATTAGGTTTTGATTTCGAGAACATAAAAAGTTGGACGAGTACTGAAATGTTACCAAACTATATAAATTCCCTCATTAGTAGGGAAAAGACTCCTCTAAGCTATGTTTGATGACTATCCAAATTTGGAGAATGGGAAAATTTGGCGGCCTTGTTATTATTATGATGGTTAAGATTGCCTTGATTTTGACAAGACATTTTGCGAGGATCAACCATATGGATTGCATCATGCAAGGGCACAAGAAAGGGGAAGAAATTAATAACCTTGGCTTTAAAATAGTGCCATCATTTTTTGGTGGTATGGGATGATTATGGAAAAAGTTCCCATTATTATTAATGTCAGATCATTAAGGTATTACGTGTAGATTATTTGCACTCCCTGTAATGATGTTTTAAATCGGCCAGTACATTCTGGATTTTGCATCCATGTGAAGTATAAGGAAGAAGGCATTTTAACCATTGGATACACCATTTTTAGCCCTACCTCTATGCTTTTTTGGGTGGTGTTCTTCTTGCAAACAAAAATTATCGAGATTATGGAAGGAGACATTGTTGAGAAGAAAGTTTCCATGGGTGGGGACCTTAATAGACTGGAGCCCAAGAAGATGGAGGATTTTTCCAAAAGGTAGGAAACTTGGATAATGTTAAAGGAAGGAAGGCTTGTCCCTTACATGTAGGCCATGACTGGATACAATGAGAATCATTCTCAATAATTTGTTAATAGTTGGAAGAATAGGTAGGTTACTATCAATTGCATCACCTTTTAGGTGAATGAGGAGACCATAGCTATGGTGATGGACTTGGACATAACTAGTAGGAAATGGTAGAAGATTACAAAGGTGGTGGATGACGCTAGCTTATCTAGTCTTTTTAGAGGCAATGAGGCCCTAGACTAGTACCATGGTGATTTTAGGAGGGATAAGCTTTTGGAGCCCTAGGACGATGTGTGCTTGGTCATAATGAAGTATCTCACTCCAGAAGGAAGACATGATGTGTATTATTTTTACCTTTTCCCTTTTCTTAACCACTTTCATAATAGGGAGTTAGTCTGCATTCCCTTTTTTCTAATGCATGCCCTCATAGAGACTGTGATGGATGTTAGGGAGAAAAAAAGAAAGGGGCTAATTTAACTATTTTATACCAAGGGCTCATGTTTTGTCTTTTTCATTCCACCTGGCCCTTTTCCCTCCTGTGTGATAGCCATTAATAATCTCCTTCCCTCTGGAGCCTCCCTTCATTTGGAGTTTGCAGGTGGTAGCTATGCCTCTACTCCTCAACCCTCACCAAGCCAAAATCTAGTTAAGGGTAGGAAAAAAAAAACACTGGCCTTGGAGCTAGCTGCTAATAAAAAAATTAAATTTGATAAGAGGCTGGAGGTTGAAATTGGGGATTCAGATGATGAATATACAGCAACAGAAGAAAGTCAGGAAGACTAGCTAAGACCTGAGGTAGATACAAACAAAAGGCCAGTCGCTCTTAGGAGGAGGAGGAGGAAGATACCAATTTAGAGGAGAGTGATAAGATCTCAGGGGATGCTTAGGAGAAGAGGAAGGATGAGACTAATAAAGAGGTGGAGAAGTGGGATGGCACCTAGGATTATGAGGCAGAGAACCTTACCAAGGACCCCTCCCAAGACCCAACTCATATTTCTGCCACCATCACCCAACCTTCTGCTCACAACCAGGATAACCTCAAACCTGATACAGCTTCCCCTAACACTATCTCCTCCCTAATAAGGAAAGATGTCCTAGACATTTTAAGGGCCCCAACTAACAATCTGGATGTGCAAGACAAAGGGAATTCTCTGATGAATTGTAGCAAGGCTTTAAACCTAGGTACTACAGAGGATGGGGATGTTACTCGTCAAGACCTCCTAGAGTTGAAGGACAAGTGCAATGCGCTAGAGGAGGGCTTCACTCTCTTCTCAAATTTCACTCTAAAGGTGACCCACATGGCTATGATCACTCTCCAACTTTTGGCTCATGGGTCGGAGGAGGAGGGCCTTAGGTAGGAGGACTTGAAGATACTCTATAACTTCCTCACCAAAGATTGGGCCAAAGTTCTCTTGGCTGGGAGAGGAAAGAAAAAAGATGCTAGTTAGTAGCCTCCTAGTGTCTGGTATTTCTTGGTGCTCTATTTGTTTTACTCTCCATCCTTTAGTGATGGTTTTGTTTTTTCTATTGAACTTGGATATAGGTTCTAGGTGGTACAATGCGATGACCACCTACATGCCTTTTGTTAACTTGTTAAACTTTGCTTGTATTAAGTGTAGGAACTCTAGTACTTTTAATTACCATTATGTTGTTACTTATGTTTTTTATGTAAATAATTAGGGGGTCTATGTGGTTGTTTGTTGGTTTTCTACTGGGTGTTTCACTACTATTTTAAAGGGCCACCCTGCTAGTTTTTGTTGCTTTTATATCAAAAGAAATCATTTTTATCTAAAAATTTAATCTATTTAAAAATATTTGGCTTAACCTTAGATCTATCATTTAAAACTAATGTCTGCCTACATATTAGACTTACACACTTCCTTGATATAATTGCAAATTTAAAAAAGAAGTAAAAATCAAATAAAACTTAAGTCATCATTTAGAATTCTAAAAAAATAAAATCCACAAATATAGTTAGGATTTTCTAATATCTATAATGTGAAAAAAATTCCTCTTTAAAAGGAACAAATCTTAATATTATTCCACATAAATTGATTGTTTAAAACCCTTAAGTTCTAATTTAAAATTTATTTGACATTATATCATTATATAAAAAAGAAAAGGAAAAAAACATTTTAGAATTAAACTAATGTTACTTATTATATCAAAGTATTACAATAATTATTATATCATAATTATTATGACAACACACCTCACTCAAATTTTAACTACAATATTTCTAGTTAATAATAACATTATGACTTCATATTAAAATCATTATTATCATTATAATTAAAATCACCCTTTAAAGCTTATAGGTAATCAACCCACTTAATATTACTTGCTATTTTAATGCAACTATTTGACCCAAAATTCAAAATTTAAAATTTCCCTTCATGAACACACCCATCTTACTTGATTTTGAAATGAAGGCTCTCGCTCCTGCTCATGCAAAGGCTCTAGCTCCTACACCTGCTTTTGACCTTACTACTCTTGTTAGGGCTCATTAGGTTGTCTCTCCCACCCTTCGTCCTCTGGCTGCTACCAAGGATTCTGCTCCTGTTGCTCCAATTGCTCATGTTGTAGATTCTCTCTTTTCTCTTAATGCATCTAGGGTTGTTGTGGGGAGATCTACTATTTCTTATGTGAATGTGACTGCTTTTGCAATAGGTATTGGTGCTCCTGTTCTAAAGAAGGGGCTCCGTTGAACTGTGCCCTTTGTTAGTCATTTGACTATGCCTGTTTCTATAAGTAACCTGATTGTGCTTCATCTAGATTTAGATATTGTTGATGAGGTTTCTACATATGTGGAAGATTACTCTTCCACTATTGTTATTTTTGGGTTTAGGGATTTTTGGCCCTCTCTTTCAAATTTGCATGCTTGGATCTCCAAATTTTGAGAACTAATCATTTTGGATTTAGTTTAGATTTACCCTATGGAAAGAGGTTTTTTTATTGTGAAATTTGGTAATGCTAATGATAGAAATTCCTTCTTGGGCCATCACTTATCTTGGGAGGAAAGGTTCCCCTTGATGGCTAAGCCTTGGTATCCGACTTTTAATCCAAATACTAAATCCTTTAATAAGATTACTCTTTGGGTATGAGTATCGAATATTCCCCTTCACTTTTAGCTAGATTCAGTCTTGGAGGCTATGGGGGATGTCCTTGGGGATTTCTTGCTAATTGATTTAGTTCCTCTAATATCTCTAGGATGACTTATGCCCACATCCTTGTAGAGATAGATATCTCCAAGGGGCTTCCCAAAAAGATAAAGTTGGCTTTTCCAAAGGGTTCTTGATTATGAGGGTATTCCCTTCAAATGCAAGAAATGCCATAAGACTGGCCATCTTGTTGTGCGATGCTCCTCTGACAAGGTTTGATCAAAGAAATCACTGTCTTGGTGGTTGGGGGTTTTAGATGATCACTATATGGTTCAGAAAGTATCCATAGAGGTTAATGGGTTGGATAGCTCTTCTCATGTTGATCTCTCTTTGGCTAAGGATTCTACTGCTATCTCTAGTGATTTGAATGTTGTCCCTTTGATAGTTTTGACTTAGAATGTTGTGGTTGACATTTCTCCTGCTACTAACTCTGTTGATTTGATTACTGTCCCTTTGGAAACTTTGAGTTAGAATGTTGATGCTGTCCCTTTTTCTACTATTGACTCTATCCAGACTTTTGTTGTTGGTGTTTCTCCTACAATGAGGGTTTTGGGATTAGTGGGGATTGGTAGAAGGTTGTTGGGAAGGTGGAGGATGGTTGGACAACAATTAAAGGAAAAAAAGGAAAATCCTCCAAACCTTCATTTGATATGTCTTTACATTCTCAAAAGTCTGGACTAAAATGTAAATCTTGATGGTCTATGGTTTCTTGGGCTATTTACCCTCTTGTGGGGAACTTGGTTGTGTCCCTCTAGTTTTTTGGGTGGTTTTCCATAGTTTTTTTATGATCCTCATTGTTATATCTTTCTTGTTCCTTTGTACAAGGTTTCAGGTTCTTTCAAAACTTGTTTTTACTTAATCAAAACAAACCCATCTTACTATATTTCAAAATTTTCTATATTTTAAGTGGCATTTTGAAAGCAAGCTTAATAGAAACATTCTAAAAGGAAATCACAATGATTTTCAAAGAAAACAAAGGTGTGGTGGGAAAACCTATTTTCATAATCTTTATTAAAATATAGAAATCCTACAACCCTAATTAGGGTTTTCAATATCTTTTTGAAAATTCTTATTTCTCTTCTCATTTTGTTTTATGTGCTTAATATCTAGTCTTGATACCTTTTTTTTGTTTTTTCCCTCTATTCTTGTATGGTTTTTTTTGGGGGGATTATTGCATGTTGCAGGTCAAACTTTCATGCAGTGTGAATAGTGTGTATATGTTTCAAACATATATGCACATTTATTCTTATTTGTATATATGTTCAAAATATGTATATACTTAGAGCCATGTTCAACTAGGCATGAACTCTCTTGAGATTTTATGGCATCCTTATGCCTACATTTCTTTTTGTGTTTTGTTGAGGGTTTCAATAATATGTATATGCATATTTTCCAATGCCTTTGGTTGTAGGTTTGTTTTTTAATTTTTTTAATTTTTTTTGTTTGTAAGGCCAAGAGCTTGTGTATGAGTTTGACATCGCTGGGTGACCAAATCATTTTAATGGCTACTTGTGTTGCAATTACGTTGGGGGAAAATGTTATTATTTAGTTTTAAGAAAATAAATTTATTGTTTTTAAATTTAAAAAAAAAAGAAAAAAAAAAGAAAATATATATATGTATGTGTGTACACACACACACACACACACACACACACACATATATACATACATATATATATTTATGTATATATAAATATGTACACTCACATATTTACATAAATATACATACATATATACATAAATATATATATGTATGTATATATATATATATACACATACATACATATATATATATATACATACATATATATATATATATATATATACATACATACATACACACACACACACACACACACACACACACACACACACACACACACACACACACACACACACACATATGGAGAGTTAGTAGAGTTGGGGTTTGAGATATGATCTTCTATATGGGCACACTTCGGAAGGTGACAATGTTGATGATGGTTGCAACTACTTTATGACCGAGTGCATGTGCAGAAGCAAGATGCTCAAACACAACTGACAAGGCAAACCACATTTTACATCTCCTACTTGCACAGGGTATGCTTCTAAGTTGAAAGCCCCAAATACTAATAGGAAAGGGGTAGATTCTATGAATGATCCAAGGAGTTTTGAGTTAGTGCTACAACTTAGTGTTTTTAGAAGTCATGATTTGTGTTGCTAATTTGGGACCATGGTTAAAACATTCATAGGCATAATTGATTAGATCTTTTTTTAACATATTTTGTTTTGCATCGCAAAATTCCTGTAAAAATCTCTTATAGAGTTGTACATGTCCTCACCAAATTTCAAATGGCTTAGTTCAGTTGCGTATAAATTTGTAGATGTTTTCTATTATTATTACTTGTATTATTTTTAAAAAAATTTACATGTTCATGTAAATTTATTATTCTACTTCTCAATTAAAGAAAATTAAAAAATATAATGCACAATAATAGCAAGTTTTTGTACACACATCATTCTAGAATAATGTAGCAAATTAGATTTTATTTTATTTTTGTTATCTAACAAATAAATGCTCAGTCTTATCTAGAAATGATATATTTACAATTTTGATTTCATTTTCTTTTCTTAATCAATCTAGAAACATAATGATCCTAGGTCCTAGTATTGGAAACTGACTCTGATACCAAGTGTCATGCCCACTTTTTTCCTATCCAAAATACACTAATTTTCTTTTTGAAGACAGGAAAGATTAGATGACTATTTTCTTAACTTGATCTTGCATAAGTCTACTGCAAAATTTAGATCTGCACTATATGGAAATGAATGTTTTCTTAACTTGACCTTATATAAATATATTTCAAATCTAGAGAACATTAGATTTATGTTATCATTTTGAAGTCATTCAAATATAAATCCTAATAAGACTTATTATCACTTATTTTCCTACATTCAAGTAGGAAACTTTTTATACATTAGAAATGTAAGATAACAAACTTTTCTTTATAATTGTAGACCAAAAAATGGGGTCGGCACAGACCAAAAAATGACTTGGCATGCCATAATTTGTTTGTCGATGGACGTTAAAAGTTTGATCGACTTGGACAAGATCCAAGGAAGTACAGAGAAAATCAAGCTATAATTATGATTATGAAGGTTTTAAGAAATAAGGGTACTTTTCAGAATGGAAGCATGGGAAATCGTAATTGCAGTGATTCATTATTGATTAATCAACACACTTTGTGGGTTATTTTTTGCACTCACTTTTGGAGCAATAGCAGGGCTATTTTTCTTTGTTTATTGCTTACTCTCAAAGGTTCCTTTCAGTCACAGAGTGAGGAGCACATGAGTAAAGAGGGTGTGTAGTGTGCAAAAATGGTAGGCAAAAGGCGCAGAAAGGAGCCGATGGGAGATTTTGAGAAATGGAGAAGTAGGGAGAAAGTGCAGGAAAAGCTAGAAGAGGGTGGGGTTACCAATTATATCATGAAGTTGCACAGATTCAATCAAAAGGTGACCAAAAGTATGGTGGGGTCCTGGAAGGATGGTAGGGTGAAGGTGAATGGGGTCTACTTTCGGATAACGGAAGAGGTGATTGTGACTGTCACTAAAATTCCTATCGAGGGTTTTAAATTCTTTAGGGATAAGAAGCTCTCAACCAATGTGATTAGGGACTTTGTGGAGAGTGAGAAGGAACTAAAGGCGCTGAGAAAGATTGAAACCTACTATGTCCCCGATTCCATGAAGAAGCGGTGGAGGTATGTTCTGAGAGCTATTATCGAGTACATCACATTGGACCCTAGGTTTGATAGAGCTCCTACCCACCACTTTGTTATATTGAATCATTTCTGGCATAATGTTAATATTTCCTTTCCATATTATCTGTTAACCTCTATGAGCATGGCAGTGGATAGCTTCAAAAAGAAGCCCATCACAAATTTGGCTCTGCACGAGGGGCTACTACTGCTTATCCATGAGCACTTCAAGGCTCAGACTATAAGCATTGCTCCCCTCTAGGCAAAGAATGTGGAGTTTGGTAGTTCTAGTTACTCCTCTGATTCGAAAGATATACAAAGCCTTAGCTCTAAGGAAGGAGGGATCTCTTCTTCGAGGAAATTAGTGATCCACCAAGCTAATAAATTGCCCTCCCCCATAACCCCTAGTAGAAAAAGCCGTAGGGATCATGGGCAGAAGCCTCCTGAGAAGGATGAGGAGCGAGACAGTGATGATGAGGAGGAGCCAGAGTCTGAGGAGGTGGTTAAGGAGATGCAAGAGGAAATTAAGGATGAAAGTGGAAGGAAGAAATGCAAGAGGGAGAATTTGGAGTAAGTGCACTCTCAGTTTGAGGAGGCATCAGTGCTGCCCCTATCTCCTGTCCACCTCCAAGCCCAACTTGAGGAGCAAAAAGAGGATAATGTAGGGAATGCAAAAGGGGAAGTGCAGGTCAATGATAGGAGTAAAGCTTGGAAAAAATTTAATGTCAGGACTTCAAAGATGGGCATCTTTAGGGAGGCCATGAATCCTCAAATCCTCATGGAAAATCAAGATGAATCGCGGCTGGAAGAACTCATTGACCCAGCAATAGTGATTATTTAAGACAGAGCCAAGGAGACATGGATGAACCTCTTGAATAATGCTCGTAATAGTATAATTGACAATTTTAGATCAATCAAATGGCTTTTCCATGAGCTGGAGGAGGTCAAAGAATAGGTGAGACATATTGAGGCAAGAAGGAATGGGATGGATGCTAACAGGAGGATGGATTCGGCTGACAGGCTCAGTCTGGCAGAAAGAAGGATACACAACCTGGAGAACTACAATCAAAACCTTGCAAATCAGATGTTCTCTTTGTTAAGCTCCATTAACAACAAAATCATCTCTCTTACGGGCTAGATCAAAGACAGAGAAATGCAAGATGATGAGGAAGGAAAAGATAGGGAAGAAGCCAGAATGGAGGATGAATCTACAAAGGACAACACCATTCCTGATCAGGACCAGAGGGACCAAAGGGAGCAATAGTTGGAAGCGAAGGAGAATCAACTAGCCTTTGAGGCTGCTCAGATTATGCAAGAGCTGGAGTGAAAGAATGAGGAATAACTCTCGCCTGTTCTTTTGTTTTTCTATGTCTTTTGGCTTTTGTTCTGGCTTTAGACCATGGTAATACTTGTCTTTTTTCTTGGTCTTTTCTTAGAACTTTACTTTTTGGCTGGGCTTTATGCTTATTATCAGCCTTTGAACTTATACTTTTTTGGCTGGGCTTTCATGCTTATTATCAATCTTATATGTTTTAACTATTGGGTTTCAGGATCCCTGTAAAACATATTTATCTAATCAAAACAAAACTTTTCTTTGTACATAATCATATACACAACTTGAATCAAATAACAAGATATAACTTTTATAAGTTTCATCTATTTTCTTTACAAGATTACAAACATGATTACCAAATTACTTATAACAATGCTCGTTTTCCATCGTGCCATAATGACATCATGGGGCCTCTTAAGCCCTAGCCATACCCCCAAGCAAGGGATCTCTACACACCAAGAAGATCATTGGTGTCTCTACAAGACATCCTTTTTATAAAGATCAATTACGTAAACTACCTCAAGGGCAACTCATTACATTACATTAGCATCCTATTATAAATGAAAGTGATAAAGGAAATGAAACACTTATCTTTCTAATAAGCTCTCCCCTAATTTCTCTCTTCAAAATAGATCTCCCTCTTTCTCCATATCCATCTCCATCTTCCTAATCCTTCTACTCAAGCTACAAATTTTTGCTCTCTCTTCCTATCTCCAAGAATGGGGAGTGGGTGAACAAGAGAAAGGTTTTCCCCACCTTCTTCTTAAAAAACCTAACTATATCTTTCTATCCCCATTATTTTAATGATGGCACAAGGATTTATGTCCTACATTGTCTCCCACTCAATATGTTACATCTCCTAAAAAGGGGATAAGGCATGGAGCGTGTCTCCCACTTCTCATTTTCGTCACTCTTGGGAAGTGACGCATTTGGAGAGTTATAATGATAATGGGGACCATGATTTAACTTAAAAATGACCCCTAATCCAAGGTACTATAACTAGGGTAGGTTAATTTTACCTTAGTTACCCTCTAGGGCTTCATTTCCATCCTAGAACCTTAAATAAAAATTACATTTAAATTATGAAGTCTAATCTAAACTATATTCTTACAACCCTAAAAGACATAAGGTAGAGGTTAATATTTGAGTAAACATATTCTAACCAATACATTTTCATTAAATTTCCTTCCCTTATTGAATGAAACTTTCAAGTGATCCCATCTATAAATAATCACATGGCATTGAGTATTGTAGATCCAAATTTTTTTGTCCTTATGATTGTCCTAGCTCTCTAAATTACTTCCATGGTGATTTTCCTATATATTTCAATTCAAACATCAATAACCCACAAAATCATGTACATATATAGTGTAAGTAATTCACATCATCTACCTAAATCACTATATTATCCCTAATATCTGAATGTATAAATACACATCATTCACATCAGGATCATAATCACATAACCCAAGCTTTATTTCTATTTTCACAATCACCTTATGCATAATGTATCCATGACAACACAATATCTATTCAATTCAATTGAAAATTGTTTAATTACTAAAACTATCTAATTATCATTATGAAATAAAATAAAACAATATAAGGTGCTTATCCATAAGGTCAATTTCATTACCTAATCAAGATATCAAAATAAATTAGGCAATCCATCGTAGTGCGAATTAGATATAATGCTATCAATTCCACATTTAAACTATCATGTCATTCAGTAGAGAAGTCCAAGTACTTCTATTTGTAAACAATTTCATTTGTGTGAAAAGAATCCCTAGTTGATTATAAGTTGAGTCTAAATTGCACATTAATTACATCACATGTAAAAACAAATATATATGGCAATAAGGCTTTATTGATAGGTTTAATAACTTCACTCTATTCTCCCTTTAAGTAAGAAAAATTATACTATACCAAGTATCAAATACACATTTTGAGATAGTATTTAGATGGTTACATATGATAAGTCAAACCTATTTAATTGAGCAACAATACTAATCATAGTAAGTCACATAGGGATTCTACCTAAGCATGTTATTGCATAAGCCATGTAATTTTCTCTAATCAAATTATATTTTGGTCAAACTAATGGTCTTACAAGTCCTTAATGGGATGAGGCCTTATAATTTTCACCTTCCTTAAGTTTTCAATCATCTTGAAATCACATATAAGCCTTTTTCAAGGCAGTTGAATGGGCTAGAGATAAGAATTTCCTCAAACTGAATACCAAACCAAGTTTTTGACAGTAAAAATGATGTATTTGTCTCCTATTCATGTATTCTTGTGATTGAATGGGAAAATTTATAGGAGTTAGATATTATTGTTAGTATTGTTCTTGTACAAGTCTTGTTTTCCCTCCATTGAGTTTTATATAGTCCATTCAATTTGCTAATTGTTGTTTGTTTTTCCTTGTAACTGGACAATTTTTACAAAATGTAGCCCAACTCTTATCACAATGACTAAAAACTCATGAAACCTTGGAGAAAGGAGGTAGACTCAATTTAATTTAATATGGAAAAGGTTGGAGTTAGTGACAGTCATTTTGTGAAATTTTCTAGCATTCCCTAGGTTGGTTGATGTTCAATCTGACTAGAGATTAATGAATAAATGTGCCTGCCAAATGTATAGGAAACAAGATAGTGGCATGGTTTCTTTTGTAGATGAAAGAGCAGTTGAAAAAGGTCCTTACATAGCAAGAGGAAGGTTCCACCAATCCATTGAAGGGTGTTATAAATTCATTTGATGCATACAACCAAGAAAGGCTTCAAAACCCTTAGAAACCCTCCATTTTGGGATTTGTAATGTATGAAAAAAGTGGGAAGTCAAACCTCTAAAATCCTATTCAATGTCAAAATGGGTATCCTAAATGGTTGATAGGTTGTTAAGAAAGTTTTCAAATTAAAGCCCAAAAACCTTGTTTGGAGGGCTAATTACAAGGAGGAATGTTATTGTTAATAACAAAAATAAGTTAGACCAAGTAAATAGATATCAACTCTCCAAATGGATTGACACTGTTTGCTACCAATGAAAGCTTCATATTTCTTGGTTCTTCTTTAAAATATGGTCACCTATCTTCTATGTCCTTAAATGGAAAACCATTCGTAGGCATTTTCATAATTTCATCTTAACTTGTATTGTGTGTGTGGTAATCCATAAATTGTGCCAAGCTAGTACACTTGAGTAATTGTTGCAGATATGGAATAATGTGAATGTACCAAAGAACCTTATGAGGCACCTTTTTAGTTATTTGATTTGATCGATATCTACTAATGTGGTAATCAGGGTACTGTGCTTCAAATTCATGTTGTTTATGATATATAATATGATAATTGGGATATGCATGTATTGTTTGATACTCCATTTCAATATCTTTAATAATGGCCGATAATTCTTGGCAAGAGTGAGGTAGAATGTTTGATGGTGGTAACAAACACTCACCTATCAACTTATAGAAATAAATATTTTAATATAAAGAATATTAATGCTATGCTAACATAGAAGATGATTAAAATGACACTATACCTTAGCATACATGAGATTGCTACATTGGATATACTATTCATAATCTTGAAGTTTACCAGTAACAATACAACAAAGAGAAGCATTTTTTGGGAGCCTTAGTACAGGGGCTCATATGCCTTTTCAATTATAGGTATATCAAGGTTCTCTTCGTCATCATCATCATATGTGCTACTATCATCATCTTCATCATCTTCACCAATTGTACCAATAACATCTTCTTCAATCTTGTTCTTTGGCACATTATCAACTATGCCAATACCAATATCTTCAATTGTGTTCTCTACCTTAGGATCATCTTCTTCCATGTGAGAATTATATTCTACTTCGATATTCACACCTCCATGTTCCACCAGTTTGAAATCCACATTCACCAAAGGATAAAAATCATTTCCCCCTTTAATGTGATCATATTTCCTATAATGTCTCTAAGCAATTGTGATTAGAATTCTTCAATTCTTTAAGCCCTTGCATTTTTTGCAAGGAAAATAAAAATTTCTATCACCTTTTCTTTTGAATTGAGACCACAATCTATCAATTGTCACCTTTTTTGGTTCTGGGTTCATATTTTTAGGCATGGACTTTCTTCATAGGCAAATATTTGGGATATTAAATTATATCAAATATAAAGATACAAGAATTAGTAGTATCTTGTATATAATAAAATATTACTATCTCTTCAATAAGGGTTAAAAATTAAAAATATATATATTCATTGTTGAATCCTAACTGAATAAGTTTTTATTTTTTATGGTGTATGATGGTCCACAATTCTAGATGAGTGTTGGTGAAGTTAGTTTCATATGTTTAAAACAATGCACTACACTTATCATTTCAAAGAATGTGTTATATCTTATTTTGAAGAAGCAATGTTTAGTCTACAAGTCTATTGCATCTTTCCCTAAGGTTGCAATTGTTAGCATAAAAGTCAAGTTAGAATCAATGAGATTCCTTGGTCTAGAGCCTAAAATTATGTAGCCAATGTTCATATAGTGAGAGTTATGTTTTTTCCCACATTGAATATTTTTCATTTAAAAATCTTATTATTCTTGTGTGTAGAATGTTATATTTCTATTATTTACTTTTGTACATATAATGAATGGTTAATAAATTTATCAGTTTCAATGTATGTTGATTTATTTCCACAAGGAATCTATAGTTGTTCAAATATTGTGGTGCAAAGGCACCCCTCAAAGCTCTTAAATCCAAAGACCTCTTGTAGGCTCCCAACATGAAAGAAGGCATGAAGACACCAATTAAAGTTAATTGGCATGTTTTAGAGCCAATAATGGCATATTGTATGGTTAATAATGCAAGAATGATAAAATGTCCTAAGGGTCCTAATAGCACCACTTCAAATTTACTTTCCTTCTTGCATCTCTAGCATAGATCTTGGAGGATCTTAAATTAGAATAAAATGATCACATGATTTGCACAAAATGGATTTACTAAGAAATAAAGGAAGAAAGAATTGCAATGTTGGAGAGGAAGAAAGGAACACGGTCTTCTCTCTATATTTGCATAAAGACATATTAATGGTGAAGGATTCAATTGGGCTTCTAGCAATACAATATGTACATGAATATGTGGAAGGTTAAAGCATAGCAAGCTATGGAAGTTCACCTTTCTTCCATGTAGAAGGATACATGAAGGTAAGGTGTAGAATTGTAATGTTGGAGAGGAAGAAAGGAACAAAGAGTAAATGGAAATTCATCAAATAAGGAAGGCTCAATGTAGATCAGTAAAGGTATTCTAAAAGTCATAGTGTATATCTATTAAAGGAGATCATTAAGCTTTCCTACTTCCTATGCTTTTGAGACATCTTAATATACCAATCACAATTTTCCTATTTTGGTGAATATAAAAAATGATCATAAAAATAATGTGAATTGAGGGAAATAAAACTACCATTCTTGAATAGTGTGAGAAGGTGTCTAGATTAAGTATTTATTTTATATCTATTTGTGCATCCATTTCCATAGTGACTCTAATAAAACTAATTTCCACTCTCTATTGATTAGAGTGCATAGTTGCATCTATAGTAAGCAAGGTTTCAATATACGAGTCTGCTATTGTTTTCTTCAATGCATCAATATTTAATTTTTTTGAAACATTGGACTAAATATATATTAGTTCACAAAACATGTGCTAGTCTTAATTACATCATAATTAGCAAAACAATATTGCAGAATCAGAAGTAGGGATTAATATTTGTCCCTTGAATCTTAGAAACAATGTCATGTTTGATGATAGGATGTAAAATTATTTCAATTCTACTTAACAAAAACCATTCTTTGTGGATATTGTGTTATCAACAATTTAAAAACTATTGGAGTATAGATGTGCATGGTTATTTGGAAGCATCATTTGGTGATATGTCACACTAATTCATAAATGTAGGATGTTTTAATCAAAGGATGTCACAAGAGGTTACACATACAACACCACCTGGGATCTTTACTATGGTGAAGAAAGGTATAAATGAAGAAAAATATGGGATAGGAAATCAACATAGATCTTGAACTCATTCCATTAAATGTTGGATGAACATCAAATTAATACCCTTGGATACATCAAAGCATATCATAAACCTCTTCAAATAAGGTAAAACAATAAAGTGATTAAATTATAATTTTTTATTAGAGACAATGCTTTACGAGAATCAACATAATGTTAATGCTCTACATGGTAAGAAAAGAAAGTTTAGTCTAGATTGACTTTTATCCTACATTATCATGGAATCCTATAGAATTGTTGCATACACATAGATAAAATGGATGGTGTACCACTTAAAGACCCTATATATGCATTTCACTTGTCTCGATACTATGTTTAACTTTATCTTATCTTTTTTTTTCTTCTCTCCTTATCCACATATTTTTGTGTGCTTGTATTGTCCTTACATTTAAAGCATTATGTGTTCTTTCATATCTTTCTTCATTCCTAACAAAAACATTTCACGTTTGGGGTTTGAATATTATGTGTAATATATTAATTATTTATGAGCAAGGTATTACTTAGAGGATACTGACACATGTCTTATTTTAATTTAATCATATACTATAGTAGATTCAAATTTAAGGACATGTAAATATATTCTATGTAAGTATTCATTTCTTTCATCAAATATTTAGCAATTTAATTATTATGTTATTTCTCACATGAAAATCAATCAAAGAGGCATTGTAAGAAGAAATAAAGATAAAAAATCACACACACACACACACACACACACACACACACACACACACACAAAGAATATTTGGGTCATAGTTGATACTAGACAAATACACCCTATATATTGAAACATGCATCATCTATACAAATACCATGTGCTCCTCCTTAGGGTGTGACACCTTGATCTCTAAGATCCTTGATGAAAAGAAGATGCTTGATATCTATTGGATGACCTATAGGATTTCATGGATTATTAATGTCTCCTTAATGAGGTTCTCTCTCATAGACCTTGTATCTTACTTATATATATTTAATCTCATATTCAACCTCTTCCAATCATCTCTCAAGTCACTCCTTATTATCTCTCCTCAACTATATATCTAATACAATTGATGAGAAAATATTCCTATATATGTTGAGATCTAGTGTCTTGTATTTGAAATATGAGGTGAATGGTACCCTCAATGTTATATTATGTCCCTTAATATGTCATTGACAAAGAATATCTATCTCTTAACATCAACTATAAAATGTATATTCTTAATATATACCACAGACATATATTCATACATATTTATCTTTTTGTGCCCTTGTGATCAATGTCTCTATTGTGCCCTATTTGTGATCTATGTCTCTGATGTTCCCTAGTTGTTATCTAAGTCTCTTATGTGTCCTTGTGATCTCTGTCTCTGTTGTGCCCTTGTGATCTATGTCTATGTCGTTCCTTAGTTGTGATCTATGTCTTTGCTCTGCTCTAGTTGTGATCTATGTCTCTACTATGCCCTTGTGATATATGTCTCTGTTGTTCCTTTATGATCTATGTCCTTATCTTTCTTTCATTCTTCATGATGTTCTTGAATTAAAAAGATCTTCCATTCATGATCTCCAATCACACCTACATATTTGGTGGTCAAGGAGAGGGATTTCTCTTTGAGAATCCATATAATATGAGATTGACATTGATAGACTAGTCGGTTGAGTGTCGGCCTTAAGGAACTTTGTTTGTTCAACATGTATATAAGATGGAATGAATACTGAATCGTAAATGAATGAATAGATGGAAAAAATTTTTGGGGGAAGAAGTTAAAACATAATCAATCCAAACTTAATGAATTTTAGTTACCTTTCCATTCTCCAAAAATGATCGTAAGAGTGGGTGTTGAAACTCTTACTTGAGTCAAGTTGCATTAGTCATGATTTCCCTTGCCTGAGAACTGCATGCAAAAACCCTCCTGTGAACTTGCAATTTTTCACATACAAAATGAAATGTTTATTTTTATTTATTTTTGTTTATATCTCAAAAACATCAAAATTTTGATAGTAAACTTATATCCAAACAAAGTCAAAATTTTAATAGAAAACTTATTTGTCGTCAAATTTTTGACACAAAACTTAAGTGTCATTGAAATTTTGACAAAAAAACTTAATTTTGATCAAAATTTTGACCTTATCTAGATGATATTAAAAAAAGAAGTGAATTTTACAAGCCAAATTGGTTACTAGTGCATAGACTATGACTAGTTTCAATCCTTGTAGGTTCGAGCAGTGTCTCAAAGATAACTGAGAGTGTATGCATGAGCAAAAGTAGAAAACTAAAGCAGGAAAGTGACTTTACAGAAGCCAAAAGATGTGTTGTGAGACGGAGCATTTGAAACAAGAGGCACCTATTTGCTAGGTTTTCACCTTCTTGACAAAGATTCTATTTTTGCTACCATGATGCATGTTTGCCAAGTTTCCATCAATGACACTTTTATTACTTTCCAATCTTTTTTTGATTTATTTTGTCTTTTTTGGTTTTTCAATATTTTTGGTTTATCATGGCATGTATTGCTAGGTTTTCACTTGGATGATAGATTTTTTAGGACTTTTTGAAAAATATAGGTTTTCTTTAGAGATTATGGACTCTCAAGTAGGATCACATTGTTTTTCCCCTAATGTCTAATAAGAGATATGATAACATAGATGAATGTGCAAGCTGATGGAGTAGAAGTAGATAGGTCACACTAGATGAAGCGATGAATGTGACCTCAAGGAAAGTCTCCTTAAGATTACCCAAGATAGGGAAAAGGTAAGATATCCATATGAAGTGGGTTTTGAACAATCAATGAAAATCAATGAGTGAGATATCATGATGTCATGAAAGCAAGTAATCCAAAAGAGTGGATACATCAAGAGGCCTCTAAGAACCATGTTTTTCTTCTTTTTATTTTGATCAAGACCAAGGGGTCAGGTGGATAGGATAGTGATAAGATATAATAGTAAGCGAAAAGTTCATTATGGAGGCTATGATTGAGTGACTTGGGATAAGAAGGATCATGATAGGAATCCTGGTGGATAAGATAACCAATGGTCATGAATAACTCAATAGTGTCAAGATCAAAGAGGAAAGGTGGAATGGATGGATTATGAAAGAATTACACATGATTCTATTTTTCTAGGTTTTCATCATGGTACTTGTCCAAGGTGCCACAAGAAGTGGTTTTCACCATAGGACATATTTATTTATCTTTACGTTTGCTACCAAGGCACCTATTTCTAGGTTTTCACCAAGGCACATTTTTTTCCTTTCTATATTTTTTGGAAAGAATTCAAGCCTTTTATCAATTTGAATAGTACTCCTATTGGAAGGATAAGTTATAATAGCCAAAGCCATAGAAAGGTATTCTTAGAGATGTTGATAGGGAAATGGAAGGGAGATAGTAGGAATGCAAAAGTAAAGGAGATAGAGGGAGATGTATATGGAGTATAAGGTTTTAGGCTTTGCATTAGATAAATGTTAGAAATTTTTACAATAACTAAGAAGGGGGGTGAGGGGTGAATGAGTTACTCAAGGTCAATATGTACCACTTGAATAATTAAACAACAAACACTTCACTATTCTTCTTATCTTGTTGTTTCTTGGTTTATATTGTAAAACTGCCATAAACATAAGTTGCATTGCAAAATGAAAAAATTATCAAATGTAAACATACATAAAGCATTCATCACAATTTTGACACTAGATTTTGCATGGAAACCCAATTTGGGAAAAACCACCAACAACATGTCACTCTTTTTCACTCTTTTGAGGTGAGCTCTATTAGGAGTCAACCCTATTAAAGGTTACAAAACACACTATTAAATGTGACTTGGTTAGAGGATTTATTCACCCTTTTAGGAGTGGCCTTGTAAGAGGACTTTGATCATTCCATTTAGAATGTCACCTAGTTAAAGGATTTACACAGACTGTTAAGTCTTCAAATGATTGTTAGGTCAACCTCTGTTAAAAGGATTTCAATACAAACTGCTTACAATGACTAGATAGAAAATAACAGGTTTTGATATGTGTGATTACAACTCACTTTTGCTAGTTCAGATCTCTATTCGGTCCTTGTGCTGACTGGCTAATAATTTCTTCACTTTCATCTCTAATCTTGATTTACATGAAAACCCTTCAAGCAATCAGTCCACTCTTCTCAATAAAGCTTAAGCCTTCTACTTATATTCACTTATCAACATCGACATCATCTCTGCAAGCTTTATCTATTATCTTCACAATCACTCAACCTCATGTGTTACTGATCAACCTTGCTCTATATGTCTCTCTTCACATACAATTATTTCACATTCACACACACACAAACAAAACCAATTGTTCAGCTCCGTATCTCTTTAAATAGGAAACTTGTGCTTTACCATTTTCTACATCCACCATAGATCTTAGGGTTTACGATTAGGTTCAACTTGATTCATTGTATTTTTCCATCTTCTTGATCTTCTTCTTGAAACTTCTCTAGAGTTCATCTGTTAGGTTTTACCTAATCCTTGCCTTGAATTGAATGATCCAACTCATCAATATTAACTTCAATGTAGTTTACATCTCCCAAGAAATCAACTAATTTGGCTTAATCTCATGATTTCCTTGAATTCATTCTCATACTGCCACTCGACAATCTCTAAATTTTGGCACTCGCTCATCACTTAAATACTTGCTCTCTATAAAGCTTTCTATCTCAGCATCAATTATCTTGCTTGTTCAATGCTAATGCTCAGTTAACACTAGATTTTGTCAACACTAACTATAGCTCGGTTGACACTAGCATTACTTGACACTAACTGTATTTTATACTTCTACTCATCTTGGCTTATCTATCTTTATATAAACAATTACTTTTCTTTATCAAAGTCTATCTAATCAAATTTCCATTGTAACTTCATTTTCATAATTGTTATGAGAAACTTCTCAAATGCTCTTCATCAATTAAATAGATATGACATTTTGATTAGGTAGCAATAAATTTTATCAGTAGATTTGATATCAATAGCAAAACAAGAATTGTTCCAATTGTAAGTTCCAGCAATAAATGTTATGGAAGGACAAAAGGTGGGAAGATAAAAGGAGGAGTGGATAGGGTGTTGAAAGGGATGTGCAATGGTTTAAGAAAAAGTGGGCAAGATCAACATTGACGCAAACTTTGAAGGGTAGTGGGATGAAAGAGGAAATATGGACAAAATAGCTCGAGGTTTAGATGTATGAGGTGGTAGAATAATTTTGGACGAAGATGGAGTTAAAGGCTTCAGAATATTTTGAGGAAGATGATTGGACAAAGATGAATTAGAAGCCTTTGGAAGATTGAATATCAACTTTGATTTGTTTTCAAAATTAGAATCTTTCAAAAGAGACTTGGGAATCCATATAGATTTTGACTTTTCTTTTCCTTTGGATGCTTTATAATGCATTTTTTGAATGATGTATTTAGGAACCCATATTTTATTTGATTTTTTATATTTGGTTAGTGGACCTTTGTGGTCTTTTGAATATTTATTTCCCCTTTGTGTTCACATGTCGATTATATAAGAGATAGTGATCTTCATTTGTAAATGGATTCTTGAGTTTATTCTTAAGTTGATCATCCAAATTTCTTCCAAAAGACTTGGGACTTGTGGATGAATAAGGCTGATATGACTAGTTTAGATGCAAAGGTGGACATGAAAGGTTCAAGTATGAGTGTCTTTGTTGTTCTTGAGGTATGATAGAAGAAGTGGGTGATAAGATAGAAGTATAAGTAGGAGATGGAGGAGCATAAGGTCCTAATATGGAAGGAAGCTTTGAAGGTTTTAACTTAGATGGATAAGGACCAAGGATAGACTTAGGAGATGCAAAGGGATAGTGGATAGGTATATCAATATCTTTAGAGTGAAGTATGTGACCAAGACTATCAATACACTCATGAGTAGCTTTGATAGTAACAATATCTTTAGTAGGGTTATTTGAAGCTTAAGCATATTTTTGAAGTGAGTATGGAGAAGTGGGACACGAGGGGATACTTTGATCTTGATAGCATAGGAAAAGTAATTTTCTCATGATCTTATTTAGAAATATCTTGATCTTGCATACTTTGATAGCATAGGAAAAGTAATTTTCCCATGATCTTCAGTAAGCTCATAAGGGATAATGGAAGAAATATCTTGATCTTATTTAGAAATATCTTGATCTTGCTTAGAAGGATAACATATGAAAGATGGAGAGCTATTTGGCTCTTTAGATGGAGGGATATGTTCTTAAAATAAGGTAGAGGAGATAATTATTTTATCATGTAGTTAATGGGATATAGGCCTTATGTCAACTATTGGATGAGGAGAGGTATGTTGATCTTGATATTTATTAAGACTTATTTCTTTATTTTTTGGGTTATCCCCTTGACATGGAGCCACTTCTAAGGATGAGGGATATTGAAGGGGGGATAGAGGACTAGGTTAAGTAGGCATAGTAGGCATAGCATCACATGAAGGTTGAGAATCTTTAGTCTTGGTAATATGGAAAATGTTTTCTGCCAAGTGTAATTTAGCTTGAGTTTCTTTTAGAGGTAGCCCCTGCGAGTAAACATAATCAATGTGAAAAGTATTATGTTTGTTATTCAATGAAGGAACTTTGTATAGTTAAGATTCTTTAGAAGGTGACTAGATGTTGGGAGAAGTAGAAGTTGGATTTGCACCATTACTAGATATGGGTTCATGATGTTTATCAAGCTTGAGAGTAGTATCTTTATTAGATGAGTCATTGGGATTTTTAATTATACTATCATTAATTGGATCTTGGATTTCATTTTTCAACTCTATGCGGTCTAAATCTCTATACTAATTGTTTCTATGATAGGCACAATAGTTACTCAAAAACCACATTCCACGTGAAGTGGCTTAAGGTAGAACAATGTGTTTGTTTTTAAGAAGCTCTTCCAATATTTATAAGATTATCCCAAAGGGGTGAAATCACACTCTGGTCTATGTAACCAAGGTCTTTCCTTAAAGATATTTACATATTTCTTTGGTATTTGTGAAGTATCTCAGATGTCTCAAATTCAAGATCATGAGAATTTGATTTTTTGTTGTTATAGGAGGAAGGGAAAAATTCTTTCAAGAATTTATTTGATGATGTATTCTTTGCTTCCTTTAGTTCTTTAAGTTGAGAGTTCAAAGATTGGAGTTGATTTTTCATGTTTGTAATTAGAAAATTTTCTTCCTTGTTAGGAATGTTGGATATTTTCCATTTTTTTTCAACCATTGTGATTTTTTTGTTCTTCTTTCTCTCTTCAAAATGTTTATGAGAGATTCTGGTTTGAATAGACATCAAGATGTATGATAGAAATTGTAAGATAGGTGTAGATCAAGATTGCGTTCAAGATTTTTTCTTAGTTTAAGATGATTTTGTAAAGATAGAAAGGTGAAGTACAGTAAGGTACAAACCATCAAATTAGTGGCTAAAGAGCTGAGATGGTGACTCTCGCAACAACAACTATGATGACACAATAGATAGTAGTATGCAAATGGTAGATTTTAAGACTAGTTTTTCATGCAGATCAAGATTTCAACCATTTTGGATTGATGTTTTCATATTCACATGTAATTTTTTTGGATGATAGAGGAAACATATATAATCTAGAAAGTCATTAGTTTAGGCAGAGTACCAAACTAGTAAATTTTGAATCACCTTGTTTTGCATTTTTTGGATAGTATTGTATGAGATTTCTTAGAGGGTCAAAGGAGTTTTTAGACTAGTTTCAAGTTTGCATAGTTTTCAAGACATTCTTTCATGGAATCATCTTATCAATTTAATTTCAAGATACCAAAATAGATTTTTCAATAGTATAATGTGATACAAGAAATGATCTCAAAAAAATTCCACAAGGGACAAAGAAACTTTGTGGAATACAAGCATGGGGATGTTTAACTTTTCAATAATAGAATAATGCCATTTGTATGTTCAAGAGATTTCCATTGGTATAACACAAATGAAGACAATTCATGCACACATCTACATAAGGTCAATTTTGGCTACACGTGGTTGAAAAAGGTGGCCTTCTAATTAACTAGGATTTAGTCAAGTTTTCATCCAAAGAGCATGCATTTACCTCTCTTTTGAGAGCTTCCCACCAATTCCAAGGAGGTTTTGCACAATCTATGAGGACTTGTAGAGGAAGGCTATTAAATTTTTTTTATCCTTCACCCCATTAAGGATGAAGGTCTTTGGGCTTTCCCTCTCACCGACCCTACTAAGGAAAATCTTGGGAGGTATGGCCCTATGGTTCAAATTAATCTACCTATTTGAAAGCAAGAGAATGAAACTAAAAGCATGTCAAGGAGTCTGATCACCCTAAGAAGGATGAGAGCATATCCATACTACTTTTGACTTCCAAACACAATAGACATGAGTTATTCATTTTCAAGCCTTTTAGCAAGTGAAAACATGAGGCTTCTAATTAAGCTATGTCTTTATTCATTCCTTAGCTTATTTTCATAATGAACTTGGCATGTTTGACATTCTAATTCACTATAAAAGTGAAGAGCAGAGGCCTAATACCAAATCTAAAATTTCAATTAGCTCTTCTACTTAGGCTAGATTTTGAAATTTAAATGCCATAATTTAAGAAAAATTTAAAAGGATTAGGCTTACCTCTTTTCGAAGCTAGCAAAGGCTAGGCACATTTTTGAGTTTTTTTAAAACTCTTCTTTCTCTCTTTAGAGTGTTTATGAGATCTTCTAGTCTGAATAGACATCAAGATGTATGATAGAAATTTTAAGATAGGTGTAGATCAAGATTGCATCCCATATTTTGTCTCAATTTTAGACAATGGCATAAAAATAGCAAGGTGAATCATAAAAAGGCATGATCCATCAAAGTAGTGGCTAAATAGTTGAGATAGTCGCTCTCGCAACAAGAAGTGTGATGACACAATAGATAACAGATCAAGATTTTAACCATTTTGGATTGATGGTTTCACATTTACATAAAATTATTCAAGATGAAAGAGGACACATATATTATCCAGAAAGTGATCAGGTTAGGCAAAGTACCAAACTAGTGAATTTTGAATCACCTAGATAGTCTTGTATGAGATTTTTCTCATAGGGTCAATGGAGTTTTCAAACTAGTTTCTAGTTTGCATAGTTTTCAAGACAATGTTTGATAGAATCATCTTATCAATTCATTTTCAATATGTCATAATAGAATTTTCAATAGCAGAATGTGACACAATCGATTATCTCAAAACAATTCCACAAGGGACAAAGCAACTTTGTGGAATACAAGCATGGGGATGTTTGACTTTTCAATAATAGAATAAGGTCATGTGTATGTTCAAGAGATTACCACTAGTATAACACAACCAAAGATAGTTCATGAACACATCTACCTAAGGTCAATTTTGGTTACACATGGCTGAAAATAGTGGCTTCTAATAAACCAAGATTTAGTCAAGTTTCCATCCAAAGAGCATATTTTTACCTCTCTTACAAATTTTAATGCACAATATCTCTAAAGGAATTCCAACATTGTAATCTTACTCTACAATTGCACATACGTCTTATGAGAAATGAAGGTTAGAAGGCCTTTCATTTATAGATATTTCTAGGGTAAGGCAGAGTTGAGTTTAACTCCACACACCTTCTCTTAGATAGACTCTTTGTAGGAGGTGAATGACTAGTTCATTACCCCTGATTGGGAGTGATTGGGGGTGATTAAGAGTTGACTGGGTTAGAACTTCTTAAAATGGTGGTATAATTCCCTTTACTTCCCTTTTTGATTTATGCATGACCAAGTTAACTATTCCATTTAATATTTAATTTACTTGTTATGAAATTAGAACTTAACAAAACTCTTTCAAATAATCCTTGTTTTCATCAATTTTTAATGTTGGAGAAGATAATTGAATATTTGAGCTCAACTCCTTATTTTAATCAATTTCCCCTTTTTGAGAGGATAATTAGTGATAATTAATGATAATTGAATTGAATTAAATATTTATCTCTTTTAGTCAATTTCTCTCAATTTATTAAATATTTAATTCAATAATTTTCTTTTGAGATTTAATTCAACTCAATCAATTTAAAATTCCTTTTTGACGTGCAATTCAATTTGATCAATTTTAATTCTTTTTTTTGTGTAATTAGCAAATGCGTTTAATTTAAATAATGTTCTAGGAATTTGAATTAAATTAAATAGTCCATGGTGATTTATTACTAATTATCATTGTATATTTAAGAAATAATAATTATTTTTTGGAGATTTATTTCAATTTAATCAACTTATAATTCCTTTTTGATGTGTAACTAGCAAATGGGTTTAATTTAATTAATGTGCTAGGACATCTTAATTAAATTAAATAGTCTATGGTGATTTATTGCTAATTATCATTGTATATTTAGGAATTAATTTATTTTTTTAAAGATTATTGCATTTGAAGGGTTTTATCTAATTTGATATATTGATCAGATTAAGTTATAGAAATAGATTGCCTTTTGTGTTAGGACTTTTGATGATTTTGGTTTTATTTTTGAGATTAGGGGCACTTGTTTGACTGTACCATTTTTAGGTGATTACAACAGTAAAGTGTTGGAAATATGGTCAGTTAGATGTCCAGATAGTTTTCATTTATGACAGCATGTATTCAACATTTCATTTATGCATTTAGAGATAGAAAATTGTTTAAGTGTTAGATAGTTTGTAGTAGTACAGATACATATGTGATGTGTACAGATGACACACTTTGAGTTAGCTCATACACAGTTGAGGCTAGCTTTATGACAGTGTCATGATGACATAGTCTAGTGTGCAAATGTGTACAAACAATATGACACAAGTTATAGTTAAAATACTAGTACATATATTTAACGGAGCAAAACATAACATAGTAGAAAATTGAATTGTATGGCTTAAGGAATTATTTTGGTGAAAAAATAATTACTTAATCATGTTGGGCTGACATTGTGGATATTAATCCATAAGTTATTTTATATTATGTCAAGCATGTAAAAACATGAAGGCCGACTGAGAAGAGATTTACTAATGTGTAAGGTATAAGTACAGATCTTATCTTACATAGATAAGTGTGCTATGTGTGTGAGATGTATGACATGGGAACTATTGTCAAGATATCTTGAAATATATGTGTGCCTTATGGGATGCAAAATTTGATGTATGATCAGAGCAAGTGTGAATTATAGTAGTGAGAAAGTATTGTATGTATACCTATACTTGTGAAGAACTTAATTGTATAATTTCATGTTATGGCAGTGGGCTCTTCTTGCATACATTATATTTGTTCTACCAAATCCTAACAAGGTTAAAGAAGCTCCTAATAGGGTTGAGGCTTTTAACAGAGCGTAGTCCTCTAACAAGGACTCTAGACACTATATGTACTTCATAGACTCCTAACAGGGTCAATATCCTTAACAAGATCCTTTTGTTTAGTGAAACATCTTGTGGGTATCATCCCCACAGGTGTTTTCCCTAGTTAAAAAATAATGGTGTTATGAGTTCTCTATGTGTATGGTTATATTTACTGCTCAACACTGTTGGTTTACTTTCATATGCAAGTTATGAAATAATTAACAATATTCAGTCGTGGGAAATTTTTTGTAGAATATAGATTCACTCCCCTCCCCCCCCCAAACAATATTATTTATTTATAACAATTGGTATTAGAGCCTAGTTACTATGAAGAGGCTTAATAGCTTGAGTAAGATCCCTATGGATATGGAAAAATTAAAGAGAAATCTTGAAGAAGCTGTTGAACAGATTGACCTTCTTACAGAAGAAAGAGATAACTTGAAGGATAGGTATGAAGATGCAAAAGTTTACATTAGCAAACTAAAAAACAAGATTAATGATCTAAAATTTGGTAAGGAATCAAATGTGCAGACTAGTAGCAATGATGACATAGGAAATCTCAAGAAAGAAAATTAGATCTTGAAACATGAGTTAAAAATTGTTGAACTTAAGTTGATCCTTAAGAAAAATAATAGTAAGAGTGAAACTAATATAAAATCTAGGAATGTAGACCTTATATCCTAGTTGAGTCAAGTAACATTTGAATTAGATTCTATCAAGATAGAACATGTTAAGTTAGAAAAATATAACACTATTGTGAAAGGAGAGTTGACAGAGGCTAAACAATAGTTAAATAAACTTTATACAAGTTCTAAGAAAATTGATGAGTAGATATTTTATAAGAGACCCTCTTATGAAAAAACAAGTCTTGGATATCTTATTGGAGAAAATTCAGCCAATAAAGTTGAAATTAGGAAAGAACCAAATCTAGTTGTAGAAATCACTAAGGAAACTGAGTAGAATAAGATCCAATCATCTAAAGAAGTTGAGATAGTTGATTTGTCTAAGAAATCTAATGAACCTAAGATAATAGAGAAAGTTGATCAACCTAAGAAACATGAATCACCCAAGGAAGTTAGACATGATTTTAGAGGTAGATATTTCATATGCAATGAAATTAGACATATGAAGAGAGATTGAAAAGGTAAGTCTTTTAAAACTATTACTAATTTCTAATGTTATAATTGTCATGGTCATGGACATAAAGCAACAGAATGTATGAAACCTAAATTTGATGGTAATAATGGGAATAGTAGAATGTTTAGGAATACTAACCCTATAGGTAATGAAAGAGGAAGATCCCAGAGTAGATCCAATGATGGAGAAAGACCCAATGGTGAAAGAAAATAGATTAGTGTTATAAGAATAATAATCTTGGACACATTGCAAAGAATTGCAAAGCACCTAATAGTCAAAATGGAACCAATCAGAGGAGGAATGCACTTGTATGTCAGTTATGTAATAACTTTGGACACACATCAAGATTTTGCAGAATGGACAAAAGGAACTTCAATAGGAATCTTAATAATAGAAGGAACAACAACATAAATGATAGAATGAGTGGAAATGACAGTAACCAAAGTCATAAGGAAGCAATCAAGGAACATGTTAATGAATTAAAAGAAGCATTTGTGAAAGATTGTAATCCAAAGAATTCTTATACATTTTTGGAAGAACAATACTTTGATGCACCTGAAGGGAAATTGTAGTTAGAAATTGTTTGTGACTCATCCCATCTGAATTAAGTAGTTTCAGAAGAGGAAGAACATCAGTTAATCAGAAATGATGTTAGAAAGAGAATTAGAAGTTACACAGTTAACATAAGGTAGAGGACATAGAGAAAAAGTTATGGTTGAGTGTATAAGCTTAGATATGATCGCAGTAAGTTGGAAGATAGAAAACAAGTTTACTAGTAAACAAAGATAGAATTTGAATTTGTGGTAGATGTACATTTAATGAAGAGTCTAATTTCAAATGATTTAAAGATTGTGAGCAAAATTGTGAGTACCATTTGATCATGCAAAGTATCTAGTGCGACTTGAAGAGCGATTTGACAACAAATTGAAGTGCTAAAATAAGTTCTTGAAGTGCAAAGTTGCATAAGCCCTAAACATGACTTTTAAGGTATTTTACAGAGCTTGAACTAAATTTTTAGTGCATATAGTTAGAGATTCAATGGCTAGTCAGACAATATATGATGTCAATGAAAGGTCAAGATATATGTTCAAGAAACATCCATTTATTTCTCTTGTGGATGACCCATTAGGTCCATTTTTGCAAATCCCACAGAATGTGATTCACTTAGAAGATGTTAGGAGTTATATCCACTACAAAATTGAAAGTATAGGAGATGATGATATTTACAAGGACTTAAGGGTCATGTTTAATGATGAACTAACTTTTAAATCTAAATATGTGCACCTAAATTAGTTGAACCTAGTGAAGTATATGTTCTATATTGATTTTGACAATCATGACTGGACCATAATCATTCTGAGTAGGGTTCATTATGAAATGTTTTGGTTAGGTGATGCACATATTGAAATTGATAATGACCTAATTCAAAAGGTTACAGGTATAAGCAATGAGGGATGCAACCCTATAAATGATAGAACTATTAGAAAGATTATTCAGACTAACCTGTTCACTAGATTTGATGGGAGAAACATGAAGGTGGACATGATTCAAGATAGAGGAGTTAATGTATTAAGCAAGATTTTAGGGTACAAGTTTAACCATAGTTCAAGAGTTGACTCAATACCAGATGGATTTTTTCGTGCATCCTATGTAATGGCAGTTGAGAGAAGGAAAGTGAATTCGTGCAAGATAATTAGAGTATAGTTATTGGATAACACTGCAAAGTTGAAGAAGACTAAGAATGTAGTCTTAATACTCAAGTCCTTATTAACACATTTGTTTTTCTATGAAACAAAGAAGTTCCTAGGGATGACAAATTGGGAAAGTAATGAGTGCACAATGAAGTTGGTGACTCATTGCTATAGGGCAAAGCTAGAAAATGTCAGAGATAGTGACATAGATAGAATGATGAAGAGCTTTCAAAGTGAGATGAAACTAAGGTACATAATACCTCCTTCTACGTTGGAAACATATAAGGATGATTTATGCTTCATGGTGTAAACTGAAAACACTTGTGTGGAAGTTGTAGAACCAAGGGTTAAGTTCATTGAGCCCATAAGACATAACTCATTGAAGGGTATGTGTAGATCATACTCCAGTCAAAGAAGGACACTAAGTGCCCTAGACGGGGCACCTATGAAGAAAAGATGAAGGAAGTTCATTTAGAACTTCATAGTAAGTAAATAATGAAAAGTGCAGAAAAAAGATATATTCCATCCTTAAGGAATATAGTATGACTAGGAAAGAGTTCAATGAGGTCAAAGGAATTACACTAGAAATGAAGGCAAGTTGGAAGACTAAGGTGATAACAACAACACCTATTACTATTGAAACTCCTTCTGAAGGTGTAACT
This sequence comes from Cupressus sempervirens, assembly GCA_028749045.1. Taxonomy (NCBI): domain Eukaryota; kingdom Viridiplantae; phylum Streptophyta; class Pinopsida; order Cupressales; family Cupressaceae; genus Cupressus; species Cupressus sempervirens. Next base: position 460,725,806 of record CM053787.1, read on the forward strand.
ATTGCTAAACCAAGTGCATAGGTACCATATGTAGTAGTTGCACAAGTGTAACTAGTGAGAGCATGAAGTGATCAACCTAGGAGGCAACCAGAGGTTGAAACACCTATTATGTAGAGGAAGTTAGAAAGATTTGTGAAGGTAAAGAAAGAACCTACACCATCTTTAAAGAAAAGGGCCAAGCAAACTACAAGTGGACCCAAAAAAGGGAGAATTTTTTGGCAAGTTAGTGAGTTTGAGGAATTAGAGGATGAAACTGAGGATAGACTAGTGGAGCAAGTAGTGCAAGAAGGAAGAACACTAGTAGGAAAGAAATAATAGAAACAAAGGTAGAAAACCTTAACATGCAAATTATAAATGATGAAATTTATGTATAGTTAAATAAGTATTATGGCTTGTATAATAATATGGATAGAAGGAAACTAGAGAATGCCATAGTGAGGAATATGATTTTGAGGAACACAAGATTTGATAACATTAAGAATAAGATTCCAAAGGACGTATATAATAGGTTATTGAACAAGAAGAGAAGAGTGACATAAGAGGACACTAAGTTGAGGGAAATAATTATTAGAAAGTTGTGCAAAGTTAACTCTGAGGAGGACATGGACATAAATTTGAAGGGTATTGAGCCCTTGCTGAGGAACACAAGAAGAGAAATTCTTCTGATGGTAGGCAATTATGAGTATGTAAGAAAGGAAAAAAAGGAGGCCATAGTGAAACATATGATCTCAGTACCTCCTGTAATAAAGGTGAGTGTGCTGTTTAAACCTACGAGCCGAGTACATGTACAAGCAAGTATACCTTCTAGTGATGAGGAATAAGTTGAGGAGACACAACAAGCACCCTCACAACCTCACATAGTTATAGGTACTGAATCCATGCAAGTGGATAGTATGCATATAATAATGGATATAAAGGAGAACCCATTTGCAACTTTTGGCACATCTGTTATTGGTAATATCATAGCTTACACTAGCTCTGATGAAGAAGATGAGGAAGAGGAAAAGAAGAAATAGGTAGAGGAGAAGAGGAAAGAATAAGTAACGAGGAGATAAGAAGAAAAGAGAAAATAAGATAAGAAGCAAGTAGAAGAAAGGAAGAAAGAAACAAAGTTTTTATACAGTTTTGACACCTTTTTCATTGATGTGAAAGGGGGAGTAATAATATGTAAGGAAAATTGTATGATTGTATGTACTAAGGAGAAGTATATGTAAATAAAAGGGGGAGAAGTAATATATGTAAGGAATTATATATGTGTATGTAAGGGTGAGTATACTTATGTATCAATGTAAGGAGTGATAAGGAATGTGATGATCCATCCAAACATGAATAAAATTGTTATGCTTTGAAGGAAATTTTGTGTAGTTACTTTTATTTTTTTTGTTATGTATGACATCATTTTGGGACTTAGCCAATTTTACCAAATGTTTCCATTAATGAAAAAGGAGGAGATTGTTGGAAATATGGCCAGTTAGATGTCTAGATAATTTTTGATTAAGTGAAATTAGTTTTTTATAGGGGTTCCTAAAACCCACCAGTTAACTACCAAATACTACTAAAAGTTCAAGTCTAGCAACCAAGCAACAAAAAAACAATAGGCCATACTCGACCATCAGACATAAATGAAAAATATATGGCCAAAAGCCAGGGTACAGACAAAAAAATAGGAGCAATGATTAGAGCACCAATTCTTTAGCTAGCTTTGCTTTCTTGAGCTCCAACTCTCCCATGGACTCAACATTCTCCGTATTCGATTAGCTATCATCTGGAGAGACCTCCTATTCCCTCTTCCTCTTTTCACTCTCCTTCTTTTGCTTGAGCTCTCACCCTACAAAGAATCATCCTCATTAGCCACCTTGGTTTCCTCTATCCTTTTCCTCCTTCCCCTTTTTGCTTTCCTTAATCATCGCGTGCAGGTAAATGATGTTATCATTAAGACCTTTTATTATTTTAAGGCTTTGGTTAGCCGAGCTATGGAGAGAGTTCTCCATCCTTTCCACTCTTTTTTCAATCTTAGAAACCCTTACATCCAGCTACTAATTCTAATATTCCCATCCCCCCCTTCCAACCTTTCCTACCCCTACATCCTGAACTTAATCTCTTTAATTTCATGGAAGATCCATTTAATGAACTAGAAATTATGAACACCAAAATGTTGTGGGCATTCTTAAAGAGGTTCATCCCCATTTCCTGTGCATTTTCGCTAAGAATTGCCAAAGCTAGGTCAATGAGCTCTTCCAACTAAATTTTTCCATCCCTTCCCTCCAAAACCTCTGGGTGGATATGTTCTCTAACCAGACCCATTTTTGTAGTGCTAGCATGAAAGTTCCTCCATTCATTTTTCCTTCCCTTTGCATCAAGAGTAATAGTGGTTTTAGTCGAGCCCTCTTCCTCTTTTCTCTCTCTTCTAGAGCTTCGATAGTGCTCTCCTTACCCTTACCAAGTACCTTCTCAACATCCTTCTCACCACCCCTTTTCCTTTAGACCAAGATGTCATCCTTCCTACTTACCTGAGCCTTATTGGTGCCCTACTCTCTCACATTTCCCTCCTTATTTGTGTCCATCCCCTCTTCCTCATAATTATAATCATCCTCCTAGTTTTCTTCCTACTTTATCCTTCTCTTCATTCTTTTCCATGGCTTCTTTTTCTTCTTCCTACCCATATCTTTCATGATTTTAGCCACCTCCTCTTCATCATCGGAGCATAGATCAGCACTATCCTCTATATCTAAAGGGAGGTAAGAGCACTCCACCTCCTTAGAAGAATCCACCTTCTGGGCAACAACCTTTCCATGATTTTGAGCTTTAAAATGCTCATATATGAGTAATAACAAACCCTCATGTAAGGCAAGATTAGCATACACTTTCTTCTTAAAATCCATAATACTCTTGTTTGCAGAGAAAAACAAGTAGAAGGGGATGGAATTTTTTTTCCATATATAAATGGTTTATGAAATGAAATGGTGGATTTGAATCTTGTCAAACCTTGTGTCGAGTGTAATGTAGGATATAATTTCCCTTAAGACAAACCTCCACAATTTCTTAATAGATGCAGGCTCATAGTAGACACTAATCTCACTATATCCTTCATCTCCTTCACATCCTTTGCAAAGTCTTTCATCACATTCAAGGATATTTTCTTATCCCTATAGAATTTTATGCCTTGATTGGGAGAGTTAATGACCTTGATGATGACCCCTTCATTGACCTGGAAGTCGATCCCATCAATCTTCACCTTCCCATCTCTCCATGACTTCACCATAAGGTTAGTTATCTTTGGATCCTAGCCATGAAGTTTTTCAATGAAGAATGAGATGCTTCCTTCCCTCAACTTCTCCCAAACCTTCAATCACCTCTTCCACTTTTCTATTTCTCCCTCCAACTCTCTACAATGCCTCTCCCCAACCATTATAATTGTTGCAGAAAGAAAAAAAAAACTCTATGTTCTCCAAGACTGTGAGCCAAACACTGGTTTTTCTCATAAAAATTTTACTTACCTCCAACCTTAATAAAATAATAGTAATAGTAATTTCCAATTTCCCATAAAATGTGCCACAAAGCCCTCCAATTATGATGCCTCTAAATTGGCCCATGCCAAGCTTTCATCACTTTATAAGTTTGATTGACAACATTAAGTACCAAAATTACACTTTATGTTCTCCGTCCTCCCATCAATTCTCTCCATCTCAATTAAACTTTTAGTGGCCACTAGAAATCCCTCTCCACTAGGCCATCTATGTGACATGTCCCTCCTTACTACCTTATTAGCCATCCAATCAGCAACCACGTTTCCCTCACGGTAAACATGTGACACTAAGACCCTTTTGAAGGAAAGTAAGATATTTTTCATTTCCTCCATATTCTTAATACTCCATGATGGAGGGTGTTCTCCCCTTAGGCATTTAATAATATTATTTTAATCCCCTTACAACCATAGGCATTTGACCCCTACCTCTTTAGCCATTGCACAAGCCTTTGCATAATGATTTGTTTGGTGTCTTAGGGGGAAAGTAACTGCCGCAATTCCATACCCATGAATATTTTTTATCACCCCTCTACATCCTACTACCCCTGGGTTTCCTTTGGCCACTCCATAAAAGTTGGCTCTATGACAACCTTCTAGGAGTAAAGGCTAGTGACACTCCTTTCTTCTTGTCTGAGGATCAATACTACTTTCAATTTCACTTATGAAAGGGTTAGACACTTTAATAAACATATAGTTTTCCATGAGGGCATTTTGAATTTTACCAGACACAATTCTACCAGGAAGGCTAGAATCCCTAAAGATATGGTTATTGCACTCCTTCCAAATACCCCATAAAAAATGAAGCAAGGCTCATTTACTTATAGTTTGAAGCCTAGATCCTTGCCAAGAGTTATCCCACTACCTAAAGAATTCAATAGTCAAGTTAGGAGCACACTAGCTCAACCCAAAAGCTTGACTAAAAAGAGAACAAATCTCTCTAGTGAAGGAGCAAGGTATAAACATGTGATCCATAGTCTCAGCCTAGTTTTTGCAAAGGATACATCTATTAGGAATAGGAAGTCTCTTTTACTAAGGTTGTCTATTGTCAGGATCCTATTCTAGAGTAAAATCTAGAAGAATATAATGAATTTAGGGATAAGACGAGGGAACTAGGCCTTTCCCTAGTCCAATCTTGAATCCAGCCTCATAATAGCTTGGTATCCTGAGACCACCAAATAGGTACCATCCAAAGTATTCTCCCAAATAAGCTAGTCTTGATCCTCATTCAAAGCCACTGAGTGAGGAATTATCATTAGAGGTTTTAGGTCCTCTGATATTGAATCAAGATCCCTCCAACCCTAGCCTTGTCTATAATCACTAAAAAATTTGCCAAACCTTTGGATGCAAATGCAGACCCATCTTTCAAATTTAGGAATGAAGATAAGAGGCCCCTGAATTAGCCAATTGTCTTGCCAGAAAAGGGTGTCCTCTCCATTCCCAATACTCCATTTTCCCCTACTGTTAGCTACCTCTCTGGTGCTAAGAATACCATTCCACATATTCGATCCTTTGGGAATTGACTCCCCAAAGAGTAAGTTTCTAGTTGAAGGTCTTTGAAGGTATTTGTCTTCCAAGATATCCCTCCAGTCCCCCTTGTTGGAAAAGATTCTCTAAATCTATTTAGATTGGAGGGCTTTGTTGAAAGGTCACAATTTCCTTATCCCCAATCCTCCATTCTATTTTGGGAGGCACACATTATCCCATGCCACCAAGGGAAACTGCTTGTTATCTTACGATCCCAACCAAAGAAAGTTCTATTGGATCTTCTCCAAGAGATCTATTTACTTGCTTAGAATCCCAAAGAGACTCAACATAAGTTGGAACATTCTAAAGGGTTGATTTGACTAACTGAATCTTGCCAGCTTGGCTAAGAGTGACTCCTTTCTAGCTAGCTAGTTTTTTATTAAACTTGTCTATTAGGTTAATCTAGAAAGAGTTAGGGGGTCTTAGTCCCATGGGGAGACCCAAATATATAAAAGGTAGGCTTCCTAGTTCACAGCCTAGAATACTAGTAATCTTCCTTTGACGCTCAATTGGAGTATTCATGAAGAAACCAAAGCTCTTGTTCTAGTTGATAAGCTACCCCAAACCCTTAGAGTAAGAGCTCAAGATATTTTTCACCACCCTAGCCTCACCAATAGTGGCTTTCCCTCCCATTATAGTATCATCAACAAATTGTTCATGGGAGAAAACCAAGGGACCAAAAGAAGGTTTGATTCCAGACAGAGCACCCAAAATTCTATTAGTGGAAATCATAGTTCCAAGACATTCAACCAAAATAATGAAAAGAATGGGTGAGATTAGATCTCCTTTCCTTAGACCTCTGGAAGCTTTGAAAAAAGTCAAGGGGGATCCATTGACCAATATAGCTAGGGAGGTAGTAGTCACCAATTGGCTAATAAGTTTGATGACCCTAGAATTAAACCCAAAGGCCCTAAGAACTTTGAAAAGAAAGGCCCAATCCACACGATTATAAGCCTTTGACATGTCAAGCTTGAGGAGGAAACCTTCTCCCTTACCTTCCTCCAAAGAGTGGATAACTTTGTGGATACTCAAAATAGAATCTAGGATTTGTTACCCTAGGACAAATCCAGATTATTGAGGCGCTATAATGGATGGGAGAACCTTGATGATCCTTGAAGCCAACACTTTAGAGATAATCGTATAAAAAGAGTTACATAGGCTGATAGGTCTGAATTGGTCCATAGAATCCACCCTAACCACTTTCAGGATAAGCACTAGGAAAGTGGCATTAACCTCCTTGAGTAGACTTATAGCACCAAAGAACTCTTGTACCACTTTAGTGACATCTTGTTGAACTACATTCCAAAACATTTGAAATAAAAAAGATGGGAAACCATTTGGACCCAAGGACTTGTTAGCTACAAGAGAAAAGACAATAGGCTCAACTTCCTAAGGGGAAGGAATAGCCCCAATCATCATATTCTCCTTAGGTTGGATTAGAGCCCAAATATTCAATAAGATTTCCAACTGATCTTGATCCACTAGATTTGGATCTTTCATAAGAGGAATAGTGAAGAAAGAAATAGCCTCAACAACCATTTCATCTTCTTCTTCTAGAACAAATTCCCCCTTCTTGATGTTGCTAAATCTGTAATGAACTCTATGTTTTAGAGTATAAGTGTGGAAGAACCTAGTATTCTGGTTCCCCTCTTTCAACTAAACAACCCTCGATCTCTATTTCCAATAGGCCTCCTCTTGACTAATAACATTGTGAAGCTCAAAAAGGATAGATTTTTCCACCTCCAACCTCTCTTCATTATACCCCTCCTTCTGAATAACATCCTGAATGATGCCAAGGTCCTTCGAGATTTGAGGTTTGGATTGAAAGACATTACCAAAATCAAACTTGTTCTACTTTCTAATATTCAACTTAACATTTCTTAGTTTCTCAGCCACCTTGAACATAATAGAACCCTCTATGTGGATATTCCACCAATCCAACATAATGAGAGAAATATCCAAGTGGGTGGTACACTTTTTCTCAAATTTGAAGGGGAAGCTTTGTTTGATATCAATGGGGTCTAAAGTGAGAGAAATGGGCAAGTGATCTGATCTAGTCCTGGTCATTAAAGAAAGATTTTAGTTGGAAAAAGTCATCCAGCCTAAAGAGATGAGAGCCCTATCCAAATGAACTTGAATGTAGTCTCTACCCATTCTTCTATTAGACCAAGTGAAGAGACCTCCCTGAAGGTCAACATCTAGAAAAGCCAAATCATTGACAAAGTTGGAAAGGTCTAGCCTACAGTCCAGATCAGGAGGCAGACCTCCCTATTTTCATCATCCCTTAAAGGGGTGTTGAAGTCTCCCATTATAATATACATACCCACTTGGAATCTAGATAAAGCATTCTTATTTTTTACCTAGTAGTTCCTCCTACCATTCTTAGTGTTGGAGCATAAACATTAAAAAAAAAACTAGGATTCTTTATTTTTAATATTATCAACTTTAATGAGGAGAATATTACCTTCACTGAATAAAACTTGAGACTTGAAAAGATTCGAGCTATAGAGAGTAATAAAACCTCTTGAAGCCCCATCCAAATTCATAGCAAAGCCCTCCAAACTTCTACTAAAAGAGATTCTTTCCACCACCTCCTTTCTCATTTTGGTATCTTGTATAAGGATGAATCCAACCTATGATCCCTAATCATATTTCTTATTACCTCTTGTTAGTGGGCTCCATTTAGCCAACGAATGTTCTAAGATATGACCTTCATTTATTCTTTGATAGGTAGGCCTCTTGGATGGTCCTTTGGCTCCCATCTACTGGATTCCTTCTAGTCTCCTCATTCTTGTTTTGACTATGACTATTTCTTCCAAGAGTCTTAGGTTTTGCTCCAATATTAGCCTTCACTTTGCTTCTCATTGTAGTTGGGGAGACTAGGGAAGGGTCCTGAATCTTCTTTTTCTTTGTTACAAATGTCTATTTCACTTGGAATTCATCAATACAGGTTGTAAATAGAGCCTCCATTCGAGTAAGTTGCCCTAGCAAAGAGGATCTTACCATATCCACCACTCTTGAGATCTTCCTAGGAGAGGCAATCCCCATACTAAGATTACCACCTCCCATGAGGATTGACCCGCTTGAGAGAGCTACCTCCTCACTCTCACCCTAGATGTGGGTCATGGGGACATAAGATATATCCCTGCCTATTTCTAGGTTAGGTCTAACTTTCCCAGGAAGATCCTCTTGGATTAATTCCCCCATAGGGCATGATTCCTTCAAGTTTTCTAGAGCATCTAGCTCAGACACTATCCTCTTCTCCTCAACCACACGCATTTTTGATTCCTCACAATAAGTTTTGGTTCCTATAGGTTTTGCCCTTGGGACTCCCTCAACTGCCAAAGGAGGAGCAACCTTCGTTTTCTCTTGGTGCTACTCTGGAGCTGATTCCTTATTAGCTATTTCCTTCAGTTTCCAAACTTTCTGTCACTCTTTGGAGCTATTGATTTTTTTCTTTTTTATTCCCTTGGCCTTACTTTTATTTTGATTCTAGGTATGTGCAAGTTCATGGTGTGCCAAAAAGTAGCGATGTAAAAAAAATAAAGTTTGAAAACATCTAAAAGCACTTCAAAATCCTCTTTGACTTTTTTTCACCTATTTAGGTACCAAACCTGGAAAGTAAGGCCCGACCCTTATCAGATATCCGATATAATATTAGATACCCCATAACACTTAAAAATATATAATATGAAATAATAAATTAGTTATTAAATTACATAATTATAACATAATAAATATATATTATATTATTTATGAAGATTAATATTTTTATATTTCAAAAATCATTCACAATATTAATATGATTAAAATATAATATAATGGTATAATATAATATAATAATATAATATAATATAATAGTATAATATATTATACTATAATATAATATTATTATAATAATATAATAATTATAATTATAATATAATATAATATAATAATAATATTATTATATTATAATAGTATAATATATTATATAATATTATATTATTATTATATAATAATAATATTATATTATAATAGTATAATATATTATATAATATTATATTATTATTATATAATAATAATAATTATACTATAATATAATATTATAATAATAATATAATATTATAATATAATAGTATAATATAATAATATTATATTATAATAGTATAATATATTATATAATATTATATTATAATAGTATAATATATAATATAATATAATAATAATATTATAATATAATAATAATAATACTATAATATAATATAATAGTATATAATATAATATAATATAATAATATATAGTATTATAATATAAAATATAATATATAGTAATATAATATAATACACTACTTGACCCACAGGGTGTTTCAAATCGGGGGATGACATGGTGGATATCGAATATTTGATGTTGTATTGGATATCAGATATAATATCAGATACTCGATATCTGTTAGTAGTTATAAAAAAAAACACACAACTCATAGGCTTATTCTCACAGGGTTTTATTGTGTTCAGTGCTCGGATATCAGATTCAAGATTGGATATACGATATTAGGCTTTTTTTGTTTTTTTTATCAATTTTAATATAAATTTAATAGATGTTATCATGAATTTTTTAGTTTTAGTTGAATTTAGGGTTTTTTTGATAGAAATTGTTAAAAATAAGGTTTTTAAAAAATATATATTATGTTTTGCAAATTAATAAGAATGGCTGATCAAAATGATGACACTGAGGCAAGGAATAATATTCCTTGTAACCCCCCACCAAACAATCCAGTGCCCCCGCAAAACCGTCCACTAAATGATCCTCTACCCCCTCAAAACCCTCCTCGAATCGAGGATTTGATAAATGAAAATCTCACCCTATTGAGGACTTTGTAAAGAACATATAATAATGTACCCGCATTGGCTCCTATGTTATCCACGTTAAACACCATAGTGGATAACATTGAAACCCTTAACAACCAACAAAATACCGCTTTTCATTGGCGTGATGAAATGCATGAGATGTTTGATGATGACTTGGACTATGATGAGGTTGTGGCCCTCAATATAACCGAAGAGGATTTGGCTAGCCTTTTTGCGAACCCAAAAATGGGTATACCAGTCGACAAAAAAAAACTCAAACTATCGATTAAATGGTGCGTGAATGATGACATATGTGCAAACTTTTGGGATCGTTGGTGGATGGTTTTTGATATCCCTCGACATAGCAATTTAGAGGTGCCATTTTATTTCCTTAGAAAATTATATGCAGAATTTGTGTTGAAACTCAAAGTGAACTATTGGAGCATGAAGCCCAACATGGGTGTAGGACTAGGAGCTCCTCAGGATAGACCCTCTTCCCAGCGGAAGAAAGCTGGCACTTTTTCCCCCCCTACTAATATCTCCCCCCCTCCTCGAGTGCAACATCTTGATATTATGGCAGAGGCTAGCTCTCAGACCATCAAAGCCATTCATAGGCTGAGTAGCTTGTTGATATCTCAGGCTAGGTCAGTCCCGCCTCCCCGTGTTGATGATGTTGGTGCTAGTTCATCATCGGCTAGCTCATCACATGTTTGTGTGCCTCACACTTGCATTACGTGCAAGAATATTTTCCTGGGTCCCATAGGTGATCTTCCTGAGTATCATTTTATATTAGATGAGGATACACTAGACACACATGCAGAGGCTACACACCCTGATGCAAGAGGAGGGGAATGCAGAGGCATGGACTCCTTCGGTGTCGATACATGTATACATTTTTTATTTATGACATATGTGACTTAAAGTTAATTTTTATAATAGAGTAATTTTAATTTTTAAGCCATACTGACTTATACATGTATGTGATCTTCATTCATGTTTCGTTGATGATCAAGGAGGAGCTCAGATAGATTGATGATACCATGCTCTCAGCCATTTCATTTGGCCTTGAGACATCTACGGTCCATTATGTTGTGTTCTCATTATTTTTTCTATTTTATATTGTAGCATATATGGTTGCTAATCTTTCTTTTATCTTGAAGGTACCATCTGTCCTAGGGGGACAAAGTGTGGGGGATGACCCAACACCTATTGACAAAGGAAAGGTAATTAGGTTCTTTCTATTTGATTAAATATCGATGCATTTTTGTAAAATGTTTGTGGTAATGAAATTTAATTATATTCTTTATTGTATATAGGGTGTGGCTATTAGTGATGAGCTTGTACAGGTTTCGCATCATAGACGCTTAGGCATTTCCATTCACACCAAGAGCCCCATTGTATGTATAAGTATCATTTCTTTTTTATTTTCCTTATCTTCATAAATAAATTCAAAATTGATTTCCGTGATATTAACAACTACTATTTTGTATCTCATAGGAGACTCCTAGTGTACATGAGGTTCGACGGGAGAGTTATGTAGATTTGATGATGCAACCACTATATCCTGAGGAGGAGCCTACACTAGTAAGTCGTATTTTGAATTCATGATTAAATATGTTATAAATTTAGCATGCTATAAATTATAATGTTATAGTTTAAGTTGTAGATTCATCTGACAAACATATTTGAACATACATAGCCCATAATTAGCGAGGTATGAGCATTTCCTAGGGCATATGAGAGGACTCCTGACTGGTGCAGGAGGTCGACAAGCGAGGTATTTATAATGAAAACTTAATAGTATAAATCTTCATTAAAAAAAGATTATTATGCATTTGAGTAATTCAATGTTAGATACAAAGAATCATATAAATTTAGTAGTCTAACTTTGGGTTTTCCTTTTTTGTTTATATAGGAGGCATATGATCCACCTAGTGTAGTGATGAGGCTACATTTTGATGATCCACTAGCACCCTAGGATAGTATAGTTGTCATAGGATGCATCACGAGAGATTTTGAGATGGTATATGCCACATTGTTTACAGACAAATTGATATTATATGCATTCTGATGGCATGATCAGCCACATTTTGTATATGGATCTATGTATTTTGATATATATTTGTATACTTTGTCTATGGATACACGATCTTTGATATATATTTGTGTAATTTGTCTATGGATACATTTATTTTGATATATATTTTTGTCATTTATGTGCACAATGATATACATATTAATTTAGTATCTAGTATTGTTTAATTTATCATGGATCATGTGTATCGTTCATGTTTATGGAATATCACTAATTTTGATCATGCTTGTTATATTCGATTCAAATGCAATAATTTGTGAATAACATTTTAACAACTTTTATTATCAAATTTGGATGCAATGTTTAATTTGAAGTGCTATCAAGAAATAAAGACACTTGTTAACCTCGTACACAAGGTTCACATAACCCATACTAATCCACTTAAGAAAAATGGCTTTATTAATGCATGCTATAATTTCACACCTTATATATGTGTTTCCAACCTTGTATGGTCATGCTCAAACCCCTAACTAACTCTTTGCACTCATTTTCACTTTGCAAGAAAAAGTTGCAAAAGTTGCAAAATTGCAATTTTGCAACTTTTGCAATTTTGAACAATTTTTGATATAACTTTAAATTCCTAATTAGATAAGTTCACAAAAATTGGTAAGGGGTTATTGATAGCCCTCACAAGCTCTAAGTTATGACCCTCAGAAGATCAACCTTGAAACACACTTAGAGCACCTTGGAGACTCCTTGATATGGGGTGGCCACGGATGATGGAGGGTCTTCGTGGCTAGAAAAAGGGTGTCACTAGGGTTCACCCACCCATCCAGAGCTAATGGAGCTGACGATTCGATGCCAAGATTAGCGGTTTCAAAGTTACGCTGTGGTGCACCTATGAATTGAGGCACACTACGAGTTTTGGCATCGAGTGAGATCATTGTGCTAAATCCAAATAGAATATGATCTCTCAAAAATGAGACAGGTTATTTTAGGTCTCAACATCATTGTCCTTTAGAATTTGACATTTCATCGATAGCCCTCACGAGCTCTGAGTTACGACCCTTAGAAGATCAACCTCGAAATGCACTTAGAGCACCTTGGAGACTACTTAGTACAAAGTGGCTGTGAACGATGGAGTGCCTTTGTGGCTAGAAAAAGAGTGTCACTAGGGTTCACCCACCCATCTAGAGCTAATGGCACTAATGATTCGATGCCAAGATCAATGATTTCAAAGTTATGCTGTAGTGCACGTATGAATTGAGGCACACTGCAAGTTTTGGCATCGAGTGAAATCGCTATGCTGAATCCAAATGGAATGTGATCTCAAAAAAATGAGATAGATTATTTTAGGTCTTGGCATCACCGTCTTATGGAATTTTATGTTTCATCAATAGCCCTCACGAGCTCCAAGTTACGACCCTTGGAAGGTCAACCTCGAAATGCAGTTAGAGCACCTTGGAGACTACTTGGTATGGGCTACCCGTAGATGATGGAGGGTCTCCGTGGCTAGAACAAGGGTGTCACTAGGGTTCACCCACCCATCTAGAGCTAATGGAACTGATGATTTGATGCCAAGATTAGTGGTTTCAAAGTTATGCTGTGGTGCACCTATGAATTGAGGCACACTACGAGTTTTGGCATCGAGTGAGATCATTGTGCTAAATCCAAATAGAGTGTGATCTCTCAAAAATGAGATAGGTTATTTTAGGCCTCAATAACACCATCTTGTAGAATTAGATGTTTCATCGATAGCCTTCACAAGCTCCGAGTTACGATCCTTGAAAGATTGACCTTGAAATGCACTTAGAGCACCTTGGAGACTACTCGGTATGGGTTGCCTGCGGTTGATGGAGGGTCTCTATGGCTAGAACAAGGGTGTCACTAGGGTTCACCTATCTATCCAGGCTAATGGCACTGACAATTTGATGCCAAGATCAATGGTTTCAAAGTTACGTTGTGGTGCACCTATGAACTAAGGCACACTGCGAGTTTTGGCATCGAGTGAGATCGCTGTGTTGAATCCAAATGGAATGTGATCTCTCAAAAATGAGATAGGTTATTTTAGATCTCGGCATCACCATCATATAGAATTTGATACTTCATCAATAGCCCTCACGAGCTTCAAGTTACGACCCTCAGAAGATCGACCTCAAAATGCACTTAGAGCACCTTGCAAACTACTCGATATGGGCTGCCCATGGATGATGGAGGGTCTCCATGGCTAGAAAAAGGGTGTTACTAGGGTTCACCCACCCATATGGAGCTAATGGCATTGACGATTCGATGCCAAGATCAACAGTTTCAAAGTTACCCTATGGTGCACCTATGAATTGAGGCATACTATGAGTTTTGGCATCGAGCGATATCACTTTGCTGAATCCAAAAGGAATGTGATTGCTCAAAAATGAGATACATTATTTTATGCCTCAACATCATTGTCCTATAGAATTCAATGTTTCATCGATAGCCCTCATGAGCTCCGAGTTACAACCCTCGAAAGATCAACCTCAAAATGCACTTAGATCACCTTGGAGACTACTTGATACGGGTTGCCCGTGGATGATGGAGGGTCTCCATGGCTAGAACAAGGGTGTCACTAGGGTTCACCCACCCATCCAGAGCTAATGGCACTGATGATTCGATGCTAAAATTAGTGGTTTCAAAGTTATGCTGTGGTGCATCTATGAACTGAGGTACACTGCGGGTTTTGGCATCGAGCGAGATTGCTGTGCTGAATCCCAATAGAATGTGATATCTCAAAAATGAGATAGGTGATTTTAGGCCTTGGCATCACCATCTTGTAGAATTTTACATTTCATCAATATCCCTCACGAGCTCTGAGTTACGACCCTCAGAAGATCGGCCTTGAAATGCACTTAGAGCAACCTTGGAGACTACTCGGTATAGGCCACCCATGGATGATGAAGGTCTCTGTGGCTAGAATAAGGGTTTCACTAGGGTTCAAACACCCATCCAGAGCTAATGAAATTGATGATTCGATGCCAAGATCAACGATTTCAAAGTTATGCTGTGGTGCACCTATGAACTAAGGCACACTGCGAGTTTTGGCATTGAACAAGATCATTGTGTTGAATCCAAATGGAATGTGATATCTCAAAAATGAGATAGGTTATTTTAGGCCTTGGAATCACTATCTTATAAAATTCAACATTTCATCAATAGTCCTCACGAGCTCTGAGTTACGACCCTTAGAAGATCGACCTCAAAATGCACTTAGAGCACCTTGGAGACTACTCAGTACAAGCTACCCGTGGATGATGGATGGTCTCTGTGGCTAGAACAAGGGTGTCACTAGGGTTCACCTACCCATCTGGAGCTAATGTCATTGATGATTCGATGCCAAGATAAAATATATGAATGAGATGGTAGCTAACCAAAGCTTAGAAGATTATTTTTATAGTATTGTAAAAGTTTTTTGTGAGAACCTTGCTACTGAAAATTTAGAGTATATGCATTTTTCCTAATGATTCTAAGCATGAATGCAAGCTGGATCCATTTCTCAAGAGCACTCAGTAGGTTGATAGTTGTTATGAACTTTGAGGTACCTTAACAAAAGGAGGGGACTCCTTGACCATGGAGGAAGAGTTGGCATGGTTGTAATAATCCATGGTAACCATGATAAACCAAAAAAAGGGAGAAACACTATAAAAACCAACAAATCAAGCTTAAAGTTTGTGCTTTCAAGAGGCTGTGCAATCAGGTATTTTTCCTAGCTCAAGTCAAAGGAGGAGTCACCATTCAAACTAGCACTTGAACATGAAGATGATTATGGAGAGGATCAAATGCAACATGTTGATTTAGTCCCAAATGTTGATACTTTCAATAAAAAATGTGAATTAAGTCACATCATTTTCATTCCTCAATAGATGTTGCATCAAACAATTCAATATTGTTCATTTATCCATATTTTGGTATTTTCCTTTAAGCATGTTAATCATTGCACTTTTAAGAATAAAGTCAACTATTTTAGCCAACCAGTGAATGAATTTATTTAGCATTTGTCTTGTTATTGGTTAGGGTAGAGTAGGTTAGTTTTCAAGCTTGCTACAAGTGTTACCTTTAGAAAATACTTGTCAATTGTGGAGTGTACATTAAGCCTAAATTTGGCTTGTTAATATCTTTCCTTTCTTGTACATAGATTCAATAGGAATTTTGAATTCTAGCTCAACATTTTTGGGTAAGTATGATGATGTGTCACTACCATGTCTCTCTTCTAATAAACCAACATGGAAAAATGTTGAAAGGTGAAACACTTATTTTAATTTGACATATCTTTAGAGATGTTAATTCACCCCCTTAGGATCATACAACCAATAGGCTTTACTAGAGTCATAATAACCAATAAGGATTAATTTTTCAATGTTATTATCATAATTCGTTGTCTTCTCTTTTTGGGACATGTTAACCTAGGTTGAATGAGTCTAAATAGGTTAACCTAGGTTGACTGAATCTAGAATAGGTTAACCTAGGTCCAACTATTCCAAAATAGGATGACCTGGGTTGACCTATTCCCTAGGGACTTTGGGTTCTAGTGCAATTTTTTTCTTAGAGTTGTAAATTTGGAATTTGGGTGACTTGTAGGCTTGCTTTATTTTTTGCCAATGTAGAATTTGAGCAATATAAATTCATGAAACCCTGAAGAAAACATGTATGCAAGAACTTGTCATAGATAGGTAAAGAGAAAAAAAGACAAGGGTTTAACTTTGACAATATACAAGATCACATTATTAGAATAAAATAATGAGTAAAATATACAATGGATATATATGGACAACAATACTTTGAGTTTATACAAATAGATTAGATAAATATAGCAAAGCATACAAGTGTTTCAATAAGTTTATGTGATTGTTGTCACACAATTAGAGCCTATATAATATATAGAACCCAAAATTTGACTTGAACTATAACAACCTACTTTAATAAAGTGTAACCGAACCACTCTAGCATTCCCAAGATATAGAAAAAGATTATCCAAATCAACTATTTCTTCCATCCATCGCTCTTCTTGCACCACGAGTCTTTGTTTATAATAACCTAGAGATGGAAACCTCACACCATAAAAAAAATGAAATCCATTGATAAGACTTGTAGTAAAAGGCTTACACAATATTAGCATCATAAAATCACTTCTTGTTTAAATGCTCTTAAAATTGTCCTTATAGCCTTGTATTACATTCAAATATGATTTGCAAGAACTTGTTCAATATATTCCTCTTATAATTCCTTACAAATAACCTACCAAAATACAAATTAGAATGTGTAACTAATTTAACCTATCTTTTTCATTATTACAAAAGTTCCATATACAAAAAAACTTCACATTTTACATCATAATACATCATAAATCTTAGGAATTCTCCCCAACACCCCCCCACTCTTCATGATGTACCTACATTCCAATATCATAGCAAATATTAGTAACTTATTGTATTAAACAAGATAATCATCGGTTCACTGAATCATTATGAAGAAAATAACACAATAAGTAAATATACCTAGTCGAGTGTTCCAGTAGGATCCTCTCTCTATTTTAGGGTCTCCAACAGGGCTTCATGATCAACATTAGTAATAGTAAAAAGTTCTTTTACTTTTGGTCTTCCTTGATGCTTCAACAACCTTACATTTGTTGCTATAATAAGATGCAAATATATGAGAATTATTTTGTGCTTTTGATAGTCTTCGAATGTAAGAATTCCATTCCTTCTAAGCATGCATGTTCATAGCCATGTTCCAACAACAACCACTGAACCAATAGGATATGTGAATCCATCATCATCTATGATCAGTTGTGCAAGCTTTTGTTTGCCTCTTACATAATGTGCTAACCAATAATTAGATTTCTCATCATTCCCCTGTGGTGCAACCAATGCAAAGACATATCCTGGTTGAAGAAAATTTGATAGATGGTTATGCTCAAGTGAACTTTCCATGTCATCATTTTTGATAAAGGGTATGATAGACAATAGAGTAAGATAATGTGGAGCCCATATGTCCACCCACTCACTCAACTCACAGTGATCCCAATCACACTAAAAATAACTAAGACAAAAGCAAGCTAGTTGTCGTGTCCAAATGGTCCATGTACTAGAATTAGAGCTCTGGAATGAATGCATTTTTGATGAGTCTTTCATTGTAGCACAATTTGATCTATCACCTATGGACCTTTCCTCAACCAACCAAAAGAACCTGTGTACCACTAAATCAAGAGTCCCCCCTATGATAATGCTAAACTACACCAATCAACAATGCTACGAGCATCAAGAAGCTTTGTTGCTAAAATCTTCAATTGCTCCTTAACTAGAGCTCTCTTCACACATGCCCTTGCTCCATCATGTTCCCCTTTCCCATGGTCAGACTAAAAAAAACTCCAAATATGAGGCACCCCCCTCTCTACGTGCATCCTACACAACCAATAAAATATGTGAGCATTCTTGAATTGACCTATATAGTTATCTAACCAAATTATATGTCTATCCATAGCAATTGCATGCTCTTGTAAGAAATCAAAATAATTCTCGAAACAATGTTGCACAAACTTGTGAGAGTGAGATCTATCATCACTCATATAAAAATGATACTCTCTAATAATCTTTCGATTATCTTCCGCACTATTAGGGGCATGTCTATATGCTATGTGGATGAAAATAGCAATCTAAATGGAGTTGTAATACTGAGATTGTGTCTCATTTTGAGGTTGCACTGTGTAGTACTCAAAAAAATCAACAACTAATATAATGGTGCCAATGGGAAAAGTCTCCTTACACATTCTAAATTGTTGATCCAGCCACTGAGACTTGTGACTATGTCTTGCATACTTGTAGAAAAGATTTGGCTGCAAATTTGAAATAAAACTAGTCACACTGATTTCTTTTCCAACCAATTCACATCTAGAGCCCTCATCCCCACTCTTCAATGTGTATTTCACTGTTTCATATACCTTTTTTTTACTATTATCTTTCCAAGATCTTGTTTGCACCCCTCATGGAAACATGCGTTAAACTTGGATAAGCCACCATATTCTGAACACTTCTCATTTAAGCAAGCATTTCTATAAAAGAAACAACCATCAACTCTACGATATAAAAATTGATCTAGCAAGTCTCTTGATGATTTTTGAAGCCCAATAGCACCACAATTCTCCAACATTTTTTTACTATGCAAAGTAGAATGGATGGAGTGTAATAGTTCATGGTGCATAGAAAAATTGACATGATATTTGCAACATGTATTTCAAAATTTAAGTGGCACACAATAAAATGGTTTCAAATATTCAAAAGCCCTTTGTGATATATGAAGACTTGGATGACTCTCTCTAAATTGTTTGAACAACATAGTTTGACTTACCTCCAAATAGTGTTTAGGATGTAGCATGCAGTCTCTGATGCTAATTCTCAACTTTAACACGTCTTTAGCATTGGGTGATGCTCATGAGCTAGAGTGCCACAATTGTGTAATTTCTTCCTAAACATCATTGGATATCTTCTTATCAAAATGTGGAAGTCTCCCACCAAATGCCCATGTTTCTTTTTGAAGAGGATCATCAATTCTCTCTCGTTGAGTAAGTGCTTTTCTCAAATTAGTACGATTTAGGTTCAAATCAATACAAGTTTGTCTTATATATCTACCCTTTCTCAAATGATGACTTACCAAAGAGGTTGTAATAACTCTTTGAGCAGCTCTATTATCCTTCTCCCTGTTATTTTTTCCAATGCTATTGAGAGCATTGAAAAGATTCTTCACAATAATGGCATTTCTTTTCAACTTTTTATTGACATGAATCTTCAATTTGGAAAGCATAGGTCTCATCTTTTGCATTTTTAATAAGTGCATAAAAAGCTGACATTGCTCCACCATTGTCTTATTGCCGAAAAACATCTTATATATTCTAGAAGCCCATAACCGAATGTTTTTTTTTGATTTTTTCTCTTCCAAATTGGTAATAATCATTTCATCAATTTTAATTATCCATTTTGGTATTCTAGAACCTTCATGTTGATTATAATAAGGAGATATGTAAGGTTCCTGTGCATTAGGTTCTTGTGCATTGTCATGTTGGCATGGTCAATTATGCAATTTACATTATGACCTGGTAGCATTTCTTCGAAATTTTCATTCTCTAAATCTTCAATTCCAGCATTATCATTTTCAATTGGTACATTTTCATTCTCCAAATGCACATATTCATTATTTGACTCTATGATTTCACCTTGAACTAATTCATCATCAACTTGACTAACATTTAACATACCTTGTATTTTCCTTTAGTGTTCTATTTTGTCCCTTTCCCTATATGCCACAATGTCTTCATTGGATACCTTCCTTTTGCGTTTAGCCTTTTGATGACTACTGCTCCCCATTTAGATGACAATATCAGACACCTAGGGATATATTATCAAACTTTTTTCAATTGTTTGGGCCCCAAAATGTGACTTTTCCTAAAACCTGTGAAAAAGGCCCACAAAAAGCGATGTTGTCAGGTCTGCAGTGATAGGAAATATTTTGGAAAAATAATGCCAGTAAATATTGGGTATCTGATTTATTTCAGATTGGATACCTGATTTCAAATCGGATATCCACTATTGGCCGACACCAAAATATTGGAGGGAAAAATGAATTTAAGAGTTATGACTAATGAGTTATGAAAATATATATATATATATATATATGAAATTAAATTATATATTATTTTATATAATAACTTAACTATTAATATATAATAATATATTATGTTATTATTATTATTATTATAATCTATAAATATAATTTATATTATTATATTATATTTTTATTTTTATTTTTACTACATTATTATTAAATATAATAACGTAATATATTATATATATGTTATTCATATATATTATTATTATCATCTATAAATTATAATCTATAATATATATTATTATTATTATTATGACCTATGATATTAATATATAATAATATACTATGTTATTATTATTATTCTAATCTATAAATATAATATATATATATTCATATATATGATTATTATGCTATATTATTATTATTTTTACTATATTATTATATTTTTACTATATTATTTGTATTTGTTACTATAACAACATATAATAATTGTTTATATGGGTCGAAAGGGGCCATAGGATGATCTATGACCCTTTTCGACACATTCCATGACGACATATGTCGCTAGGGGTCCTACGACCCCTAGGGACATATTACAATCATTTATCTAGGTCGAAAAGGGTCATAGGATGACCTATAACCCCTTTCGACACATTTTATTACAACATATGTCTCTAGGGGCCCTAGGACCGCTAGGGACACATTATAATTGTTTATATGCATCGAAAGGGGTCATAGGATGACCTATGACCTCTTTCAACACATTCCATGATGACACATGTCTCTGGGGGTCCTAGGATCCCTAGGGACATATTAGAATCCTTTATATGGGTCAAAAGGGGCCATAAGATGACCTATGACCCCTTTCGGCACATTCCATGACAATATATGTCTCTAGGGGTCCTAGGACCCCTAGGGACATATTAGAATCATTTATATGGGTTGAAAGGGGTCATAGGCCCTTTGGACACATTTTATTACAACATATGTCTCTATGGGCCCTAGGATCCTTAAGGACATATTAAAATTATTTATATGGGTCGAAAGGGGCCATAGGATGACCTATGATCCCTTTCAACATGTTCCATGACGACATATGTCTCTAGGGGTCCTAGGATCCTTAGGGACATATTAGAATCATTTATATGGGTCAAAAGGGGTTATAGGATCACTTATGACCCCTTTCGACACATTCCATGATGACATATGTCTCTAGAGGTCCTAGGACCCCTAAGGGCATATTATAATCATTTATATGGGTTGTACGGGGTCATAGGATGACCTATGACCCCTTTCGACACATTTTATTATAACATATGTCTCTAGGGGCCCTAGGACCCCTAAGGACATATTATAATTGTTTATATGGGTCAAAAGGGGCCATAGGATGACCTATGACCCCTTTCGACACATTTTATTACAACATATGTCTCGAGGGGCCCTAGGACCACTAGGGACATATTTGAATCATTTATATGGGTCAAAAGGGTCAAAAGTAGCCATGGGATGACCTATGACCCCTTCCGACACATTCTATGATGACATATGTCGCTAGGGTTCCTAGGACCCCTAGGGACATATTATAATCATTTATATGGGTTGAAAGGGGCCATAGGATGACCTATGACCCCTTTCGACACATTCCATGACAAAATATGTCTTTAGAGGTCCTAGGACCCCTAGGGACATATTAGAATCGTTTATATGTGTCGAAAGGGGTCATAGGATGACCTATTACTCCTTTCGACACATTTTATTATAATATATGTCACTAGGGGCCCTAGGACCCCTAAGGACATATTAAAATTATTTATATGGGTCGAAAGGGGCCATAGGATGACCTGTGACCCCTTTTGACACATTCTATGACAACATATATCTCTAGGGGTCTTAAGACCTCTAGGGACATATTATAATCATTTATATGGGTCAAAAGTGGCCATAAGATGACCTATGACCCCTTTTGACACATTTCATGACGACATATGTTTCTAGGGGTCCTAGGACCCCTAGGGACATATTAGAATAGTTTATATGGGTCGAAAGGGGTCATAGGATGACCTATTACCTTTTTTGACACATTTTATTACAACATATGTCTCTAGGGGACCTAGGACCCCTAGGGACATATTAGAATCATTTATATGAGTTGAAAGGGGTCATAAGATGACCTATGACCTCTTTTGACACATTCCATGATGATAAATGTCTCTAGGGGTCCTAAGACCCCTAGGGACATATTAGAATCATTTATATGGATTGAAAGGGGCCATAGGATGACCTATGACCCCTTTTGACACATTCCATGATGACATATGTCTCTAGGGGTCCTAAGACCCCTAGGGACATATTAGAATCATTTATATGGGTCGAAAGGGGTCATAGGATGACCTATGACCCCTTTCGACATATTTTATTACAACATATGTCTCTAGGGGCCCTAGGACCCCTACAAACATATTAGAATTGTTTATATGGGTCGAAAGGGGCCATAGGATGACCTATGACCCCTTTTGACATATTCTATGAGGACATATGTCTCTAGGGGTCCTAGGACCCCTAGAGACATATTATAATCATTTATATGGGTCAAAAGGGGCCATAAGATGACCTATGACCCCTTTTGACACATTCCATGGTGGGGTCCTAAGACCCCTAGGGACATGTTAAAATCATTTATATGGGTCAAAAAGGGTCATAAGATGACCTATGAACCCTTTCGACACATTTTATTGCAACATATGTCTCTAGGGGCCCTAGGACCCCTAGGGACATATTAGACTCATTTATATGGGTCGAAAGGGGCCATAGAATGACCTATGATCCCTTTTGACACATTTCATGATGACATATGTCGCTAGGGATCCTAAGACCCTTAGGGACATATTATAATCGTTTATATGGGTCGAAAGGGGCCATAGGATGACCTATGACCCCTTTTGACACATTTCATGATGACATATGTCTCTAGGGGTCCTAGGAACCCTAGGGACATATTATAATCCTTTATATGGGTTGAAAAGGGTCATAAGATGACCTATGACTCTTTCGACACATTTTATTACAACATATGTCTCCAGGGGCCCTAGGACCCCTAGGGACACATTATAATTGTTTATATGGGTCAAAAGGGGTCATAAGATGATCTATGACCTTTTTTGACACATTCCATGATGACATATGTCTCTAAGGGTTCTAGGATCCTTAAGGACATATTATAATCATATATATGGGTCAAAAGGTGCCATAGGATGACCGATGACCCCTCTCTATGCATTTCATCACAACCTATGTCCCTAGGGGTTCTAGGAGCCCTAGGGACACATTTGGTTGGTTCCAATGCATTGAGAGGGGTTTCATGACAATGTATATCCCTAGGACCCCTACAAACCCATTGGGAATGCGTTGAAAGGGGTCACTAAGGGCCCTAGGGACATATGTTGTCATGAAATGCATCGAAAGGGGTCATAGATTAACCTATGACCCCTTTTGATGTATTTAATGACAATGTTATATTTAATAATAATATAATATTGCATATTTTAATATAATAATAATATATTATTAGATTATATAACAATAATAATCATATATGTTACTAGATTATAGATTTAATAAAAATAACAACCATATATATTATTATATATAATAATACTATATATATTTAATAATAATAATATTTATCATATATATTACTATATTATATTTAGTTATAATAATAATAATTATATTTATAACTATATTATATTTAATAATAATCATACATATTACTATAATATAATAATAATTATAATCATATATAATAAGAATAATAGTTAATAATAATAATACCAGTAATAATAATATCAATGTCCACACTTCCCCCAAATAAATTTTCCTCTAAAACACTCTAAAGTTTCTCTCTTAGATTTATTTCCTCTCAAATTTTCTTCCCAATTTCAATTGAAAAATCCTGGACCTGATCAAATACCCGATTTGGATTCGGGTATTTGATTAGCCTTGGTATTTACCAAGCCTATTTAGTCAACCCAAAAAATGTGTTTGAGAAGGGTTTCATTGACACTCAAACTTCGGGGAGGCATCTGACAATGTTATTTTCATCAAAATTGAATGAAACGAAAAAGTTTTTTTATAACACTCTCAAGATTCCATCAATATAATTGCTGTCAAATTCTGAGTTCGATAAGTATTTATTAGTTAATTTTCAATGAAGATGATTGTAAAGTGTTGATTGACATACTGATTGAAAAATGGCTATAACTTTCAAACGATATAACATTTTTTAAATCCAAAAGTTGCATTACATTCTATGCTTCGCCTAGTATACGAAAAATAAATAAATAATAAATTAGGTAAATTTATCTATTAGTTAAGGTGGTCAAACACGGTAGTTTTTTTTTCCAAAAAAATTTTAGTAGAAAATTCATATTTAATTATTTATTTGAAATAAAAATACCCAAAAATGTGTGTCACATCTGGGCATGAGTCTACTTTTTATATCTATAATTATATTTAAAAAAAACTATCATTTGATTTTGATTAAGGTGGTCAGACATACACCTACTTTTTATTTTCACTCTGAAATTTTTGTAGTACTGCATTAATATCCAAACTTTTGACCAATCAATAATTTTTTTCTCCAGATAAGGCCTAGTAGTTTAGAAACTAGATTCAATTTCCTACAGATTATTTTTTTACAAATTTTTGATATAAAGTCCAGAACCACTTTAAAATTATGTGTCAAGTTGACATAACCCTGATTTGTTGGCTTTTCATTGCCACTTAAGGCCATAGTTTGGTTGACCATGATCCTGCACATACCCTTCTATTTCATGGCTTTCTCGTCCAAGACCCTAGGGAAAAACTTAACACATGGCCTACCTTCTTGAAATGAAAAAAAGTAAAGGGGACACTTTCAAAATCTAGCTTTTGAATATGGATACCCATTTTAGAGTGGAGGTATACCACCTCTGACATATCTCTTCCCTCACTGACTCCAATGCATATTCTAGTGTAAGATAATCGGCTCCTCGACACCATGATAGGGTCTATAGATAAAAGTTACCCAAATGATTTAGCTATACCATCAAAAACATCCTCATACCAAAACTCCATTGGAAGTTCAGGAAGATGGACCCATATAGGCACTTGAATAAAGAAAGAATCATTGAGGTCCAGCTTTGAAGTCCATTTCACCAAGGGTAGCATCGAACATCCAAAGGACTAGGATCCAACACATAATCGAACACTCATGAGATCCTCCATACAAGAGAACTCAAAGGAGAGGAAGCCCTTTTCCATATCTGCTATCTCCACATGCCCTTTTAGGTCCCATTTATTTCTCACATGGGTCCTCACAATGTCTATATTCGGCCTAGGGCCAATGAACTTCCCAACTAGAGAGGAAACAATGGTGCAATGTTATGATCTACAAGCTCATCAAGGATTTCAATAGAAAACATACCCTTTTCTTTGTTTGAGATGTCTTTTATCTTTGGGAAGGAAGAATTACATATGGGCTTTATCCCAAAGAGAGAAGACCATTGACCTTTCAAACCCAAGCCAAGGATCTTCTAAGTAGTTTGTGGGCCTAGCATTGTCTGACCAAATTTCAAAGCCTCCTTCCCTAGGGCCTACCTTGATTCCCGTGGGCCCTCATTCCCTAAGGAAATAATATTCCCCTAGTCTTCCTCCTCTTGAAAGGTCCCTAGGCCCTTCTCTTCTTCATCCTAGATAGAGCCACCCGAGGCTGAATTCAAATTGCCTATCTCTCCAATTCCCACTCTAACATCTGCTCCCTCACCGCGTGCCATCTCCCATTCTTAGCTTTCTATAGAGGATGGATTATATAAGAAATATGATTAGGGATCATAGGCCAAAATGTGTCTAGATAGTTGTCATTTATGGCAACATGTATTCAACATTTCATTTATGCATTTAGATATAGAAAATTAGAAAATTGACTAAGTGTTAGATAATTTGAAGTAGTACAGAGAGAGAGATGTGATGTATACAGATGATACAATTTGGGTTGGCTCATGCGCAGTTGAGGTTATATTTATGATAGTGTCATGACGATGTAGTCTAGTGCACAAATGTGTATGAACATTATGTCACAAATTATAGTTAAAATACTAGTACAGGTATTTAACAAAGCATATTAGAGAATTGGATTGTACGACTTAAGGAATTATTTTGGTGATAAAATAATTACTTAATCATGTTGGGCCTACATTGTGGATATTAATCCATAAACTATTTTATATTATGTTAAGCATGTAAAGACATGAAGGCCGATTGAGTAGAGATTTACTAATGTGCGGGGTTCAAGTAAAGATCTTATCTTGTGTAGGTTTTTGTGCTATGTGTGTAAGATGTGTGAGATATATGACATATAGGCTATTGTGAGGATAGCTTTAAATATATGCAAGTCTTATGTGATTCAAAATTTGATGTATGATTAGAGCAAGTGTTAATTACAACAATGAGAAAGTATTGTATGTATACCTATACTTGTGAAGAACTTAATTATATAATTGCATGTTAGGAAAGTGGGCTCTTCTTGCATACATTGTATTTTTTCTACCAAATCCTAACAAAGGTTGAGGCTTTTAACATGGCCTAGTCCTTTAATAAGGACTTGTGGCACTATATTTACTTCATAGACTCCTAATAGGGTCAATATCCTTAACAACATCCTTTTTCTTAGTGAATCATCTTGTGGGTATCATCACCACTAGGGTTTCCCTAGTTAACAAATAATGGTGTTATGAGTTCTCTATGTGTATGGTTATATTTAATGTTCAAGATTGTTGGTTTACTTTCATATGCAAGTTATAAAGTAATTAATATTATTCAGTTGTGAGCAAAAGTTTGTAGAATACTGATTCACCCCCCTCTCAGTATTATCTATTTCTAACATAAAGAAGTTCAAAGCCATATTATTATTTTTATTAAAGAGAGATGAATTCAAAAATTAAGAGAGCATTTACTCATGTTCATCATGTAGAAGACATTTGGATTAATATGCAGATAGAGTTGGCTATTATGAAAATGGACTACTGCAGGTTAGCATTATAGTCGATTATTGATTTTATACGCTTGAGGTTCCATCTAATTTTCAAATTGAAGATGATGGTAATATTTTTAATCTACAATATCATCATGCTAGTTTTGATAAACAATGCCCTTTCTCCATTAAATAGAAGAAAAAGGAAGGTACTTCTATCTTTGATCGATTTTAGTCCATTTTGGCAAACATCAATAAGTAGTTGAAAATCAAAAGTCTCAAAAGAGTGAATCCTAAGTTAGGGGTAGATTGTGGAAGTTCTGGTCTACCTGTTATGAATTCACAATTAGAAATTGTAGGCAAAGATGGTCCATCTTCCTCTAGTAAATAAATCTCTTAAAATAAAATTGAAAGGTGGAAAGGGATTTAAATTATCTTAGACACCTAAACAAGCTCAAGAGTTAGAAGGAGAATTAGATAAAGGACTTGATGAAAAAGATGAGGAGGAAGAAGGAGAAGTCATGATCCTATCTCCTCTATGACCTACACAAACTTAGGGACCATCTATGAAGGAAGCACCTTTTTTGGGTGCAACAAATGATGATGTGGATTCATTCTCCACTTTCTTCACACCTTCTATCCCTACTTCAGAAGTAAATAGATCAGCACTTCTTGTATCTTTAGCAAATCATCCCATTTTAATAGTTGAACAATACAAACACTTAGGGAATTTGTTTGAGGATTTTTCAACCCTCACAAAAGGTCAAGTTTCCTAGCTTGATATATCCTTGACCAGTTTTGAGTTGTTTATGACACAATATTCCTATCATGGAATTCAACTATACAAACTAAATCATGCCCAATCACACATAGATAAAATCAAGATCAATGCCAATGGTCTCCACCATACCTATTTTTGTAGATAATTTTTTAGTATTCCTAAATGGTTGAGCCAGATTATTATGAAGAGAAGAAAGGTTGTGGTACCTCTAGATGACCTTCCTATTAAGAAAACTAACTCTAAATCTTTGAAAGATAAGATTGTTTCTAGGATCATAGTTGATCCTAAAAAGAATAAGTTTGTAGAAGTTGTTGAGCCATTAGTAGACAAGCCAGTTAAATAACTTGGTCATTTTGATTACAAGTTCACCAAAGTGGAAATTGGAAAGAAGTCATGACTAGGTTGTTTAAAAGATGTATAAGAAACACTTGCCAATGTGTCAAAGAGCGATCACAAATTATGAAAGAAGAAAAATTAGTTCAAACAGGAGGTTATTCATTTAAATTAGGTCATTTGAAAATAATCCTCACAACATGCAATTGTTGTATCCGAGACACCTAAAAAGAAAAGAATAGTAGAAGCTACAAAGTCTTGGATGGGAGAAGTCATTTGTGAAGGAGTGCATGCCATTGTAGATACATCCAAAGTCCTTGGACATATCAAAAGTGTGGAAAAAATGGTACATGATTTGATTGCATTGTTGACTTGGAAGGCTAAGACTTTGAAATAAATCTTGAATGACTAGGATGAGATCACCAATTTTGATCTAGATGTCATGGTCATGTGTGACGTTCTTCCATCTTGTGAAATGTTCTATAAATGTCATGGAATCATGGGCTATAAAGAAGAGACATTATGAAAGCTTGTGAAAAACTTGTAGGCAAAATTAGAAGATTGTTAGGCAATAGAAAATGGAATCATGAGTGACTTGGAACAAATGAAATGTCAAATTCTTGATGAACATGGTAACTTGCTTACAGTTAAAAGGATGACTTTAGAATATACAATCAAAATCAATACTGATTTAGATTCTAAAGATTTTGGTTCCCATACAATGAACATGTTTTCTTTGTACAAATCCTTAGAAATACACTTACATGATCCTTTATCAGAAAATTCCAAGATTGTGAAATCAATGTATGCCAATATAGTAAGGATAGAAGCCATTTCAAAAACAATAGAGATTTTAGATCTTCCTACAGTGCATGATGTCATCATCAAATTCAAGGCACTAAATAACACTCTTTGAGATTGTTATTTTTTTTTCATGTTTGTAGGTTGAAGAGCATGTATTGCAAGAAATTATGTAATTACATGTAATACAATTTGCATGTATAGTGACATGCAATCAAATAATTTCTCTTATTAGTTAGACCGGATCAAAGTTAGTTGAGTTGCTCCCACCTTTGCCTCCTTCTTCTTCTCAACTCCTTTGCCTATATAAATGAGTGCTCTCTCATTGTAAAATTATCTTTTATTTTTGTATGCAAGAAAGATATGGAGAAATTGTGCAAGAATAACTTTGATTGTGTAGTGCCATTTTGAAAGAAAAGTGAATATGAAGAATCATTTGAAACTAAAATTTTATTCAATGCAATTGTTACTTGTGCAAGTTAAAAGATTTGACTATGATTTTCATTTTTTGTCTTTGATTAATGTGTTTTTTATTCTTGATAATTGAGTATAAAAATAATTAGAATGCAATCAGAGCGGAAGCTTTGACTTGGAGCAGTTTTAGACATATTTAGATTAGAAGCACTGGCTATAGCTTATATCTCTTTCTTGATTCACAAAATAGTTAGAATCATTTACCTCTAGAAGTCTTTGTGTCCTAATAGTAAAGGTTGTTCTTATAGCATAGATTAGAACATGACTTAGAGCCAAATTGGTATGCTTTTAGCTAACCTCTAACTTAGTATTAGTTTCTTAGTATCATTGTTTACAAATCCAGGAAAAAGTGTAGTTCAAGGTTTTATCTTTCCCATTACTCCCTTCGCGAGTAAGTGGATTCTTTCATGAAAGCTAACAGGGAAGAATATTGGTAATACTCTTTCAAAATCTATAAACTTTTTTCTTACCTTAACTTGATCCAAGGAATGGTGAGATGTTGAAAAGAAGATTGTTGAAGTGTTGTAACCTATCATGAAACAATCATTATTTTGTCATTGATGTCAAACCTGATACTTGCTAGTAAGATAATTGCTTTTTGGTATGAATGCTATCATTTGATTGATTGATGAAGAGGATTTGAAAAGAAAGGATAATAAGAATAACTAGAGAAAGGTTGAGTTATATGGTGTATAAAAGGAGCACTAAGACCAACTAAGACATTGATGATATAGTGTATTGTTTATCTAATCAAGAATAAAGTGAAAGGTTACTTAAGCTAAGACAAGAAGAAGTATTTTCATAAAAAATGTGCCTGCCAAGCTTGACTGAGAAAACAGTGGGAGCTGAGTAATTTAGTTTAGGCTGAGTAGAATTTTGTATGTGCCAAGTGAAGAAAGATTAGTAGGTGTCGAGTGTCAGAGAAATTAGTAAGTAAAGAGCATCAGTGGAATAACAGTTGTGACTGAACAAGGAAGACTTAGTACATGTTGAGAAACCTATTGTTGGTTGAGCATCAGAAGACTATTATTATTGAGTGACAACATGTTATTGCTGAGTGATAGTAAAATGAGTTCAATCAAAGATTTGATGAATCTGAGCTAACAAAAATTAATTTATTGAATTATGTAAAGCATGTTGAAGATAAGTATGATGAACTTGTGGAAAAAAATTCAAGATAAACTATTTTGAGGTGAATATATAGAGGATTGTAAGAGAAGTTTCTAGGGGGAACAAAATGGAAAGGAGGGAGGATTCAATGAATTTGGGCTAACCCTAAGATGGATGATTGTGATTAAGTGGAAAGAGATCAAAATTCTCTATATAAGGAGATATAAGGCTAGAAGCAAAGTGTCAAGAGTGTGAACTAGAGAAAGAAAAGAAGTTTGGAGGTGTTGATTCATATGGTGGTTGAAGTAAAGAACCTACTATTGGCATATTGAGCATGAAGACTTAAAAGGTGAAGTCTTGAAGGGTGAACAACCAATTAGAGGTGAAAGGAATGAATGCCAAGAATAATGGAGGATTGAATCAAAGATTTGTAATATACAAGTGAGTTATTTTCCTATCAGATCAAGTCCTGCTACTACTTTCTAACAATTGTATCAGTCTAGATAAATCCTTTGGATTAATGTTGACCTACCAGTCATGTGTAAATCCTTTAACTAGGTGACATTATAATAGAATGTTCTAAAGTCCTCTACCAAGGCTCACTCCTAACTAGGTGATTAAAATACTTTAACAAAGTCACATTTAACAATGTGCATTGTAACCTTTAAAAGGGTTGGTTCCTCATAGGGCTCACTTCAGAAGAGTGAAAATTGGTAGCATGTTACAAGTGGTTTTTCCCATATTGGGTTTCCACATTAAATCCTTTTGTCAAATTGTGTGAATGATTCTTCTATGTTTCATGTTTACATTTTTGCAAAGTTATTTTGACCCAGGAAAGTAACCTACAAAGTTATGGAGTTATTGGATGATCTAATCAATGCATGCACCCATATGGTTGGTGAGTACTAAAAAGTTATATTTGTACATTTGGACCTTGGATATCTGATTCACCCCCTCTCAGTTATTCTAAATATTCAAATGATTGGTATCAGAGCCCTTGGTTGTTGTAAGGAAATAGTTTGACGGTACTTGAAGGTAAAGATCAAGATGTATAGAAAGGAGGTACCCAAGTTAAGCAAGGACAACTTTCCAACATGAAAAAGTTTGATGAAGCTGCTATTGGAAATATAAGAGGAGTAACTAAGAGGGGACAGGAAAACTAGTTACCATACAAATAAATTTTACATCCCTTAGATGTCAATACAAATCAAAGCATAAAATCTGATTAAACTTTATTCTACTATTACTTGACAAACACACAAGCACTCGGTTAACACTAGAAAATACTGCAGCTTGGCAAGCACTAAGAATCAACTGTAACTAGGGAATAACTTAATGTACTGATCTTAATGTGATTAACCTTGAATTTAACTTAGTTACATATACATAAAAGAAATGGCATGAACACAAGTGACACCAAGATTTAACATGGAAACCTAAATTGGGAAAAACCACCAATTGCAACTAGTTATTGTTTTCACTATTTTGAAGTGAGCCTTGTTAGGAGACAACCCTGTTAAAGGTTAAAAAACACACTATTAGGTGGGACCCTTTTAAAGGATTTAATCACCTTGTTATGAGTGGCCTTGTTAGAGGTCTTCAAGACACTTCAAATAGAAATGCCACCTTGTTAGAGGATTTACAACTAGCTATTAAGCTAACTTTGTTAAGAGATTTAGACCCCTTCTACAATGATTAGAAAGTAACAACGAGATGACCTAATTTCTGATGTAACTAAATTGCTGATTACAGATCTCAATTAAGGCTTTAATACTTGATCCTTCCTGATTGAATGTATCTTTGTAGTTCTACAAGGATATTCTGCTTTTCCTTCAAATTCACTTCCTAACATTCAATTCTCAACTTGACCTTATATCTATATCTTACACATTGTCAAGTCAACTTAAATACAACTTAGAATACTTAATTTTTATCTCCACAATCGGCTAGAACTAGTAAAAAAATCAATTGAACTCAATATGCCAAAACAAGAAAATCCTTCATTAGTTGACCTTGCTCGGTAGACACTAACCAAAATAGATTTTCCTTTGTTAACCAAGTTAGCTTGGTTAACACTAGTTCTGATGCCAACTTGCTTTGTCTCCCAAGTGAACTCGATAAGCAATACCTTTTACAAATTCTCTTTGGTAACCGAGTGAGCTTAGTTAACACTCGTTATCTTCCAAATTTCCTTTTTCTCCTGAGAAAACTCGATAGACACTGATTTATGAACTTGGCATACTCAAGAATGCTTGGCAGACACAAGGAACTATCTTTATTGCCTGAGTGAGCTCGACAGACACTGACTGGTGAATGTATGAAATTTTGTGTAACATCAAAGACAATATACAATTGATCAATTATTTTCAAAAATTGTATCTAGGAGGACTTGGAGATTTTGCAATGTCAACTATGACCAATGAGTTTGTGGAAGTGACTGGAGTGATGAATTCATAACAACTGAATGATAAGAACGAACACAATCAAGCAATTTTGGAGATTGCATTTGCTCTAAGCTATTTAGAGTTTGATGACATAAAAGAGTGTTCTACTTATAAATAGATGTGGGATGCCCTAAAGAAGATCTATGGAGGAGATAAGAATGTGCTGAGAGCTAAATCTAAAAGCCTAAGAGAAAAAATTGATGATACGAGAATGAAAGAAGGTGAGAATATTGTCCAATATTATGTAAGAGTCAAAGAAGTTATTAATGCTATTAGAGGATTAAATGAAAATATTGAAGATGAGACTGTTATTAGCAAAGTGTTGAGAACCCTATTGTTTATCTATGCTATTATAGTCTCTTTTATACAATAACTAAGATGTACTCCTAAAAATAAGACCCTTGAAGGACTGGTTGGTAGACTCACTGCTTTTGTGCTTTCAAAATTTGATAGTTTCAAGATTGAAAATGTTGAATCTATTTTCAAATCTAAACTAACACTGAAAGAGCCTAAAGATAAGAAAAAGAAAAAGGTCAAACATATTGCTAGTGATAATGATACAAATGAAGAAGATGTAGAAGAAATTGAAGCATTGCAAGCTAGGAGATTTTATAGAGGCAAAAGAAAACACAAAGGTAAGTTACCTATCATATGTTTTAACTGTAATGAGGTTGGCCATATTGCAACAAGATGTCCTAAGAAGTCAAACAACAAAAGTGGAGACAAATACAAAGGTAAAAGGGATAAGAATAGATAAGACTACAAAGAAAAAGGAAAGAAGACTTGTTACATTTGTGAAGAGGAATCCAATAAAGAATCAGATGACCATGATGATGAAGTTGTGTTTGTTGCTATGAAGGATGATTTTGATGAAGATGATGAAACTACATTAGTATCTTATGTGAATAAGAGTGACAGATGGATCATTGACAATGGCTATTCTAATCACATGATTGGAGACAAAAGTTAGTTCAAATCTCTTATGCATTATTACGAAAATAGTATTAGATTTGGTAATGATGCACCCTGTCTGATAAAATGTAAAGGATCAATAAGACTGATAGACAAGATTATTTTTGACAATGATTACTATGTGGAAGGGCTTAACTATAATTTTTTGAGTGTGTCACAATTGAATAGTTCAGGATGCAAAGTTGAATTTGGAAATAGGAAGTATAAGATCTATGATGTTGATGGTGAACTCATTGGAAGTGGTGATTAGACTAGAGGTAATCTATTTTATCTTGACATGAGTGAAGCTACTTTTCTTGTTGTACAATTTAAAGATGTGTGCCTATGGAAAAAATAGTTATGTCATGTAAAATTTGACAACTTGGTTAGTATTAGTAAGATGAAAAGAGTCAGAGGTTTTCCAAAATTGAAGAAACTAGATAATGTGATTTGCAAACAATGTCAGTTAAGCGAGATGAAAAAGTCTAGTTTTAAGAGTAAGACTCATAGTTCTAATGAAAATTTGGAATTAGTTCATACTGATCTATGTGGACCAATTAATGTGCAAAGTTACAAAGGTGACAAGTATTTAATTCTATTTTTTGATGATTATTCTAGAATGATGACAGTGATGTTTTTGAGAGAAAAATATGATGCTTTTTAAATGTTTAAGTGGTACTTAGAAAGAGTTGAAAAAGAGACTAGTAAAATTTTAAAGTGTTTGAGATTTGACAGAAGTGGAGAGTTTACATCAAATGAATTTTAAATTTTTTGCAATAATAGAGGAATCAAGAGACAAACTTTTGCACCATGGACCCCTCCACAAAATGGGATAGCTGGAAGAAGAAACATAAATGTGATGGACTATGCTAGGACACTAATGATGGAAAAGAATGTTTCTTTGAAATTGATGTAGGGGAACAAAGAGAATAACTAGGGCCAAAGGCACACCCAACTATACAAGTCACCTACAAGAGTACACAGTGAAAAACAACACGAACAACAACCACCAATAGAGATAGGAGAAACACGATGCTTTATAAATTCATCAAAATGTCAAAATACATGCCCAAATGCAAGGCCTTCTGGTTTATAGCCAACATACATTAATATTTAACGATAAAACTTTGCATTTCAACTCTACCTCAACCTCCTTGATCTCTCTTCTATCTTTGCTACTATTGATGATCCTCCAAAACTCTATCTAAGATTTACTTAAATACATGTATGACCACAAGTTGGCCTATTGTAAATAACAACTAATTAGACCCTATATTAAATGCCAAAACAAGCCATAGGTCAGATCTCAAAAAATACCTATCACTAAATTAAATTCAAAGGTCGACTCCAATAAGAAACCACACAGACAATTCGACAAATGAAGACTCCAACAAAATGTTGCAGCTAAGCAAACTTAGGAGCACTCAACATCTGAAGAAACTCAACAACCAAAGGATAACTTGACAACTAAGGAGAGCTCAGTAACCAAAGAAAGCTCAACAACCAAATGATAAATCAAAAACCATAGAGAGCTTGACGACCAAAGGATGACTCGAAAACAACTACAAACTTGACAAACACTAAGAAACTTGACAATGCAAGACATTGCAACTCAACAACAACTAAGAATAAAGAAATCATGCATGATATCAATGCAACCTAGGATGCTCCTACATCAAACAACTAGGGTTGAAAGAAATGATTCTCTTGAATCATTGAAATGTCACAACCTGAGCTAAATCCAAATCAGATTGAGAAATCCATGAATCATCTTTAACTAATTTGTTCTTCTACTTCACCAAATACTCATAGTGATCTTTTCCTCTTGTGCTCTTACCAACTCTCTGATCCAATATCTGTTCAACTTCTTTGATCTATTTCTTAGGATAATCATCTAATATAACCACTTCATCATCTAACTCATGGTACTTACAAATCAACAACATTGAATATAGGAGATATATCCATTTCATCAGGTAACTCAACTTCATAATCATTACTATTGTTAAACTTTCTTGAGATCTTAAGGTCCAAACTTCTTTATCTTTAACTTACTATAAGTTCCCATAGGAAATCTTCCTTTATTCGAATGAACCATCACCTCATCATCAACTTTAGAAACATGATATCTTCTAGACTTATCAACATTATCCTTATGATTAATTTGTTCCAACCTCAACTTCACATCCTTATGCAAAGAATCCATAAAATCAACAAATTCTTCTCCTGTAGCACTTTGCTTCTCTTCGCCAGCAACATCTCTCAAATTTGATATACCTCAAGGCTGCAATCCAGTAACAATCTCAAAAGGTGTCTTCCTTGTACTCTTATTCATAGAATTATTATATGCAAACTCATCTTGTGCCAATACCATTTCCTAATTACTTGGCTTATCTCCAACTAAACATCTCAACAAATTACTGAAGCTTGTATTCACAACCTTTGTCTGTGGATGGAATGTAGAACTAAACTTCAACTTAGTACCCATCTTTCCCCAAAAAGTCTTCCAAAAATAACCAACAAACCTATTGTCTCTGTCAAAAATAATACTTCTTGGTAATCCATGCAATCTCACAATCCCTTTGAAGAAAAGTTCAGTAACATGCTCAACATTAGATGTCTTCTTACATGGTATGAAATGAACTATCTTATAAAATCTATCCACAACAACAAATATAGAATCATACCCCTTCATTGTCTTAGGAAATCCAAGAACAAAATCCATACTAATGTCACTCCAAGGTTTCTTAGGAACAATAATAGGCATATACAAACTAGTATTTTGACTTACTCCTTTTGTAACTTGACAAACTCCACAACTCTTCACAAATTTCTGAACATCTTTATACATCTATGGCCAATAATACTTCTCCTTCAACAAACTCAATGTCTTATTAATTCCAAAATATCCAGCCAATCCATGGTACTATGTTTTCCCTTAATCAAATTCAACCTCATAGAACTTCTAGGGATACACAACTGAATTCCTTTGAACACATATCTTCTTGAATAAAATACTCATCATATTTACTTATGTGATCTATTAGATTTGGTGCTCTACACTCTCTCCACACCTTAGAAAAATTAGGGTCAATATCATACAACTCTTTCATTGCATCAAAACCAATAACTTCAACCTTCATTTCAGTCAATAAAGAACATCTTTTTCTCAATGCATCAATAACTCAGTTAGTGACTCCACTCTTATGCTTGATTACAAATGTGAAACTCTACAAGTACTCAACCCACTTCATATGTCTTTGGTTCAATTTATGTTGACTACCCAAGTACTATAAAGCTTTATGATCAATATACGTAATACTTCATTTTAGCATAATTCAACTTTTCACTAAAGAAAGCAACATGTTTATCTTCTTGACTTAATACAACTCCTATTGCACTACCACTTGCATCACATTCAACTTGAAATACCTTATTGAAATCAGGTAAAGCCAATACAAGTAACTCAACAACCTTTTGTTTCAAAGTCTCAAAAATCTTATTAGGTTCATGTGTCCACTTGAATTCCTTTTTACCTCCTCTCACTTTCTCAATCATAACATTATAAACATAACTTAAATTCCTTATAAATTTTTTGTAAAAACTAGCCAAACCATGAAATGATCTTACCTCACCCACATTATTAGGTGCATGCCATTCAAAAATTTCTTTAACCTTCTCAAGATCCATTCTCAAGCTATCAACTGAAATAAAAAATCCAAAATACACAATCTCTTCTTGCCTAAAAGAACATTTCTTTATGTTAATCATCAAATTTTCCTCTTTCAATCTTTGCAATACTTGTCTAACATGCTCAAGATGTTCTTCCTTAGTCTTACTCAATATCAAAATATCATCCAAATAAATAATCAAAAACTTACCCAAGAATCTTTTTAGAACGTCATTCATCAATCTCATGAAAGTATTAGGTGTGTTAGTAAAACCAAAAGGCATGACCAACCATTCATACAAACCATCTTTTGTCTCAAAAGTAGTCTTCCATTCATCACTTTCTTTGATTCTAATCTGATGATAGCCACTTTTCAAATAAATCTTGGTAAAATTATTTTCTCCACTCAAACAATATATTATGTCATCCATCCTCGGCATATGAAACCTATATTTCACTATGATCTTGTTAATAGCTTTGGAATTAGTACACATTATCCATTCTCCATTCTTTTTATGTGCTAATATAGTAGGTACAACACATGGACTCAAGCTTTCTCTAATCAAACCTTACAGCAACAACACATGCACTTGTTTGTTAAGTTCTTCATTCTCTGTAGGTGTCAATCTGTATGGTGCTTTGTTCAGAAAACTAGCTCTAGGAATTAGATCCATACAATGAATTATGCCCCTTACTAGAGGTAAACCATCAGGTATATCTTTTGTAACAATTTCTTTATACTCATTTAGCAAATTTTTAATTTCTACTGGTAATCGGTCAATACTACCAATTTCTGCTATTACCCAGTCACCACTAACTAACACTTGGTTAACACTATTCTCTGGGACTTGGTTGCTACTAACACAACTTGGTCCTCTAGGAATTATAGAAAAAAAAACTTGGTTATTTTTCATTTCCTTTTCAAATTGCTTCCCATTAACCATGCAAATTCTCACAATAGTACAATTAACCTCATTTGGAATTTCAATCAAAGGCAACAATATTTGTTTTATCTCATTCACCCAAAGATTATATTGATTCAATCTTCATCATGTATATCATATCTATCATATTGCCAAGGTCTACTCAACAAAATATGACAACAATCCATAGGTATATTATCACAGAGAACTTCATCAAAATAATGTCCAATCTTGAACTTCATAATACATTGTTCACTTACCAATATCTTATGCTCACCTTTGATCCATAAAACATGATAGGGTTTAGGATGCTTCAGCCTTTACATCTACAACTTTGTAACCAACTCTTCTAATGCCAAATTTTTAGAACTTCCACTATCAATTATCACCTTGCAAATTTTTTTAGCCATCTTACATCTGGTCTTGGAAAGACTTCTACTAAGGAAAAATGCCTCATCATTTCTGTTATTACATAAGGTTCTTCTCACCATCATATTTTATCCAGCCTTAGGTCTACTTGATGAATCCTCAATGTCTCCTTGAATCAAAACATCTCTATTACCTTGCCCAGTTTCAAAAGATCTACATTCAAAAGATCTATGCCCTTCTTTACCATGTTTGAAACAATTACCATGAAAGCCACCTCTAGAATAAGAACTATCTCTTCCTTAGTAAGAACTAGTACCTCCTTAGCATGAATTACCACCTTTCCATTTAGTCTTGCCCTTGTCATCATTTTTCCATTCATATTTTCCTTTTTCTTGCACAAAATTCTTAGATCTATCACCTTCTTCATAAGATCTACCTATGCCTCTCTGGAATCTACCACCTCTACCTCTTTTTATTTGTTCATGCTTCTTTGTCAAGATCTTCTCATCTTTCAAGGCATATTGGTATGTTTCTTCCACACTTTCCAATTTTAAAAAACTTATGTCATCTTGAATTCTAGATCTTAATCCATTTAGATACCTTGTAATTTTCTCAACATCGTCATCCAAATATCTAGATCTGATGTCCAATCTATAGAATTCCTCAGTACACTCCTTCATAGTAATGTCTCTTTGTCTCAAATTTTGTATCTTTCTCAAAAACTAACTTGGTAATCAAAAAGAAGGAATTTTTTTTTACCTTGTTCACCATCTTTGACCAAGTCTTGATCTTCTCTTTTCCTCTCGTTTGTTTGTCAGTTTACAAATGCTCCTACCATAGCAAAGCATGACCTTTCAACCTAGTAGTTCTACAATTTTCACTTTTCTATTATTAGGAGTACTTTTATACTTAAAGAACTTCTCCATATTAGAGATCCAATCCAACACAACATTGGTGTCCAATTTTTCATCAAAAGGAACAACTTCTACAATAGGCTTTGAATGTTCCCTATACAATACTCTCAACAATATTTATTCAACTTGATCTTCTTTAGGTTCTAGGCTAGGGTTTGGTGCTACTGCTTCATCATCACTTACATCATCAAGATGTGCTCCTCTCCTCTGAGCTATCTCTACAACATCTAATCTAGATACAATTTGTCTCCATGTATGTAATATTGTATTATCAACATTTCAACTACCTCAACCATCTTTACAAATCAAATTCCTTCATGATTGTAACCTTCTACAAGCTATAGGTCAAATATGTAGATCTACAACCCTATAACCAAATTCAGAGCAGGGTTCTACATGATCCAATCTCCACAAGGATGAACCTCTCCTTTGATACCACTTAACGTAGGCGAAAAAAGAGGATAACTAAGGCCAAAGGCATGCCCAACTATCTAAGTCACTTGCAAGAGTGCACAATAGAAAACAACACAAATAATAGCCACCAACAGAGATAGGAGAAATGCAATACTTTGTAAATTCATCAAAATGTCAAAATACATGTCCAGCTATAAGGCCTTCTAGGTTATGGCCAACATACATTAATGTTGAGTGATAAAACTTTGCATTTCAACTCTACTTTGACCTCCTTGATATCTCTTCTATCTCTACTACTACTGATGATCCTCCAAAACTCTACCTAAAACTCACTTAAATACATGCATGACCACAAGTTGACTTGTTGCAAATAAAAACTAATTAAAACCTATATTAAATGTCAAAATAAGCCATAGGTTAGCTCTCAAAAAATACCTATCACTAAATTAAATTCAAAGGTTGGCTTCAACAAGAAACCACACGTAGACAACTTGATAAACAAAGACTTCAATGAAATGTTGCAACTCAACGAAGTTAGAAACACTCGACATCTAAAGAAACTCGAGAACCAAAGGATAAATTGGCAACCAATGAGAGCTTGGTAACCAAAGAAAGCTTGGTGACCAAAGGATAACTCAAAACCAAAGAGATCTCAACAACCAAAGAGAGCTTAGTAACCAAAGAAAGCTTGACAACCAAAGGAAGACTCAGTAACAACTATGAACTCAAAAAAACATTAAGACACTCGACAATGCAAGACATTGAAACTCGAAAAAAACTAAGAAAAAAAGAAAGCATGTAGGATAACAATGCAACCAGGATCCTCTTGCATCAAAAATACTAGACGAAAGTTGTTACTACAATTGTCTATATCTTGAACCTAGTACAAGTGAAGAAAGGTACAAGTATCACACCTTTTGAATTATGGTATGGATACTCACCCAATGCCAAAATTTTTATGTAATTGGAAGTAAGTGTTACATTTTGAAGGACAATAGGAAATGTAAACTTGATGCTAAAAGTGAAGAAAACATATTTCTTGGTTATTCCACAAGAAGAAAAGCTTAAAAGTGTTTAAATACTAACACTAACAAGGTTGTGGAAAGTACCATGTAAAAGTTGATGAATATACATAAATACATGAAGAAGAACAAAAGGAGGATCCTAAAGATTACACACATTTGTGTACTATTGTGAAGGCATGATTGTTGATGATTTTGAAAATCAAGTTGTTAATCAACAAGAATCAGTGGTTGTTGAGTCACATACTATGGATATCGAGTTGCATTTAGAAGTCGAGTTACAATTTGATGCTAAGATTAGATTACTAGAAAGGGATGCCAAGTTATCTAATAGATATGTACATACTGAACATGAGATTGAATTTCTAGAATGTCCTATTGTTGAATAAATAAGAACAGAGCTAAGATTATCCAAATATGTCAGAATACACCGTCTTTCTAAAAAAATCATTGGAGGAAGAGAAGATGGACCGATGAAAAGGAATATATTAAAAATGAAAAAATCTTGTTGAGCATAAATGAACCTTGATATGTGAAGGATTCATTAGAAAATGAAGACTAGATTAAAGCTATGAATGAAGAAATTGATCAGGTTGAGAAGAACAAAGCCTAGACATTAGTACCTAGACCAGAGGACAAGAATGTTATTGGAACCAAGTGGGTGTACATAAATAAACTGGATGTGAATGGTGAAGTGAAAAGGAATAAGGAAAGGATAGTTTGTAAAGGTTATGCGCAATAAGAGGGAGTTGAATATGGAGAGACATTTGCTCCCATTGCAAGATTGGAAGTAGTGAGAACTTTTCTTGCTTACTCTACATTCAGAGGATTCAAAGTTTATCAAATGGATGTTAAGTCAACATTTATGAATGGTATACTAGAAGAGGAGGTTTACACTAAACATCCTGAAGGATTTGTTGATCCTAACAATAAGAACATGGTATGTAGATTGCACAAATATTTATATGGTTTAAATCAAGCTCCTAGAGCATGGTATGAAAGACTACATAACTATCTTGTGAAGATTGGTTTT
Source organism: Cupressus sempervirens (assembly GCA_028749045.1). Lineage (NCBI taxonomy): Eukaryota > Viridiplantae > Streptophyta > Pinopsida > Cupressales > Cupressaceae > Cupressus > Cupressus sempervirens. The sequence continues at coordinate 460,768,596 of CM053787.1, forward strand.
GAGAAGACTCGTGACAACATCAACCTATACTTGAAGACTAAAGGAGGCAAAGTAATTTTATTGGGTGAAATATTTGTTGATGATATCATATTTGGATGTCAAAATGAATGGTGTAAGACATTTGTAGATGAAATGATGAAAGAATTTGAGATGTCTATGTTTGGAGGGATTAAATTATTTGTTGGTTTGCAAGTGTATCAAATGAAATATGGCATTTACATCACTCAATCCAAGTATGTAAAGGAGATATTGAAGACTTTTGGTATGGAATATTCAAAATTAGTTAGCACTCCTATGGTGATAGATCACAAATTATCCAAAACTGATGAATCTGTTGAGGTAAATCAAACATTGTACAGGTCTATGATTGAAAAATTGCAATATGTAGTTCATAGAAGACCTAATATTTCTCTAGTTGTTGGGATTATTGTAAGATTTTCTATAAATCCCAAGGAGAACCACATAATGGTTGTCAAAATGATTATGAGATATCATAAAGGGATAGAAAACTATGGTCTATACGACAAGATGAATGATAAGTTTGAATTGGGAGTCTATAGCAATGCTAATTGGGATAGAAACATTGATGACAAGAAAAGTACAAGTGGTGGAACATTTTTCTTAGGAAAAAGACTAGTTACCTAAAATAGTAATAAGAAAAATTATATTTCACAATATACTACTAAAGTTGAATATATGGCTAGTACTATGAATTGTACAAATGTGGTATGATTTAACTAGTTACTCAAAGGAATGAAAATAAAAATTATTGAACTTGTGGTAATCTAATGTGACAATATGAGTGCTATAAATATTTCCCAAATTTATGTTATCCATAAAAAGACAAAGCACATTATAATCAAATATCATTATTTGAGAGAATTTGTTCTGGACAAAGAAGTGAGAATGGAATATGTGAATACACATGAACATATAGCTGATATATTCACAAAGGCTTTACCTAAGGATGGACATGAATATCTTAGAGGTAAGCTAGGGGTGATACTCCTATCTCAAGCTAGTTGAGGAGAAAGAGTGGTGCCCTGCATCAACTGAGTTGAATGTCATATTTTACAACTTGATACAATGGATCTTACTTTAGGAACTACCTAAGGTAGGGAAGGAGCTGAAACAAAAGATTAATAGTCACAAGAAAGGTGACAAAGGGAGAACCTAAATTGATAATATTTCCATGAATAGATGACAAGTATTTGGCATTGTTTTCAAAGAGGGAGATATAAATTGAAAATCTTAAGAGATTTAGTTTGTCAAAATTCTGAGGAAGATAGAAGAAAAAGTGGAGATACATTGAATATCTTGAGGAAGAGATTGCAAGATTTATGATGAGAAAGAGATAACATTACCCTATATAGAGGAAGGACACATACTGATAGAGGGAGTGATTTCAATACACAGTATTAAGTTTCTTTTTGGTATTGTTGTTGGTATTGGTTTGCCATCAATGCCAAAGAGGGAGATTGTTGAAAAGAATATTGTTTAAGTGTTGGAACCTACCATGAAACAATCATTATTTTTTCATTGATGTCAAACCTGCTACTTGTAGGTAAGACAATTTTTTTTGGTCGAAATGCTATCATTTCATTGATTGATGAAGAGGATTTGAAAAGAAAGGATACAAAGAATACCTAGAGCAAGGTTGAGTTATATGGTGTATAAAGGAGCACTAAGACCAAGTAAGACATTGATGATGTAGTGTATTGTTTATCTACTTAAGGCTAAAGTAAAAGATTACTTAAGCTAAGACAACAAGAAGTGTTTTCATAAAAATGTGTTTACCAAGCCTGACTGAGCAAATAGTGGAAGCCAAGTAATGTAGTTCAGGCTGAGCAGAATTTTGTATGTGCTAAGTGAAGAAAGATTAGTAGGTACTAAGTGTCAGAGAAATTAGTAAGTATTGAGCATTAGTGGAATAATAGTAGTGATGGAGAAAGGAAGACTTAGTTCATGCTGAGCAACCTAGTGTTCATCGAGCATCAAAAGACTGTTATTGTCAAGTGACATCATGTTATTGCCGAGTGACAATAAAATGAGTTTGATCAAAGAATTGATGAATTTGAGGTGAAAAAATTAATTTCTTGAATTTTGTGAAGCATGTTGAAGATAAGTACAATGAGATGGTGGCATAAAATTCAAGATAAATCATTTTGAGGTGAATCTATAGAGGATTGTAAGAGAAGTTTCAGGATGGAACAAATGGAAAGGATGGAGGATTCGATGAATTTGACATAACCCTAAGATGAGAAATTGTGATTGAGCAAAAAAAGATCAAAATTCTCTATATAAGGAGATATAATGCTAGAAGCAAAGTGTCAAGAGTGAAACCAAAGAAAGACAAGAAGTTTGGAGGTGTTGCTTCATATGATGGCCAAAAGAAAGAACCTGCTATTGGCATATTAAGCATGAAGGATTAAAAGGTGAAGGATTGAAGGGTGAAAAAGGAATTAGAGGTGAAAGGAATGAATGCTAAGAATAATGGAGGACTAAATTTGAGATATGTAATCTGCAAGTGAGTTGTTTTGTTATTAGATCAAGTCCTGCTACTACTTTCTAATAATTGTATCAATCTAGATAAATCCTTTGGATTAAGGTTGACCTAACAGTCATGTGTAAATCCTTTGGCTGAGTGATATTCTAATGAAATTTTCTAAAGTCCTCTAACAAGGCTCACTCCTAATAGGTGATTGAAATCCTTTAAATAGGTCACATTTAATAGTGTGCATTATAACCTTTAATTTTGTTGGCATCTCACATGGCTCACTTCAAAAGAGTGAAAATTGGTAGCACATTACTAGTGGTTTTTCCCAAATTGTGTTTCCATATTAAATCCTTGTGCCAAATTGTGTGAATGATTCTGCTATGTTTCATGTTTATATTTTTGCAAAGCTATTTTGACCTAGGACAATAACCTACTAAGTTATGGAGTTATTGGATGATTGAATCAATGCATGCACTTATATGTTTGGTGAGTACTGAAAAGTTTTATTTGTACATTTGGACCTTGGATAACTAATTCAACCCCCTCTTAGTTATTCTAAATATTCCAACATGAGAAGGGGGAGCCTTCCATTTAAGGTAGGAAAGACTATATCTCACATGTTGTGGCCGGTCAACCTATTTTGTGACTGGATTTTACTCAAAACTATCAGTTACAAAATATCCACCCAACAACTTTAAATCTTTTCTTACCTTCATCCTCTTCTTTAAACCTATAAACCCATTTATTATGTAAAACCCTTTTACCTGTAGGAAACTTACATAAATCTAAAGTCTTATTTTTCAACAAGGAGTCAATTTATTTTATCATTGTTGACTATCACTAAATCTTTGTATCCACCTACATATTTCATCATAATATTCAAGTTCACTAGCATTTGTTAATAAAATACAATACAAAGATGGAGTAAATTTGTCTGGAGGTTTACTTAGACTTTTTGACCATCTAACATTCATTGGGGGCATGGTATTTGTTATTGCAATTGTTGTAGAGCATGAAGGGACATTGGAATATCATCATTTTGAGTATCATCCAATACTACATAGTTATTTTATTTCTTCTCATGCCACTACAAAAAATCTTTTTGCAACACTTTCTCATTGAATATGACATCCTTGCTTCTTACAATTTTATGATTTCAAAATGCTAAAGCCTATAACCAAATCCATCAATACCATATCCAAGAAATATACATTTCTTTGAAAAGAATAACTCACATTCTTACCAGTCCATTCTTCCTCTGGAATACCACAACCCAAAGGAGTAGAGGAACCTCTATTAATAAAACATACAATAGTAACACTTTTAAGGGCAGCCCAATATGCAACCTCATGCTCCTTGCACACTCCATTGTTGTCCTATTCATGTGTTCAACCACCTTGGAACAATTGTATGTCTTTGAATACCATTAGTGGAACAATAATCTTTTAATTCATAACTATAATACTCACCACCATTATCAAATCCAATATATTTTAATCTTTTACCAATCTCATTTTCAACCAAGCAATTCCATTTGTTATAAGTTTGAGATACATCAGATTTATGTCTAAGGTAATAAACCCATACTTTTATAGTTGCATCATCAATGAATGTAACATAATAATGTAAGCCACCAAGGGAAGATACATGAGCTATTCCCTATAGATTTATATGCGCACTATCTAATTTCTAATTTTTCTTTTCCTTCCCACTCTTCACAAAACTCACTCTTATTTTTTTTCTAGACACATAACTTTCACAAAAATATATATTGACACATTTTAGATGTGGAAAAAATTTCTTTGGGTTAAGTAATTTCATACCTTTCTCACTCATTTTCCCAATTTCGTTGTTCCATAGCATTGTATTAGAATCTATAACAACTATTTGTTCTCCCTACTCAACTACAACAATTGTTCCTAAACATTCATTTTTCTCTAAAAAAATTAAAGTAGAAGGAACAATATAACTTTTACAAAGATATAATGTTCTTACTTTCACACCTTTTGATACTACAAGAGATTCTTTTGAAACCTTTCAATTTTTTTCATCAAAAGTGAGTACGCAACTCTCATCACCCAGTTGCCCTACTAAAATTAAATTCCTACTCAGTCTTGGAACATGTCTTGCTTCTTGTAGTATCTAGTGATTCTCATTTTGCAACTTAATCTTAATTTTCCCCTTTCCAACAATCTATCAGGGTTCATTATTCCCCAAACAAACAAGCCCAAAATCCCCTTGGACATAATCTAGGAAAAAACCACTATATGGAGTAGCATGAAATGAAGCCCTTGAATCTAAAACTCATGAATCATGAACACTTTCTAAAGAAAGAAGCAAAGCATCCTCTTTGAATTTATTACTTGACACATTTTTCTCCTTGTTCCCTCCTTTTTTGTCTCCTTTATTATTCTTTTAAGTCCATCTATATTTCTTCTTATGCCATGGTTTTTCAAAGTACTAGCGATCTTTTGGTTCTCTTGATTAAGATCTCTTCCCCTTTGATTTTCATCTTAATTTCCCATGATCTCCTAAATTATTTCCTCTCTTAGTCATTCTACATCTGCTTTGTGCATTGAAAACACTTTATGAAGTAGATCCACTTGATATTTTTCTATGAGTTTCCTCACTCAGAATAACACGAATCACATCATCAAATTTTAGGGTATTAGACCTAGAATCAAAATTAATCACAACCATAACTAAGTCATTCCATCTTTCAAACAAAGAACACAAAATCAAGAGAGCCTTAAGTTCTTCATCAAAATTAATATTCACAAAAGATATCTGACTAGTAACCATATTAGACTCATTTAAATTATCTGTAAAAGATCCACCTTTTTTCACCTTCATATTAAATAAATGCTTCATGAGAAATACCTTATTTGAAGTAGAGGGCTTTTCATACAATTTTCTTAGGGTTTGTATCAACTCTCCAATCTTCTTTGCTTTTACAATATTAAACGCCATCGATTTTGCCATACATAAATAAATACTTCCAAGTGCCTTTTGATCTAAAATTTCCCAATCCTCATCTATCATAGCGGTTAGTTTCTTGGTTTTTCCTTATAATGGCCACCGTAAATCCTTCTGATAAATATAGTCCTCCATTTGTATCTTCCATAGCTGAAAGTTTTTCCCATTAAACTTGTCAACCATTAGCTTACCTTCATCTGTCATCGCTCCCACTCGACTCTGAGACTTCCACTCAACCATGAGACTTTCCTATAGAGGATAAATGAAACACATAGGTTTTGATACCACTTTTTAGGATTTAAAGAGACATAAATAATAATTGCATGCAAATATAATAATATCAAAAAAAATAAACTACACAGAAGAGAACATAAGACACAATGATTTAATGCAGTTCACCTAGTCCATGGGCTATGTCCACCAACAATGAGTCCACTATTTTATTATCTAATGATAAAATCTGATTACAATTTGTAATCCCTTATATCTCATTATCACCACAAGAAGCTATTATCAGATCATAAATTATGATATCCCTAACCCTAAGCAATTGTCTACATTTATTGTTGCCACTTTAGGGTTAAAATTAGTTACAACATGTTGGCCCAAAAATGCTAATAAATTATGAAGTATGTACAATACTTCCCTGATCAGTCAACACAATCTTAATGTTTGTTGTTTCCTTAAGATGTGCTTGGCTTTGGAGATAGCTTCAAAAACTAGAGGATTGGAAGGTTTACTTTAAAGAGAGGCCTCCAGTGATTGTAGGGAGTGATGAGGCCAAATATTGCCTTTATTTCATGATAGTTTTAAAACACTTTGTTGATACTCTGTTTTATCTTTGTCAAAATATTGGTGGACCTATGTTTCCCAAAACCTATGATAAACCTGTGGGTAGATACTATGCCATCTTTTGCTAGTATTATATATTATGTAGTATTTCACATAATTATCAAAATGTGTGTTCTTATATTTGAATTTAATTTGAAAAATGCTTATTTGCAATTATCTTTGTATTATAACTAACCTATTAGCAATGAAGTTGAAAGATGATTGAAAGAATTAAAAGATGAGCATCAAAAACATTCAAGGAGAAAAGAACACTAAGGTTGGAAGAATTCAAAGATGAGCACCAACAACATTCAAGGAGAAAAGAACACTAAGGCGTAGCCATGGTGGAGGAAAGTTGTAACAGTTCCAAAGGACATGATAGCGAGTATGGAGGAGCTATCAAGACTCATTGCATTCTCTGCATTTATTCCTATGGCGAGCACATGTTCAGACTTTATTATTCCCACATTAAGCTATCATCTCTTCTTCCCGCCTTGAGTTGTTATTTTCTTTCTTTCTCTCCTATGAATTTAAAGCTAGGTTATTTACTTTTCTGTTATGGGAATAATTGTCGATCTCCTATATATAGGAATCAACCCAAGTGTGTTAGTTTAGCCAGTTAGAAGAAAGAGTTTATGAGAACAAACTGTTAACTTTTACAGTGAGTTGCATTTTTATAATTCTATGTATTATGTAATGAATTTTTGAAATGTAATGAAATAGTTTTTGGCTTCTATCTTGTGTTAGTAGTTTAGTTGAAGCTGACCAAGGGGGCTCACTTGGAAGGTGGATTAGATTAGGTAGTATAGATTTATTTCCAAGAATTCTTAGTAGTGTAAGTAGAAGTTGTAGGTTCCTTCCTGTAGCATCACACTTCATGAGTGTTCCTACAACATATGTGAGAACAATTATAGTGGATGAATTGAGTTGGAATATTTGTTAGCCTTTCATTGTATTTCTAGTATTCATAGCGTTAAGTGAGTTAGTTTCTTGCAACAATAGTGTAAGTTCTTTTCCTTGCATTTTACTTTCCTGCAACATAAGCTTAGTGACTCATTAAGAGACCTGGTGCACATACTGTGCTGACCATTTCAAGTATACATCCCTAGGTTGACAAGATTAAATGCACCTCATAGTGGAAAAAATAGTCCTTAGTTTGAATATATTATTCCTAAGCATGGCCTAGAGCATGACTATGATACAACTATTGTGAGGCAGACTAGGGAGTTGACCAAGGAAAGTTCTAAAGCTCTTCTATCCTCGACTTTCTTTTTGCCAATAGTTTTGAAAATATTCTGCCAAGAATTCATAGTTTGGTTCCATCTCATTATAGGATCTTCATGTAAGAATATTGTTGAGTTGTACTAGTGCACATTCTTGACATATGCTAAGACATCTTGATCTTCCAAGAGTGAGACATTGAGGGCAAAGGACTTGGGTGACTTGAAAGTGGAATGAGGGTGACCAAGTTTGAAAGTTTCAACCAAAATAGGCTGATGGCTTGATAAAGAATAAGGGAGGACCTGAACATGATTGTTATCAGGGGATTTGATGTAGATAAAGAGGATTTTATCAAATTAAACATTGTCAATTCTAGAGTATATTCTCTTATCCCCTTTTTGAAGATTAGACCAAGTGAACTTGAAACCTTTGGATTGTTGCCTCAGTTCTGTAAGCGGGTGATTTTATTGAAAAATCTAGACCAAAAGTACTATTCAATTCCTTTCCATTCAAATCTTAGACCATCGAACTTGTCTTATGGCCTCTCCACCATATTAAAATAACCAACTAAAATCCAAGGGATTCTAGGTAAAGAGGTCATCCATTGCATAGATTTGTTCTATCTAGATGATCATTGGGGGCATAAACTGAGAAGATACCAAACTCAAAGTTGTCAAATTTGAAAGACATTCATGAGGCTCTATTACAAGGGGAGTTTCCTCATAGAATGATGCTCTTCCTCAATTTAGGTCCTATTAGAATAGTTATTCCCTCCTCGTTTTGGATGTTTAGTTGAGTATGAAACATCATCTTTAAAAATGCATTTTAGAGAAATCTCAAGGGCAAAGCCTATGATCTTGACTTCTCGAAGAAGGATGACATCAATGCTGTGAGACCATTTTAGGAAATCTCTTGACAATATATTTTGTCCTAGGATTCTAAACCTCTAACATTCCAAGAAGAAAGTTTCAAGAAAGTTTCAAGTTATCCATGGGTAATATTATTTATTAGTTTCTATTAGGGTCTAAAACCTCTTGAAACAATTAGACATTTGGTTCTAGCCATCTTGCATGCCTAATTGTTGTCACTCAAGTGAGGGGGCCTTCCCCTTTCCCTCCCAACCACTTTTCCATTGTCCAAGGTGACAAGATCATTTTTTTAGGTTTTTTCTTCTCTTTATTTTTCTATACACCGAAAATAAACATGCCTTCCTCCTCATTACCATCTATTTTGGAGTCTTCCTTTATTCCAAGCTTTGGAGTGAGAACAAGTTGCATCTCCTCTATTATGCAGTTATCCCCTTGAATGGGTTGAGTGGTGCAAAGAGTACCACTATTTGCATTAGTGGCAATGACCATATTTTACTAAATTTTGAGATTTTAGAGGCAGCTAGGATGATAATAAGAGAGTAATTGTGAAATATTTCTTCTTGACTCAAGTAATCCATCTCATGGATGAGAGGAGTTTCACAAGAAGAAGTCTCTTGAGCCTTTGATCCAGAATCAACATGAGGGATAACCAGAAGAGGAGAGACAACCTCTTCTCTACTCCATATTGGAATAGAGAAAGACTTCACAAGAGGAGATGAAGAGCCCCTCTCAATTTTTTCCCTTTTCCTTCAAAGAACACATGGCTAATTGCTTGGCATTTAGTGGATGGAAGATGCCAAATGAGGGTTTGGGGTCAAGCACAAAGTCAATAGTTTTTACTTCTGGTAGTGATGTAAGGTCTTCCAAGGAAGCATAAATAATTAGTAATGAGGACTCAATTGATGGTTTAACAAATTGATCTTTCAATTAATCAAGAGAGGCTCTAAGATTTTTAGAGTCTTTCAACTATTGAGATGCATTAGGGTCAAGAGAAATTTGATTGGGTTCCTTTTGGGTTGGGATAATAATGGACTTAACCTTTGGTGGGAGCTTAGGGGGAGTCACCATGACCTGGTGCAAGGCCTTTTTATTGAAAAGAAGAGGGAAATGATTCCTTTTCTGACCCACCCTTCTATATAAATTATAGGCATTAAGTCCTACCATGTAGATAATAGGGCATGACACAGGTGAATTTCCTTCATCTAGGCAATTCTTTTCCAGGGCATCTATGCTAGGGTAAATGGATATAAGGACTGTGATGTCTACATTAGGGATCAAGGTATTAGAATGATTAGCTTTGAGGACCTTACCAAAAGGCTTGAGCAATTGTGGGATGAAGTTCCATACAAATGGAGGGAGATTGATAATCATGATCCATCTAGGGTTGGGGAGGGACATAATTTCATTGTTAACAAAGTCAGGAGACCATGACAATGCCTTGAATTTTGCATTACCAACCTTCTACAATTGTTTAGCTACAATTGCTTTTTGGGAGTCAGGGTTACGAAAACTCACAATGAACAAGCCCTTATGCAAGATTCGATAAAAAGAAAAATGGTGCCCTAATTTATGAGTCCACACTCTTTGAAACTAGTCATTAAGGAAATTTCTTGAAGGAAAATTTAGTGGGTCCATTGTAGCAAAGAAAATAGATGTGTTCTTTAACCTTTTATTTTCCTTATCTAACTCTACTCTCATTTGGTCATTCAATTTAATAATGAGGCAGGGTGAAGAAGAATCCTTACCTCCATCTGCATTTCTAGTTGTTTGAGATGCAAAGTCTGAATTGTTCCTGATGAACTTGGCATCGATTGAGACATGCTAGTCTACTAGATACCTTGAAGCACTTGTTTGAATGAGATTGATCCTCTTCCATTGGTGCAATTTCCTGAACCTTCTTTTTGTTCTCCATTACGAGCGTTGACGTGATTGTGAGAGGTAGACTAGTTGAAGCTTGTGGATGAAGAGAAATTGGAATTATTGTCAAGAAAACCAGTCGGTATTAATTTTTTATGCTCATGAACTAAATGGTAAATTTAATTATGAAAAATAGTTGTCACTTTAGTCATTATTTTTAATCTTAAGCATAATTTATTTTTCTAATTAAAATAGATATTTATAACATAAATAAATTACAAAATATAAAAACTAATATAAAGTTTGTATGAAAAGATTAAAAAATAAAAAACACCATATAATAAACATAAATATTTCTTGTGTATAATGAAAAAAAGTTTTAAAAATATTTGTGAATTTAAAATACAAAGAAATTTATAATAGTCAATAATGACTATTTCTCATATAAACGTTTGTAGATTTAATGTATTCTTTCCAACAAAATTTTACAATTTAATATTATATTAATTTTATAAAAAAACAAAATACTATGACATTTTATATTTTCTTTTATTTGTCTCTTTATTTTTCTTTTGTTTATTTTATTCTACATATTTGTAACATTAAAAAGATATCACAAATAAAAATTTACTAAATATTTTTTTAAAATAATTTATTAATTCCCACCATCTATATTTTTCTTCTCATTCTATTTACTAAATAATAATAAAGATAATATCTTTTAAAAATGGCTAACATCAAATTTTCCTCGAATGTATTTTGTAGGTATTAAAAAGTCAACATATAAGAATTTATACTCTTAAGGAAAAAAAATCTTTAGATAAAAAAAAATTGTTTCCATAAATAAATATCTCTGAAGTATAAAAAATAAATTAAAATGTCTAAATCTTCCTAAATGAAAGTAACAAAAATAACAAATATAAAGAGAAGGCCATGTCACTATTTCCAAGACATGTTTTTGCTTGGATTGATTGGAAAATAGAGAGAAAGAATTGAGCTCCGAAAAATGTCCATCACATGTGCTCACATTACTTAGATAATTAGATTAATTTAAAAAATATATAATATTATGAAATTCTATAAAATTTTTTTGTTTGTATCTATTTTAGACAATCTAAATACAATTTTCAGACAGTTTGAGTAGAGTAACTTAAATGATTATTAATATAAAAACTAATAATCATTTTTTCTATATATCATAAATATGAAATTTATTGTAATACTAGAAAAATATCACTTTTAAAAAAATTAATCTATTAATTTTTCACCATCTATATTTGTCTTTTGTTTACTAAATAAAAATGAATAACATATAATTCTATCATAATATATTAAAGTTAACATATAAAAATCTAGATTTCCAAAAATAAAAAGATTTAATGTTCTTTAAAACATTCTATCCAAATTTATGATAGTTCCAATTACTTTTTATGATTCACCAATATATAAATGTACAAGAAAAGTTAAAATTGTCCAGACCTAATTATATTAATAAATTTCATTATCTTTTTGAGCCACCATTGGTTGTATAATCATTCATTTATTTGAGACCTTCTAATTGTGAAAATCACAAGCATTGTGGTTCTAGTAATTTAGTAAAATGTAAAACTAAGATCAAAATTTTAGTTTATAAATAAATCTTAACACCACCCCTTATTTTGTTAATAGTGTAGTATAAATTAATAATAGTTTGTGCATCTCTAACAATAGATCTTTTATATGATAATTGTCACAATATATGAATGCTAAGAAGTCAAAAAATTTTGAGAAGGAACTCATGACATTCCCCCAACCCACCCCATCTATCTCACATTGTGTTCTTGCTTGGTGGTAGGAGCGAATTTCCCCCTGCAGTGTTTCCTATCCAAAATTGGATTATAAAAATAATTTATTAAAAACAAATAGAAGAATTTTATTTTACATAGGAATTAAAATAATTAGTTTTCAAATGAATTATTATATATATATATATATATATATATGAATTTGACAGAAATATTCACTAATGTTAGATTATGTGTTGAAATATAATTCAATCATCCTAATAAAATAATTAGAAACATTTAGATATAATGTTGAAATTTGATTGATTGATATAATTTAAAGTAAAATTAAGTAATGTTGTTGTAGTGCTATTTATATAGTATAATTAATATGTTAATTAAATTAATGTCATTTTACAATCTTTTGAATTAAAATTTATTGTATTTAAAATTATTAATTTTTCAAAATTTTAATGATATGTAATTTAATATTCACTTTCTTTAACAAGAAAAAAAGTAATTAACTTCAAGATTACACTTAGATAATAATAGAACCCTTTCTTAATTTTTATTTACAATAAGAAATCTACATTTATTTTATTTTATGTAGTTAAGGTAATGAAATTTTATATCTAATTAGATTTAGTAAAGCATACTTGAGTTAATTTTTTATTAACATCATAAGAATTAGGTATTATTAGATGATGTTGAACTTGGGTCAATGATTCACAATGTAATGTTATTATATTAATATTATAGAATTTTAAAGATAATAATAAAAATATTTAAGAAATTGTCAAGTGTTTAAGAAACTTCTATTAAGGTAAAATGTTTCTTGAGAAGAATCAAAGTAATAATTAAAACATTTAAATATTAATACGAAATTAGTAAACAAATAAAAAATAATTGTAAAATAGTATTAATTGATTGCATATACTAATTGTATAATGAAAAAATGAAAATGAATAAATTTGTAATATATTACTAATGACAATATAAGATTATATAATATAATAATAATAATATAATATATTTCTATAATCATGTTCTAATAATATATGAAAACATATATAATTTTTAATTATAATATTATTTAATGGTTACTCCAAATAAAATTGCTTTAATAGTTATTTATATATCTTTTTCTAATCTTAATACTTTATATGCTTCTTTCAATGCATGTTGACATATGTTTTAAGCACAACTTTTATATTTGGCATCAAAAAGTTTATTTTTCATTAAGTTCAAAAAGCTACCTTGCATGTCATAAGACTCCAACTAGATTTTGAGTACCTAGATAGATTTGTATGTTTGTCTCTTAAAAAGAAGATTACAAAATATATCATTTATTTGAAGTTCAAAAGGTATATTGTGCTTGAAAAATTAACTAACTTTATTATAAAGTTTTACTACTTTTATGAGGTAGAAATTAACTTACTTTATTACAAAAAAAATTAGTTCTTTTATGAGGTAGTAAGTAATTTCATTTAGATTGATGCTTGAATTTATTTTTTGACATTTCATATGTCATGTTTTGCAAAGATTTTAAAACTACTATGGTTTTAAATTACTTTTTTAATAATTCCACACAATCCACTGATTTGAATTTGTGTCAATTGTCAAATAAGATTCAATAATAATCAAAATAAATCCTCATCTAAAAATAAAATTCTTTGATTTGTTTTCAATAAATTATGGGATAACATAAAAAATATAATCCAATTTTGGATAGGCAAACACTACAAGACACGTCAGTGGTGGCATATTTTACGTAAGTTATGCCAACGTATGGTATGTGGTATGGGTTAATGGGATATGGAGCGAGACAAATTCATCAGCTGCATAGCCGACTCCTATGATGCACTGTCTTTTTATCTTCTGATGCCTTTTTCTTTATCAACATTATTAGAACATATGGCAATAAAATGATCACTTGTAACTAAAGAAAACAAAGATGACCTAGGATGCATGTGATTTCACTATTTTTGAACACATTGGAAATTAGATCTCATAAACAATGATGAGGCAAACTCTTGCAACTACTAAAAAAATTAGGAATTTTGTTAGTTTTTATAACATCTAAGCATGCCAGAAAATCAAAATAATTCAATGGACATCCTCACAAGAATAAGCCTAAAAATTAATGGATTTGTACAATCTTGTTGCATTCAAAATTTGATTTAGATAATGGTCTTGCAAGTTATTTTCATACAACTTGTGGATATCTTGGTAAGAAGCATGTTCATAAATAGTAGAAAATACACGTTCTTTCTTACCAACCTTCTTGAAATCTGTCCATCTACTAATCTTGCACTTTAGATGATGGGATTTGTCTCTTAGTTGTGTCACTAGAAATTTAGCTTTACCTTTGATTGCCACCTATAAGTTGTCTTAATCCTCATGATCCCAAGTGGGCTTGAACTTTTTCATATAGTGAACTTTTTTCCTCCCCATTTTCTTTTTTTACATGGAAACCTTGAATTTTTTCAGCATAAATCTTTTTATCTCTTTATTGGTGTTAAGACATATTTGTATGTCAAAGCCTCATTCACTCAACTATTCCTTGTTTTGCCTCATCCACATCTTCTTTCTATGAGTTAACTCCTTCCAACAACTAACTTGGGTTAGTGATGTTTATCCATATTTTTAACCTTATGCACATAGCTTAACAAATAGATTACCGATGAAGCTTCCACCGATGACATATCTTCTTTAGCCAAGAGAATCTTACACAAAAGTATTGATTTGACTTTAAGGCTAGTGGTGATAAGACTCTTTTTTATTATTTCAATTGGTTTCCTCTTGTGGTTAGAAAGGTTGGTCCCCCAAAACTCACAACCATATAGCACAATTGGTGTGACCAACATGCTAAAAGTAGCCTTCTTGGTTTTGCAATCTCATAGTTCTACTTCTCTACATCTTCTTTACAATAAGAAAGAAGACCTCTACCCCCTTGTATTTGTTTATTTCTACAAGTCTCCCAACTAATTTTTTTTTTTCGTGAAAAGCAATTCCCAAGTATTTATATTCCTCCACAATCTCAAGAAAACTTCGTTCAAAGATGAAGTTAAGTCGATGGTTCTTCATTTTTTAAGAGAAAAACATGATCTTAGTTTTGCTATTGTTTACTTGCATCCCTACCTCCTAAAAAAAATTATTTAGAGCTTTAAGTGTTTTGTCAAACCCTTTTTTGTTCATGCAATTAAAATGAGATTGTCTACATAAAGAAGTAACTTTGTCACTATTGGAATTATGATATATTTGTCATTAGTGCAAACACTTATTCAATTCTGAATGCTTATCTAGCTCATCACTTAGTCTACAGTGTATACTGAGCATTCAGTGGTTACCTTATAAGTTCAACAGGTAAACAGTTCTCACTGAGCATTCCAGAGGATACCAAGTGAATGAGAAGTTCAGCAGTGTTTACCAAGTAAAAAAGGTAAACAAAGGACTCAATTTTTACCAAGTGAAAAAGGTAAATGAAGGACTTAGTGTTCACTGAGAAAAGCAAGGTAAACAAAGAAGTTAGTTTCTACCAAGTGACACTATATCTACTGAGTCACCAATGGTTACTGAGTTCCAAGCAATGTTGTGTGGCTAGTATGAACTGAGTCTCTACTCCTACTGAGTGCATGGCGATGTCAAGAAATGTAGTGGATGCCAAGTATCAGAAGGTCATTGAGTCAGCTTGAGGAACCTGAGTTTTCTACTATCTAGCTGATTTAGTAATGTTTTGTTCACTTGTGTTTTGGCCGACCTTGCAATTGTAAATATTGGAATGGTATATATGCAATGTATGATATCATTTGCAGTATGGAAAAAAGGGCATGGAAATTAAAGAGATTGATGTTCGCATGTAAAGAAGGTATTGAAAATCAATAGCAAAGTAAAAGGAATACAACAAGGTCAACATAGGAGCAGAAAAGTTATACCTATCACATCAAATGATCAATGCAAAATGGATCTTATCAGCAAACAGTTGTAAGTAGATCCACTGCTTCATCCTAATAGGTGAATTAGTTTATAAATCCTTTAATAGGGTAGACTTAATAGTCTTTTTTTAAATCTCCTAACAGAGTGCATACTTCACTATATGTTTGGAAATCCTCTAACAAGGTGGATCTAGCAGTCCTACTTGCTCCTAACAGGGCAGATCACCAGAAGTGATTATTGTAAGCCTTAACAGGCCAACTTTATGATGTAGTATTGAAGTTTTGTGGGCATCATCCCCACCCCAATTTTACTTTCTATTTGTAAGGTTTTTGGGTCACCAAATCTCTGTGTACATGTGCAATGAATGTTTAATCTTTCATTTATGCAGTAGATTAGATGAATGAATGATGGATGGTTAAATTGCTAAATTATTCAACAAATTTATAAGTTACTAATTCACCCCTCCCCTCTTAGTAACCTATCTTATCCTGAATATTTCCAACAATTGGTATTAGAGCTTCGTGGTTCTCAAGATAAAGTTTGACAACTTGAGCAAAGATCAAGGACAATGGAGATATTCAGACTTGACAAATCTATTAAAAATGAAAAGCTAGATCTTGAAATGGCCATGGCTCAACTCAAAGAAGCAAAGGAGCATCTTTCTCAATCTCTAAAAAGAGGGAAGGAACTTGCAAGACAAATGAATGATCATCAGTATGTTGAAGAAAAGATTGAAGACCTTTTACCATCAAGCGGTTCAAATGAAGCTAATGAAGCAATCAAAGAACTCCTAGCAAAGAATGGTTCTCTGCAGGAAGAAGTAAGAAAGCTTAAAAGAGAATAAGAAATCCAATCCATCAGGCTATGTGAAGTTTTGGAACAGAGAAACAAGGAAAATGAAGACTTAGAGGCAAGAAATATTCAATCCCTTCAGCATGAAGCTCTTGTAGGTCAACTATCTAATGCAAATGAAGAAATTTTGAATCTAAGATTTGAGAATGAAAGTTTGAGAAATGATTTAATCACTGAAAGACAAATCAATGCAAGCTTACAAAGTGATCTGAGACCTGAAAGACAAATCAATGAAAGTTTGGAAAATGACTTGATCATTGAAAGGCAAGTCAATGAAAGAATGATGAAATCTCAAATAGACATGAACCAATTGAATCAACAAAATGAGCAGAATCTTCATAGACAAAAAGGTAAAATTGGTCTTGGATACAAGGAAGAAGGTGAATCCTCCAAACAAGGTACCCAAAGGAATCAAAGACCCACTTGCAATCACTGTGGCAAGATAGGTCATACATCAAACAAATGTTGGAGTAATGGAAAGGCAAAATTCAATGGTAAATGCTTCAATTGCAATCAACATGGTCACAAAGCTAATGAATGCAAAGAGAAACCAAAATTTGAAGGCAAATGTCACAAATGCAAGAAACAAGGTCACAAGGCATCTGAATGCAAATAAAAAACATTCAATCCAGCAAAACAAATTATCAAAGCAATATTTGGTTGGGACTACAATACTTGGTGCAGGTGTCATTATTGTGGAGAATATGGACACGTTGGCAAAAACTGTTCAAGGCATCACTTGAGGAAAAGAGACACAATAGTAAGATGTTATACATGTATAGAACTCGATCATCTAGCTAAAAATTGCATGAATATTGGAAGAATTGAAGATGAAAAGAAAGCTAAAGCTGAAAACATTCGAAAAAAAATGAGGCAATAGTGGATTCCAAAATCTACCGAGCAAGACAGTTCAAGTGATGGCAATGTCACTCATGAAGTGGGTGACTCCATCATTTCCAATTAGATTCATAAAGAATCTGGAATTGTATCATCAAGCTATATCCAGGACAGTTCGAAATGCAAGTAAGCAAATAGATCGAATCAGTATTCTAGATACACAAAGATCAAAAAGGTATCTTTTGCCAAGTTACATCTACCGAGGAAAGTCGGTTGAAGACCTTACTGAGCTAGGTCAGGAGTAACTAAAAGTTTTGTTCAACCATCAAGTTGCAAGGTTCTACCGAGTAAATCAATGACAGACTGGCAAGCACTATGTCATCACAGTTACCTTCATACCGAGCATTAATGATAGTATTTTTGTCAAAAAGGGTAGAATTCGTTTTCATTCTTCATCATGATTTCAGAGCAAAGAAATTTCCAGTGAACTAGAGTAAATTCCAAGCGATTTCAAGAAATTTTCAAGCGGAGAATTTGTTCAAGATTTTCTTATACTTACCGAGCAGCTATGGCATCTGCAAGCACCAGCAGCACCAAGGCGAAGAGGGGTTCATAAATGCTAGTAAAGGGTACAGAATGGAATGCGCCCCAATTCAAAATTATTTCGACCGTTGCAAAATCACTCGACCCAAATGAAGCTCAATCATGAATTCCACCTAAGGTACTTCTTATCAATGATATTTGTACTCATTTCAAATGTTCTACTCAAGAAATTGGAAACCTAGAAATGGACAATACCCTAGGTGAAATGAGTATAAATGGCTCTCTGAAACCTGAATTCAAGCATCTTGAAACCAAAGGCTTGACTCATATCTTGCATATGCCTAGAAAATTTCAAACCAAATAGATTATGTATATTTTGAGTCGGGTGCATAATGGGCAATTATGGTTAGAGTAGCCAGTGTTAATCACAAAGAAGATGATTCATAAAATCACGGGTCTCCCTATGCTCAGCAAAACTAAAGCCACCAAAACCCTAGGTCGGGAGGAGTTATAGAAGAAAACCCTAGCTGAATGGGACGGTAGAGGTTTAAAGGTCAACACTGTATTAGATGTCGAACTAAGATTTGGCATTCATGTAATTGCCCACAAAATCTATAGCTCTAGTCGAATGAACAGTGTACCTTGCGAAGCTGTGGATTTGGCCTTAAAATTTGTAAAGAAAAACCTTGAATTTGATCTGTCAAAAGTATTGTTGAGACAATTGAATAAAAATATGGATAGTATAAGGACTTCCAAGAATAACCCTTGTAAATTTGGTTCTCTATTGATCTATTTATTTTTCTACGTTCAAAAATTCTTTCCATCTAAAGGAACTGTCATATGGAGAAAATACATTCCAATTTTGTATCAGATAAATGAGTTTGCAGTAGAGATGGGTGAAAATTTTGACAAAGTCATGGATAACTATTTTGAAGACTTCAAGGAAAGAATGAATAACAGGTTTCAAATTCCTCCAAAACTAGTTGAAGATTATAGAGATGATGTATGCTTTATGGTTGACTGTGACAAGATATACATTTAGGCAGTCAGACCTCGAGTTGCATGGGTGAAACCTCTTCCCTATGAGGTAAATAATGATGAAGCCAGAGACATCATAGAAGCATTGGTAAATGAGCTAGTAGACCCAAGGAAACCAAATTTTGGAACTTATGATGAAGCAAAGGCCAGAATTGAGCTTGAAATCAAGCTACCACAGGCCATAAGAAAAGGCAAGAGGAAGATAGCCAAATTGAAAACTGCTACCAGCCCTCTTATGCTAATAGAAGGAAAAGGTGAGGACGAAGGAGATGATGAAGAAGAAGGAGGAGAAGAAGAAAAAGAAGAACAAGAATTTGAAGAAGAACCATCAAAGAAGAAAGGTAAGGTAATCATTACCAAACCTAAGAAGAAGCCTACTGTAGTATTCACCAGAAGGACCAGAAAAGGAAAGTAGGAACCTATACTGGTCAGGCCTACACCCACATTCGAGGAAAGGCTTAAAAAATTGGAAGAAGGAGCAGGCATCACAAATTTCAAGGCATTGAAATTTGAAACTAGAACAGATGCTGAGAAAATGCAGATTGAAGAATTGGTACTCTCCAAGATGGGTAAATGGAAATACTCCTCAGACCAGCTTGCCTCCTAAATCTCAAAAGAACTATTGGAGAGATTGCAACCGAGATGGGAGTCAGCCACCCAAATGGTAAAAGACATATATGAGAAATCTCTGAAGAATCTCAGACCAAGTCTCACTAGAGCAGAAATAAAGACTGAAATGAAAAACCATGGAGGTAAAATGATGATCAGATTTCACACTTGTTTGATTTTAATCAAAGACATTGAGTATGTTGTAAATGATGCAACAAACATGTGGAAAAACATCTATCATCTGCATAAGCCCAGTGAAGACCTAGTAGAAATCAAGGATGATGACAACAGTGACAGTGATGATCATGGCACTCCATCCATCACAGTCTCACTAGGAGAGCTGCATGCATTAATGGAAGAAGAGAAGGAGGAAGAAGCTGAAGAGGAAGATAAGGAGGAAGATGATCCAGTAAAAATTGCAGCAGTAGTTATTGCATCCCTTCCTCACTCTCCACCTAAAACTATGACATCATCAAGGTTGGAGTCAGCTTCAGCAGGTTTGATAGCATCTACATCAGATTTATCATTTGCACCTACCACATCAGAGCTCTAGGTATCATCAATGGAAGTGTCTACCACTTCATCTACCAAGCTGCAACCCTCTTCTTCAACTACCGAGCCAACCTCCTTAGCTCCATCATCTTCAGTCGGTATAATAGTAAGTTCCACAATTTTTTCAGTTCCAATTTGTTCTACAATTTTGTCAGCATTATCTACATCTACTTCAAATCCAGTTAGTTTAGATACTACATTACTGAGTGTATCATCATTTTTGGGAAGTATTCCAGTTTTTGATCCAGTAAATACTTCTATTGGCACTCAATACTCAAGTCCTATCCCAGTTTTTACTACTAGTCCTTCCATCTCTACTATTGTGTCTATTCCTAAGGTCAAACTAGTCATCACAGAAGTCAAGCAAAAACATCCATTAAGACTTCTGACCACTGGAAAGGAAATTCCAGAAGATATTGACTTAGACACAGAGATAGTGATTCTAAAGATTAACTATGAAAATGCTACCATTGAAGAGATGAGGTTTGCTAGTCAACTAATAGAGATGAAGGCTACTCAAAAGCAGTTAAGGTCTGAAAGGGATAAGGAGTACAGAATAATTGAGAATGCCAAAAATATAATTACAGATGCTATAGGTGTTGAAGTAGATTCTACTCAACATATTTTGATTAAGTTAGAAGAGGTTGTGAATAAATTCAATGAGAACACCTCTGGTCAAGAAAAATTGATTGAAAAGGCTGAAAGGAAATTTGATAATAAGGTTCTTGAGCACATTGCAATAAAACAAGTAGAATCGTTCACAATTTTGGCCAATCTTGAAAATTCCTTTAATAATGTAACTTCACTTTTTGCAAAACTTTGTGATGTTACCGAGTACACCAAGGAGATCAAAGAAAAATTGAATAAAATTGATGAGGATATGAAGGTCAGTGCCCAAATGCTGCAACTTGACCCCAATTCAAGTTCATCCCATCATCTCAAAATCAGATTTTTGTCAGAAAAGTAGGCAGAATTGTTGAGAGAGGAAGCAAGGATTATGTCTACCTTGATTGACATTCAGAATATGATCCTTCCTATCATGGACACAATGTAGAAACACATTGTCTACTCCAAAGCATTGATCCATGACAACAATTTTTCAGTTGTAGATCATATGATTCAACTTTCAGCTGAAGTTCAAATAGCACTCCCCACCTACAAAATTTTACAAGAAAATTGGGATAAGACTTTGGCTATTATTCTCAAGGTACATTCTGAGTTTATCTCCCATTTTGTTGTCTCTGTGTAAAATACATATTGTGTAATTTGGAATTATTGTAAAAAAGGGGGAGATATATGTAAATAAGAAAGCCATGTATAAAGATAGAGATATTTGTAAATACTCTATGCATATTGTATGGGGGAGATATATGTAAATCAGTACGTCAAATTTTGCACATAAGTTTTGGCTCATAAGTGATTTTGTCACTAATGCCAAAGGGGGAGATTGTTGGAATTATGATATATTTGTCATTAGTGCAAACACTTATTCAATTCTAAATGGTTATTTAGCTCATCACTTAGTCTACAGTATATACCGAGCATTCAGTGGTTACCTTATAAGTTCAGCAGGTAAACAATTCTCACCAAGCATTCCAGAGGATACCGAGTGAATAAGAAGTTCAGTAGTGTTTACCAAGTGAAAAAGGTAAACAAAGGACTTAGTGTTTACCAAGTGAAAAAGGTAAACAAAGGACTCAGTGTTTACTGAGTGAAAAAGGTAAATGAAGGACTCAGTGTTCACCGAGCAAAGCAAGGTAAACGAAGAAGTTAGTTTCTACTGAGTGACACTATATCTACTGAGTCACCAATGGTTACTGCGTTCCAAGCAATGTTGTGTGGCTAGTATGAACCGAGCCTCTACTCCTACCGAGTGCATGATGATGCCAAGCAATGTAGTGGATGCTGAGTATCAGAAGGTCACCGAGTCAACTTGAGGAACCTGAGTTTTCTACTATCTGGCCGACTTAGTAATGTTTTGTTCACTTGTGTTTTGGCCGACCTTGCAATTGTAAATGTTGGAATGGTATATATGCAATGTATGATATCATTTGTAGTATGGAAAAAAAGGGCATGAAAATTAAAGAGATTGATGTTCGCATGTAAAGAAGGTATTGAAAATCAGCAGCAAAGTAAAAGGAATACAACAAGGTCAACATAGGAGCAAAAAAGTTATATCTATCACATCAAGTGATCAATGCAAAATGGATCTTATCAGCAAATAGTTGTAAGAAGATCCACTGCTTCATCCTAATAGGTGAATCAGTTTATAAATCCTTTAACAGGGTAGACTTAATAGTCTTTTTGTAAATCTCCTAACAGAGTGCATACTTCACTGTATGTTTGAAAATCCTCTAACAAGGTGGATCTAGCAGTCCTACTTGCTCCTAATAGGGTAGATCACCAAGAGTGATCATTATAAGCCTTAACAAGTCAATTTTATGCTGTAGTATTGAAGTTTTGTGGGCATCATCCCCACCCTAGTTTTACTTTCTATTTGGAAGGTTTATGGGTCACCAAATCTCTGTGTACATGTGCAATGAATGTTTAATCTTTCATTTATGCAGTAGATTAGATGAATGAATGATGAATGGTTAAATTGCTGAATTATTCAAAAGTTTTATAAGTTACTAATTCACCCCTCCCCTCTCAGTAACCTATCTTATTCTGAATATTTCCAACAGTCATATACCTAGCAAATTGGATACTCTCCCCATGGTTTTGTTTGGCCATTCTTCAAGTTTATCAATATACAAGCCAAATATGGTGGGCATAAGGGTGCATCTATGTTTTATCCCAATATCACTGCCAAACTATTCTAAGACACCTTCTTGGGTCTTGATTTTAGCTCAAACCTACTCATAAAGTCTATGCACTACCATTCTAAGTTCATTCAATATTGTGCTCTATTCTTTTCCAAAGTTTTTCTCTAGAAATTGTGCTAAAGGCTTTTTTGAAATCTACAAAATAGCATGAGCCCTTTTACCTTGAAGATCCCAAAATTTATCAATAACATGCCTAAGAGTGATGCAATGGTCGATGGTAGAGTGTTTTGGTCTAAATCCAACCCGCTCTTTCACTCTTTTTCTTCATTTCATGCCCAACTCTTGATTCTAAGATCTATAATGCCCTAAATAATTTACTGAGAAGCGAGTTGACCATAATCTTGTGTTAATTAGAACCTAATTATTAAGATCACCATTCTTTAAGAGATATCATAATGCTAGTAGCCCATTTATTCAATAAAACCCACTTTCATTGACTTTATTAAATTATTTTTAAACTAAAGGGAAACTAGATATATTCCCCACTTTAAGAATTTAGGTTGCAACCCATCAATGTCATTTTATTTATAACTTGATAGGAAATTTGTACCATTTTTTATCTTTTCCATGGAGAAGAGCTCAATAGAAGTGTAACTCTAGGGGAACTATTGTTGTTTTATATCTGCTCATAAAGGAGTTTTGCATAATCTAGCCATTGAGTTTTCACAATATTGTTTTCTATTGCTTTATCCTTTGTTGAAGCTCTCCAAAATATTTTAGGATGGTGTTTACCAAAAGAAATAAAAGCTTCTCTTCTTAAAATGACATATCTTTCTTTTTTAGATTTTATCAACTTCTCATATATTATCTTACTCTTCTTGATTGATTTGTTCTCTTTGTGTATTCTTTTTGCTACCTTGCACTCTTCACTAAACCATGGGTTAGATGAAAAAAATGTTGTAACTCCTTTCTTAGGCCAAGATATTTTTCATATTTTGAGACCTTTATGAATTAATGGAACCAACAATCTAATGCATAGGTGGTCTTTATTTTCCCTTGCTTCCTTGCATGAAGAGTTATCTTTTTCCATTTGAATATGATGATCCAAAAAAGGCAAAAATCTCTCAATTTTCTTTATTCATGATGATTACTCCTTGAGAATAATTTTTTCTACATAGGAGACCACTCTCTATTTTCTAAGAATTATAGTTGTGGATTCAATTTTTCACAAAAAACAACATGACCTGTCAAATGTCAACTCAAAATAATAGGTCCCAATATTAAAATCTAGCACTCTAGAGGTAAAATCTTTGAGACATAGAATGTATTCTGAATGGGATGAATTTTTCATACCATTACATATAAACAAACCATACAAGCTACAAATACCTAGAATCTCATCAATAACATGAGATACATTTCTCTGCCCATCTTGAGAAGCCTTTTCCTGAACATGATCCTTATTTTTATCTGCCACAGTGGATTGGCATCTCCCTCTCCTCTTTATCTAGCTAAATAGCCCAATTGTTTGTTGTTCCTACATTAAATTCACCCACCTAAACTATCTCTCTCGCAATGCTAAAATTAGATATGTCATTTTTTAACATTTGATAACTTCATTGAGAATATTCTTCTTGCTTCTGGGTTTGACTATTTTCTATTTTTTGCATCAATGTTTAGATTACACTTTGTGATCCATCATTAAGATGTTAGAGAGAAAATAGAATGATCATTATGTTTTTCTCTTTAACATCTTGATGATTGATCATGGAGTGTGATCCTAAATGTTAATGCAAAAATAAACATATAATCAAATCCAGAAGTAATTTTAAATTCACATCAATAGTAGAAAATTGATGTTTGTAAGATTCTTCTTTTTCTAGAAATTATAGTTTTTTAAAGTAAAGTAACATTCAACTAGCTAAATTGTAACATTGTTATATTATATTTTCAACCGTAACATTGTTATATTATATTTTCAACCATATAAACTACTTCTTTGGATCCTTTTTCTCAATTGTTACAATACCTACCCACTATTCTGTGATTAAAACAATAATTTCCCCATCTTTGTTACTTGTTTCTAATCCATCATTCCATATAGATTTTTATTGTAACCTTCAAATTTCAGAACTTTGCAACTATCATGTTCATGCATTTTTTTAAAGAATAATAATGTATTTTCCTTCTACTATGGACCCCAAACTTGATCCTTCTCTCCATGAGAATCCTCTACAATTCCAACTTATTGTATGAAAGTACTCTTGTAGGGCCTTGTGGCCCTATTTATTGTGTGAAACTCTATTGCTGACTTGAGATTATCATATTTTAGCCAAGCCCATCTCGCTTCTTCTCTTGTTGCTTTTACTTTCTTACATTATTTCATTCTCTATTCTTGTTGTGAAAACATCATATCATCCTCAAAGTAAAGTACATACCTATAAACATTTCCTTTGTCTTTAAGATTACATTCTTATGCCCCTTACATTCTCATATTTATTGTCATATGTTTTATTTTTTATCTTATTTATTTGATGAGTATTATCTTCCCACTTCAATTGATGCTTAAGAAAATTTCTTACTAAGATATTAATCCTTTCTTTGTCCCAAAATTCATGTAATCCTCTTATCATGAAATTTGTAGCCTTATCTTTTTTGTCCTTTTCTTTTGTTAATTGTTTCTAGATTTGTTTTTTTTAATGATTTTTATTTTCTCATTTAAAGAAGGGTCATTCATAATTCATGGTAAGGATTTGGTTACCTTTATTTGATCCTATAAACTATTTTAATTCATCTTAATATTCTCTATTGCTAATTGAATTTCTTCCATTTGTTTTGTGATACTTATCTCTATTAACTTTAAACTCAACTTTGTTGATCTAGATTTGTGCAACTCTTGTCTTATAGAAAAAAAATTCATTTGTCCTCTTTCAATGGTGATTTTTAAATTTACACCTTCCTCTTTGATCATCTTATTATCTTTTTTTCGAGATTCTTATTAAATTTTTTATTTTCTTTCAATTTGAAACCTTTGAGTTGCTCATTTTCTTCTATAAAGTCTAGCCACTCTTTCTACAATGTCAATTCCTTTATATATAAATTAGAGGACCATAAAAATGGAGAGGTAAAGGGACTATATATGTTTTTTTTATCATAGTATTTATCCTCCACTTCCTTCTTGTCTACATTGGTTATGTTGGTCTTAGTTTTCTTTTCCTTTATATCTTCTTGAACTGAGAAAACCTCTTTCTTTTATCTTCCATTTTCATATTGTTCTAATTGAATATCTACAATATGAGGTGGTTGAAAATAACATTAATATCACTAATTCTATCTATTTTTTGGAGTATCATAAACATTTTTATTTTTTGGTCATTTCATATTGTGAATGTACATGTCTTAAAATCCCTTTATACTGACAATAACTTTAAGACCTTCCCTCCCTTAGTAAAAGTAGTAAATATTGGAAAATGTTTTTGTACTCATAGAAATCAAATATAATTATATAGCCAAGAAAAATTGATTTCCATGAAAACATAAAATTACCGTGGTTCAAAAATCATTTCCAATCACCCAAAATTAGTGAAAATTTGTTGGCAATTTATTTATTTCTAGAGACACATAATAGTGTTGGTGATTTTTCCTTGTATTTAAATAAATTTTATAAATAATATAGTCATTTAGACATAATTTAATGTGAATGGTTATTTTTATTGGTGATTTACACTACCATATTGTACAATCCTAAAAAGTTAGCATCCATTTATATGGAAGCTCTATGACCTATTGGGCCCCATTTTAATGATTTCCAAGATCTGAATGTATTTATACTTAATTTCCAACTTCTTTTTTTCTTTTCTCCCCAAAACCTCTTCACATTTTCCAAAATTTGAGACCATTCTCAAGATTTTCCTCATTGAAAATAGGTCAAATCTAGCCTTGTAATTCAACCTACTCCTCAAGGGTTTAATTTTGAATGAGCTCTAGGCCCTATGTAGGGTATTTATATTTCTGCTATGATTTTCATTGTTCTTCACAAATTTGAATCTCTAAATGAGTATAAAAGGATATTTATTATCAATTCATTACATCCACTATTATCCATCAAGTGTGTATTCTATCCACAACTTGAGAACACAAGAGAAAGCATCAAAGGCGATTTTAATAACTTTTTATGGTTTCAAGAAAGCAAGAAAGAATTTGGATTCAATATTTTCAAGAAAGACTCCAAATTCAAGATCTCTAAGTCTTCTTCCAATCAAAGGAAATATTCTCTCATTGATGTAAGTTTTTTTCTTCCATGATGGCCAAGTAGAGTAATTCACAAGCAAGTAAGAAGATCCACATCCCTCCTTCTTCTCCTTCTCCATTCAAGTGATCAAACATACATTCATTCAAGATCTATAATTTGGAAAGTGTAGATCCATTGCATTTTTTAAGATGTTCTTGATCCTACTACACATCTTAAGAAAACATTCATCCATGACAGTTTTTCAAGAAAGGTGAACACTCACATTTATCTTAGAATTTCTTATTTCCTTTTAAGGATAATTCCTATATAGGGGCTTATTAAGTGCCTGCCCCTAGTTCGCATTTTTGTTATCATTATCGAACTCTTGTAGGCTAGTTTGATGCATAGGATTAGTGACATTGTTGCGAGATTATTGGATATTGATTTTACATTTAGTTGTTATATGATAAGATTACTTGGTACTCTATATTTCATGTGTGTATGGTGATTATTTAGTGATTTCAGTTATTGATGATGATTAGTTAGATGGTTTATTATCATATGTGTTTTCTTATGGATACTTACCCCATACTGCATGTGTATGGTGTGCGTGTTTGTTTTCTTTATGTATGGCATTTATGATGTGGCTAAGGAAGGGAGTCATAGTCACCTGCTAGTCGGGATCTACACGATGCACCACTTCCTGCCATTTTCTGTTTAGCTTAGTATATTGTGTTTGTACATGCGTGGATTTTATGCAGGTTGTAGGTATTAGGTATCGACTTCCCTAAATTGCCAGGATGAGCATACCCTATTGCATTATCTCAATGGTAAGAGAGGGGAGATAAATTCTTGAGTCCAAATCCAAATCCTATAAGCCATTTGTCCTAATTGAAAATTAGGATAAGTATCTGAGTTGAGTACCCTTCGAATGCATCAAATGACGTTAATTCATGATTATAACCCTTTAGTTTGATTTTGTATGTGTTTTGCTATGATGGGTTTTCATATGTTGTTTTATGAGTCTTTGGTGTATTTTGTATTAATTAAGTCTAATTAAAAGATTAAATTAATGATTTAATTTAATGAAAAAAATTTATGACACTTTAATATTTAATTGTATTTAATTAATTGAGAAATTAATTAAATAAAAGAATTAAATTTGGAGATAAAAGTTACAAGGATAATTTTAGAACGTGATAATATTTATTTAATTTGATGATAATATATTTAGAGTTCATTTTTAAATAAATGCTAAATATTATTATTATTTAAGTTAATAAATATTTTATCAATTAAGCATTCGAAAATAAATTAAAAAGTGAAAAGATATTAAATTATTAAAAAGTTTTATGTTCGCATGATGCATGCATAAGATTAAACTATGAGAAATTAAATTAAAAGATAAAATAAGTGAAATTAATAAAGATATTTTTAGTTACATGATGTGCACATGAATTTAAAACTTAGTTAATTAAAAAGAAGTCAAGTGGAAATTAAATAAAGTTATTTAATAATTCATTTCACGTGCATGAAAAAGATTAAGAAAAGATAAAAGAAAAGATAAATAAAATTAATTTAGAGTTTGAGTCTTGTGAGCAAGGAGTCATCTCGGGTGAACGCACAATTAGTGCCCCAATTTGAGGAGAAAAACTCCTTATTATCACTTGAGGGTTCATTTTCAAAGGGGATGAATTTTGGATATGAATTTTGGAGACAAATTTGAGAGAGGAATTTGAATGCGAAATTTGGAAACGAATCTTTTCACAAATCTTGGGTGGTTGCGTGTTAGCATCAGGTTCAGGTAGGGTCTTGTGTTTTTTATCACTAATTAATTATGCAATTTTTCTTTCCTGTCTTCTTCGTCCTTTGATTGTTGAGATTGAATTCTCTAGCTTTCGTGGTATGATTCTTCTGTTCTCTTGACTGAATCTTATGATATTTGTATTGTGTCTCATCTGTACACTAAGATTGAAAGAAAAATAAATCAAATTGGAAACCTTGCCAATAGGTTTTTTTTTTTTAAATTTTTTTAAAGGAAATTGTAATTAAAACGGGAAGGGTTTGAGATTTAAAATAATATTTAATTTAGAAATTCAAAGGTTAATCGAATTTATCCTATCAGATAATTTGGGAAAGATTTGGAATTGAAGATGGAAATTCTGAATTGAAAATTTGAGTGGCTGGTTGTAATTTTTCTATCAGATTAATGTTGGAATATATATAATGTTTGAATTAATTTTATTAATTTTTTTTAAAATTATAATTATAATTAAAATACATAAATTGAATATATATAATTTAGGTTAAACTTTAAATAAATCAAAAAAATAAAATAAAATGACATATTTATGGGGAGAGTTTTATTTAAATTGAAAATAAAATTTAAAATAAAAATATATGGGGGAGGGTTTTACACCCCACCCCACTTACGTCCTATGTTTGGCGGCTCCCACACTGCAATCATAGTGTACTTGCACTATTGGTGTCTGTACCTGCAATAAGCAGGGAAGCCAACGATTTATTAAATGCTGGCGGCCTGCATTCAATCGCAGGTAAGTTTATTATATTGTTTTTTAATATATTAATTCTATTAAAGTTTGTTATATGTTATATGACTTAGCATATTTATTAATTAATATCATACTTATTGTTTATGATATAAAGTTTTGCTGTTATTATATTAATTAATATTATTATTTTCAATGAATGTTATTTAATATATTTAATAATTAATAAGTTGTATTTTATAAAATATTAATAAATAATTATTAGTTATCTTATTAAACTAATAATTGTCCAATAATAATTTAAATAAATATTTATCATTAATAATTTAATTGACTTATATTTTTAATAATATTTAACTAAGTCATAATTAAGTTGTTATTAAAATAATTTGGGATTGCAAATTGAAAATTATATACTTTATTAATTAATTTAATTAAATGCAATTTAATTATGATTAATTAATGTGGGAAGTTGTATAACTTAATTTCTAAATTTATTATTGATTTCATAAATTCGTAGATTATTATTATCATCTTGAAAATCAACAAGCATTATTTTAATAAATTAGATAAGTGTAAATTCCTTGAAGTATTTTAGAAAATTTGACTTAAATCAAATGGGTAATTGGACTTTATGTTTGAGTATAAGAATGGGTTAATTAAAAAGGGTGAACTATGAAACTTAATTACTTAAAACATACGTTAAACTGGAAACTAGAACCTTACATTTAATTCAACCATATGCTTTCAAATCAAACCCAAACTATGAAACTGTATTGTTCTGTTGTACTGTCTATGTTTTGGGGTTGATTAGATGTTGACTAGTTTAGGTTGTTACTAGAGGCTCGAGGGTTATGTGATTGTGGTGTTATGATGTTTTGTTCTCGATCTTTCTAAACCCAACCATGGTGATGTGTTGATATGCTCTATGATGGATGTATTTACTGGTTGTTATTACTTTCCACTCTTCTTGTGTGAAGCTAAAGTGTATGTATATGAGATACTTGATTTAACCAATTTTTGAGTCTTGATCAGTTATAGTTGATTTGCTTTCCAGTCACTTTGAGGATTGAGGTGTTTTAAGTGATTTGTTCTTGATGATGTCATGTTGTGACATGTTTTGACTTGACCATTTTGGAGTCTTCGATCAGTATTGTGATTTATTTTGGGATTTTTTTGGTTGCTCGTTGAGAACCATTAGATATTGTGATTTATCATTAATGCCTTCAATTTCTGATAGAGAACTATTTTGATTATTACGATTATCATTTGATGCTTTTCAATTTCTCATGGAAGCACTGATGTGATTATTGTGGATTATATTTATGATGCTTTCCAATCGCTTGTATAGGGCTGAGGTGATTTTGTGATTTGTGATTTCATGAGCCTAGGGTAGGTTATCTATGTATAGTGTTGGGAAGTGGCTTGCAATGGGGGACAAGGGCCCTAAGTGGCTCTGGGAATGACTCATTGTAAGTTGTTTTTAATAAGTGATAACATTTACACTAAATGGGGATTAAAATGAACCTAATAAGATAATTTTATGTTCTCTCCCATGCCTCAAGTGCTAGTACAAACTAGGATGGGGTAGAGAGAACGCTTGGTTTTGACCTTGCATTCTGTGGTATGCCTCGTCAGTACAATAGGATACTAGTGGCCGTAGGATCACTGGGTTCTCAAGATTCCTAAGGGATTGCTTGGGTAACTTCCAACATGATTTGTGTGATGACACTTTCCTGCTTGGATAGTAGGTTTCGTACGTGTCGTGTTTGCCTCTGGGTCTAGATGTCGATCTATGTGTTTCAACCTTTGAGTTAGTATACTTTTAGGATTTCTAGGACTTAGAGAGTGTTTGTGTTATGTGATTTAATATCTTGTTTGGGACTTGAGACTATCTCCTCAGTGCAGTGGGAGTGGGCCATTTAGGTTCCACGTGGTCGGGTGGTAGTTCTTTTTACTCTTATCATTGAGATCAGTCTGCAGTCACCGTGGCTGGAGTTTCTTGGTATGCTTGTTTATCATGTTTAGATGATGTTGTTTACTTATGCTTTATTGTAGCATGTTTTAGGTGTGACATCCCTATTATGATAGTATCGATGATCTCTTTGGTGCCTTGGGATGTTACGCATGGGGGATGGCTAGGGCCCACGATGGTCTAATGATGCTATTGATAGTTGGGAGGAACTGTGCACTTAGTTAGATGTGTTTTATGTTGGATGTATACATCTTTTATGATGGATAGATGTATGGATGTATCTTGTACGTTATTAGTTACATTTATCTTATTGTACTTTGTATCATGGATTTAAGGAGGATGATGTATCTTTATATGTATATCCTTTTATCCTTTCATACCCTATGACATGTACAGTGGATGATTGAGCATTTTGAATTTAATTTGCCAAGAGGCATTCAGAACAAATGTATATTATGGACATTGGACTTTTCATTATTCTTTCATGTGGTTATGGTAGTTACCAGACTTAGAATTAATTAAATTTAAATGTGACTCAATGTCTTGGGATCCTTAAGGAGTGTAACCTATGATGTATGCTTTTAGTTGATTGTATGTTATTGCTTCCGCTACTATGTGTTTGATGTATATGATTATCTTTCTTGTTTTAAAAAAAATGCTTGGCAAACTTAGTAAAAGTTTAGGTTGATTCTTTTGGATCCCTTGGCAAGGCATTATAGCTTGAATAAGACAAGCTCCTTTCCACAAAAAAAAAAAAAAATCCCCTTTTTCTTATATGAAGGAACAAGCAATGAAGTTGTAGATCTAGATTTTTGGAGTTTCAAAATGAGGACTAAGTTAAATTGAGTCCCAATTTGAATCATGCTAAGGTTCTATAATTTTCATAGTTGGGAATTAGAGATCTTGGGTTACTAAATTCATAATAGTTTATGATGGGTCTTTGACAAATTTTTCTAGATCTAAAGCTTATTTGTCATCTTCTATACCTCAAGGTGAGTATATCATTCTTATTCTCATTTAGCACTTTGAGACATTATACCTGATATCATATCTTGTTATTATCATCTCTTCTATGATTGCATAAGTGGTTCTCATATTTTACATTCCATATATAGATATATCTCCTTCTTGTAGGTAAAGGAATACCTCAAATTCTCCTTTCACCTCGATCTTGCATTAGAAGCCCTTCATTATTTTTAGATTATGTTAACCTTTTTAAGGTTTTAGATTTGATATTCCTAATGTTTCTATAAGGTGGTGAGTGTTCTAGACCATATCTTAGCATTTCTCTATTGGATGTCTATTAAGAAAGTGAGATACTGAAAGGGGGGGTGAATAAGGATTTGTAATTTTTTTAGCCTTCTAAACAATTATCAAATTAATATCTTCCACCACTAACCCTTATCTCATCAATATCACAAATCACATAAACTTATATTGAAATGATGTAGAAAATTTATTATATTGATCATAACTATAAACATAAATGTAAATGATCAACACATAACACAAATATTTGGTTATTGTCTGCACCATGAAAATGATGTTTTGATTTGGAAAAAGGATCCTAGTAGTGTGTACTCTATTTCGTCAGCTTTTGCTAATTCTTTTGAAGATTATGAGGTTCCCTACTGGGCAATGGCTTGGGTAAAATTAATGACTCCTAAAATTAATATCTTTTTTTGGATCCTTTTGCAAAATAAAATTTTAACCCTTGATAATCTCAAGAAGAGAGGATTCTTCATTGTTAATTGGTGTGTTGTTTGTAAGAATGATGAGGAATCGGTGGATCATTTAATGCTCCATTGCCCCTTTACTACTGAGGTTTGGGATAAAATTTGGGACTTAATGAATATGGACTAAGTCCCTCATGCTACTATCCACTTGTTCTTTTTGTCTTGGAAAGCTCCTTCTAAGAACCCTCTGATTATTAAATTATGGGATTTTATACTTCCTTATCTTTGCTAGGGGGTTTGGAAAGAACGTAATGATAGGATCTTTAGAGGAGTGGAATCCAACTCTATTAAGGTTTTCCATAAAATCAGGGTCCTTCTGCATGAAAATATCAAAATTTGCGGTAAGGGACAGAAACCTTCTAATGATTGGGATGTGGGGGTGATGAATAATTGGAATATAAGGAGCCTGATTCTGGATGCAAAGGATCCTAACCCAAGTAAAAGTGCTAGATGGGATTGTCCTTTGACTAATTGGTTTAAGTTGAACTTCGATGGGGCCTCAAAAGGGAATCTGGGCCTTGTTGGTTGTGGAGTGGTGATTAGGAATTCTAATGGTGATTTTTTTGGTGGTATGGCTATACCTTTGGGGTGTCAAACCAATCATGTTGAAGAAGCCTTAGCTGCTCTTTGTGGTCTTATGTATGCCAAATACTTGAATCTAGTAAATATTTGGATTGAAGGTGATTCCCTCAACATTATAAATTGCTTAAAGAAGATATATCCACCATCATGGAACATTAGTAACATTATATTTAAGGCTTGGGATATTATTAATTCTTTTCAAAATTGCATTATTTCCCATAATTATAGGGAAGCAAATGGCTTAGCCGATTGGCTTTCAATGTGGTGTGTTATAATTGTCATGCCCAAAATACGGGGCTATAACACACAATTTTTTAAATTTTTTTTCAAAATTGATAATTGGATTAAATGTAATGCATAAGTATTTGAATAGAATTACTTAACTTCCTCACAATCATGTATAATTATGAAATTTAAGTACAAAACAAATGGAAATTTTCTTAAAAATTTTTAATCTTAAATTGCATAAATTTATATATATCACTATGTTATCTAATTAACTTCCATCAAATGAATATGATTTTAAAACATACGAATGCCTTAGGAAGAGTGAAACATCATCATTTTATCCATTTTTTTAAATAAACATATGTAAAGAACTACAATACTAAAAGGCTCAATGCAAGAATATTACTCAATCTTTTCTTTTCTATTAATCAAACTGGTTCAAGGCTCCGTTGAGAAAGAACCAGTAAGAAGACCCAACATCCTTGCCACTTCAACAAGAGTTTAAATACATTTTTTTAATAATATTACAATACAATATGAATTCTCTTCTTGGCCCTTAACAAGGGATCCTTTTCAATATCTTCAATACATCACGGTGATCATGGAGAAGACAAAAACTGACTCGGAGACAAATCAAAGATATCATGAAGAACAAATCAAGCATGCATTCTCATCCCAGTTTGCACAATAGGTTCAACATTGAACCAGACTAGGGAGAAGGTGGATTTTCCCAATAGGAGATGTCGATCACTATACCACAACATAGCCCTTTCGAGACTAAAAATTCAAGAACTTCCGTTCTTCCACAAATGCCCTTTCGAGGCCAATATTACAAGGATTTTCATTCTTTCATTTATTCAATTTTTAGATTTTCAAAACATGGTATGTGATGACAAGTAGGGGCCCATAACACCCTACCCTCTTTCCCTCTTCTCGTCATGAGAAGAGACTCTACACTATTGGGGTCAAACTAAAGCCCTTCCCCTATACATGGCTACTTCTTCCCTATCCAAGGGTGAGTAATGCCAAAACAACCCACAAAATCTCTTCGAAAATCAAGCAAAATATGAAGGAAAAGCATTCAAGAAAACATGTTTCATTCCCTCCCAAGCATACCCAACATACATACAAGCATACCAATGAAAACACAATAAAATGTGCATGAACAAAGCATGAACAATCATGAACAACATAAACCAAATGAGCTGAAGAATCCTACCTTCACAACAAGGTTATGGCCAAATGAACTAGTTTGAGATGAGCTTTTCCTTCCTTCCTTCAATCTTCAAAATTTCTCTCTAAAAATGGAGATTGGGTAACAACCCAAAACCCTCTCAGAAATGCCTCTAAAAGGATCCCCCCCCCCCCCCCCCCCCCAAAAAAAAAAAAAAACTCAACCACCTAGCCAAAAAACAATAACTCCTACCCACTTGCCTAAAGCCCTAGAGACTTCTAACTCAACTAGACATAAGGGAGGCCTCAAGTTGGAGTTAAAGTTATCCAACACATGATGGGACAATCAATTTTCACACTAAATAAAAAATGGGGTTTTTGAGTGCCATAAAAGTCAAACAAAGGGGCTAAGGGGGTGGAAAATGTCCCCAACCCATATCATACCCCTTAGGTACTTAGATTTAATGATTTTAGGCTTTTAGGACTAATTAGAGACCTATCAAAAGCTAGGAATAATTTAGGATTTACTAACAACCTTCAAAAAGTAGATAACTCACTAATCCTAATTAGGGGTAATTAATCTCAATCACTCATTGATTATCAAAAAGGTCACTAACCTAGTCTGACTTAGATCTTTAGGTTACATGGTTACCACTAACTATCATGTTGGAATGCATATACAATTCATAAGTGTCAAGTGACACTATAAAAGAACTGTTACAAAACATTAACATTTACTGATTACAGAATGATACATTCATTCAAACCACGACACAAATAAAATACGAACAATGAGGTTTGCATCTTTCATCATATTTAACCCTAGTTTTCACAATTGGTATATAGGGTTCAGTTTGGTTTCTATGTTAGATTCTCTGACTAATAAATATCTTGCATACTCATTGCACACATCAGTAGCTCAATAAAATCACATACATATATTCAAAACTTATCTTATTGGTTACATAAATAAAAACATGAATCTTTCATATAATTTACTATTTAATTCATTTCTACTCACATTTAATCATCAGCAAACACATAATCAATATAACATAACTTATTCATTAATTCAAATTAAGTACTAGTACAATCATTTTTAGGCATGCATATACCTAAACATCATAACATCACCAATAGGGCATACTGTACCATCTAAATTGCATATAACTTAATCATCGTGGTATCAAAATCAACATTCTCATTATTAGGTGAAAACACTTTGTACCATCATTAGTAAAAATTAATGTTTTAAACAGTCGAGGTGATGTAGTAGTTCTTGAATCACTAAGTATCTAAAACATGAATGAATCAACTAATCTTAGTTTCTTTTAGGACATTCACAACATAAAACATTACTTCATTTATGATACAATCTCCTATAATAGTTTTAACAGAGGATTCATATGTGATAAGTACATATGAGAAGGGTCCTTACAATAATGATCAAAAAATCATATGGGATTCATATGCCACTTTACCTATTGATGGCCGCGAGTTTTTCAAGCATGACAAATGGAAATCCCAACAAACATCTTTTAATAATGATGTTGTCAGGGAATTATGATTTTTACCTCTGTGTAGTGAAATGGGCTATTATTTTTGGAAATGTAGGCAGCTTGCATGGATTATGGGTTACTTCTTTCTATCAGTGTTTAGTTTGTGGTGATTGCAAGGTGGTTGGGGTTCTTCAGTGTGAGGAAACTAGAGCCTCATCTTGCAAAGAGTTTGGGGTTTCTCAGTCAAAGCAAATTAGGGTGTTTGTTGCAGAGATTATGGGGGGAAAGAGAAAATGGGTCAAACCACCTAGTTGTGTAGAATGGAAGAATAAACCAGAGGTTTGGGATATCCTCAAGTGTGGCAATTTTACCAACTACATGGAGAGACTTAAAGGAAATAATCCTGCTATCACGCACCAATTTGTAAAATCTTGGAAGGATGGCTCGATTTTGGTTAGGAATCAAAGGATGGAGGTTATGGTTGAGACCATTGCAGAGGCTACTAGGTTGGATTTGGATGGGATGAATTTCTATAGGGAAAGGAAGATACTAGACAAGGCAATTAATGATTTTGTTGAGACCGAACAAGAAAGAAACTGTTTAGTTAAGATAAGTACTTCTTAATTTATTCTAGCTTCTATGTCTCATACATGGCATTTATTTTCTTTGTCATTATGGAATATTTAACTTTGGATGGTCGATATACCAAATTGTATGGTTATCACTTTGTGCTTGCAAACCATTTTCGATATAATATTAGTGTGAATTTTCCTTTCTACTTGTTGCAATGTCTTGCCATTTCTACTCAAGCCATTTAGCATGACCCAACTAGGGGACATGTATGTCATGAAGTGCTTATGGTTTTGATCATGAATGTGGTCAAATCTAAAAAAATCTAGAAACCAAGGAATTTTAAAGTGGACGATCAAGATATGGAAGGGAGTTTTCAAGAAACAGGCTATTACTTTGATACACAAGATGAGGCTAAAGGAGTTCTAGCTAGCCCTAAAATTGGTTCTAGTGGCAGCAATAAGAAAAAGAAGAAGAATATTGAGAAGGAGGATTCTGACCAGGAGAGGGAAAGTGATTTTGTTGAAGAAATTATTCGCAAGCACATCAAAAATAGGGGAGGCAGTAAAGGTAACGGTAAGGGTTGTCTAGACGAGAGAGTGTCTATGCATTCTGATGATGAGCCTTTGGCTCAATGCTTGGAGAGGAAAAGGAAGCCTATGCAGTACCAGGTCAATAAAAATGCTGAGAAAGTTAAAGATGATTCTGATGCTAATATTGATCAGTAGGGATCTAAATCTGAAGGGGATGATAGTGGGTTAGGGTTTTCTAAAGGTATGTTTGGCAACCCAGGCTCTATTCGAAAGGACATAGGCATCTTAAAGCATAAAACATTTCTGCTAAACAAGGAAATGGAATAATTTTCCAAAATGGTGAGAGGGGAAAGAACTCTAGGACAACATATTGACAAGCTCTTAGAGATCATAGGAAATGCTAAAGAAGTTAAAAATTTGAAGCATAAGATTCCTATGTTGGAAGCTAAACAGAGGGTTATGGACAAGGATATTAGTAGTGTCCAGGGGAAGGTGTCAAAACTTGAATCCAGATTGGGCAACATGGACAAATAACTTAAGCAGATGGTGGAAAACATTTCTACCTTCCTGAAGAAGAATGAGGCAGGTAAAGACCAGGATTCTCCCTTGGGGGCTGATTCTCAAGGACCAAGTATGTGTACCCAGGCCCATTTGAAGAAGATTGAAGAAAGTAGTAGGAAAGATGAGGTCAAAGCTGTTGTTGAAACTATGCATTCTCTGGTGGACCAAACTGTGAATCTGATCAACACTCCTTAACTGGTTGATTGTTATTCCTTTGCTAGACTTTTGCTATTTTTTCCAGCACTGTCCTCTATGACCTCTTTTTTGTTGTCTGTGGTCTATTTCATGCTTGGTCTTGGTTTCTTTTCTATGTAGTTCTTTTCTCTTGCCTATTTCCAAAACTCTGCTGTTGTATAGGTTTTGGGTCCTTTAAAACTAGCTTTTACTTAATCAAAACACAAATATTTGGTTACGCACAAGCCCTCCAAGGTGAAGGTGGAAGTGGAGTGGGGATGAGACCCACAAATCTTCACTAGTGCAATAATAAAGTTTTCCTATTAGCGCTAAATATTTGATCACTTTTGATGATCTACCCTACTAATATAGATATCTTAAATAAATCTATCTAAAGAAATGTCGATAGATATCCTCTACAAAATAATTATAATTTAATTTACTACATCTAAAATTATTTATATTTTCTTTATCTCAATTTATTTAGTTTTTTACTAACTTAAACTTTTTATTTTAGTTTTTTTAAAGTGGATGATTTATATCTCCAAATATTATAATTTAAACTGATATTTTATGTGATATTTATTAAATTATTTTAAAAAACATATTCTATTTATAATAAGATTAAAATTTTTGACATGTAGATGGTTGTCAAATTTAACCTAGAAGAATAAAAGTTAACATTAATATGCTCACACCATCCCACTCCCCCATTCTACCATTGTAGAATGCCTATCGACATTAATGAGGGGTATTCCCTACTAAGATCTTACAAGAATTATTCAGTCTACGTTGATTAAAGGATTTAAAACTTACAAAAATGTAAGAACTATGATAGGAGATTTACATAGGCTTGTTAGGATCACTCTTTAAGAGATATACACTGATTCACTCTACTAAAATGTATTAGTACCTGATCTTTCGATTAGAACTATAATGCTTGATTATAGATCTCCTCTTTCCACTGCTTGATCCTTCTCTAATATGATATAATTTTGTTCTACACTTCACTACTCTGCTTGGTCACTATGCCTTGCTTCACCTTCAAACTCTTCTTAGGCATCCAAATTTTTCTTCTTGCACATACACTTCTTATCTCTCTTCCTTATGAAATTAAGGTTCAGATCCTCCTTATATAACCAAATAGAGAAGGTTCTAGATCAATATCAAAGATCTAGATTTCTCCTTTTTTTCCACTTAAACCTTCCATTTTTCTAATTGAATAAACACCTTGCATAGGGATTAATGATCCAAATCATAACATATAATAAACTCATTAAATTACTCCTCGATCATTAAAACATGCAATAAATCAACCTTTACCTCATTGTTTGTTCAATTCAAATTAATATATCAAAATTGATTCACTCGGTATACAAATACTCTAATGCTCAGTCATGACTAGTTCTTCATGTTGTTCCTTGCCTTATGAACACTCAACATTAATTGTATAATTCAGTATGAACTAACTCTGTGTTGCTCAACACAAACTGACTTATGTCTTACTTGGGATGAATAGGAACACTCGACGACCATAGAATTGATCAACAATAACAATTGATTGGCCTTAGTAGGATGGCTCGGTCACAATAATGACCAACTAACACTTCCAAATAAATGACGTAGTGTTTGACACTAATAGACAACAAACTATGGGGATCAACAAAATAGATTTGATATTCCTAATGTTTCTATAAGGTGGTGAGTATTCTAGACCATATCCTAGCATTTCTCACCATTTAATATATCACATTTTGGTGAACCTATCTTATGACATTTCCTCTTTTCATTTGGTAGTTAGACCTCTTTTGCATTTCATTTAAATATCTATATTTCATTTGAATTTCATTTCAATATCTAGATCTACTTACTATACACTATGCTAGTCTCTCTTTACATCACATATTTTCTACATCATATGACTTTAGACCCATAATTTCATATTTCATAATCACATACTTACATTTGATAGTTAAATTTTCTTAATTTTCATATCTCTTTTAAATTGCATCTCATATTCATTTCCTTTTATTTCCTTATGTATGTGCTCTATCACTTTGATTCTAACCTATATCATTCTCATTAGAAGAAGTTGTAGACTCATATGTTCCTTTGATCGCAAACCCTTCTTTCCTAAAAATCTTGATGAGACCAACATGAATTCTACTGGTATCAATCTTATCATGGAGAATAACTCTTCTCATTCTTCCCATCACGAAGAATTCCTCCTTCCCAAGTCCAAATACTTATCATGATTTTGAGAAGTTTCAAAAATGGTTATCTCAAGAGAATGATAATCTTCTAGCTATTTTAGTTGAAGAAGCCTTGATGAAGCTTAATCATCATGATGAACATGGCAATGTGAGCTAGTCACTTTATTGAGAAAAGAAGAGTTAAGTATGATAAAACTACAATGGGCACTTGAATCAGTTAGTTTTTGACAAGATATTGTCTTGTTGATCATTGTATGAAATATAAAAAGAGATGATTGATAGAAGTCAAGAAGATGAGTAAAATAATAAGCTTTACCGAGTGACAATTTCACAAGGTCAATGAAGAAGTTGAAGTAGAAGATTAAGAAACTTAAGTTACAGCTAAGCAAAATAGTATTAGTCAAGTGATGGTAATGGCCGAGAAATATGAAGAAGAATATTGAAGAAGTGACCAATCACAGAGATAGTCAAGCAAGCAAGTGAAAATCAAGTGAGACAAAATAGTAGAGACTAAGCTAATCAGTGATGACTGAACTAAATAATATAGTGATGATTGAGTGTCACCAAATAATAGTTTGTGAAAGAATCATGATTTGAGGTCAACATAGTTGCATATACAAATTGGTCAAAATGCGTAAATGAGAAGGATTGATGAGTTGGCATATTTAATGTATGAATTGAGTTTTTTTAAGTGATCCAATGCAATAATTTAATAAGAAGTTTCCAGAAGTTCCAAAGAAGATGTAGAAGGAAAAATTGATGGATAGATTCAATGAATCTAATCAAATGCTAAGATCTAGGATTATGTTGAAGTGGAAAATGGTTAATGATACCTATTTAATGAGGACCAATATATGTTTTATGTTGTTGCTTAGCTAGTAAATTTATGAGAATATGTAAATCATAGAGTTGTAGAGGAAGAGTGAGAAGTTAGTGATTGTGATATTGCTTGAAGGGTTACCAAAAAGATCTAAGATGGAGAATGTGATGAAGTCCAGTCAATGAAGCAAGAATGAGCCGAATGGATATTTGAATTTGCAAAGTAAGTTTTTTTTATTAGATCAACATACTTGTTACTTTCTAACCATTGTGGTAGTAAAATCCTTTAATCAAGGTTGACCTAATAGTCATATTGTAAATCCTTTCATCAAGGTGACAGTCTAATGCAATGTTTTAAAGTCCTCTAACAATACTACTCCTAACAAGTTGATTAAATCCGTTAATAGGGTCACACATAATAGTATGTTTTGTAACAATTAATAGGGTTAGATCTAACCAAGCTCACTTTAAAAGAGTGAAAAAAGTGGTAGCTTGTTACTTGGTGGGTTTTCCCAAATTGGGTTTCCATGTTAAATCCTAGTGTCATTCATGTGTGAATGCGTTTTCCATGTTCCATGCTATTTACTGTTATGTTTTTGTTATTCAACATTTACTAAATAGAGAACTAAGTGTTAGATGAATAATTTGAATTGTTGATGAGTTTTTGTATTGGTTGAGTAAATTTATAAGTTTGATTAAGTTGTTAAATGTTGAATTGATACATCTAGACTTGAGGATATCTGATTCACCCCCCTCCCCCCTTCATTTATTCTAATCATTCTAACAATTGGTATCAAAGCATTGGTGCTTATAAGGAAATTTTGAAGGGAATTAAGATGAAGATTAAGATGTACAAGAGAGAGGTACTTAATCTGAACAAAGAGAATTTTCTAGCATGGAAATTCTTAATGGGATTGCATCTATTTGGGTTAGAGATTTTGCACTATACCACCTTGACAATGAATATAGTGAAGTGCTCAAACCCATGATAATTAAGAAAATAAAA
Organism: Cupressus sempervirens; assembly: GCA_028749045.1. NCBI lineage: Eukaryota > Viridiplantae > Streptophyta > Pinopsida > Cupressales > Cupressaceae > Cupressus > Cupressus sempervirens. The sequence goes on from CM053787.1 coordinate 460,811,552, forward strand.
GAGAAGCAAGAGCACAATCAAATGATGATAGATCTAGCATCTTCCCTAAGTTATTTTGAATTTGATGATGCAAAGGATTGCACTACTATAAAGAAAATATGGGACAAGTTGGCACAAATTCATGAAGGAGACAAAAATGTGTTGAGAGAAAAAGTAGAAAGTTTGAGAGGCAATGATATGTACACCAGGTAATAATCTTACCTTGGATAGTCTAATTGGTAGAGTGACTTTATTTGAATTGTCATATTTTGATAATTATACACCTTCTAGTGTTGAATGTGATTTCTAGTCTCAACTAACCCTTGATGGATCTAAATGAAAGAAAAGTTCAAAGAATAAGCTAGATAGTGATAGTGAATCAAATGATGGTCTTGAAACATTATTGGAAAATAAGGATACCAAGAGGAATTTTTTCTCTTGATTTAACATGATTTTAACTACCAAGATGCTGAAATAAAATAAATCTAACAATAGCTAATTCCTATGATGGATTCTCTTTGAATAGAACCTATGCAAACTAACAAGGCAACTATCCTTCTACACTTTACGCTCTACAAAACCTAGGTGGGTAGAAATTGAATTCATAAATATGACTAGTGCTAAAATATCCTTGAATCCAAACAAGTAGATAAAACCCTTTAATCTTCTACACTTATGCAAAAAACTAGATGCGCAAGAGATAATCACAAAAACTAGAAACTCACAAGCTAAGCAAGGGTCTTCCATTTAGCTCTACAACATAAAAGGGAAAATTCATTTTGATTATAAATATTTTCAGCAAGAACCATAAAAAAACAACAAGAACATGTAGATTCTATAGCTATGATCAATTCCCTATCTATTGGGTGTTACATAAGTCAAAACAAACACCATGATCCTTTTGATCTATCCATTTGCTTTGTAAATGAGACATCATCTTTCACCATGAATCTTCTACTCACCAAAATCCTTCCATGAGATCTACATCTTTTTCAAACTACACTAAGCATTTACTTGATTCATTAAATCAACAACAAAACATACAATAATATACATCTCAAAATGAATCGCAATCGAGCTCAGTTTTCTTTGTCCATACGTCATATAAAATTTCACAACTCACAAATAGGAGACAAGATTCAAGATGAAAATACTCTAATAGATTCGTTGTATTCATTTCTTTGAAACCAAATACATCAACATGCATGAGAATACTCAAAGCAACATAAAATAGACTAGGACTATATATACTTGTTCATTATTTGCTCAAGGAAATAAATCTTCTATTCATACAATGAAAAATGTTGAAAGAAGGTGGAATCACAAGCTATGTGACTTCCTCGACAAGATGGAACCAACCATGTATAGTGAGGAAGAATGAGACGATATAGAAAGAGAAAGAGGTTTGGATCTGATTTGATAATGCCAAATGTCCTCTTCAAACTCCATCTCATGTTGTTCCAAAGCTTCTCTCATCTCTCCTCCTCTAACTAAAAATCAAATCTTCATCATTTGTTGTTGAAACACAAACTTAAAAATGCTCAATGGTGAAGAAAACAAACTTCCTGCAAGAAGTCAAAAGCGATGCTAAAACTTGTGCTAAAATACCCACCAAATAACTTCCAAGGAAAAATACCACTGCCAGGCATATCCCTACCAAATTTGGAGACAATCCACTTCATGGTTTTCTCAAAGACTAAATCTGAAGCTCTATGGCAAAAACCAAAACAAACTGTTGAGAATGCCCATATTTTAAAATCCTAAAAATATCTCATACCCATTAAGACATGTGCATGTTTTAACTAAAAAAATAGATTCTTCGCTATGAGACCTTTCTGATGATGTATAATACTTACACATTTGGGTAAAAAACATGCCATGGGCACTCATTCAAATATATAGGCTTGCATACTAAATCGGAGCATGGAAATAGTTAAAAATATTTCATTATATTCTAATGTTTTAACTTTATATTAAATTGCAAGTTTATTTAAGATTCTCTCAACTTTTTAACATGTGTGCTCAAATGAGAAAGAATAAAAATATTTTCCTTTGAAAACTAAATTCCCTCCTATTATTGTCAAACTTGATTGAATGATGAAAAAGTGCCACATGGCATGATCTAATTGGCCAAAATTGACATCTCATAAAATAGTTATTAATGTCACCTCAACATTGAGCAACCCACACCACCACATGTCTCAATCTCATAGCATTAGAACTTCCTCGATGGGGCCCTCTTGAAGAGTAGAGAAGTTGTGCTCAAATTCACCTCATGACTTCAGAACACTCAACCTTAAAATTCTACTAACCATCATGACCTTACAATCCCATCAAGCACAACCTTGAATCCTATCTCATAGTTAAGCCTATTACCATTGTGATTTTGTGATGAACTGGTGCACAACTTCAAAACTTCTTGGGTGACTGTATGGATTTAACCTTTGAAGTCATGCTTAACCACCTAATTGACCACATCACCACTTTGCATCCTCCCCGATGGTTAAAGTTTCACCTCCTAAAAACTTGTGCACACATGATACATGTCACTAGCCTCCTTGCTCTCCAATCCACCACATCAAGTTAAATTGTGTATTTGACCATTAAAAATCTAACTCAGGTATGAAGACAAACTTGTTGAAAACAATTGGTTAATTATGTATTGTCTTTGATGTTACACAAAATATCATATCATTGCTAGTCAGTGATATGTCGAGCTCACTCGGGCGATGAAGATGGTTTCTTGTGTCTATCAAGCATTCTTGTGTATGCCAAGTTCATAAGTCAATGTCTATTGCATTAACTCGAGAGACAAAGGAAAGTTGGAAGGTAATGAGTGTTAATCGAGCTCACTCGGTTACCAAAGATAATTCAAAGAAGCCAGTGTCTACTGAGTTCACTTAGGAGACAAAGCAAGTTTGCATGAGAACTAATATTAATTGAGTTCACTTGGTTAATGAAGGAAAATCTATTTTGGTTAGTGTCTACTGAGTAGGGTTGGCTAACAAATGATTTTCTTGTTTTGGCATATTGAGTTCAATTGATTTGTTTGTTGGTTCTAGCTAATTGAGGAGATGAATATTAAGTATTCTATGTTGTATTCAAGCCAAATTGACAATGTGTAAGATATAAGTATAAGGTCAAGTTGAGGATTGAATGTATGAAAGAAAATAAAAGATTCAAAGATGCCAAGAGGAAGCAAATTTGAACGATAAGAAAAATATCCTTGTAGAGCTGCAAAGATACATTCAATCATGAAAGATCGAGTATTAAAGCTAGAATTGAGATCTGTAATAAAAAATTTAGTTGCATCAAAAACCAAGTCATCTCATTGTTACTTTCTAACCATTGTAGCAATGATCTAAATCTCTTAACAGAGTTGGCTTAACAACTATTTGTAAATCCTCTAACAAGGTGACATTTCTATTTGAAGTGTCTTGAAGACCTCTAACAAGGCCACTCCTAATAGGGTAATTAAATCCTCTAATAAGGTCACACCTAAGAGTGTGTTTTGTAACCTTTAATAGTGTTGGAACCTAATAGGACTCACTTCAGAAGAGTGAAACTAGTAACTAGTTGAAATTGGTGGTTTCTCCCAAATTGGGTTTCCATGTTAAATCTTGGTGTGACTTGTGTTCATGCTATTTATTTTATGTGTATGCAACTAAGTTAAGTTTAAGGTTAGTCAAATTAAGATCAGTATATTTAGCTATTGATAAGTTATAGTTGATTCTTAGTGCTTGTTGAGTTGTAATATTTGCTAGTGTTAACCAAGTGCCTATGTGTTTGCTGAGTAACAACAAAATATAGTTTAATCAAAGTTTATATTTTGATTTGTATTAAAATCTAAGGGATCTAGGATTTATTTGTGTGATAATTGATTCACCCCTCCCTTCTCAGTTACTCTTATATTTCCAACAATTGGTATTAGAGCTTTTGGTGCTTGCAAAGAAGGTTTCAAGGACCTAAGCTAAAGATCAAGATGTCTTACAAAAGAGAGATTCCCAAGTTGAACAAAAAAAACTTTGGAGAATGGCAGGAACTTATGAAGTTGCACTTCGCAACAATTGGTGATTCAAGTTTGAAAAAATTGAAAAATACTTACAAATCTCCTATTGGAACATTGACTATGGAATAGATTGCTGAAAAGAAAAATCATAACATCATGATGATTGACATTGCATCAGCTCTTAATTATGATGAATTTGATGAGGTCAAAGATTGTACTACTACTTATGAAATGTGGACCAAACTAAAAGGCATCTATGGAGGTGATGACAATGTAAGGAGAGCCAAAGAAGAAAGTCTTAGAGGCCAATTTGATCAAATCAAGACAAGAGAGGAAATTAAAATATTGAAAAATATGTTGAGAGAATTAAAGTAAGTGTGAGTGCAATCAAATCTTCTAGAGGAGAGATTGATGAAAAAATAGTTGTAAGCAAGGTGTAAGGCCTCGCCCCAACCCATCCTAGCATCAATGATACATTATTATTTTGATACTCATGACTCGATATGTCAGACATTATTTGATGCACTAAACATTATTATGCAATTTATGATGTGTGATGCTTTACTTCAGTTATTTGATTTCATCATTTGATGCTTTATGAACATGTATAATGAAAAAGTAAATGAATGTAGAACTAACACTTTGATTACGCAATTTTAATGGTTGAAAATATGAGTAGAAAGAGATAAACAATTGACTGTTAGAAAGATGGATGTTTTCAATTTACATGACTTTCCTGATATATAATTTACATATATGCATGTGATGTCTTGGACTACTGATGTGTGCAATTAGCGTGCAGGATATTTAACGAAGAAATCTAATGGAAAGACGAGACTGAACCCCTTGTTATTTGTGCTAATTTGCATTGCCTTTCTTTGAAGGTTGTTATATAGTCTTAAAATTCTCCTAACTTTTGTTGGTTTCTATTAAGTCTTTAAGGCCTTAAAACATTAAATTTAAGTACCCTAGGGGTAAGGGTAGGGGTGGGGAGTACATTCCACCCCCTTAGCCTCTTTAGTTGACTTTTAGGGTCACTCAAAAACCTTACTTTTGGTTGATTGCAAAATTTGATTTGTCTCCTTCATGAGTTGGTGACTCAAACTCCAACTAGGGGTTACCTAAAGTCTAGTTGAGTTAGGGCCATATTTAGAGGCATTTTGTGAAAGTTTTTGTTTTTTTGTTACCCAATCTCTAGTTTTAGAGGAAATTTTGAAGATTGAAGGAAAGCAAGGATAAACTCTTCTCAACTTGTCATTTTACCATAACTTTTTTTTTTGTGAAGGTAGGGTTCTTCACTCTCTTGATCATGTTCTTCATATTGTTCATACTTGATTCATGCATAAGGCATTGTGTTTTTTTTGTATTGCTTGCATGTGTGTTGAGGTTGTTTTGGGAGGGATTTTGACTTGTTCTTGGATGTCATTCTTATGCTTTCTTGAAATTTTGAGGGGATTTCATGGAGATTGTTTTGGCATCACTCACCCTTGGATAGGGAAGAAGTGGCCATGTATGGGGGAAGGGCCTTAGTTGGACCTAAATAGTGTAGAGTCTCCTCTCATGGTGAGAGAAGGGAAAGAGGGTAGGGTGTATGGGCCCCTACTTTTCATCACATACCTTGTATGAAAATTTGAATTCTTGAAGAAGGTAATGAATGAAAACCCTTGTTATATTGGCCTCGAAAAGGAATTTGTAGAAGAATGAAAGTTCTTTAATTTTAGCCCTGAAAGGGCTAGGTTATGGTATGGTGATTGACGTCTCCTATTGAGAAAAGCCACCTTCTCCCTATTTTGGTTTAATGTTGAACCTATTGTGCAAAACCGGGTTGGGAATGCATGCTTGAATTGTTCATCATATATGTTGTTTTACTTCTGGGTTAGCTCTTGTCTTCCTCATGGTTCCCTTGGTGCATTGAAGACATTAGAAAAGACCTCTTGTGAAAGCCCTTGAAGAAAATTCAATTGAATTGTAATATTTGTAAAAATATATTTTAAATTTTGATGTATTTGGCAAAGACGTCGAGTTTTCTTACTAGTTCTTTCCCGATGGAGCCTTGAACTAGGTCAAATAATAGAGAGAAAGGATTGAGAAAGCCTCATTGCATTGTATCTTATGTTATTTCAATTCTTGTGTATGTTGTGGAAAAATAAATTAAATGATGAGGCTTTTGAAACTATGCAATCTTCAAGTTTCAAATATGTTAAGGAAAAGAAAATTGTTATGTTGAAATTTGAAATTGGATTCATGATGATTTGGAAATGAATTAAATCTTATATGGTTGATAAAACTAATAAATTAACTTCTTGTTTAAGCCATGAAATTGATAGTTTCCATTAGTACTCAAAAAATAAAGTGAGAAATAAATATTTATATGAATCCCATTATGTTAAATTTATTTTGCTTTTTCCATTGTGTATAAACTTTCAAAAAAAAATTTAAGTCCCTAGGAGAAAATATGCCCACTGGATTTTGTATGGGTTGGGTGTTTAATTCCACTTTGCAACAGAGAATATCCCTGAGAATGTTTTTAAGTTTAAAATTCAAAAAAAAAATATAATGATAAGGAAAATGCATAAAAGACTGATGAGCTAAGAATCTAAATATCCTAGAATTCATCTATAAAGCTTTATGTCATTAATTCTATTTCCTCCACTACAAACTTACCTAACTAACTTTTAGCATTTACTCTATTTTTTGTTGTCTCCCTCTTGAGTTGGGCGCAATCCTTGCTTTGATTTTTCTGAACACAATTTAATGGGTTGTACGGGGGGGGGGAGTTTGTGTGAAGCCCAAGTCTTTTACATTGATGGTGAATTTCCTAGGGACTCCCACCTTGAAATTTGCAGCCCTCCCTTGTTGATTGTGTGGCTTAGATGGGAGAGGAGCATGTTTTATATCAGCATTTATACCATGCTAAGCAAAGACCTTTAAAACTTTGCTCCTTACCTTCATCACCTAGGAAGTACTTTCTCTGCCTTAGAAGGATGGTACCTATAGATGGTAGTATGGACAACGCTTGGGATGGGAGCAAGATTTGTTTGGAAAAAGTTTTGGAGTGTCCTTTTTATTTTATGACCCCCCCTACAGACCTGACGTATCATGCTTGCTTATTCCCTTTAATCCTGTGCTCCTTCCTTGTCTTGGGCATCGTGGAAGATGTCTTGGATGGTGCCAAGAGTTGGGAAGGTGTGATCTGATATGTGTCACATGGTGTAAGGGATTAGTGTAGGCAAGTATAGGTCAGGTTTTAGATTAGTTGATGATGAGTTGTTTTAATTGTTAAGTGTAGTCCTAGGTTATATTAAGTTAGGTGGCTTAGGATGGTGGTAGTGTTTGGGATGATTAGCATGCAGGTTAGTTGTTATTTAGTTATAAAGTTCTCTTTAAGATAGTTGTAAATTCTAATTTGTTTAAAATTATGATTGGTTTAAAGTTATGATAGTTAGGATTTAGTTTAGTATTAATATTAACATTTTTTTTTAAAAACATTGTTAAGTAGTGATTAGAAAAAAATAAAAATAAAATAAAATAGGGGATTTTAGTTAGATGTATTAGGATATTTTGTTAAGTTAGTTTTTTTCTGGTTAGTTGTTTTAGTTAATGATTAGGAGTTTAAGTCCGTATTAAATTAGTTGTTTTCCTTTTATCAATGTTGTTAAATTCAGCTAGTTCAAATGTTATGAAAGATGGTTTGATTAGTATTAATTTAGTTAGATTTGGTGTTAGTGTGTGTTAGTGTTAATTTAAGTATGTGTTTGAATATTAGTTAAAGGTTAATCTATGTTGTAAAGATAAGTTATTTAGTGATGTTAATAATTCTATCAATTTTAATGTTAGATTGGTAGATGGTGATAGTCTATCTTATTTTACTATCAAATCATGTTTGAATTAACTGTTATTGTTATTGTCCTTAGGAATATTATATTAGAATTATAGATTAAATAAAATTGTGATTTGAACTATATAAGTTCTAAATAAATTTTAATTATGAATGTACCATCACATTAATTAGTAAGTTCTTTGGGAATCAGTTTTGAATAACGTTTAGTATATTGTTATTATATTAATGAACAAGTGTCGTTATCAATTTAATAATGAGAGTCTAAATTTAACGAACTATTCCTCATGGTTATAAACTCTAGTTGACATGTAGTGAACCTATTCTTGCAACTTGCAAATCAACACTTAAACCGTAGCAAACCTAATTATTATAAATATTTATAAAAAAATTGTGTGTGTGTGTGTCCTTGATTTTGGTCATGACATTTTGGTATCAGAGCCCATGTTTCAACACTAGGAACCTAAAATCATTATACTTCTGAACTTAACTACAACTTTAATTGTGTAGGATGCCTCCTGCTACACGAAGCAACTGTCGAGGCAGAGGTCGTAGGGTGAGAAGTGGTAGAGCGAGATAGGAGGATGGACCACCACCACCTCCACCACTGAACTTGAATTAGGACATTTTAGATGCCCTCTAAACACTGATTGACGTAGTCCAGTAGAGGATAGCACCTGTAGTACAGCTAGAGTAGTAGATTCCTAAGAGGGAAGCACAGGTTCCTGGAGGAGGCAGGGTCGAAGATAAAGAGAGGAGTAGGAGTCCTCCACCGAGGTAGGTTGAGGGACAAGGTGAACATGAGGGTGAGTCGATACATTAGAGAGGACCACCACTCGACAGACATCCTAGACATATAGGAGACGATATCAAAGAGTTGATACGACTCGAACCCCCACTCTTTACCAGTTCCACAGAGGGGACAGTAGCAGAGGCCTAGTTACAGAGTCTTTATCAGTGCTTTGGATTATGTCCTTATGGGAGTAATCTGAAGGCACGTCTTACAATTCATTAGCTGAGAGGAGATGCCTCCAATTGGTGGCATTAGGAGGAGACTACAGGAGGAGTGAGCATAGATACCCTCACATGGGAGTCATTCTTAGAGAGATTTAGAGAGAGGTACATGTCTAAGAACTTTAGCTAGAAGTAAATTAAAGAGTTTCATTCTCTTTATTAGAGGGGTCTCACAGTAGCTCAGTATGAGAGTATATTTCTTTAGCTCCTTCCATATGTTGAGTACATGAAGGACAAGAAACTACGAGTGTATCAATTCATCATGGGCCTGAATTTCTCACTTTAGGGTCCAGTTCGTTTGGCCTTCCCTACTACTTTCAAACAGGTAGTTGAGGTAGCACTAGTTGTAGAGGATACTTGAAGTAGGCAGGAGTAATGAGATCGGTCTTAGAATTGAAATTCTACCCAGCAGAAATCCCCTTGGAAAGGGAATTAGAACTACACAGCAAGGTCCTCTAAGGGCCAACAGTCTTAGCAGTAGAAACCCCAGCAACAATAGTAGCAAAAACCATCACAAGGGTATCATGGCTCCAAGCCCAAGTAGTGGCAGTCACAGGGTCTAAGGTAGGATTAGAAAGTATAGGCCCCACAACCACAATCAATGAAGACTCAGCAATCTTCTGGGGGTGGTTTCAGTGGATCTAGTAGGTTAGGAGGCCTACAACAGTTTGGATCTTAGGGTGTACGATCTTATACATGAGGACCATGTTACACTTGTGGTGGCATGGGGCATATTGCTAGAGAGTTTCCTTAGGGACAACTTTCCAATGGTTAGAGAGGGGCACTTTCAGAGCCGACAGTTGGCGATGTAGGTAGAGCCGACAAAGTTTTTGCAGTGTTTGATAAACACCAGGCTAAGCATCAGGCTATAGTTATTGAGGCTACAGGTAGTATACATGGTAGCATGGTTACTATTTTATTTGATTCTAGAGCTACTGATTCATTTATATCTCCTTTTGTTGTAGAGGGTTATGGGCTAGTGGTAGTTAGTCAGGATGTCAGTTGGGAGGTAGAGTTAGCCTCAGGAGCTAGAGTGTTAGTTAGTTCCATGGTGCATAACTGTAGACATGTCCATGATGTTTGATCTACACATTACCCCTCTAGGTTCTTATGATGTTGTTCTTGGCATGGATTGGCTTTATGCCCACAACGCCAAGATGGATTGTTGACAGAAGAGGGTGGAATGTGTGGATGAGGATGGTATCTCTAGAGTGATCCTTGGGGTTAAGAGACCCATATCCCTTCGTATGATTTCTGCTATGCATCTTAGATGGTTCATGCGAAAGGGATGCCAGTTGTTAGCTATCACCATCAGTGACAGGGAGGAAAATTCAGAGGGGGAGCCATCCCTTGATGATTTTCTTATATTGTAAGAGTTTGCAGATGTTTTTCCTTCAAAGCTCACTGGTAGGCCTCCACCTAGAGCAGTGGATTTTCATATTGATCTTGTGCTAGGAGTGGAGCCAGTGTTGAGAGCACCCTACAGGATGACTACTCATGAGCTTAGTGAACTAAATATTTAGTTGGAGGAAATTTTAGAGAAGGGGCATATTCAACCTAGTGTGTCACCTTGGGGCACACCAGTGATTTTCGTTAAGGAGAAGGATGAATCACTTAGGTTGTGTATTGACTATCGGTAGTTGAACAAAGTAACCATCAAGAACTGATACCCTCTTCCTAGGATTGATGACCTCTTTGATCAGTTGTAGGGTGCCCGAGTATTTTCAAAGATTGATCTCAAGTCAGCCTATCATCAATTGAGGATTGTGGATAGCAATATCCCTAAGACTACTTTTTGTACTAGGTATGGGCACTACAAATTCAACGTGGTACCATTTGGCCTCACAAATGCTCCTGCTATATTCATGAGCCTCATGAATGGAGTATTTCTTACCTTTTTGGATAAATTTGTGGTTATTTTCTTGGATGACATTCTAATATATTCTCGTGATGAGAAGGAACATGAACAACACCTGAGATAGGTATTGCAGAAGTTGAGGGAGAATCAATTGTTTGGTAGCTTTTCAAAGTGTGCATTTTATAGGCCTAAGATACATTATTCGGGACATGTCATATCTAGCGATGGTGTATCAATAGACCCATCATGGATTGGCTAGCACCCACCAGTTTCACTGAGGTGAGGAGCTTTATGGGACTAGCAGGTTATTACCGACATTTCATTATAGGATTCTCTAGATTGGCTCACCCCATCACATCTCTTCAGAGGAAGGGAAAGAAGTATGAGTGGACAAAGAAGTGTGATAGAGCTTTTCAAGAGCTCAAGAGAGCCCTCACGAGTGCACCGATTCTTGTAGTACCAGTTCCAACTATGGATTTTGTGGTGTGCATTGATGCATCCTTGGATGGTATGGGGGCAGTGCTTATGCAAGATGGCCGACCTATTTCCTTTGATTCTAGGAAGTTGAAGACTCATGAACTCAATCACCCTACTCACAACCTAGAGCTACAGTAGTGGTTCATGCTTTAGTGAGGTGGCGACACTTCCTACTAGGTCATAGATTCAAGCTTCATTCTGATCACCAGAGCTTGTAGTGTGAGGCCTCACCCCGACCCATCGTAGCATAGTGATGCATTACCCTTATTTTGTTATTAATGACTCGAGATGTCGAGACAGTAACTGATGCTTAGAACATATTTTATTATTTCATGTTGTGTGATGTCATTTGTAGATATATTTGATGATTGTCATTTAATGTTCATGTATATGTATGTTGACAAAATTAGTAAAATGTAGGATTAACACAGTGATTTGGAATCTTTATGATTAAGGATATAAGTAGGATGCAAGAAACCCTGATTTATGTATGTTTCAATTTATGTAAATTTTTGATACGTATATATGTACATGTGATTTTACGGGACTACAAATGTGTGCAATGAGTGTGCAGATATTTAGCCGAGAAACTCTACAGAGGAACAAAACTGATCTCCATGTGCTAAAATTTGGAAACCCTATTGTTCGAAATTATGTTCTTTCAGTGTCGCTTGATACTCGTAAAATGTTTATGTGCTTATTTTGCTAGTTAGAGTTGTTAGATGGACCTATTTTATTCCTAGATTTTATTTTGTCTCTAAACCTCTTTCCTAAGGCTTTTAACATGTTTTTATTCTGACCAAAGGGTATGGGTATGGGTTAGGGGTCTTTTCCAACCCCTAAGCCCCTAGCTTTGACTTTTGAGGGCACTCAAAAAGTCCCTTTTTGCCTTTGTGCGAAAATTGCAAGTGGTTGTCATGAGTTGTCTTACCCCACCTCCTCTTAGGGTTTAACCATGGTGTAGGTTGAGTTAGGAGTTTCTAGTGTGGCTAGTGGGTGGAAATAGTTATTGCTCCTTTTTGGGTGGTTGAGTTGGAGGCTTATTTAGAGGCCTCCCTCGGTCTAGTGGTTTTGTTACCCAATCTCTACATTTAGAGAAGATTTCTTGAAGCTTGAAGGAAGGAGGGATACTCTACTCAAATTGGTTCATTGCCATTACCTCTTTGTGAAGGTAGGAAACTCCCATCTCCCTTATTCAGTTTTTATGTTTTGTTTCATGTTCTTGTTACCTTGTTGTTGTTTTACTGTTGTATGGTTGTGGGTATGTTGGGAAGATCTGTAAACCTTGTTATTTTGGTTGTTTTCCTTTCTTGTTTATGTTTGCAATTTTGAGTTTCCTTGCATGAGTGTTTTGGTATTACTCACCCTAGGAGAGGGCAGAAGTGACCAATTTTGAGAGAGGTCTGTTTAGTTGGACTCCAACCTGTGTAGAGTCTCTTCTTAGGATGAGAAGAGGGATAAAGGGTAGGGTGTTATGGGCCCTACCCGTCAGCACAAACCTGGTATGAGTATGGCAAGTTTAAATGGAAGAACGGAAGTTCTTGGTTATTGGCCCCGATTGGGCATCTGAGTTGGTATTGTGCTTGACTTCTCCAGTTGGAAGAATCCACCTCTCCCTAGTCTTGATTCACTATGAATCTTATTGTGTAAACCATGTATGATTATGCATGCTTGATGTTCTTTTGGTTCTGCTTGGTTGTCACCCGATCAATTATTGGTTTCCTCCATGGTTCTTGAAATGAGACTTAGAAGACATTACAAACTCCTTGATTATGATCATGAAGAAAATTTGATAAAATTATTGAAAATTGGGATTGAGATCCTATTGTAAATTGTATTTTTTTTAAACCCTATTATATATGGCTACGAAGCTGGGTTTTCTTCCTGATTCTTTCCTGGCTGAGCCTTGAATCAGGTTGATAATAAAATAAGTGATTGAGTAAATTTACTTCTGTTAAATTTTTCGTATTCTATGTTGTCATATGAATGTGTATCAAAGATAAGATGCAACAATGATGTTCAATTATACAAGATTCAATTTGTGATGTGTGGTGATGCCTCTATTCATATGGACTATAGAGAGGGATGTTGCTAATCCATGTAAATGTATGGTGTCTTTATCAAGTTTGAAATGATTTAGTTTATGTAAGGTTGTGTTGAAAGTGAATTTGCAAGAACATGAAGGAAAGACTTACGTCAAGAGATCCAAGCTAAAATTGAAACATGATAGAGAAATAAATTTGTGTATTTTGATACTCCCTTCAAAAAGGAATGGAGCATTATCATTTTGATCTCTTATTTTCTCAATTGCCTTAAGACTAGTTTCATCACTATGTTATTTCAATTTTGCTCCATTAGTCATAATAGATAGTTAAACGAATATGTAGATAATTTTTCATATAATGTAGGTATCATTGAAATACATGGCATTTGAGGTTCATGAAAGTTATTAAGCAGGAGTTCATAAGAAATTTACATAGATTTTGATGATCTTGCACTAGTTGATTTGTTGAGCATAATGCATAAAAAAGTGGTAGATTAATATCATTATGAATTAAAACACCAATTCTATAAGACTATATAGTAAGAGCTTAACCTTCAAATAAGTTTCAAAATTGCATATAAAAGAGGCCCGTAGAAGCACATTTTCATTCTGGAAATTGTATGGGAAACTCAAAATTGGTTGATGCCATTACAGTCTATTAAAATATTTACATCACAATAAAATAAAATAAAATCTAAAACCAAATTCTATGCATTATGGTAAAAATAATATAGTTGTAGTAGATATCCTTAATATCCTAATAGTCACCTATAAAACTTTAGCATTGAATGTTTGGAGCAAGTCAAACTGTCATCCCTCATGATGACATCACCATGTCCCATCACTATCTTCCTCCAAATTGGGCGCTCAGATTGGAGGGAAGGCATTAAAGTTTTGAGTTTAAAAAATATATATATATACAAAATTTTGCAAGAGATTCTATCCTGCATCTTTCCACTTGCTATCCACTTAAATCGCTTGAGTTGAGGGAAGGTGGGGGAGTCTATCACACCTCCCTTGGGCAGAGCCCTGTCCCAAGGACAACACTTGGGAAGCGCTCCTTGGGAAGCGCTTGCCCAAGTGGGGCATAGGGTTAGTGTAGGATGGGTTAGGAAGTAAGTTAGTTATTAGTGTTAGTTGTTTTTTTTTTAAGTTTAGTTTATGTGTAGTTTATTTTGCTTTACTAATTATTAATAATGTTGGTTAGTTTCTACTTTGTTATTAGTTTTAGTTAGTAGTTATAGGTTTGTTTAATTTCTAAATTAATTTAGTTTTAATTTAAGTAAAGTTAGTTAGTTTAAAATGTAACTAAGTTGTATTTAGTAGTATATATTATGTTTTTTAGTTACTTATGTTATTGATTAATTTGTAGTTACTTTTAATTAGTTAATTTTAAAAGTAATTTAAGAATGTTAGTATGTTATTTTTATAAAAATGTTGTAAAGTTTGCATTAAAATTAGTTTCGAATGTAATTAAGTTTGGTTAACAATGTTAGTAAGTCATTTAAAATTTATTTAAGTTTTAAGTTAGTTATTGTTTTGTTATTTGTTAATTATTCTAGTTAGTTGTTATTTGAATATAGTTTTGTTTAATTTTACAGATGTAATTTAATTGATTTTACCATTAATGTTAGTTTAATCCAATAACAAAGTTTCAAAATTTTAACGATGTTATCGTCCTCTTGTTTCAAAAGAGTTGTGTGTTTTTGCCCACGTAGTTTGGGCATGACATTTTGGTATCAAAGCCTGTGTTTCAACACTAGGAACCTTAAACCTTTATGCTTCCTAAACTTAACTCAAACTTTTAATTGTGTAGATGCCGCCTGTTACTCGCAACTAGTGAGGCAGAGGTCATAAGACTGGGGGTGGTAGAGCAGGACAGGAGGGTGGACCACCACCACCTCCACCACCACCTCCACCGCCACCTCCACCTCCACCACCACCGAACCCAAATCAGGACATTATTGATGCACTCTAGACTTTGATCGGTGTAGTTCAACAGAGAGTAGTACCTATAGTTCAGCCAGTCCACCAGATTCTAGTAGTGGAAGCAGAGGAACCCGGAGGAGGCGGGCCCAGAGTCAGAGAGAGGACTAGGAGTCCCCCACTGAGATAGATAGAGGGTCAGGGTGATCACGAGGAAGAGTCCATACACCAGAGTGGACCCCTTTTTGATAGACCTCCTAGGCATGTAGGAGATGACATCAAAGAATTGATACAACTCAGACCACCATTGTTTACCGGTACCACTGAGGGTTCAGTAGTAGAGGCATGATTGCATAGCTTACAGTAGTGCTTTGGGTTACGCCCTTATGGGAGTAATCTAAAAGAACGACTTGCAGTTCATCAGTTGAGAGGGGATGCCTCCAATTGGTGGCATCAGGAGGAGATCATTGGTGGAGTGAGGATGGACACTCTCACATGGGAATATTTCCTAGAAAGATTCTGAGAGAGATACTTGTCAGAGCATTTTCGGCAAAAGCAGATAGAGGAGTTCCATTCTCTTTATCAGAGAGGCCTTACAGTGGCTCAGTACGAGAGTAGGTTTCTCGAGCTCCTTCCCTATGTGGAATACATGAAGGACGAGAAACTACGGGTGCATCGCTTTATCATGGGTCTGAATTTCTCTCTTTAGGGCCTAGTTAGGATGGCCTTCCCTACCACCTTCAGATAGGCAGTGGAGATAGCACTAGTTGCTAAGGATACTCGAGGGAGGCAAGAGTCACGGGATCGGCCTCAGAACTGAAACTCCTTCCAGCAGAAACCCCATTGGAAAGGGAATTAGAATTATATAGCAGCATCCTCTAGGGGCCAACAATCTCAGCAGCCAAACCCCAGCAGCAGCAACAGAAACCTTCTCATGGTTATCAGGGCTCTAAGCCCAAGCAGTGGCAGTCACAAGGTCCTAGGCAGGAGAAGAAAGTACAGGTCCCACAATCTCTGTCAGTGAAGACTCAGCAGTCTTCTAGGGGAGGATTCAGCGGATCTAGCAGATTAGGAGGCCCACAACAGTCTGGGTCACAGGGTGCACGATCTTATTCTCACAGACCATGCTACACTTGTGGTGGCATGGGTCATATAGCTAGGGAGTGTCCGCAGGGACAGGAATCCAGTGGTCAGAGCAGGCCTTTTTCAGAGCTGACAGTTGGTGACATGGGTAGATCCCATAGAGTTTTTGCAGCGGTCGACAACTGCTAGGCTGAGCATCAGGCTACAGTTATCGAGGCTACAGGTATTATACAAGGCCATATGGTTGCAGTTTTATTTGATTCCGGGGCTACTAACTCTTTTATATCTCCATTTGTGGTGGAGCATTGCAGGCTAGTGGCAGTTGGACAGGATGTTAGTTGGGAGGTAGAGTTAGCCTCGGGAGTTAGAGTGTCAATTAGTTCCATGGTGCAGAGTGGTCAGATGCAGATTGGAGTCATGTCCACTAGGACTAATCTATGCATTACCCCTCTGGGTTCATATGATGTTGTTCTTGGCATGGATTGGCTTTATGCCCACAACGCCAAGATGGATTGTCGACAGAAGAGGGTGGAATGTGTGGATAATGATGGTATCTCTAGGGAGATCTTCGGAGTGAAGAGGCCAGTGTCCCTTCGTATGATTTCTACTATGCAGCTTAGACAATGCATGTGAAAGGGTTGTCAGTTGTTTGCTATAACTATCAATGACCGAGAGGAAGATTCAGAAAGGGAGCCATCCCTTGATGATCTTCCAATCCTTCAAGAGTTTGCAGATGTGTTTCCTTCAGAGCTTCCTGGTATGCCTCCACCACAAGCAGTGGATTTTCACATAGACCTAGTGCCAAGAGCTGAGCCAATTTTGAGAGCACCATACAGAATGACTACTCATAAGCTTAGCGAGCTAAAGACTCAGTTGGAGGAACTCTTGGAGAAGGGGCATATTCGACCTAGTGTGTCACCTTGGGGTGCACCAGTGATTTTCGTCAAGAAGAAGGATGGATCACTTAGGTTGTGTATCGATTATCAATAATTGAACAAGGTGACCATCAAGAACCGATACCCTCTTCCCAGAATCGATGACCTCTTT
Source organism: Cupressus sempervirens (assembly GCA_028749045.1). NCBI lineage: Eukaryota > Viridiplantae > Streptophyta > Pinopsida > Cupressales > Cupressaceae > Cupressus > Cupressus sempervirens. The sequence goes on from CM053787.1 coordinate 460,828,827, forward strand.
GATCAGTTGTAGGGTGCCCAAGTATTTTAAAAGATTGACCTAAAGTCGGGTTACCATCAGTTGAGGATTGTGGATAGTGATATCCCCAAAACAACTTTTCGTACTAGATATGGCCACTACGAGTTCACCGTGGTACCTTTTGGCTTTACGAATGCTCTAGCTGTATTCATGAGCCTCATGAATGGAGTATTTTGTACCTTTTTGGATAAGTTTGTGGTGGTGTTTCTTGATGACATTCTGATTTATTCTCATGATGAGAGAGAGCATGAAGAGCACCTGAGACAGGTATTGCAGAGGCTGAGAGAGAATTAGTTGTTTGGTAGCTTGTCGAAGTGTGCATTCTTCAGACCCGAGATACACTATTTGGGTCATGTCATATCGGGTGATGGTGTCTCAGTAGACCCATCAAAGATCAGGGCTATCATGGATTGGCCAGCACCCACCAGTGTTACCGAAGTGAGGAGCTTTATGGGGCTAGCAGGTTATTACCGATGCTTCATTTCAGGATTCTATAGATTGGCACACCCCATCACTTCTCTTCAGAGAAAGGGGAAGAAATATGAGTGGACAGAGAAGTGTGGTAGGGCCTTTGAAGAGCTCAAGAGAGCCCTCACGAGTGCACCAATTCTTGCAGTACCAGATCCTGTTGCAGATTTTGTGGTGTGCACCGATGCATCTTTAGATGGTTTAGGAGCAGTCCTTATGCAAGAAGGACGACCTATTTCCTTTGAGTCTAGGAAGTTGAAGACTCGTGAAATCAATTATCCTACTCATGACCTAGAACTAGCGGCAGTGGTTCATGCCTTGGTAAGATGGCGACATTTCCTTCTGGGTCATAGATTCGAGCTTCATTCCGATCACCAGAGCTTGCAGTACATATTTTCTCAGCCAAACCTTAATGCTAGGCAAAGAAGGTGGATGGAGTTCCTATGTGAGTATGATTTTGATGTTCATTACATCAAGGGAAAGGAGAATGTGGTTGCAGATGCTTTAAGCAGAAGGCACCATGAACTTTCAGCAGTGACTACTTGCACTGACTTGAGGGAGCGGGTTTTGCAGCACTTGCCAGCTAATGAGCTTTATGCAGAAGTAAGTCAGTTAGTACATTCTCAGAGACCCTTGGAAGGGAAGTTTGCAGAGTATTCTTTGGAGTTCGATGGACTTTTGCAGCATAGGGTACGTATGTATGTACCTTCCATTGGGAGTTTGCGCGAGCTCATTGTACTTGAGGCTCACAGAGCACCTTATGCAGCACACCCCGATGTTAAGAAGTTACATGCAGACTTGAGGCAGTTGTATCATTGGCCAGGCATGAGAGTGCAGATTGCTAGCATAGTTGCGAGATGCCTCGAGTGCCAGAGGGTGAAGGCGGAGCACCGTCATCCTGGCGGGCTTCTCCAACCACATGAGATTGCAGTGTGGAAATGGGACACTATATCTATGGATTTTATTGTTGGTCTTCCTATGTCATCTCGTCGCCATGATGCCATTTTGGTGATAGTCAACACATTGACCAAGGTTGCCCATTTCTCACCCGTGCGTACTACATTTACAGCACGAGACATAGCTCAGGTGTTCTTGCGGAACATTGTTAGACTTCATGGTGTTCCCCGTAAGATCATATCTGACAGAGACTCTTTGTTCACTTCTTCATTTTGGAGAGAGTTGCAGTCAGCTTTGGGCACTAGGCTCAATTTTAGTACAGCGTACCATCCTCAGATCGATGGCCAGACCGAGCGAGTGAATCAGGTTTTGGAGGATATGCTACGTATGTACATGATGGACCATCAGGTCAAATGGGAGGCATACCTTCATCTTGTCGAGTTTTCCTATAACAATGGGCATCATTCTTCCATAGGTATGCTGCCGTATGAGGCTTTGTATGGGAGACCATGCAGGACACCCTTGAGTTGGGATAGGATTGAGGATTGAGTATCTATTGGGCCCCAATTAGTGAAGGAGATGGAGCAGCAGGTGACCCTGATTAGACAACGCCTGAGAGAGGCACAGGATAGGCAGAAGAAGTATGCAGATGCGAAGAGGACAGATTGAGAGTATCAGGTTGGTGATAGAGTGTTCTTGAGGGTACGACCACACAAGAGTTCAATTCATTTCGGAAAGGGCTCTAAGCTAGCACCCCAGTTTTTTGGGCCGTTCGAGATCTTTGAGAGGATAGGACCTATTGCATACCATTTAGCTTTGCCACCTAGCCTGTCACACATCCACGATGTATTTCATATTTTAGTACTTAGAGGATACATTTATGATGAGTCTCATATTATAGATTGGGATGCTCTACAGGTGGAGTCAGATGGACAGTTGGCACTGGAGCCTATCCGCATTATTTCTCGACGGACCCTAGCACTTCGAGGTTGAGAGCTAGACCAGGTTAGGGTCCAATGGGATTGTTACGATGAGGTCACGACTTCATGGGAGGATGCAGCGCAGATGCGATCTCAGTACCCGTACCTTTTTGATGAACTCTAGGAGGAAGTTCATGCCTAGTGGGGGAGGATGTGAGGCCTCGCCCCGACCCATCGTAGCATAGTGATGCATTACCCTTATTTTGTTATTAATGACTCGAGATGTTGAGACAGTAACTGATGCTTAGAACATATTTTATTATTTCATGTTGTGTGATGTCATTTGCAGATATATTTGATGATTGTCATTTAATGTTCATGTATATGTATGTTGACGAAATCAGTAAAATGTAGGATTAACACAGTGAGTTGGAATCTTTATGATTAAAGATATAAGTAGGATGCAAGAAACCCTGACTTATGTATGTTTCAATTTATGTAAATTTTTGATACGTATATATGTACATGTCATTTTATGGGACTACTGATGTGTGCAATGAGTGTGCAGATATTTAGCCGAGAAACCCTACGGAGGAACAAAACTGATCTCCATGTGCTAAAATTTGGAAGCCCTATTGTTTGAAATTATGTTTTTTCAGTGTCACTTGACACTCGTAAAATATTTATGTGCTTATTTTGCTAGTTAGAGTTGTTAGATGGACCTATTTTATTCCTAGATTTTATTTTGTCTCTAAACCTCTTTCCTAAGGCTTTTAACATGTTTTTATTCTAACCAAAGGGTATGGGTATGGGTTAGGGGTCTTTTCCAACCCCTAAGCCCCTAGCTTTGACTTTTGAGGGCACTCAAAAAGTCCCTTTTTGCCTTTGTGCGAAAATTGCAAGTGGTTGTCATGAGTTGTCTTACCCCACCTCCTCTTCGGGTTTAACCATGGTGTAGGTTGAGTTAGGAGTTTCTAGTGTGGCTAGTGGGTGGAAATAGTTATTGCTCCTTTTTGGGTGGTTGAGTTGAAGGCTTATTTAGAGGCCTCCCTTGGTCTAGTGGTTTTGTTACCCAATCTCTACATTTAGAGAAGATTTCTTGAAGCTTGAAGGATGGAGGGATACTCTACTCAAATTAGTTCATTGTCATTACCTCTTTGTGAAGGTAGGAAACTCCCATCTCCCTTATTCAGTTTTTATGTTTTGTTTCATGTTCTTGTTACCTTGTTGTTGTTTTATTGTTGTATGGTTGTGGGTATGTTGGGAAGATTTGTAAACCTTTTTATTTTGGTTGTTTTCCTTTCTTGTTTATGTTTGCAATTTTGAGTTTCCTTGCATGAGTGTTTTGGTATTACTCACCCTAGGAGAGGGCAAAAGTGACCAATTTTGGGAGAGGTCTGTTTAGTTGGACTCCAACCTGTGTAGAGTCTCTTCTTAGGATGAGAAGAGGGATAAAGGGTAGGGTGTTATGGGCCCCTACCCGTCAGCACAAACCTGGTATGAGTATGGGAGGTTTAAATGGAAGAACGGAAGTTCTTGGTTATTGGTCCCGATTGGACATTTGAATTGGTGTTGTGCTTGACTTCTCCAGTTGGAAGAATCCATCTCTCCCTAGTCTTGATTCACTATGAATCTTATTGTGTAAACCATGTATTATTATGCATGCTTGATGTTCTTTTGGTCCTGCTTGGTTGTCACCCGATCAGTTATTGGTTTCCTCCATGGTTCTTGAAATGAGACTCAGAAGACATTACAAACTCCTTGATTATGATCATGAAGAAAATTTGATAAAATTATTGAAAATTGGGATTGAGATCCTATTGTAAATTGTATTTTTTTAAAACCCTATTATATATGGCTACGAAGCCGAGTTTTCTTCCTGATTCTTTCCCGGCTGAGCCTTGAATCAGGTTGATAATAAAATAAGTGATTGAGTAAATTTACTTCTCTTAAATTTTTCGTATTCTATGTTGTCATATAAATCTGTATCAAAGATAAGATGCAACAATGATGTTCAATTATAAAAGATTCAATTTGTGATGTGTGGTGATGCCTCTATTCATATGGATTGTAGAGAGGGATGTTGCTAATCCATGTAAATGTATGGTGTCTTTATCAAGTTTGAAATGATTTAGTTTATGTAAGGTTGTGTTGAAAGTGAATTTGCAAGAACATGATTGAAAGACTTACGTCAAGAGATCCAAGCTAAAATTGAAACATGATAGAGAAATAAATTTGTGTATTTTGATACTCCCTTCAAAAAGGAATGGAGCATTATCATTTTGATCTCTTATTTTCTCAATTGCCTTAAGACTAGTTTCATCACTATGTTATTTCAATTTTGCTCCATTAGTTATAATAGATAGTTAAACGAGTATGTAGATGATTTTTCATGTAATGTAGGTATCATTGAAATACATGGCATTTGAGGTTCATGAAAGTTATTAAGCAGGAATTCATAAGAAATTTACGTAGATTTTGATGATCTTGCACTAGTTGATTTGTTGAGCATAATGCATAAAAAGGTGGTAGATTAATATCATTATAAATTAAAACACCAATTCTATAAGACTATATAGTAAGAGCTTAACCATCAAATAAGTTTCAAAATTGCATATAAAAGAGGCCTGTAGAAGCACATTTTCATTCTAGAAATTGTATGGGAAACTCAAAATTGGTTGATGCCATTACAATCTATTAAAATATTCACATCACAATAAAATAAAATAAAATCTTAAACCAAATTCTATGCATTATGGTAAAAATAATATAGTTGTAGTAGATATCCTTAATATCCTAATACTAACCTATAAAACTTTAGCATTGAATGTTTGGAGCAGTCAAACTGTCATCCCTCATGATGATGTCACCATGTCCCATCACTATCTTCCTCCAAATTGGGCGCTTAGATTGGAGGGAAGGCATTAAAGTTTTGAGTTTAAAAATATATATATATATACAAAATTTTGCAAGAGATTCTATCTTGCATCCATCCACTTGCTATCCACTTAAATCGCTGGAGTTGAGGGAAGGTGGGGGAGTCTGTCACGCCTCCCTTGGGCAGAGCGCTGTCCCAAGGACAGCACTTGGGAAGCGCTTGCCCAAGTGGGGCATAGGGTTAGTGTAGGATGGGTTAGGAAGTAAGTTAGTTATTAGTGTTAGTTGTTTTTTTTTTAAGTTTAGTTTATGTGTAGTTTATTTTGCTTTACTAATTATTAATAATGTTGGTTAGTTTCTACTTTGTTATTAGTTTTAGTTAGTAGTTATAGGTTTGTTTAATTTCTAAATTAATTTAGTTTTAATTTAAGTAAAGTTAGTTAGTTTAAAATGTAACTAAGTTGTATTTAGTAGTATATATTATGTTTTTTAGTTACTTATGTTATTGATTAATTTGTAGTTACTTTTAATTAGTTAATTTTAAAAGTAATTTAAGAATGTTAGTATGTTATTTTTATAAAAATGTTGTAAAGTTTGCATTAAAATTAGTTTCGAATGTAATTAAGTTTGGTTAACAATGTTAGTAAGTCATTTAAAATTTATTTAAGTTTTAAGTTAGTTATTATTTTGTTATTTGTTAATTATTCTAGTTAGTTGTTATTTGAATATAGTTTTGTTTAATTTTACAGATGTAATTTAATTGATTTTACCATTAATGTTAGTTTAATCCAATAACGAAGTTTCAAAATTTTAACGATGTTATCGTCCTCTTGTTTCAAAAGAGTTGTGTGTTTTTGCCCACGTAGTTTGGGCATGACATGTAGTACATATTCATGCAACAGAACCTTAATGCTAGGCAGAGAAGGTGGATGGAGTTCGTTTGTGAGTATGATTTTAATGTTCATTACATCAAGGGAAAGGAGAATGTAGTTGTTGAATCCTTAAGTAGAAGGCACCATGAGCTTTCATCTATGACTACTAGTATCGATTTAAGAGAGTAGATTCTTCAACACTTACCATCAGATGAGCTTTATGCAGAGGTTAGTCAGGTGGTGCATGCTTAGAGACCCTTGGAAGGAAAGTATTCAAAGTATTGTTTAGAGTCTGATGGACTCTTGCATCATAGAGGACGTATGCATGTACCTTCCATTGGGGGTTTGTGCGAGCTCATTATACTTGAGGCTCACAGAGCACCGTATGTAGTACACCCTAGTGTTAAGAAGTTACATGCAAATTTGAGATAATTGTATCATTGGTCGAGCATGAGAGTGTAGATTGTTAACATAGTTGTGAGATGCCTCAAGTGTCAGAGGGTGAAGGCAGAGCATCATCATCCCGGTGGGCTCCTTCAACCTTATGAGATTTCAGAGTGGAAGTGGGATGTTATATCTATGGATTTTATTGTTGGTCTCCCTTTGTCATCTCATCACCATGATGTTATTTTGGTGATAGTTGACACATTGACCAAGGTTGCCCATTTCTCACCTATGCGTACTACATACACAACATGAAACATAGCTCAGGTATTTTTGTAGGATATTGTCAGACTTTATGGCATTCCCTGTAAGATCATCTCTGATAGGGACTCATTGTTCACTTCATCTTTTTGGAGAGAGTTGTAGGCAGCATTGGGCACTAGGCTCAATTTTAGTATAGCATACCATCCTCAGATCGATGGTCAGACCAAGTGAGTGAATCAGGTGTTGGAGGATATGTTATGTATGTACGTGATGGACCATCAGGTCAAGTGGGAGGAATAAATACATCTTGTCAAATTTTCCTATAATAATGGGCACCATTCCTCCATAGGTATGCCGCCTTATGAGGCCTTGTATGGAAGACCTTGCAGGATGCCCTTGAGTTGGGATAGGATCAAGGATCAAGTATCTATTGGTCCTCAGTTAGTTAAAGAGATGGAGCAGTAGGTGACCCTGATTAGACAACACCTGAGAGAGGCACAGGATCGGCAGAAGAAGTATTCGGATGCAAAGAGGACAAATTGAGAGTATCAAGTTGGAGATAGAGTTTTCTTGAGGGTGCGGCCACACAAGAGCTCGATTTGATTTAGAAAGGGCTCTAAGTTGGCACCCCAATTTGTTGGACCGTTTGAGATCCTAGAGAGGATAGGACCAGTTGCTTATCATTTAGCCTTGCCACCTAGCTTGTCATGCATCCATGATGTGTTTCATACTTTAGTACTTAGAGGATACATTTATGATGAGTCTCATATTATAGATTGAGATGCTTTGTAGGTGGATTCAGATGGCCAGTTAGTGCTGGAGCCTATCTGTATTATTGCTCAACAGACCCTAGCACTTCGAGGTTGAGAGCTGGACCAAGTTAGGGTCCAGTGGGATTGCTATGATAAGGTTATGGCTTCATGGGAGGATGCGGCACATATGCGATCTCAGTACCTATATCTTTTTGATGAACTCTAGGAGGAAGTTCATGCCTAGAGGGGGAGGATGTGAGGCCTCACCCTAACCCATCCTAGCATCGATGATACATTATTATTTTGATACTCATGACTCGATATGTCAGAACATTATTTGATGCACTGAACATTATTATGCTATTTATGATGTGTGATGCTTTATTTCAGTTATTTGATTTCATCATTTGATAATTTATGAACATGTATTTGCATTGCATTTCTTTGAAGGTTGTTATATAGTCTTAAAATTCTCCTAACTTTTGTTGGTTTCTATTAAGTCTTTAAGGCCTCAAAAAATTAAATTTAAGTACCCTAGGGGTAAGGGTAGGGGTGGGGAGTACTGTTCACCCCCTTAGCCTCTTTAGTTTACTTTTAGGGTCACTCAAAAACCCTACTTTTGGTTTATTACAAAAATTGATTTGTCTCCTTCATGAGTTGGTGACTCAAACTCCACTTAGGGGTTACCTAAAGTCTAGTTGAGTTAGGGCCATACTTAGAGGCATTTTGGGGAACTTTTTATTTTTTTGTTACCTAATCTCTAGTTTTAGAGAAAAGTTTGAAGATTGAAGGAAAGGAAGGATAAGCTCTTCTCAACTTGTCATTTTACCATAACTTTTTTTTGTGAAGGTAGGGTTCTTCACTCTCTTGATCATGTTCTTCATATTGTTCATACTTGACTCATGCATAAGGCATTGTGTTTTTTTTATATTGCTTGCATATATTTTGAGGTTGTTTTGGGAGGGATTTTGAGTTGTTCTTGGATGTCATTCTTATGCTTGCTTGAAATTTTTAGGGGATTTCATGGGGATTATTTTGGCATCACTCACCCTTGGATAGGGAAGAAGTTGCCATGTATGGGGGAAGGGCCTTAGTTGGACCTCAATAGTGTAGAGTCTCCTCTAATGGTGAGAGGAGGGAAAGAGGGTAGGGTGTATGGGCCCCTACTTGTCATCACATGCCTTGTATGAAAATTTGAATTCTTGAAAAAGAGAATGAATGAAAACCCTTGTTATATTGGCCTCAAAAGGGCATTTGTAGAAGAATGGAAGTTCTTGAATTTTAGCTCTGAAAGGGCTAGGTTATGGTATGGTGATTGACGTCTCCTATTGAGAAAATCCACCTCCCCCCTATTTTGGTTCAATGTTGAACTTATTGTGCAAAATCGGGTTAGGAATGCATGCTTGAATTGTTCATCATAAATGTTGTTTTACCTCTAGGTCAGCTCTTTTCTTCCTCATGGTTCCCTTGGTGCATTGAAGACATTGAAAAAGATCTCTTGTGAAAGCCCTTAAAGAGAATTCAATTGAATTGTAATATTTGTAAAAATGTATTTTAAATTTTGATGTATTTGGCAAAGACGTCGAGTTTTTTTACTGGTTCTTTCTTGATGGAGCCTTGAACTAGGCTAAATAATAGAGAGAAAGGATTGAGAAAGCCTCCTTGCATTGTATCTTATGTTATTTCAATTCTTGTGTATGTTGTGGAAAAATAAATTAAATGATGAGGCTTTTCAAACTATGCAATCTTCAAGTTTCAAATATGTTAAGGAAAAGAAAATTGTTATGTTGAAATTTGAAATTGGATTCATGATGATTTGGAAACGAATTAAATCTTATGTGGTTGATAAAACTAATAAATTAACTTCTTGTTTAAGCCATGAAATTAATAGTTTCCATTAGTTCTCAAAAAATAAAGTGAGAAATAAATATTTATATGAATCCCATTACGTTAAATTTATTTTTCTTTTGCCATTGTGTATAAACTTTCAAAAAAAAAAGATGTCCCCAGGGGCAAATATGCCCTCTGGATTTCGTATGGGCTAGGTGTTTAATTCCACTTTGCAATAGAGAATATCCTTGGGAATCTTTTTAAGTTTAAAATTCAAAAAAAAAATATTATGATAAGGAAAATGCATAAAAGACTAATGAGCTAAGAATCTAAATATCCTAGAATTCATTTATAAAACTTTATGTCATTAATTCTATTTCCTCCACTACAAACTTACCTAACTAACTTTGAGCATTTACTCTAATTTTTTTTGTCTCCCTCCTAAGTTGGGCGCAATCCTTGCTTTTATTTGTCTGAACACAATTTAATGGGTTTTGGGGGGGACAGTTTATGTGAAGCCCAAGTCTTTTACATTGATGGGGAATTGCCTAGGGACTCCCACCTTGAAATTCACAGCCCTCCCTTGTTGACTACATGGCTTAGATGGGAGAGGAGCATGTTTTCTATCAACATTTATACCATGCTAAGCAAAGAACTTTAAACCTTTGCTCCTTACCTTCATCGCCTAGGAAGTACTTTCTCTGCCTTGGAAGGATGGTACCTACAGATGGTAGTATGGATAGTGCTTGGGATGGGAGCAAGATTTGTTTGGAAAAAGTTTTGGAGTGTCTTTTTTAACTTTATGACCCCCCCTACAGACCTGGCGTATCATGCTTGCTTATTCCCTTTAAACCTGTGCTCCTTGTCTTGGGCACCGTGGAAGATGTCTTGGATGGTGCCAAGAGTTGGGAAGGTGTGATCTGATATGTGTCACATGGTGTAAGGGATTAGTGTAGGCAAGTATAGGTCAAGTTTTAGATTAGTTGATGATGGGTTGTTTTAATTGTTAAGTGTAGTCCTAGGTTATATTAAGTTAGGTGGCTTAGGATGGTGGTAGTGTTTGGGATGATTAGCATGCAGGTTAGTTGTTATTTAGTTATAAAGTTCTCTTTAAGATAGTTGTAAATTCTAATTTGTTTAAAATTATGATTGGTTTAAAGTTATGATAGTTAGGATTTAGTTTAGTATTAATATTAACATTTTTTTAAAAACATTGTTAAATAGTGATTAGAAAAAAATAAAAAATAAAATAAAATAGGGGATTTTAGTTAGATGTATTAGGATATTTTATTAAGTTAGTTTTTTTTTGGTTAGTTGTTTTAGTTAATGATTAGGAGTTTAAGTTTGTATTAAATTAGTTGTTTTCCTTTTATCAATGTTGTTAAATTCAGCTAGTTCAAATGTTATGAAAGATGGTTTGATTAGTATTAATTTAGTTAGATTTGGTGTTAGTGTTAGTTAGTGTTAATTTAAGTATGTGTTTGAATATTCGTTAAAGGTTAATCTATGTTGTAAATATAAGTTATTTAGTGATGTTAACAAATCTATCAATTTTAATGTTAGATTGGTAGATGGTGATAGTTTGTCTTATTTGATTATCAAATCATGTTTGAATTAACTTTTATTGTAATTGTCCTTAGGAATATTTTATTAGAATTATAGATTAAATAAAATTGTGATTTGAACTATATAAGTTCTAAATAAAGTTTAATTATGAATGTATTGTCACATTAATTAGTAAGTTCTTTGGGAATCGATTTTGAATAACGTTCAGTATATTGTTATTATATTAATGAACAAGTGTCGTTATCAATTTAATAATGAGAGTCTAAATTTAATGAACTATTCCTCATGGTTATAAACTCTAGATGACATGTAGTGAACCTATTCTTGCAACTTGTGAATCAAAACTTAAACCGTAGAGTACCTAATTATTATTTTAAAAAAAAAAAATTGTGTGTGTGTGTGTCCTAGATTTTGGGCATGACACAAGGTACTTAGAACCCTTCTTCCTATCTATGCAATTAGAGTGTCTTCTATTCAAGAGATGAGATGTGATCCAAATAATAAGATAAATCTGGATGCTCTATTGGGAAGATTGACAGGTTTTGAGTTGGATAACTATGATAACTATGTCCCTAGTTCCAAAGATATTGAGTCTACATTTGAAGCCAAGCTTTCACTCAAGCAAAAAGGTGGAAAATCAAAAGGCAAACAATTAGAAAGTGAAGAAGAGGAAGAAAGTTCAGAGACAATGATTTTAAAATTGTTGAAGCCCTACTTGCAAGGAAATACTCCAAAGGTAGAGGAAAGTACAAAGGTAAGATTCCTCTAATCTATTTTTCATATGAAGAAGTTGGTCACATCGCTGCAAGATGTCCAAACAAAGAAGGAAAAGATTAAAAGAAAAATAGTAAGTTCAAAGGCAAGAAGGAATTCAAGAGCTACAAGGATTACAAGGATAAAGGTAAGAGATCTTGTTTTATGGCTAAAAACTCATATAGTAGTGAAGATGATGAAATGGTATACATAGCTATAAAAGATGAATCAGATGACGAGTCAGATAAAATGGAACTTATTTCTTATGTTAGAAAAAATGATACATGGATTATTGATAGTGGTTTCTCTCATCATATGACTAGTGACAAATCAAAGTTTGAACATATGGAACACTATGATGGTGGAAGTATTAGATTTTGAAATAATGAACCTTGTTGCATAAAAGGTAAAGGTTGTATTTCACTAACCAATGAACTTAGATGTGATAATGCTTATTGGGTTGAAGGACTAAAAAATAATCTACTGAGAGTGGCACAATTGAATAACATTGGACTCAAGGTAAAATTTATGAATGGGAAGGCCGAACTACTAGACGGAAAAGGAAATTTGGTTGGGTCTAGCAAACAAATAAAAGGTAACTTATTCTAGCTAGATCTCAGTGAAAGTTTATGTTTTATTGCTCAAGTAGAAGAAATATGGTTATGCCATAAAAGGTTGTGTTATGTGAACTTTGACAATCTGTTCAAGATAAGCAAGAAGAAAAGAGTAAGAGGTATTCCTAGTTTGAGGAAACCTGATATGGGTCTATGTGAAAATTGTCAAATTGGTAAGATGGGAAAGACAAGTTTCAAAAGCAAGGACTATCATTCTGAAGAATAACTTGAGCTAGTTCATATAGACTTATGTGGACCTATTGGAATACAAAGTTATAGTGGAGATAAGTATTTTATTCTTTTTGTTGATAATTATTCTAGAATGATGATTGTAATGTATCTAAAAGAAAATTCTAAAGCATTTCAAAAATTTAAGTGGTATCTAGCAAGATTAGAGAAAGAAATTATTATGAAGCTAAAGTGTTTGAGATTAGATAGAGCTAGTGAATTCATCTCCAATGAGGTCAATGAATTCTACATTGAAAGAGGAATTAAGAGACAAGTATCAATCCCTAGTACACCACAACATAATGCTATAGTTGAAAGAAGGAACAGATTGATCATGGATTGTGCAAGAGCCTTGATGATAGAAAATAATGTTGCAATCAAATAATGGAAGGAAGCAATCAGTACTCCAGTGCCTACCTTGAACAAAGTATAGCTGAAGAAAGGCTAAAATCAAACTCCCTATGAACTATGTTATGGCTATAAACCTAATGTAAGTTACTTGAAAGTATTTGGTAGAAAATGTTATATCTTTAAGGAATCTAGGAAAGGTAAATTTGAAGTCAACGGTGATGAAGGCATATTCCTAGGATACTACTATAGAAGTAAAGCATACAAGTGTTTGAATCTAAATAATCATAAAATCATAAAAAGTGCACATGTAAGAATTGATGAGTTTGTAGAAAAGAGTGAAGAAGAAAGCAACAAAGAACCTGAGGATTACAGAAGATTTGCGTACTATGAACCTGATATATTGCCAAATAAAATTGGAAGTCAACAGACTACACCTCCTGAGTGCCCAAAATATCTAATAGCTATCAAGTTGCAACCAGTGCAACACAAGTCATAGTCTACAGGACCTGAGTCATAGTCAAAAGCTACCGAACTACTGCCAGAGAAAACTGAGTCCAATGGACCCAAGTCACAAATAGTGGGAACCGAGCTTGATACTAAAGATCATGGTGAGATTAGTGGAACAAATTCTAAATCCAAAGTACCTATGTTAGCAAGATATGTCAGAAGGCACCATGCACTTAATTAGATCATTAGAGACAAATCAGATAGAACAATGACAAGAAAAAAAATTGAAAGGTACATGTTTGCTTGCTGAATTTGAACTTAGACCAGTAAAAGATTCTTTTGATAATGAAAGTTGGATTGAATCTATGAATGAAGAAATAGAGAAGATAGAGAGGAATAAGACTTGGACTCTTGTTCTTAGACCCAAGTATAAAAATGTAATTAACACAAAGTGAGTTTTCAAAAATAAGTTGAATGAAGATGAAGAAGTTTCTAGAAACAAAGAAAGGTTAGTATGCAAAGGTTATTCTATAATATCCCCTCTAATAATAATCATTTAATAAAAATAAATGATTGATTGATAAATCTATATAATAGAAAAATAAATAATATTAGTATTAAACTAAACTAATAATTAAATATTATCAATTAACATTAATAATTATTAATTGAATAAATAGGCAATATTATATCTACATTTATTAATTGCTTAAATTCTATATTATTAAATAACAACAAACATAATAACTAACAAACAAATATAAAACACAAACATATAAAATAATAAATAATAAACTAGAAAATCATACTTATAACAAACTAACATTTGGATTAATGTGAAATACCACTCAAAAGTCACCTATCTTGAAAACAACATAGGGATGGTAATAACATTATGGCATGCCAAAAATCATGGAATGAAAATAATGAAACAAAAATACAAGCAACCCCATATAAATAGGAATGAAAAGAATTGCAAAGGTATGGGAAATAAATTTAATAAAGAAATGCATAAATAAAAGGAGGTCCACCAAATAAGTAGGGAAGAGAAATAATAGCCAATATTTTAGGAGTAAAAGATAGAAGATATGTAATAAAAAGGTAAGCGTATTTAATTAATTAGAAAGGTTTCTTTATTTTTTATTTGTTAAATAAGTTTGTAATATACCTTTTTCTTGATATTATTATTTATATATATGAACTCATAAATGAAAGTTTCTAAAATATATTTATTTTATCTTAATAATATTTAGAAAATGATTTTTAATTCAAGCAGTGATAATTAAATATTTGATACTATAAGAATAATTAATTGGTTATAAAATATCAATATAAATTCTTATGAGATAAATAATTATCATAATAAATATTCCAATGTATTAAAGGTATTAATTAGGATTCCTAATAATTAATAATGATCGTGTTGTATTAATAAACTAAGATCATAGAAATAAATATATTTATATTGGATTATTAATATCAAGGATTAATGGTTGATTATGATATAAATGTAGAAGATTGCATAAACAAATCTCATAGACCTTAAGGGTAACCCTTTAAGAAGATGGCTAACTAATCGAGGGTTGTCCTATGGAACATAGAGGGTCATCCCAGAGGATTATGAATCTTGACTTGAAAGGTGGTTTCAAGGAGGAAGGCCAACTAATCAAGGATCATTCCTTGGGACATAAGGGATCCTCCCAAAGGGTTAGGAAGCTTGATTAAAGGAATAATTAAGGATGTGTATAAGCAGTGACATTCCTAGTTAGAATTATGAGATAGTAATCACTAGAAATGGGCTTAATAGTCTATGTTACAAATGATCTCTATAGGTAAAATTGTCCCAAGGAGTGGGGACAGTACATATTCTCAAGAAGAAGGTATTAACTATGGTGAAACTTTTTCTTATGTTGTAAGATTTGAAAGTTTTAGGAATTTACTAGCATATGCAACACATAAAGGTTTCAAAGTTTATCAAATGAATGTAAAATCTGCATTTTTTAATAGAATTCTTCAAAAGGAAGTGTACATAGAACAACCAAAAGGTTTTGTGGATCCTAGTAAAAAGAATATGGTTTGTAAATTGCACTAAGCATTGTATGTTCTTAAGCAAGCTCCCAGAGCATGATATGAAAAACTTCATAACTACTTGATAAAAATTGGTTTTCAAAGAACAAATGATAACATAGCATATATATCAAACAAGGACCAGACAAGAAGATTGTATTGGTAGAAATCTTTGTGGATGACACTTTATTTATTGAAAATGATGACTTTTGCAAAGCATTTTTCAGAAGAGATAATATTCTTTGTTGGATTGCAAATTCAATGGAAGAAAGATGGTATCTACATTATTCAATCTAAATATATGGAGCTACTAAAGAAATTTGGAATGGAAGATTCTAGACCAATGTTTGGAGAGATAATATTCTTTGTTGGATTGCAAATTCAATGGAAGAAAGATGGTATCTAAATTATTCAATCTAAATATATGGAGCTACTAAAGAAATTTGGAATGGAAGATTCTAGACCAATTGGAACACCTATGTCTACTAGACATAAGCTTTCCAAAAATGATGATTCAAAAGAGGTACATCAAATCACATATAGATTAATGATCAAAAAATTGTAATATGTAGTGCACACAAGGCCTGATATTGCATTAGCAATTGGTATGGTGGTAAGATTCTCTGTAAATCCTAAAGAAAATCATGTGATGAAAATCAAGAGAATCATGAGGTATCTAAAGGGTACTAAAGATTATGGATTATGGTACAAGAAAGGAGGTAACTTAGAGTTACAAGCCTTCACTAATATTGATTGGACAGGAAGCATTAATGATAGAAAGAGCACCAGTGGTAGGACATTCTTTCTTGGTGAAAGACTAGTGTCTTGGACAAGCAAGAAGCATAATTGTATTTCTTAGTCTATAGCAGAGATATAATATGTGGTAGCAAAAATTAATTGTTCCAATGTTGTTTGGTTCAATCAACTGTTGGCAGGTATGAAAATAGAAATCAAGGATCCAGTGGTTATCTCCTGTGACAACACCAATACAATCAACATATTAAAGAATCCAGTGATACATACCAAAACCAAGCACATTGCTATAAAATATCACTTTTTGAGAGAATCGCTACAAGATAAAGAGGTAAGATTGGAATATGTGAATACTAAAGAACAAATCACAGACATATTCACTAAGCCATTACCTAAGGATGCTTTTTTGTATCTAAGAGGTAAGTTATGGTTCATTCCCCTATCTAGAGCTCACTAAATGAAGTTTAGAAATGCTTCAAATAGAGCATGTTGAAGATTAGTCAGTTGATGCAGTATTGAAAATGGCACATTGTATATGAATCATTACATAAGGTACATTGATATTCTCTGAATATTGTCTTTGGCATGAGATGTCAAAGAGGGAGATTTTGCTATCATATAAAAAAAAAATTATAAAGGAGACTACACATTTCACAAAAAAAAAAATTGAGAAAGGAGATGAACTTGGTTTGATATCATAAAGGGAGAGTTTTCTATCAGAAGAAGATGTTGAAGGCAGAGTTTTTTTGACAGAGCGAGTTCGCACTAGTAGAGGTAGTTCTCATAGATGAGAATCAAAATGAAACTAAGGATATTTTCCTTAATTTATTCTTGCTCTAAAATTTTATTGTATTATGACATGTTGTGTTGCCATCGTTGCCAAAGAGGGAGATTGTTGAAAGCAATTGGTTAATTGTTTATTGTCTTTGATGTTACAAAAAATTTTGTATCATTCCTAGTCAATGTTTTCGGAGCTCACTTGGGTGATGAAGATAGTTTCATGTGTCTACTAATCATTCCTATGTATGCAAAGTTCAGAAGTCAATATCTACTGAGTTAACTTGGGAGACAAAGGAAAGTTGGAAGGTAACGAGTGTTAACCGAGCTCACTCGATTACCAAAGAGAATTCGTAGAAGGAAGTGTCTACCAAGTTCACTTGGAAGAGAAAGAAAGTTGGAATGAGAACCAGTGTTAACTGAGTTCACTTGGTTAACAAAGGAAAATCTATTTTGGTTAGTGTCTACCAAGCAGGGTTGGCTAATGAAGGATTATCTTGTTTTGACATATTGAGTTCAATTGATTTGTTTTCTAGTTCTAGCCAACTAAGGAGATGAATATTAAGTATGCTAAGTTGTATTCAAGTTGACTTGACAATGTGTAAGATATAAATATAAGGTCATATTGAGGATTGAATCTGTGAAAGAAAATAGAAGATTTAAAGATGCCAAGAGGAAGAAAATTTGAAGGATAAGTAGAATATCCTTGTGGAGTTGAAAAGATACAATCAATAAGGAAAGATCAAGTATTAAAGCCAGAATTGAGATCTATAATCAGCAATTTAGTTACATCAAAAATGAGGTCATCTGATTGTTACTTTCTAACCATTGTAGCAGTGATCTAAACTCTTAACATAATTGGCTTAATAGCTATTTGTAAATCCTCTAACAAAGTGGCATTTCTATTTGAAGTGTCTTGAAGACCACTAACAAGGCCACTCCTAACAAGGTGATTAAATCCTCTAACAAGGTCACACCTAACAATGTGTTTTGTAACCTTAAACAGAGTTGGCTCCTAATAGGACTCACTTCAAAAGAGTGAAAACAATAACTAGTTTCAATTGGTGGTTTTTCCCAAATTGGGTTTTCAAATTAAATCTTGGTGTCACTTGTGTTCATGCTATTTATTTTATGTGTATGAAACTAAGTTAAGTTTAAGGTTAATCACATGTAGATCAATATATTTAGTTATTGCTAAGTTACAGTTGATTCTTAGTGCTTGCCAAGTTGTAGTATTTGCTAGTGTTGATTGAGTGCCTGCGTATTTGTCAACTAACAACATAATACAGTTTAATCATAGTTTATGTTTTGATTTTTATTGACATCTAAGGGATAACAGGACTCACTTCAGAAGAGTGAAAACAATAACTAGTTTCAATTGGTGGTTTTTCCCAAATTGGGTTTCCAAATTAAATCTTGGTGTCACTTGTGTTCATGCTATTTATTTTATGTGTATGAAACTAAGTTAAGTTTAAGTTTAATCACATGTAGATCAATATATTCAGTTATTGCTAAGTTACAGTTGATTCTTAGTGCTTGCCAAGTTGTAGTATTTGCTAGTGTTGATTGAGTGCCTGCGTATTTGTCAAGTAACAACATAATACAGTTTAATCATAGTTTATGTTTTGATTTTTATTGACATCTAAGGGATTTGGGATTGTAACTAATTCACCCCTCCCCTCTCAATTACTCCTGTTATATTTTGAGGAAAACCTATGGGCTCCACATGCACCAACAATCTTTACTTCACATCCAAAGCTGAAGCTTTAGACATAACAAGTTCTTAGTGCTTCAGTATTAAAAGACTTATAAATTAAAATTCCCCACCAATGTGGGATAATAAATTTATCCCTTTCCCATTAGAATATTTATGCGATCATTTTTTGTTTGACTTTAAACTCCCTAAATTCATCATGAAAGTCCCAACATGGAAAAGAAAAACTTCTCTATTTCCTGTGAGTGCACCTCTGCAAATGAAAACCATGTAAATACCCATAAAAATTTAGGCACTCATGCCTATGGTGGTGCTATCACCATTCAAGACATTGAGGAAAATGCACATATCTATTTTGATTGACATAAATTACAACACATATTTTTTGCACTAGGAGCATGTTTGGATACCAAATGTTTGCATTTTTCCAAACAAGAGATGTATTGTCTATTAATATTACAGACCATTTGGATCCCCCAAATCACTCCATCTCTTACAAATATTGTGAATGGTTTGGGAGGGCATTGGAAAATTGGGCATGACTTTGTCATTCTATATATTGGAGGACAACTAAAAAAATCCCTTGTACTCTTGTATTTTATGAGCATATTTTATAGAGAAGACAATAATATAATCTTTTAACATTGGCCTAAACATGGTGTTGGTAATGTACGATTGCCTCTTGTATTTGCCTCCATTCTTTGTGTGTGGCCTTCATCATAATAGCCTTCTATTTCTACCATGCCTCACTATTTACCATAACATCTCCTTTGGCTGATAAATCTACACAAACCTAGATCACCCCACCCATCTTTCTATATGATCATTCAACACTGGAGGTTTTCTTCTTACACATGTACATAACTAGATAATGGAATCCATTTCAAATTCGCAATAGGATTTCTCATATTCTTCTTTGACATGTTCTTGTTCCACACATAACACACCATGAAACCAATTCCCTAAATAAAATGGTTCATCTTACTCATCCTAGATCTAAGCCTCTACATTCTTATTGAATAAATAATGTCATAGGTCATACTATTTTCATATAGAATTTTCAATGTGCCATGGAGAATTGAGACAATCCATTTGATCTCTTTTGTTAGTGTGAGTAGGTGCAACAAGAGATTTCAATTATCATCTTTAACCTTGGCTACACTCATGATTACGGTGATTAGTTTCTTATAACCATTTGCATTTATAATTGGTGTGATCAGTTTCCCTCTTTTAGTGTAGACTTCCTTTATTCCTACGCATTGAGAACCACATTATTTGGTACAAATGAAGATACAAGTTCAATCTGACAACTCAAAAAACTATTACCCATCATAGTATTTATATTTCATTTTGAAATTAGACCATCACTATTGATTGGTATCATTTGCCTCCATTGTTGGCACCATTAGCTCGTTGTCAAAATAGGAAATGGCCCCAATTACAAGTTCTAGAAGTTCTAACATTTGTTAATTAAGATTAAAATGATGCACAATTCCTTTCATAATTTTATTTCTATCCCACTAATGAAGAGAGCATAACACAATATCTCATGATAATATTTTTAAACATCAATACCACAAGAGAGACCATTTCTAAATTGGACCTTGACATGTAAGCCTCAGAAACTTATTGGTATATTTCATCCCCTCTATTATTTACTATGTGTACAACCCCACATGCCCATTTGATCTTAGATGATAATGTGTGCGCACTGAGATTTATAATGATTAAAATCATTGTAACTTATTTTTAAACATCTTTATTTTGCAACATCATTTTAGCCATCTGATGAAATTAGTTAGGCCCCAAAGTGGGCCTGGCTTAAAAAAAATTCAAACTTAGACAACTAACCCTTCAAATTGATCCATTGAACTCCTCATACTAATTAGGTTCGAATTCAATCATTGTTTAGTCATTTTAAACTCATTATTTACCTTCCCTAAGAATTTTTACTTTTATGCTAAGAGACTCCAAAACTTGCCTTAAAAATTGATGAAAACACCTAATCTAACCTATGATTTGACATACCCATTCTCTGATGTATAATGTTTCATTCTAAAAATTTGTACTTCATAAAAATTTATGAGTCAAAATATTTTAATCCTCAAAGTTTCTCATTTTATATTTATCCTAGAAATAACATCCCAAAATTAGAAAGTTGCATTCGATTTCTTCCTCTAAAACAAGTCGAACAACCACTTGGGAATTTGCAACATGGTACATAGGCTATCCTTCATGTAGAGAGTATGTAATCTTAATTTGGGCTTATGAAAAATAACCTAGCGAACTTGGCAAGCCCATGAGGTTAGCTTCCTAAACTTTCAAAACTAGGTATACAAGTAAAATTGAGGTTTTTGCAAGTGGAATGGACCTAGAAAAATATGCAAATGGATTGGTCAAAACCTACAAACTAGTACAATTATTTTAGGTTCATCTATCATGGTTTCCTAGTTATAACATCATGAAAAATCCTTCCAATCAATCTGTGAAACTGATATGCATCAACATGTTAGAAATTGCAAACAGAATTGCATTTGAAAACTGATCAAACAGATTTTTCATAGGCTCAAATTTAAAACATGGCATGTCTTTGACCCTTAAAGTATAGATGTGAATTAAATTTCTCATTTTGATCAACTAGGTCAAAGTTATAACTAGTCAAACAAGGCTACATGGATTTCTTGGTAAAGTGCATTAGTAAGACAAATTAATAACCAACACTAGGGAATTCAAAACTTTATTAAATCTTATTGAAATAACTTAAAATCTAAAACATAGGCTCTTTGATATGCATACTAAACATTTCCAAAGTGGTGAGTCATGGCACTAGAGTAGGTGCAATATATTCAAATGCAAAGTAAGCTTCTGAGAACTATTTGACACTAAGGCAAAATGCAAATTTGATAACTACTGAAAATAATACCTCACCAATTATGATTTAGAACTTCAAAATAATGACCTAAGGTGCATAAATAAATGAAAGACAATGAGCCCTTGGAACACATTATTGGACTCAAAACAACAACCTAGCACATGGGCACAAAAATCATTTGTAGGAGCTAACTTTTGCAAAGTTTTGACTATGGTACTCAAACTCCATTCACATTTTTGAGTCCCAATAGTGGCTCTATCTAGAGATACATGCACCTTGTGAGAAGGGAAAGAATTCATATACATGGAAAAAGTGACCATTCCAAAAAACATTCCTTGGACAAAACCTCAAAATAAAGCAAGAAAATCATACTCTAACTATAAAAATGATGACCCCAAGCCACCAAAAACTCAATAAATTTTCTTACCTTTTTTGTAGACCTAATTTTCATTTCTTTCATCTTGAGGTAAGATGAAAGTGTCATTCACATTAGTTTCATCAATAACTTCAACACTTCCAATCATTCCATTAGGCAAAAATAAATCAACATCTTCATTTTCATAATGCATAGGAAAAATAGAAACATATTCAACATAATGGTCACTATGAAAATACTGATCAACATAGTCAAAATTTTCCATACCAAATTGGAAATCATCCTCCTTGTGAAATTCACGTATTCTATCAAATTGAACATTAAAGATTCATACTCACTTTGGTAGAGGACATCATACATGTCATGATCATTTCTTCTTGTATAACCAACTGGCATATGAATGAGCAATCCAATTTGTACTCACAAATATTATTAGCATCAAAATCTAAAATTATCTCAATGTGCTCCTATAAATCTTCACATTTCTCAAACAATAGATTAGAAACATCATAATGTTCACCATAAAATTCATAGCAAGGTTTTGGTTGATCCATAACAATACCTTGATGAAATAGTTCATTATCAAACTCATGCAATGCAACATCCTCATCACAATCACTATCAAGAAAAGTAATATGATTCTTTACTACAATATGACAATGTATCATCATTTAAATCAAAATCAATTAAATCTATAACATCAATGCATTCCTCAAAAAGTGGGTTAATAACTCCATCCAATGCTCCCCTATGAATATTATGACAAAGAGTGGGTTGATCAGTGTTAAAATCTTGAAATCTTATAAAGCATTTTTAAACACCTTAAATCCACTACTCATCTCTTTTTCATGAAAACTTTCAGCGTATGAAGAAAAATTAGAACCATGTGAAGATTCATTATCTACTTTATTTATCAAGCATATAGAAATCATGTCAATATCCTCATTATCTTTTTCTTTAAAATGATACGTAGGAGAAGACCATCAATGATCTTTAGATTTATCAATACGTGTTGCAACTTCATAATTTAATGTAAGCCCACTCTTCAATTCTTCATTCAAATCTTTACACTCAACTTCATAAGTAATGTATTGACCTATCATTTTCTTATCTTCATACAAATCATTCTCAAGATTTTCACAATCAAAGTAGCTTGTATAATGAAATGATTGAAATCCATTTTGAAATTTAGGAGAATAACTCATATCTTCACTTGCTAAGAGAGATTCACTCTCATCATTTATTTATTCTTCCTATCTTGCATCTGCCTCATATGAAGATGAATCAACATCATTCATTTTCATCACTTTCACTTGAATAACAAGTTTCAAAATTCTCTTTCTCATTGGAATTGTTATGTATACTGCAAAATCTTATTTAGCAATATTATCAACATCATAACTGACATAAACATGATGATAAAAACTTCCTACTACAACTACTTCATGAACTAACATCTCATTATGTTAATCACACTTATTATAATTTGAAGCATCATCCACTGTTGTAGCACTATGAACATATGTACTTTTATCAACAATAGGATAAGCCCTATCTTGAAATAAGGAATACTTATTAGTACATACACTTAATTCTGAATTTACAACTTGATTAGGAGCTACAATAGAGGTAGTAACATATTGATTTGAAGTTGAAATATCAACATGAAATTCATCCTTTCTTTCAAATGCATGATGCTGAAAAACATTTCTAGCAAAATGAATACTATTTAATCCATATTTCATACTATTTTCAATATCCATTGCAGTCATAAATGTCTGATGTAATGTCTTAGGTTTTTTATCCCTCAATAAGTAGCTCATTTTCCTATCAAATGCATCAAAGTTTTATACAACTAAGTACACTTGATCATCAGGTTTAAAATTATCATGGATTTCATTCATAACTCTTACAAATCTAATATTAAATGTAGGAACAAGTTAACCATTCCTAATATGACTCTTCAACTATTTACTAAAAAAATTATATATGCTTACTCTTTCTCCAAATTGCTCCATGAAGGTTGAATGTAACTCACTCAAAGATGAGATAAACCATGCTAGTAAAAAAGAAAACCAAACCCTAGCATCATCTTCCAAATTTTGAACAAACAATTTCATATGCATATCCTCACAAACAATCTCAAAGTTACCCATCAAGTCACCAAACAAATTAACATGTTCATCTGTCGAATCAAAATGTTTCCCACTAAACTTTGGTAAATACTCTCTAAGATTATATGAAACAACATTTTGGAAACCATTAATGTCATCAAAACATAATGGAAAATACCTCTTGGTAGAGAGAGTTCTAGAAACAATCTTATTGTGGTTCATACCAGGTGAAATGGAATTCAATATTCTTCACAATCTTAAAATTCATTCACAAAAATAACTTTTAGATTTATAAACTTGCAGTAGATCCAAATCCTCTTCTACTAATTCACACTTCAAACATACTCAAACACTTAAATGAACAATACCGAAATTGATTCCAATGAAGTATGTAACAAATCATTCACTATTTCTCCTACTTAGTCTTGATCACTTTATGGGGAATACATTCCTTACACAATTAATTTCCATTGAAAGAAACACTCATGAAAATAAAAATCACCTTAATGCATGATGGATGTAAACTTCTTCCATGCTAAAAATAATAGAAGATTTAGATCTCATCAAAATTTAGAAAATCTTGCATAGTACATCACACCATTAATGAGTTACTATAAACCTCTTCAACCCTATTCAAACAACACAACCATACTCAATTCTTCCTTATACCTGCTATTTATTGATCATGAAAACACTCATAAAATGAATTGGTGCAAAGATATTCAATTAGAGTTGTCACTTTAACTTGGTGAGAATCAACTTGAAACAAGGTACAAGCTGCTCAAAATTTATAATAGATAAAGGACCAATTATTTCTTGATATTTTTTAAATATTAACTCTCTTAACATGGTTGGAACATCACACTTATTGACTCTTAGATCTACAAAAATACTTTGCAATTACTTGGATCAAAATATGAGAGACTCACAAATGATCTTAATACCAATACTTATTACTAATATTCAAACCTAATAAGGCACAACTAGGAAAATCAAAATTTAGCAATGATATGAAAACAAGATCACCATTCCTCATTGTTGTAGTACATTCCTTTTATATTTTTCCCAATAGAGTCACTATTTTGCCAAATCTTGATTTGACAATATTTTAACTGCAAGGAAGCTAAAACAAAATACATATAAGAGTAGATAATTCCTACAAACATATGCACTTTGAATAGAACCTAGGCCAACTAACAAGGTATCTATCCTTCTACACTTTAGGCTCTACAATACCTACGTAGGTAGACCTTGGATTCATACAATATCACCGGTCCTAAAACATTCTTGAATCCAAACAAAGAAGATAAAACCCTATAATATTCTACACTTATGCAACAAACTAGATGTGCAAGAGAGAATAACACAAACTAGAAACTCATTAGCTAAGTGAGGGTCTTATTTTTAGCTCTACAACATATAAGGAAAACATAAATTTTATTATAAAGATTTTCAGCAAGAACCATGAACCAAACAAAAAAAATGTATAGATTGTGTAGATATGATAAGTGCCCTATCCACTGGGTGTTACATAAGTCAAAACAAACACCTTGATCATTGTGATCTATCCATTTACTTTGTAAATGAGACATCATCTTTCACTATGAATCTTCTACTCACCAAAATCTTTCCATGAGATCTACAACTTTGTCAAAATACACTAAGCATTTGCTTGATTCATTGAATCAACAACAAAACATACAATGACATACAACTCAAAAAAAGTTGCAACTGAGATCTGGGTTCTTTGTCCACTCATCATAGAAAATCGCACAACTCAAAAATTTGAGACAATATTGAAGATGAAAATACTTTGATAGATGCTATGTATTCATTTTTTTGAAACCAAATACATCAAGATGCATGAGAAAACTCAAACACAAAATAGACTAGGACTATATAAATTCCTTCATTATTTTCTCACGGAAATATATCTATTCTTCATACAATCAAAAATTGTTGAAAGGAGGTGGAATCACAAGATGTGAGACTTTCTCCACAAGATGGAACCAACCCTATACAATAAGGGAGAATGAGAAGATATAGAAGGAAAAAGAGGGTTGGATCTAGTCTGATAGTGTCAAATTTCTTCTTCAAACTACATCTCCTATTTTTGCAAAGCTTCTCTCACCTCTCCTCCTCCAACTAAAAATAAAGTATTCATCATTTGTTATTAAAAAACAAACTTGAAAATGCTTGATGATTAAGAAATCAAATTGCCTATAAGAAGCAAGAATTGCTGCCATAACTTGTGCTAAAATTCCCACTAAATGACTTCCAAGGAAAAA
This sequence comes from Cupressus sempervirens, assembly GCA_028749045.1. Lineage (NCBI taxonomy): Eukaryota > Viridiplantae > Streptophyta > Pinopsida > Cupressales > Cupressaceae > Cupressus > Cupressus sempervirens. Next base: position 460,855,029 of record CM053787.1, read on the forward strand.
CACCACTGCTAGGCATATCCCTACCAAATTGGGAGACAACCCACTTCATGGTTTTCTCAAAAACTACATTTGAAGCTCTATGGTGAAAACCATAACAAACTGCTAAGAATGCCCATATATTACAAATATGAAAATATCTCATACCCATTAAAATGTGTGCATGTTTTGACTACAAAAATGAATTCATCACTCTAAGACCTTTCCAATGGTATATAATACTAGCCTATTTGGATAAAAAATATGCCCTGGGCACTCATTTGAATCTACAGGCTTGCATACTAAATCAGAACATTTAAATATTTAAAAATATTTCATTATATTCTAATGTTTCAACTTTATATTAAACTGCAAGTTCATTTAAGATTCTCTCAACTTCTCAACATGTATGCTTAAATGAAGAACTAAAATATTTTTCTTTGAAAACTAAATTCCCTCCAATTGTGTTCAAATTTGATTAAACATTGATAAGAAGCCACATGGCATGCTATAGTTGGTCGGATCTGACATCTCATCACCTAGTTATTTATGATACCTCAACATTGAGAAGGATCCAGTCTGTCACATATCTCAATCTCATAACCTCAAAACTCCCTCGATAGGGCCTGCTTGAAGATTAGAGAAGTTACACTCAAATTCACCTCATGATTTCAAAACACTCAACCTTAAACTTCAACTAACCACCACAGCCTTATGATCCCATCAGGAACAACTGTGGATCATGTCTTATAGTTAAGCCTATAATTATTGTGATCTTGCTATGAACTAGTGCATGACTTCAAAATTGCTTGGGCGACTGCATGGGTTTAACCTTTGAAGTTGCATTTAACCACTTGATTGACTGCATCACCACTTCGCATCCTCCCTGATGGTTAGAGCTTCACCTCCTATGAACTCAGGCTACACACATGACATGTGTCACCAACCTCCTTGTACTCTAATATGCCACATCAAGTTCAACTATCCATTTAATGGTTAGAGCTTCACCTCCTATGAACTCACGCACACATGACATGTGTCACCAACCTCCTTGTAGACGCAACTATCCTCCATCCAAACTATACAGTTGGCCTATTTTCAAAAAATCTAAAACATCAAGGATTTTTCTAAAAATTTCAGCATTTTATCTTCATGATCTGCATAGTTTGTAGTCAAAAACAACAAAAAAAAATGGAAAAAAAATCACTACATTTTCGTGAATATAAAAAAAAAAAATGTTTTACTTTATTTTTTCTTTAGTGCATTTTGGATGGAGATTAGTCTATCCCCCTCGTTACCACACCAAGTTCAATTGTCCATTTGACTATTAAAATTTAAGATAGGTACCAAGAGGAACCTATGGGCCTTGGATGAACCAACAATCTTCTCTTGAAGTCCAAAATGGAAACTTCACACATTACAAGTGTGTAGCATTTCGGTATAAAAACACTTATAAATTACACTTCCCCACCAATGTGGGATAAAAGAAATTAGGCCTTCCTTGTTAGAACATTTCTATGATCACTTTTTATTTGACTTTAGGCTCCCTAAATTCATGACACAAATCCCAACATAGAAAAGAGAAGCTTCTCTGCTTCCTATGAGTGGGCCTCTACAAATGACAACCATGCAAATACCCATAACAATTTAGGTATTCATGCCTATGGTGGTGTCATTACAGTTCAAGACACTACAAGGAATATGCACACATCTATCTTGATTGAAACAAATTATGTCACATATTTTTTTCACTGGGAGTATGTTTGGATATGAGTTTTGCAAAACAAGAATGTATAGTTCATTAAAATTGCAAACCTCTGGATCTTTCAAATCACTCCATTCCTTAGAGATCTTCTAAATGGTTTGGGAAGGAATTGACAAATCAGGAATGACTTTTTCATTCTATATACTAGAAGAGAGCTGAAACAATCCCTTGTAGTCTTGTGTTTTATGAGTGGATTTTATAGAGATGACAATAATATAAGCTTTTAACACCAACCCCAACCATGGTGTCAGTAATGCACGATTACCTCCTATATTCATCTCCATTCTGTGTGTGGCCTTCATCATAACATCCTTCTATTTCCACCATGCCTCACTATTTACCATTGCATCTCCTTTGGATGATATACCTACACAAACCTAGATTTCCCCACCCCTCTTTTAATGTGATCATTCAATGCTGGAGGTGTTTTTCTTACACATTTATATAACTAGCTTATGGAATCCATTTTAGATTGGCAATAGAATTTCTTGTATTCTTCTTTGAAATGTGCTTGTTCCACACATAACACATCATGCAACCAATTCCCTAAATAAAATGGGTCATTCATCTTACACATCATAGATCTAATTGTCTACATTCCTATTGAAAAATTAATGTCCTTATCCTCATATTTTTTGTATACAAAATTTGCAAGATGTCAAGGACAATGGAGACAATCTATTTAATTGCTTGTGTTAGTGTGAGAAGGTTCAATAAGATATTTCAATTCCCATCTTTAACCTTCGTTATGATTTTCTTATAACCATTTTTATTTATAATAGGTGTACTCAATTCCCCTCTTTTAGTGTAGACTTCTTTCATTCCAATGCATTGAGAACCATAGTGTTTGGTACAAGGAAAGATACAAGTTCAATCTGACAACTCAAAAAACCATTACCCATAAATAATATTATGCCTCGATTTCCAAATCATGGTATCATTTTCCTCCACATTTGGTACCATTAGCCCATTGTCAGAGTAGGAAATGGCCCCAGTCGCAAGTTCTGGAAGCTCTAACATTGGTTAATTGTCAAGATTACAGTGATGCACAATTCCTTTAACAATTCAATTTCTATCCCACTAATGAAGAATACATAACAAAATATCTCATGATGAAAAAATTAGACATAAATATCACAGGAGAGACCAATTCTGAAGTGAACCTAGACATGTGAGCCTTGGAACCTTATTTGTATGTTCCATCTCCTCCTTTTTAAATCATTCTGTACAATCCCACATGCCTATTTGATCGTAGATGATAATATGTGCACGCTGATATATTAAAATTAATAAAAAATATTGTAACTTCTTTTCAAACATCTTTATTCTGCAATATCATTTTAGCTATCTAATGAAATTAGTTGGCCCCAAAGTGGGTCCAACTAAAAAAAATTTTAAACTCAGACAACTAACCCTTCAAGATTATCCATTGAACTCTGAATATTGATAGGGTTATAAGTCTATCATTGTTTGATCATTTTAAACTTATTTTTGTAAGAATTTGGCTTAGGCCAGAATTCACCCAAGAACTAAAGAACTCAACACAAGCACACAGTAGACCAAAATAGACAGAGTATGATCAGAATGACAATATTCATTCAATAACTGGTTGAGAGTACACTAGGAGTGCCTGAATATAAAGGCCTTAGGAGAGCTTCTAGAATGCATAGAAGTCAGCATCATGATATGTCATACAACCAGGCACATGTCCACTAGATATGGGTTATCCTCCATTAAGCATGAGATTAAGTGTGATGGTGTAAGGATAAGCCTACAATGGTGTAGCACACAAATTAGTGGTGTAGACAACATGTGCTAAATGAGGAGTGTGGATAATTGTGTTGTCAACATGACAACTCAGTGAATGATGCATACTCCTATGTTGTAGACACCATGTGCATAATTAGAGTTGTGTAACTCAATGAGAGTTCACAAACTCCTAAGTGTCTCACCTAAAATAATACAAAATAATTAAATAATGCATTAACCTAAGTAAACTTAAGTAAGTGTAATAAGTAAATACTTATTTACACCAATACCCCCCCTTAAGTGCAACTTGGGGGAATTCCCTTAAGCTTACGAAATCTAGGATGCAATGCAGAATGGGTCCCAGCTACTAGGCCATGTTAGGTACACATGTACACAATGATATGCAATCTCCCATAAAGCGGGGAAAGAGGGAAAACCTCATGGGGAAAACCCTCCCCCAAAAAGAGAGATGAATAGGGATGCATGGATGGATGGAGTAATCAAGACCCCTCCATTATGACATACATCCAGTATCTACATAAGAGAATGATAAGAAGAGGAAGAGAGATAGGATAGGCTCCCCCCCCCAAAAGAAGAATGCCGAATAGTGACTACTCTGATGAAGAAGCTGATCCAAGACTGTAGAATGGCATTTCTCCCCTTAGGAAGAAATAATGCCAAGGGTACAAATGAGACACTTCTGCTATGTGTGGAAAGAATCCCATGAATAAGTGATGTCTCTGAAACCTGCTCAACTGGCTGAAGAACCTGTCTCAAAGAACTATCTGTCTTTGCAACTAATGAAGAACCCCGCTGCAATTGCTGATCAGAAGTATCCACAATCACTTCAATCTGTAAGGATTGATCATGTAGAGAATGAACAAGAGAGTTAGATGGAACCCTTGTGATAATTGAAGAAGGTAATTTTGCATCAAGACGAAGAGGCAGATCATGAATACTATCCCCCAAATTTGTCACTAAACTTGTATCTAGAAGACTGAATGTACCCTGTTGTTTTGGACCTATCACTGTGGCGATGTATGCATGTGGACTAAACTGATGAAGTGACCTCTCACTATAACTGTCGATAGAACCCCATGTGTCTGAATTTGTTGAAGCACTATCACTAAAATCGCTATTAGTTTCCACACTATATGATGTGCGAAGAGGAGTAGAGGACAGGCTGGGAGAACTTTCCCCAAAATGTACATCCTTCTCCACTATCTGATGTGTCTTAGGATCTAGAAGTCTATATGCCTTCACACTGTCTTCATAACCAATGAAGGTACAAGGCCATGATGACTATGCCTTGCATCCCCTAGAAGATATCTTTTCCCATGCAGGACAACCGAAGACTCTTAATTGTGTCATAATAGGTTTTTTGTCGTACCATGCCTCAAAAGGAGTTTTTCCATCTAAGGCTGGATGAGGAGAATGATTAAGAATGTGAGTGGCACTTGAGATTGCTTTGACTTCTAATGATGGATCTAGAGACCTGGCATGAATCATGCAACTTGACATAGACTTAAGAGTGCAGATCCTCAAAGCTGCAACATCTGTCTTATGCAAACTAAATGCTGGTAGAGTCTGAAGATCAATTCCCTCATGTCTGCAAAAGTCCATAAGTATTCTGTTCACATCCATGTTTCCATTGTCCATTCAGAGTACTTTGATGGTCTTTCTCAATTTTCATTCTACATGAGCCTTGAAGTCTAGAAATTTGTCCAACACTTCACTCTTGTTATGAAGAAAGTAGACCCAAGTGAACCTTGAAAAGTCATCAATGAAGGTAAGTATGTAGCAACCCTAGCTGAATGCAAAAGGACCTGCTAATACCATGCGAACCATTTGTAAAAAACCTGTTGCTATAGAAGACTTCCCTCATTGTAATTTCCCCTTTGGATTCATATCCACTAAATTTTTTGAACACTCACCCTTAGAAAAGTTGATTTTAGGTAGACCTTTCACCATGTGGTATGTGCAAAGTTGCTGAAGATAGCGGAAGTCAAGATGACCATACCACTCATGCCATAATTGCATGTTTAAATTGGATTGAGATAACAAGGCCTTTAAAGGAGACTTGGGTACAAAATGAGAGAAAGAGTACAACCTCTTGTGATCATTCACTTTCCCCATTGCAACCAAGGAATTGTCTCGAAGACTGTGCACTTTTACTGAGTCGGGAAGGAACTCAACTCTATGTCCATCTCCAAGGTGATTGATTTAGTAGATTGATAGGAGATTTGAACTTAGGTTAGGAACATAGAGAACCTCTTGAAGCTCTCCATTTTTGATTTCCACATTTCCTTTCCCTTCAACTTCCATTTTGCTATCATTCCCCATGAAGATGTGCAGTACCTTGGACTGCTTCATTGAAGAAAAATCCTCCTTTGAAGAACCCATATGATATGAGGCACCTGAGTCAAATATCCATTCCTTTGAAGACTTTGCATTTTCCATGAATGCTTGTCCTTTTCCCTTTGAATCTGAAGAAGACCCTTTCTCCTTATAAGCATTAGGAAATGGAACATTATGTTTCTTCATGATGTTGTTCAATTCATCAATCTTCTTAAGATAACACTCATGCTCTTCATGACCCGATTTCTTGCAATAAGCACACTTCTTTTTCTCCTTATTGTTGTCCCCTTTCTTGTTGGAATTTGAGGACTTGCCATGTTGATTGGATTGTGGTGTTGCCTTTTTTGCATCCTCTAATTTACTCTTCCATTTCTTCTTAGGCTTACCTTTATTTGAAGATTGTGTAGCTGAATTTTGAGAACTCTCATTTTTGGCCACCAATGCTTTGGACTAAGGTGTTTTGAGAATCCCCATTGATTTCAACTTATTTTCTTCATCATCCAATAGTTTAGCATATTAATCAAAAGTGAGTTTCTTGTGGGTAGACCCTAAGGTAGTCTTTGAAGTGTTAAAAGAAGATACAAATGTGGAATATTTCGATGGCAACTTGTTATGAATGAGATAGATCAGTCTGTCATCTTTGATAGAACTCCCATAATCAATAAGCTTTGTCCTTAATTCATTCACCTTGATGATGAAATCTTGGATTGAGTCATATGACTTAGGATCTAAGCAAACAAGCTCATCTTCAATTTTGAACACATCCTCTTCAGACACTTTACCATAAAGGCTTTCGAGGGTATCCCAAGCTTCCTTGGATGTAGTACATTTCTTGATTTGATACATGATCTTATCATCTACCTCCAAACATATATCACCTAGGGCTTTCCTATCCATGGCTAGCCAATTTGAAATATCACTTGCAAACACATTATCACCTGCTGGTTTAGGAAAAGTACCATCTACATATTGTGAAACTCCATTATGCATTAAGTGATACAACATTTTGATTGACCGCAAAGCATAGTTATGAGGAGTTAATTTAGGAAACTTAAAGTTGCCCATAATGCAGAAAATGAAAGAAAAGTATAGAAAAGAGAGAACACAACACCAAGAACACTCCCCTTTTCACTAAATCAAGAAACCCCCCCAAAATAGATGCTTTGGGCACTTTATCAGTAGTGCGATTACAATGGCCCACTTGCCAATTTTGGCCTTTGTGGATTTTTAATTTTTCTTGTTACAAACTTTTAATGGAGTCAAAATTTGAAACTTTATAAAGTGCTACAATTCTGAAGCATTACAAAGCAAAGAAAGGTCCTATTGCTGAAAGTGACATTTTTTCCACACAACACTACAATCTAATGCCAGATCTGGAAAGTAGATAAAAAATATGCACTTTCAAAAAAAATAGAACCTATTTTTGACTCTAGATGTGCCCATACGGAGCGATTGAAGTTGCGAAATGTAGGATTACCTAGGTACAATTACCAAAAAATGCAATTTCTAAACAATCTGTGCACCAAAACCAAAAAATAGCTACACCACTAAAAAATTTAGGAAATTCTAACCAATTTAAAAAAAAAATTGTACCTAATTTGGAGTCTGGATGTGCGAGTTATGGCCTCCTGAATTCGAACTGCAAAAACATAAATCAATCTGGAGAGGGGTTGCATCAGCGAATGAGGGAATTAAATTTGACAATCATATAATCGTCATAGTAGTTATAAATTCATGAAATGACATTCAGACAGTCATCAAATTTAACACATTGGATTGATGATGTCAGCAAAAATTTTAGCCCTCGGATGACAACGTGACATCAAGATGATCTCATCATGGTACAGATTATACAATCAAGTGACATGGCTTGCCTAGCTGGATGTGACTATGCTAATGACTATGATTTGCTGGCAAGATGATTGTGCAGGTCACTGCTAATTGAGCTGATGACTGCGCGATGACTGGCTATACAGTCAGTTGTGGACTTGGCACGAGAGCGATTCACAAGATGCCGCATGTCCATTGCTCAGGCCAGTGAAACTGTGCCATGTGGCATTGCAGGCTGTCAAAATTATTCTGAGTGCCAAAAATTAAATGCCATTCCTGGGAACAAAAACAACAATGACAAAATGTGGTGGGGATAGTCCCACATTCGGTGGGCAAGCGTAATATGCATTTTTTAAAAGGAGCCCTCGCTCTCAATGATAGCGAAGGCCGCGAAAGGAAATTCTCAACCGAGCAAGGCACACCAAAATTTAAGTTAACCAGTGCCAAACTATAATGTGGGTGAGCCCAAATTTAAATGTGCAGGTGCAGCCATGTGTTGGTGATATAGCCGAATTAAAAAAAATGAAATCCTGCAAAATTAAATATCCACCAAAAATATAGAGCCGATCCGGGGTGTCATTCCCAGTTCAACAAATTTTTTTTTCTCTACCTCTACTAATAAATCCGAAAATAATTTCAAAAATACAAATAAATTGTAGAGATTTAGATCTAAAAAATAATTAATCAGATCAATTAATTGACCATACCTGAATTGCAAATTGGGGCCTCCGAGTTTCGATTTTCAAAAAAAATTTGCCTCACAATCAACTTTAGTCAAAGATAGCCAAATTTATATTTGATCTTCATTGAATCGATGCTTCAGATGCAATGGTGAGTTCAGATCTGGCTCTACACACTCCCAATTTCTGTGAATCTTCCAGATTCATGTCAAGGTGCTAAAGCATGAATGGTCTCAAACGGCTACGTGATGAGAATCTTCCTTAGCTCTGATACCATGTAAGAATTTGGCTTAGGCCATAATTCACCCAAGAACTAAAGAACTCAACACAAGCACACAGTAGACCAAAATAGATAGAGTATGATCAGTATAATGATATTCATTCAATAAGTGGTTGAGAGTACACTAGGAGTGCCTAAATATAAAGGCCTTAGGAGAGCTTCTAGAATTCATAGAAGTTAGCATTATGATATGTCATACAACTAGGCACATGTCCACCAGATATGGGTTATCCTCCATTAAGCACGGGATTAAGTGTGATGATGTGAGGATAAGGCTACAATGGTGTAGCATGCAAATCAGTGGTGTAGACAACATGTGCTAAATGAGGAGTGCAGATAACTATGTTGTCAACATGAAAACTCAGTGAATGATCCATACTCCTATGTTGTAGACACCATGTGCATAATTAGAGTTGTGTAACTCAATGAGAGTTCACAAACTCCTAAGTGTCTCACCTAAAATAATAATAAAATAATGTAAAATAATTAAATAATGCATTAACCTAAGTAAACTTAAGTAAGTGTAATAAGTATATACTTATTTACACCAACAATTTTTTTACCATTCTTGAGAACTATTACTTTTGTGTTGAGAGGCCCCAAAACTTGCCTTAAAAACTTATCAAAACATCTAACCTAACCCTACCATTAAACATACCCACTCTTTGGTGTATAATATTTTATTATAAAAATTTGTACTTCATGACAATTTATGAGTAAAAATATTTTAATCATGAAATTTTCTCATTTTTTTTGATCCTGCAAATCACATGCCAAAAATAAAAAGTTGCATTCGATTTCATCCTCTAAAACAAGTCAAATGACCACTTGGGAATCTGCAACTTAGGACATAGGCTATCCTTCACATGGAGAATATGTAGGCCTAATTTGGGCTTATAATGAATAAAATGAAAAATTTGGTAAGTCGTTGAAGTCGGCTTCCAAAACTTGAAGAACTAAGTATACTAGTAAGATTGAGATTTTTGCAAATGGAATGGACCTGGGAAAATGTCCAAATAGATTGGTCAATACCTACAAACTAGCATAATTGGAGTATTTTCAATGCACAATACAATGATATAATTTTTTTAGGTTCATCTATCGTGGTTTCCAAGTTATAACATCATGAACAGGCCTTCCAATCAATTTGTGAGACTGATATGCATCAACATGTTAGAAAATGCAAATGGAATCACGTTTGAAAACTAATCAAATAGATTCGTCATAAGCTCAAATTTGAAATATAACATTTCTTTGACTCCTAGAATACAAAGGTGAAGAAAATTTCTCATTTTGGTCAATTGGTTTGGGCTTCTTGGATTTCTAAGTAAAGTACATCAACAAAACAAAAATTAATAACCAACTTTAAGGAATTCAAAACTTTATCAATTTTTGTCAAAAAGAATTGAAATTTGAAACATATGCTCTTTGATATGCATACTAAACATTCCTAAAGTGGTGAGTCATGACACTAGACTGGGTGCAAGATCTTCAAATACAAAGTATGATTTTGAGCACTATTTGACACTTAGTCCAAAACAAGCATTTGACTAGTGCTCAAAACAACAACTAATCAAATGAATTTGAACTTCAAACTAAAGACCTAAGGTGGATGAATATACTAAATGAAAGACAATAAGAACTTGGAACACATGATTGGACTCAAAAAAACAACCTGACACATAGGCACAAAAATCTTTTGTAGGGGCTAACTTTTGCAAAGTTTTTAACTATGGTACTTAAAATCCCTTCGCATTTTTGATTCCAAACAAGAAAAAGGAAAATACATAGGTAAAATTCCTATAATATTTTTTACATGTAAAAAATTTGGTCATATTTCTACAAGGTATGATGAAAAATATGACAAGGAGGAAAAGACAGACAAAAAATACGGAGGAAGAAGAGACAACTGAGGTAACAAAGACTACAAAGGAAAAAGGAAGAAATCATGTTGCATTGTTGAAGAAGATGGTTCTGATAGTGATTCTAGTGAACATGATGAAGAAATTGTTTATGTTGCAATGAAAGATGAATCTGATGCAGATGAAAAACTTGAGAAAACTACTCTAATCTCACACGTGAGTAAGAATGATAAATGGATAACTGATTGTGGTTGCTCACATCATATAACTAGTGATACAAGTAAGTTTGAAAATCTAGAACACTATAATGGTAGTTGTGTTAAGTTTGAAAATAATACACCATGTTATGTGAAAGGTAAATGATCAATTATATTGAATGACAAGATCAGATGTGACAATGTATTTTGGGTTATAATCTATTGAGTGTGGCTTAGTTGAATAGTTTAGGATACTAAGTTGAATTTCAAAACAAGAAGGAAAAAATATATGGTGCTACTAGTAAACTGATTAGAAGTGGAGAGAAAATAAGAGGCAACTTGTTTTATCTAGAACTATCTCAAAACACTTGTCTATTTGCACAATTTGAAGATGATTGGTTATGGCATAAGAGGTTATGTCATGTGAACTTTGATAATTTGGTAAGAATTAGCAAGATTGAGAAAACCTAATAAAGGGAGATGCAAACAATGTCAAATCATAACCTAATAAAGGGAGATGCAAACAATGTCAAATCATAAAAATGACAAAGTCTAGTGTCAAGAGCAAGACCTATTCTTCTGATGATGTTTTGGAGTTGGTTCATACTAATTTATGTGGTCTTATTAGTGTAAAAAGATATTATGGTGACAAGTATTTTATCGTATTTGTTGATGATTTCTCTAGAATGATGACTCTAATATTTCTAAAGGAAAAAATTGATGCTTTTCAAACATTTAAGTGGTATTTTGCTAGAGTTGAAAAGGAAATAGGTAAAACTCTGAGATGATTGAGATTGGATAAACGAGGTGAATTCATATCTAAGGAGTTCAATACACTATATAATAAGAAAAAGGAATCAAAATACAAATGTCAACACCTAGGACTCCACCATGAAATGGAATAACTAAAAGAAGAAATATATCAATCATAGACTGCGTAAGAACAGTAATGATGGAAAAGAATACTTCACAAAAGTATTGGAGAGAAGTTGTAAGTACTATTGTTTATACACTGAACCGAGTTAAAATCAAGAAAGGTAAAATAAAACTCCTTTTGAACTTTGGTATGGTTATGCCAAAAATTTCAAATTCTTTGGAAGCAAATGTTATATTGTGAAAGATGCAAGGAAAGAAAAAATTGATGCAAAGAGTGATGAAGGTATATTCCTAGGATATTTTAATAAGAGAAAGGCATACAAGTTTTTGAATACTAAAAATAACCAAATTGTGGAAAGTGCAAATGTTAGAGTTGATGAATTTGCATAAAAGATTAAAGATTTCAAGAAAGAACCTAAAGATTACGAAAACTATGCATACATATATGACAGAGAAATTGGTACCTTACCTAAACCAGAGAAAGAGACTATCAAGCATCAACAAACTGGCTCTACTAAGCATCAACAGATAAGCTCTCCTAAGTCTCAGCAAGTTATCAAGCATCACACTATAGGAGTCAAGTCACACAGAGAGGGGGATGAACACCACATAGATAATGTTGAGTTGCAACAGTAGATGCCTGCAGAATATGAGCAAGTTGGATCAAGTGAAATACCACAAGGAGAAAGAAGATTTGAATATGTTGATCTCTAAGCCTATGTTGTCTACTAGTGTCCAAACACTTAATCATTTACGAGGAAAAGATGAAAAATCATCTTTGCGACAGGGTCATTTAGTAGAAGCTAAGAATAACAAAGGACTTGTTTATTTTGCATTACATGTTGAGAAAGTTAATGATTACTGAGCACCACAATTGAGACTGAGCATATATAAAATCTAATTTATTTTAGTAGAGATCGAGTAAACTAAGAAGACAAATTTTTCTGAGTGAATAGAGAATTCTATGCATATAGAAGTCGAGTATGAGTATGAATGTTAATGATGATTGAGTGTCAACACATTCAGATGTCAAGCAGTTCACTTTTTTCATATGAGTATGTAATTACACAAACAACTATGTAAAATATTTTTGGCCAATTTCTATATGAGATTTAATGTTTGTAGAGTTAGTTAAGATGAAGATTATGCATCATTATAGAAGGTAATGATCCTAAGGAATGCATATCAACTAATAAAAAAACTGGATATAAATGCAAAAAGATGATGAATTGTAAACCATCGATTGAGATCTAGAACTTTCATAGAACATCTATTTAAGGAGGATTCTAAACCTAGAATTATGTGTATAAGAGTGAGAGTATGAAGGAGAGAATGCGATCGTGTACGTGATGAGAAGAAGTGAACAAGGACATAACGTAGAAAGAAAGGTTAAATTTGGAATTTGTTTAGACAAGGGAAATTAAAGTAGTGAAGGACTGAAAGAAGATATCAAATTGAGAAATCAAATTAGACATTGTATAGATGAGATCTAAAATTAGCTTGCAAAAAAAAACCAAGGGTCTGGTATTGAATCAATTTTGAATTAGGGAAAATCTCTTAACTAAGTGGTCCTAATAGGTCGATGTAAACCTCCTAATAGATTCTTACTTAATTGTAAGGGTGAAATCATTTAATAGGGTAGGAATCAACAGTCTTGAAGCTTTTAACAGGGAAAAGCCCTCACAGGTTAGATCATATATTATGATCAAACATTGTAACCTTAACAAGTTAACTTTATTGTTGCAACAGTGAAGATTTATGGGTTTCATCCCCACCCTAGTTTTACCTTCACATTGAAGTGTTTCTAGGTTACAAAATTAGTGGTGTTATGTTGTGATCTTTCATGGATGTGATGTATTTCATTCACTATTCACCATTGTAGTTTTAATATTATATCTAAGATATGAGATGAATTAGGTGTGAATTCAGTAATTAGGTTTTATAAGTTAAAGTTTAAGATATTGATTAACCCCCCTCTCAATATCTTATTTCTCGATAATCCTCCCAATAATTGGTATCAAAGCTCAGTTCTCTTGAAAGAAGTTTAACAGCTTAAGAGGATTAGATCATGGAGCTAGAGGAATACATGTTGCAAAAAATCATTGAGAACTAGATGATTGAAATCTAGATCATATTGCAGGTGATAGAGAAGAGTTAAGGAAATCACTAACAAAAAGGAAAGAAATAGAAATATAACAAAATGATACTCAATACAAGGAAGTAGACATAAAAGGACTACTTGATAGTGAAGCAATAATCGAAGTAAAGGAAAAGAACAATGCCCTAAGAAAATAAGCAAAAGAACTCAAGATGGAATAGGAAACACAATCAATATTACTATGTGAAGTAATGGAACAAAAGAAGAAAGATGAAGAAGGAAAAGCCATGAGTGAAGAAGACAAAATAAAAGTGGCAATCAAACTTAAAGAAAGATCATTTGAAGTATAGAAGCTCACAAACAATGAGCTAGATATGATAAATCAATTAATAGTTGCTAATCAGGAAGCAAACAAGAAGGACTTAGAGATCACAAACTAGCTTACAAAATGAGCAACTGAGAAATGAGTTAAGGCATGAAAAGGAAATTATGGAAAGAATGAACGAACCAAGTGAAGTTTTCAAACACTTTGAAGAAATAATAAAATCACCTAGAACAAAAGACACCTCTAGACTAGGATACAACAAGCACTTTTCATCTCCTGAAAAAGGAGAATCATGAAAGAGCGGAGAACAAAGAAATACTAAAGGTAAAACTACATGTCATCATCATGGTAGACTTGGACACACAACAAACATTGGCAGAAGCAAGAATGGTATGCAAACTTCTAGACCTAAGTTTATTAGTAATTTTTCTAAATGCAAGAAGGTAGGGTATCAAGCACATGAATGCAAATCAAAGAAAAATATTTCATTGACTACATTTAAAGGACATTTCTATAACTATCAAAAATATGGACATAGAGCTCATGAGTGCATATTCAATACAAAATCCAAGTGGACATCTGAGAAAAAAGCACATGAAACAAGAAAAGGCAATTTCTATAATTGGGATTATAATACATGCTATAGTTGTAACTATTGTGGAGAATATGGATACATTCGAGAGAATTGCATCAAGACACATTTCAGAGGAAATTAAAAGAAGTGGTTGAATGGAGAAATAATATGTTTTAATTGTCTCACAATTGGACATATTAGTAGAAACTACAGAACTAGAGCACCAGCACCAAGGAATGAAAAAGAAAAGGTTGAGGGAAAGTAAACATGGAAAGACATAGTGAAAGATGAAAGTAGTGGAGAAAAAGAAGAAGAGATCACCCAATCCAATGGACCAAGTGATTACTCCACATTTTAACTAAATAAAGAAGGCATCTAGGAACTGTATATTCAATGATATATTTTACATCAATTCCTAACATAGATGTGTTAAAAGTTCATATTCGCATAAGAAAAAATGTATTAAGAATGGATCCATAGAAAGGAAAGTAAAAGAAAATCATTTGCTACATAATGTATTGAGCATTAGTGGTACAATCTATATTTACCAAGCTTTGCATTATAGATGGAGTGATCAAGGAACTTGATGTACTGATTGAATGAATCAGTGTTGGCCAAGTAAGGCAATCATGACTGAGCAAGTTTGAAGATCGAGGTAGTAGTCATACACCAACCTAGTACAAGAACATTTATTAGAGACCTAGAATGAATATTTGAAGGTTTTTATCAAATTTGAGCATACATTTTTACTCACCAAGTGATTTTAGAGCTCTCAAGTGATTTAAAAGCAATTATGACAATTTTAGCAACGAAGCAAGCAAACCACAGTAGAGGCTTGACAAATTTGTTTACATTAGTAAGTGTTATTTTTGGTGTCGAGTAAGTTATTTTCAAAAGATAATGTAGAAGAGTTTTATTTTTTGAAACCCTAGTTAAAATGGCATCATCAAGTAAAATATTGAAGGATAGAGACACACACATTGTAAGGAATAACCAGTGTCCTTCTCTAAACTTTAGGGGAAACATAATTGCTAAGAAGGTTGAAGATTATACTGGCACCCTGTCATCATTTTCACCCAAAGTTTTAGCTATACAAGATGTAAGATCATTCTACCTATGCGAAGTAGGAGAGATTGGAGATTTCAAAATTAGGAAAGCTTATGAGAAGCTATGCAACAATGGATTTTTGAAAGATGAGAACAAAATAGTTTTTGAGAAATGGCTTATTTGTGCCCTAGGATTTCCTAAAATTTTCAAGGTAGAATGGATAAAGGTCGTGCTTAGTCACATCCATGATATGAAGGTATGGATAGAAGGTGGACCAATCAAGATCAAAAAGGCCATAATACATTGAGTAACTGGTTATCCTACCTTGGATCGACCCAAAAGCATAAGGAGTGCATAAAAGAATGAAATTGAAAAGCTAACCAAAGTAAAGTGAAATGGTAGAGGAATTTCAATTAATGGGATAGAAGATCTTGTAATTGAGTTCACAATTCATGTGATTTCACACAAGTTCTATTGGAATTCTTTGGAATAATTGATAGGGGTGAATCAATTATCCAAGGTCCAGATGTACAAATAATACTTTTCATAGATTATTGAACCCATATCCATAAAATATATTCATTCATGCATCTATTAGGTCATACAATCACTTAAACTTTATATGTTGTTGTCAAATCAAATTTGCATAAATGTAAGCATGAAACATAACTGATTCAATAACACATTTGACACAATGATTTTACATGGAAACCCAATTTGGGAAAAACCACTAGTAACATGCTACTCATTCTCACTCTTCTAAAGTGATGCCCTTTGAAAGGCCAACCATGTTAAAGGTTACAATACACATTATTAAATGTGACCTAGTTAGAGGATTTCAATTACCTTATTAGGAGTGAGCCTTGTTAGAGGATTTTAGATCATTCACTTGGAATATTACCTAGTTAAAGGATTTACAAATGACTGTTAGGTCAACCTTAATCCAAAGGATTTACCCTAGAATGGTACAATTATTAGAAAGTAATAGTAAGGCTTGATCTAATAACAAATTACAACTTACTTACAGATTACAGATCTTTGTTTCAGTCCTTCATTCTGCTTGTCTTTCACACACTTCAATTCTGATAGCTTGTTCACCCTTCAAGCATTCATACTCTTAAGCCTTCTTTCTTTTCTTGCCAATAGCAGTATCTTCTATTTAGTCTTTGAATGAAATAATACATTAGACCTCTTTTCTAACTTAGGTTCTTGAATATTGACCAACCTTGCTTCTGACCAGTCATCTCTATAAATAGAAAATTAAGATCTTTTTGTCGTCCATCCTCTATCATCCATTTTAGGGTTAGGTAGGAGTAGGTAGGATTCAATAAATCTACCCATATTTTCATTTTAGTCCCTTCTAGAAACTTCTCCTTCAATCCTCTTTGAATTCACCTCAAAAAAAAATAGTTAGCTTAGAGTTGTCAAAAAATCTATGATTTAACAAGAATATTGGCACTTGACATAAATATTTTATCACTCAGTTTCCATATTGTTCTTCCACTCATCTTCAACTGGATTACTTGGCAAACACTAAAGTCTACTGGTGCTCGACATCAACTAAACTTTACTCGACTTACACTGTATCACTCAACATAAACTAAACTTTGACTTTTCTTACCTCTAATTAATTTTGTACTAAACTTGCACTAATTTTTCTCCACACCTACTATCCACTTGGTCAAGCTTGGCAGACTCAATTCTTCTTACTTGTTCTTCTAGACTGTGTCAGTATATCCAACCTTTGCAACCTTAAGTTGATAATCAATTCACTATATCATCACTATCTTAATTGATCTTTGTACCCCTTTTTACATAACATAACTCAACCTTTTCTCTAGGTTCTTTTGTTATCTCTTTTGATAAAATCCTCCTTATCAATCAAATAAATGATAGTACTCAAATCAACTAAGCAATTGTCTTACCAATGAGTAGCAGGTTTGATATTAGTGACAAAACAATGATTGAAACACATTCTCATACTTGTATGAATCTATTTTCAACAATCTCCCTCTTTGGCATTGATGGAAAACTAATACCAAAAGGAAAACAATTCCTTGTATTGAAATCTTTCCCTCTATCATCTTTCATCTTCTGTATAGGTTACAAAATTATGACTTGATCAACAGACAATCAACTCATCCCTATGGCTCTCTCTTGATCACTTCCTCTTTCTAATATTCAATTATTTGTTTTTGTCTATTTTGTTCTTAAATATCCCTCAACACTATCTAGTACACTATCTCCCTCTGAGTGGATATTTCATTTTTCTTCCTTTCTATATTTCTCCTTCTTCTATTTCTCCCTTCAGGTATCTTTCCCTCTTTGACAACATTGCCAAAAACTTGTCATCTTCATATATAGATATGAACATTTTCAGTTTCTCCCTCTATCACCTAGCTTGTGATTGATTTGTAGCTCCAACTCTTTTGATTACTTTAGGAAGCCCCTAAAGTAAGATCCATTGCATCAATGTGTAACATATTTCAATCATATCAGTTGAAGCAAATCACTTATCATGCTTCTTAAATAGCCTTGGATAGGGGTATCACCCCTAGTTTACCTCTTGGATACTCATGAGCATCCTTAGGTAATGCTTTTGCAAAGATATCAACTATTTTCTCTTTTGTATTCACATATTCCATCTTCATCGCTTTGTCTTGAACTAATTCTCTCAAGTAATGATGCTTTATTGCAATGTGCTTAGTCTTTGTATGCATGACAAGATTCTTTGATATATTTATAGCACTTCTATTATCACAATAAAGTATCACAGGTTCAGTGATTTCCTCCTCCATACCTTTGAGTAGTTGTTTGATCCGTACAATGTTTGTACAATTTACTACAACAACAATATATTCAACTTTGACAATAGGTTGAGATATACATTTTTAGTTTTTGCTAGTCCATGTAACCAACTTTTTTCCTAAGAAAAATACTCCTTCACTAGTGCTCTTTATGTGATCAATATTTTCAGCCCAATCAGTATTAGTGTAGACTCTCAACTCTAACTTCTCATTTTTCTTGTAGTATAGATTATAGTCTTCTATCCTTTCAGATATCTCATTATTCTCTTAATAGCCATCAAATAATTCTCCCTATTATTATGATCTAACATGAATTTGGATGTACCCCAAAATGAAGTGAGCTAGAAACCAACAAGAAAAAATATAATGCAAAATGAACAAAAAGAACAAGATTCACCTCCAAAGAGACAATATTGCATATATTTGAATCAAGAAATTTACATCCAACATTCTTGGTTATATGACCTTTTTAGTTACTACCATTACAAAGAAGAATAGATCTTCAGACTCAAATGAAAACTTCTATCTCCAAGCTACTCCATGCTAAGACTCCACACTCCCAAAATTATGATAATTGTGAAGCCTTTCATACCATGCTCTTGGTGCTTGCTTCAAACCATATAAATCTTTGTGTAGTCTGCATACCATATTTTTGTTATTACGTCAACAAATCCTTCTGGCTATACTATATAGACCTCTTCTTCTAACATGTCATTCAGAATGTAGATTTAAAATCTATTTGATAAACTTTGAAACCTTTGTATGTAGAGTAAGCAAGAAGAGTTCTTACTCCCAATCTTGCAACAAGAGCAAATGTTTCATCATAGTCTATTCCTTCTTTTTGTGCATACCCCTTGCAAACTAATCTTTCCTTATTCCTTTTGACTTCACCATTTTTATCTAACTTATTTCTGTGCAACCAGTTGGTGCCAATTACATTTTTTTCTTTTGGTCTAGGAGCTAGAGTCCATGCCTTATTCTTTTCAATTTGTTCAATCTCTTCTTTCATGGCTTTACTCCAATCCATATCTTCTAGGGCATATTTCACTATCTTAGGTTCATGCATGCTAAGCAGACATGTATCATTTCTGAACCTATTTCTTGTCATTGGTCTTGCATCTTTATCTCCAATAATGTTTGTAGTAGGTTGATGTCTTTTGACATACTTTTTACAATCTTGGTTCTACTTTGTTTTCCTCATTTGGTCTATCAACTTCCAAATCACTATATACTCCTCTATTATTTAATTCAACATCTCTTTCATGTATACTAATATCAAAATTAGAATGTACCTCAACTTCATTCTGTAACTCAATATCTGGCTATTGTCTGGTTCCTGAATGTAACTTGACATTCATTGTACGTGACTCGACATTCACCAGAACTTCTTGTTGATTTACAACTTGGTTTACAACATCTTCATCAAAAGGTATACCTTCATAAAATTATACAAATGATATGTATTCCTCTAGTTCCTTCATAGGTTCAGCCTCATGTACTTATGTATATTCATAAAATTTCACATTTGCATTTTCCACAACTTTTTTAGTGTTAGTATTCAAATACTTATAAGATTTACTTCTTGTGGAATAGCCAAGGAATATACCTTCTTCACTTTTTGCATATAATTTACCATTCTAAAATCTTTGAGAATATAACACTTGCTTCCAAATACCTTAAACTATTTTATATTAGGTGAATCTCCATACCATAGTTCAAAAGGTGTTGAACGAGTACCTTTCTTGACTTGCACATGGTTTAAGATATAGACAGTTGGGCTTACAACCTCTCTCTAGTATTTCAAAGAAACATTTTTCTCCATCATGAGTGTCCTAGCATAGTCCATTACAGATCTATTCCTCCTTTCAACAATTCTATTTTGTGGAGGGGATCTAGGGGTAGATGTCTATCTTTTGATTCCTTTGTCATTACAAAACATCTTAAACTCATTTGATGTAAATTCTTCTCCTCTGTCAGATCTCAAACATTTTAGACTTTTACCTGTTTCCTTCTCAACTCTTTCTAAATACCACTTAAACATTTGGAAAGCATCAGATTTCTATTTTAGAAACATAACTATCATCATCTAGAGTAATCATCAACAAATAACATAATATACTTATCACCTTTGTATCTTTGCACATCAATTGGTCCACACAAGTTAGTATGAACAATCTCTCAAATTCTTTTAGAGGTGTGAATCTTACTCTTAAAACTAGACTTTCTCATTTTTCCTAACTAACATTTTTTGCAAATTATATTGTCAAGTTTTTTCAAATTAGACAAACCTCTTACTCTTCTCATGTTACTGATACTAACCAAGTTATCAAAATTAACATGACATAACCTCTTGTTCCATAGACATACATCATCAAACTTTACAACTAGACAAGTACCATCATCCATATCAAAATAGAATAGATTATCTCTAGTTTGATCACCTTTTCCCATTAGTTTTCCATCAGTATCATATATCTTAGCAATCTTGTTCTCAAACTCAACCTTGCAACCTAAACTATTCAGTTGTGACACACTCAACAAATTATAGTTAAGTCCTTCAACATAATAAACATTGTCACATAAAATATTTTATGTGAGTCTAATAGAACCTTTTTCTTTTATCAAATAGGGTGCATCATTACCAAACCTTACACTATTTCCATCATAATAATTCAAGGTAATGAACTTACTTTTATCTCTAGTCATATGATGTGAACATCCAATATCAATGATCCATTTGTCATTCTTGTTAACACAAGACACTAGTGCAGTTACCTCATCCTCATCAAAATCATCCTTCATTGCAACATAGACTACTTCATCATCATCATTATCATATACATCTTTGATTTCCTCTTCTGCAATGTAGCAAGACTTCTTGCCTTTGTCTTTGTAATCTTTGTTTTCCTCATCTCATCTACTTTTGTACTTGTCTCCACCTCTATAGTTCTTCTCTAGACATCTAGTAGAAATATGACCAACCTCATTGCAATTAAAACACATGATAGATAACTTACCTTTGAATTTGTCTTTACCTTTGTGACATCTCCTTGTTAGTAGTGCCTCAAGTTGTTCTACATCCTCCTCATCATATCACTGCCATTGAAAACATATTTTACCTTTTTATTCTTCTTCTCATTAGGTACCTTCAATGATAGCTTAGCTTTGAAAAAAGATTCAACATTGTCAGATTTGAAGTTGTCAAAATTGGATAGCTCAAAAGTAGTGAACCTACCTACCATACCTTCAAGAGTTAGATTAGAACCTGGTATACATCTCAGTTCTTGTATTGCAGAAACTCTAATAGCATAGATGGATAGTAGTGTTCTCAAAATTTTTCTTAATACAATCTCATTGCCTATCTTACCAATAGATCCTCTTATAACATTAACAACATCTTTTGTCCTAGAGCAATATTGAGCAACATTCTCATCTTCTTGCATCCTCATATCATCAAACTTACCTCTAATACTTTCAGATTTGGATCTCAAAACATTTGCTACACCTCCATAAATTATGTTAAGAGCATCACACATCTTCTTTGCACTATCACAACCCTTGATGTCATTGAACTTGACATAACTTAGTGAACAGGAAATCTCCAACATTGTCTAATTGTGTTCTTTCTTCCTTTTCAAATCTTTAGTAGTTAGGGCTCCAATAGAATCAATATGCTCATTGGCAATGGTAGATTGTGTATGGTCTCCAAGACCTCCTTGATGTAGCTTCATCAAAATTTTCCATGCAGGAATGTTGTCCCTATTAAGCTTGGGTACCTCATCTTTTGCTTATAATACCTTCAAACTAGTCCTCTTAAGCAGATGGCTCTAATACCAATTGTTGGAATTCTTTAGAATAATTGAGAGGGAGTTGGGGGGTGAATTAGTTATCCAAGGTCCATATGTACAAATAATACTTTTCACAGCTTAGAGAACCCATATCCATAAGACATATTCGTGCATGCATCCATTAGGTCACACAATCACTTAAACTTAGTAGGTTACTGTCAAATCAACTTTGCATAAATGTAAGAATAAAATATAATAGATTCAATGACACATTTGACATAATAATTTTATGTGAAAATCCAATTTTGGAAAAAACACCAGTAACATGCTACTCATTCTCACTCTTCTAAAGTGATGCCCTGTGAAAGGCCAACCTTGTTAAAGATTACAATACACACTGTTAAATGTGACCTGATTAGAGGATTTCAATGACCATTTTAGTAGTGAGTCTTGTTAGAGGAATTTAAATCATTCACTTGGAATGTCATGTGGTTAAAGGATTTACATATGACTATTAGGTCAACCTTAATCCAAAGAATTTAGCCTAGACTAGTACAATTATTAGAAAGCAATAGTAAGGTTGATCTGATAATAAATTACAACTCATTTGCAGATTACAAATATTTGTTCCAGTCCTCTAATCTTCTTGGCTTTCACACACTAGTTCTGATAGCTTGTTCACCCTTCTAGAATTCATACTCTTAAGCCTTCTTTCTTTTCTTTCCAATATTAGTATCTTCTTTTCAATTTTTCAATGAAGCAATACCTTAGACCTCTTGTCTAACTTAGGTTCTCAAACATTGAGAAACCTTGCTTCTAACCAACCATCTCTATAAATAGAAAATTAAGATCTTGTGTTGTTCATCCTATATCATCTATTTTAGGGTTAGGTAGGATTCAATTAATCTAACCATATTTTCATTTTAGTCCCCTCTAGTAACTTCTCCTTCAATCCTAATTGAATTTTCCTCAAAATAGTTTACCATGAATTATGTGCCACTAATTCATTATAGGTATCTTCCACACACTTCACAAAATTCAAGAAAACAAAATAGTTAGCTTTGATTCATCAAATCCATGATTTAACAAGAATACTAGCACTTGACATCAATATGTTGTCACTTGGCTTCCATGTTGTTCTTCCACTCATCTTCAAGTAGATTACTCAGCAAACACTAAAGTTTATTGGTGCTCGGCATCAACTAAACTTTACTCAGCTTACATTGTATCACTCAGCATACACTAAAATTTGAATTTTCTTAGCTCCAACTAATTTTCTTTTTGGCTTGCACTAACTTTGCTACACACTTACTATCCACTTGATCAAGCTTGGCAAACTCAATTCTTCTTAATTATTCTTCTAGACTTTTTCAATCTATCCAAACTTTGTAACCTTAAGTAGATAATCAATGCACTACATCATCATTGTCTTAACTGATCTTTGTACTCCTTTTTACATACCATAACTCAAGCTTTTCTCTAGTTTCTTTTGTTATCTCTTTTGTTCAAATCTTCCTTATTAATCAAATAAATCATAATGCTCAAATCACTAAGAAGTTTCTTACTAGCAAGTAGTAGGTTTGACATTTGTGAAAAACTAATGATTGAAATGCATTCTCATACTTGTATCAATCTATTTTCAACAAGTTCTACCAATTGAACACAGTGTCATACATTGTAGTGGATTTGGGATATAAAATTGTCAAGAAGAATCATACTTATGACCTTGCAGAGCTCCAACTACCACAACTATTAGAGAACTTGGAGGCAATGAGGAAAGCAAATACTACATCATGTAAGTTCAAATCTTTGCTAGTATACATATTTTTCTATGTACAAAATTCATTTCCTGTGATTGGAACAGTATCATGGGATAGGAGTCAAACTGATGTTGAGCAAATAAATGATTTAATCAATAGCTTGGGAGAAAATTTTGAAGTCATCATGGATAACTATTTTGAGGAGTTCAAAATTAAAATGAGAATACCTAAGTCAGTCATTGCTAAGTAATACCTATGACGAGGTACTTTTGTGGGGAACACAAATTTTGTGCATGCCCCAAGTAATAATACCAATAATTCCATGGTTAAAGCCTATGCCTTATGAAGTTAATATTGATGAGATTATAGTAGTAGTGACTGCACTTTTGATTGAGGATGTTGATGTTAATGCTGAGAAATTCTTCACATATAAAACAATAATGATAAAATTAAATGTAGAATCTAGCATGCCTAAGGCTGAGAAGAAAAAGAAGAGGAAGTGTCTTGAGGACAAGAAGAATGAAGAAGGGGAAGGATCAAAACAACCTATTGAGGTTGTGGAAGGAAAAGGAAAAAAATTAGCTATTTCCAAGCCCAAGGAAACAAAGCAGAGGAAGGTAATAATTGTTGATCCTAAGGTTAAATTTGATCTTGGTAGAGATGTGAAGAAGGTTCTCTCACCTCAAAAGCCAAAAGTGAAAATCATAACAAGATCAAAGATAACTCAGCACCTAGTTGTGAAGACCAAAGGAATTCCATCAAAGAAGAGACTGAAAAGCTCACCAAAAAAGAGTATACAAGAGAGGCCAAGGAGAAAACTGATCATTGCACATGAGAAGGATGTCATTGCCCAAAATTAGGGTGAAAACATTATAAAATAAATTAAATTAAAGGTAATTTTCAACTAAGTTAATGCATAATATCATTGAATACATTACAAAAAGGTGATAACCTGGTACAATTAGTTTTGAGTTACAAGGTCTATGTACATAGTTCTGTTTAGATTATATCATATGAGGATGTAGAGTCGGTATTTCATCCTACTTTACGGGTTCAAAACCCTAGGTTCTAGTGCTATAGGAACACCTAGGTCAGGTTTAATAAGTCAGTTGATTCAACTATAGTTTCATGTTTAGATGTAGCATAATGGTCGAAGAAATTCTATTGAGGACATAGGTTAGATTGATCTTATACCTTTGTACTCAATTCATTTTACAAGTTAAACCCATAGTTGTATTGAACTGCATTTATAAGTCGACCTAGCAATACTTTAACACTTCATTGTTATTATAACCTAACCATATAGAACTAAGTCAAAACATTAAATACTCATTATTAAATCAATTACAACATACATTTTAGCTTACAACATAATCTGATACCTCTATCAAGTTGTCTATACAAGACTTCTTTGATAACCCTTCAAAACCTATAACCTTAACATTTTGAAATAGTTAAACCCCTAAATAAATACATAAAATCATTATATAACACTACTAAAATGATTTTCTACCCCATATTGAGATTGAAACTAACCTACTAGTTACTAACTAAAGTAACATTACTTATCTAATCAACTAACATAGTCACTACAAGTTCAAAAATCCCAATTAAGATTCACCTTTATACTAAACCATATTATTAAACATTAAAAGAATAATTATTAATTACCAAAAACTAATTTAATAACATAAACTTTCTCTAAACCTTATCACTATATCCTAATCTTCTCTAAATCATCTCCTAACACATATACCCATTGACCCACTTGTCATGGTCTTTCCCAAGGCCTTATATACATTCTCCAAGGTGTAAGTATGTTGTCATAGTTTGTCATGTGATGCCCAAGATCAGAAAACATGGAGTACGCATGTCTTTGGGGAAAAAAATATGGGGCGGTGTTTGCAATATGAAAATGTTAAAACTAAACCTTTGCATTAAATGCCTATGTTGACTTGCTCATCTCCTTAACCCACATGTAGTCATACTTTTCCTTAGAAGATAAAATGAAGGAAAGTGGGAGGGTGGTCTTAGCAGATCTGGATGCTTGGAAAGGGAGGTTGTGTGCCATAACTAAGGTGAGTGGGCAGCCCAATGGGAAGAGCTCCCTTATTGCATGGAAAGTGGGGTATATTACAAGTTGGAGTTTTCCCTATTTTTTAAAAAGAAAAACATGTCACCTTATGCATCCACTTAGGAAAGTTTAAGGGAAAAGGGGTAAGGTAGAGGTAGGGCCCATAGGGTGTCCCATTCCCCCCCTTCACTTTCTTTTAAATTATAATATGAGTTTAGAATTGTGTCTCCCTTTTTACTTTAATACTTGGATTTGCACTAACAAGGGATAACATGATGGGTTTTAAGTTTTTAATGACTTTCTTAATAAGGGAATATTGGAAGAATATTCTCTATCACAAATGGGAATTAAAATCTTTTTCCCATATATTTTCCAGAGAGCCCTAATGCCTCTCTCAAAACATGGGAGTTGTATTTTAGTTTCCTCCTCCTTAGCAAGGTGTTTCATTTCTAGAAGTTTAGTGGTAGTATTATGGATTATTTGATAAGTAGGAGATAATTTCCACAAGAAGTCAAATTGTGATATTGTTGTCAATATTTAACTGTGTGATTCTGAGTCAAACTCATTGACCCATGTTTCATGAGTAGTGATTCAATATGAATCCATCTCTTATGAGAATAAATTGAACATTTAGCACTCATTGGATCTAGATGATGCTCATTGGATTATGGATTATTGTTTTATGCATTTCATTAAGTAGATTGTTTATTTGAGTATTGATAATAGGTATATTTTATTTATTTTGCAATATGGTTAATAATCCAGTGAACTATCATGATTTCCCTAGATAGAGTTTAAGGTGCGATATTGGATTTAATGTATAGCATTTGATAATTGTATTAAAACTCATGATCCTAGGGATGATTTATTACAACTATCATTTAAATAATTCATACATCAAGATCTTGTAACATGAACTTTTGATCATAATTTTTATAAACCAAGATTCCAAAGAAGGAAATAGAGAGTATTCAACTTGAAATTTTGTAAAGCAATACATTTTGAAAGTAAGATATGATTTGCAATCCAATGAAACCTGATTATATAACTTTCTTATTTTCATGAAATAACTACATTTATATTATCAATATTAGAGTTTACAACATTTTATCCATTCCATTACAAATTCATCATCAACATGAATACACAATACATTAGATAGTATTACAATGGATAATTCTCCAACATAATGACATCAAGAACAATTTCAATGTTGCAATTCAAAAATGGCTCCATCATAAGGCCTATCCAAAATCTGAAAAAAATATAGAACTAACCATGGAGTGCTTACCTATCATCATAGGTCTCAAAGAGATCACCTATCGAGCTAGGAGAACCGGTAACCAACAAGTGACAACCAATTCAAATCAACATGAAACACAGCACAAAAACACCATCCAAAGCTTACAAAATTGGACTCACATTGAACCCATAGCATAGGGGTGAAGGTGGACTACCAAGTAGTAAATTTCTCAATGTAAAACATGCAATAAAAATGTATTTTTCTAAGGCAATAAATTAACATAAAATTTTCATACTTTCTCCTCCTTATCTCCCCCAAAGCAAGATAAATGGCATTGGCATGCAAGGGCCCATACACCTTGTATTTCTTCCCTCTTCTTATCATGAGAAGAGAATCTACACTATCATGGTGTCCAACTAACCCTTTCCACCATATTGATCACTTCTTCCCTTACCCAAAAGGGTGAGTAATGTCATACACCATTCACAAACTCCCACATTCAAATCAAGATGAACACAATAAACATGAAATAAAAACCAAATCTCATCCCCATACATAAAACCAACGCAAAATAAATTGATCACATATGCAAGAGAATTGAAAATACATACTAATCGATTTGCAACAAGAACAAAAACTTCCATGGCAATGGTGGAGACCAACCTTCACAAGTGTTATGGTATAATGGTGTTTGAGAAGAGCCCAATCCTTCTTTCTCTTCCTTCAATCCAAAACCCTAATCTATCTAAAACTAGAGAGTGGATGAACAATTTCCAACTCCTCAAAGGGCCTCTAAATAAGCTTCTAAAACCAAACCACCTAAAATGACAATAAATTTAGAATTTACCCTAAGCCTCTTGGTTCCCAACTTGTTCCTACCATAAATGAAAATCTTTTGGCAAGAGTATGGACTTGGAGAAGATCATAAAGTTGTTCAATTTTCTCAACCAAAGGAAAATAGGATATTTTGAGGGTCATAAAAGTTAATAGGAGGTTTTAGAACTGTTGAAAAGTTGTGCAACCCATATCCCTACCACTAGAATTTTGGCCTCTATAAGTAACTAGAATTTTTTTAATTCAAATAACCTAATTGGTGGGACTTTACAAGTATCTCCAAATCAAAAGGGGTTTAATTAGGTTCTTGATAGGTCAGTTAGATATAGAGTTACATTGCTAACCTTAGTAGACATGTTGTTACATATACACATGACAAGTGTTAAGTGACACCATAAAATAACATTACACAGCATTGACATGTCACTAATTAAGTAGTGAATTGTCTAATACATACATACAATTTATGATTACGAAATAAGTCACTTAACACAAGGTTTGAATCTCGTCATTAGATTCAACCCAATTTCACAATTTGCATATATGGTTGGTTACTAATTTTCTAAAAATTTCCATGGTAATTTCCTACACACTCAATTTGAACATCAGTAGCTCAATAAAATCACATGTATATATAATTAAAATTGCATAATCAATTGACAAGACATTCTATATTCTCATTTTAATAAAATTTTCCATTCTTGCACATGATAAACATAACTTATTGCATAATTATAATAACATAATATATTCATCAATTCTAATTAAAATACTATAATAATCATCATAATGCATGCATATACCTATAACATCATAAACTTCATGATTAAAGCATATTGAAGCAATCATCACATGGCATAAATAATAATGATAAATGTCTAGTCCATCGAATCTAATGTCTCAAATTATCAAGTCATAATGTATCAAAAATAAATGTATAAACTAAGCTATGATAGATCAAGGTGACCAAGGAAGATGATGAAGACACTAAGTCTAATGAATCAAGAAAATTACAAATTGTGAAGAGACTCCCGCCAATGACTGTAGATCAAGTATGTGAAAAGATTAGAGTATCAGGAAGTTTCATAGGATTCAAGGATATTAATTATGATTCTTTTCTATGATAGATATGGTGATTAAATTTAGATGTACGCCCTTGGAATTGGGATATGGATTACTAGCAGACTTGTAAAAATAGATAGATGTGAAATGAAAGTGGCCACTATCTATAGAAAAATAAATAAGAGAGACTACATTGACACAAGTTATGCCAGATTTGGGGAAGACACATATGTCTATATCTCTTAAATATTCTATGGAAAAATTATACAAAGAGATAGGGAATATAAAATTTTGAAGAATAAATCTCATGAAGTTGAGCATGACAACATCAAGGTGTGGAAAGAAGTATTTGGAATGATTACTCCAATAGTAGAAGTCAGAGAAGGTAGAGATGCAATTGAATTTGAGGGTGCATAGAAAGAAGAGGTTGCAAAACTAACTGAAAAAATCAAGCAACTTGTGCATCATTGTGAACAAAGGGAGGTTTTTAATATCAAAGACATATCTGATACACTTCCATAGAGCCAAAATATTCTAACTACGGAAGATATAAAGAATCTCATGTTAGACACAACTCTACCTTGTACACATTTAGTTTTGTTACAAGTTGTAGATTATCCAAAGATTGAGACTGCTAAGACTAACAATTCAGAGGTTACATCACTATGAGAGGATACACGTGTCAAGAAAAATGGAAAGGCAATAATTTTGTTTACATAATTAACTTGTATGCCTATCATTCAGATAGGCGACAAGATAGAAAAGGAAAAAGACACAGAGATGGTAGAAGAATAGGTAACACCAAAGGAACAAAAGGCTTTATTATCTCTTTTACAATTGTTGAGTGCAAAGCCTAAAAAATCAATGAAAAGTACACCTAAACAACAGATGAAACCTTCTCCAAAGAGACAAAAGTAGGCAATGAGATCAAGTGAGAAGGGAAATAATTGCAACTATCACTACCTAGTGATACAATCTAGATCTCAAGTTATAACTCGGTCAAATGAACTAGATGATGATTCAGTCAATCTAGATGAGGTAATCACTTTACCCATGCATGAATTGAATAATTTGACACTTGATCATATACAAAATTTGTAAACCTTGTTGAGCAGTAAGGAAAAGCAAAAAAAGATGAGAAGAGAGCATAAGAAGAAATTGGTACTACGCATTGTCAGAGATATTTTTGTGGATGAATTTGGCATAACTTAGATGGTCAACATCCAATTTTGGATCAATTAGTATATCTAGTTGATAAAGTACATGTAGAGGATATAAAAATAAATGATAAGCTAATGCAGTGGTCTGAATAAATATTTGAACAAAAAAATTTGGTGAAAGTCTCTCAGTAACTTGTAAATAGACAAGTAGAGCATTCCAAATTAGTTACAAAATTTGAAACAATTTTGAAGACTATTCATTCATTATATATGAATTTGACTAATGTTGAGGTATTTACACTAGAAAATCAATGTTCCATTGATTCATTAAATGATGCTATGAGAGAAAATGTTATTTCATTGGCTAAGAACACAAGTTCAAGCTTACTCTCATATAATAATTTGACAACTAGTTAACAAAGGTTAGTTGAGCTCATGGCTAGAGATAGTGAGATCATAAACAACTTGATCTTAATTCAATTTGAGTTATTACCCCATCTAGAAATCATACAAAAAGAAGTGTCTATTGCACAGAAGAAAGACACATTATGTCCACATTGAAGGAGTAATTGCTCTAGCTACGCAGCTAGAAATTTTATTTTAATTTTTTGAGAAGATAAAAGAAAAATGGAATAAAGGCTATGTAGATATTCTGACAAGCCATAAACAATTTTTTGATAAGCATCAGCTAACCCCAGTAGCCCCAAGTCATCAATAACAAAAACAAGGGGGAAATAGGAAGAAAAGGGAGAAATGGGAAGAATAAAAGCAAGAAAGAAATAAAAATAGAAGTCAAAGACATCATATTTTATAGATTTAGATTTTAGTCTTAGGGGGAGTATTTTTTAATGCAATGATTATGCATGATGAAGTATTTTTTCCACTAATGTCAAAAGGGGAGATTTTTTTATCTCTAAGCCTATGTTGTCTATTAGTGTCCAAACACTTAGTCATTTACTAGGCATAGATGAATGTGCATCACTGTGACTGAGTCATTTAGTAAAGGTCAAAAATTATAAAGGAATTGTTTATTTTTCATTACATGTCAAACAAGTTAGTGATTTTCAAGCACCCTAGTTGAGACCAAGTGTATACGTAAGTCAAGTATTTTAATAGAGACCAAATAAACTGAGAAGAAAGTTTTTTCAGAGTGAATAGAGAAATCTATGCATATAGAAGCTGAGTGCTAGTATGAATGTTAACGATGATTGAGTGTCAAAACACTCATATGCCAAGCAATTTAGTTTTGTCATGAGTTTTTAATTGCACAAAAATCTATGTAAAACATATTTGGTCAATTTCCATCTGAGATTTAATGTTTGTAGAGATAGTTAAGATGAATATTATGGTTCATTACAGATGGTAATTATCCCGAGGAATGTAGATCAACCAATCAGAAAATAAGATATAAACAACACAAGATGATGAATTATAAACTATCGATTGAGATCTAGAAATTTCATAGAACATCTATTTATGGAGGATTCTAACCCTAGAATCATGTGTGTAAGAGTGATTGTATGAAGGAGAGAATGTGAGCATGTATATGATGAGAAGAAGCGAACAAGGACAAAACTAAGCAAGAATAGTTAAGTTTCGAATCAATTTAGACAACAGCAATCGAAATATTGAAGGACTGAAAGGAGATATCAGATCATACATTGTATAGAGGAGATCCAAAATCATCTTGCAATGAAAACTGAGGGCCAGGTACTAAATCAATACTGAATCAGGGAAAATCTCTTAACCAAGTGATCCTAATAGGCCTATGCAAACCTCCTAACAGAGTCCTTACTTAATTGTGAGTGGGAAATCTTTTAATAGTGTAGGACTTAACAGTCTTGAAACTTTTAATAAGGAAGACCCCTCACAAGATAGATCATATATTATGATCAAACATTGTAAGCCTAACAGGCTAACTTTATTGTTGCAACAATGAAGATTTGCGAGTTTCGTCCCCACCCTAGTTTTAGCTTAACATTGAAGTATTTATGAGTTACCAAATCATTTGTGTTATCTATTGAATCTTTTATGGGTGTGACATATTTCATTTACTATTCGACATTATATTTTTAATGTTAGGTCTAAGATATAAGATAAATTAGGTGTGATTTTAGTAATTTGGTTTTATAAGTTAAAGTTTAAGATCCTGATTCAACCCCACCGCCCCCCCCCCCCCCCCCCCCCCCCCCTTTGTATCATGCTTTCCAATAATCCTCCCAAAAAAATCTGTCTTAGAGAAATATATGAGAAAACACCGCACATCAGATTGAATTATTGGAGACAAAGGTTCAGGAGTCATGACAAGAAATAAGTTGAAGATTGATACATGTTTACTATGTGAATTTGAGCCAAGAACAGTTAAAGATGTTTTGTATAATGAAGATTGGATTAAATAAATGGATGATAAAATTTATTAAATTGAGAACAATACATGGAAATTTGTAGCAAGGTCAAAGGATAAGAATTTGATTGGAACCAAGTCAGTATTCAAAAACAAGTTGAATTAGAGAAGTGAGTTTACATGGAACAAAGAAAGATTGATTTGTATGTGATATGTACAAGAGGAAGGAATTGACTATGGTGAAACTTTTTCCCTAGTTGCAACGAAGGAAGGAGTAAGAACATTACTTGCACATGCTTCATACACAGGTTTCAAGGTATATCAAATGGATGTCAAAGCTACTTTTTTGAATGAAATCTTTGAAGAAAAAGTATACATTGAATAACTTGAAGGATTTGTTGAACTTGGCAAGAAGAACATGGTATGTAAGTTATACAAAATATTATATGATTTGAAACAAGCCCCTAAAGTATGGTATGAATGATTACATACATATTTGGTGAAAATTGGTTTGGCAAGAACAAATGATAACAACAATTTGTACTTGAAGAGTGAATCTTAGAATAAGATATTAATAGCTGTAATTTTTGTTGATGATATAAAATTTTGAGGACATTATTGATTGTGTAAATCATTTCCTAATGAGAAGAAGAAAGAGATCTCAATATTTGGTGAGATTAAATTCTTTTTTAGTTTGAAAGTTTATGAAATAAAAGGAGACATATATATTTTACACAATAAAAGTATATCAAGGAGATATTGAAGACCTTTAGAATGGAAGATTAAAAACTAGTTGGAACAACTATGACTATTGGACATAAACTTTCAAAGAATGATGATATTGCTGAAGTAAATCAAACATTGTATAGGTCAATGAATGGAAAATTGCAATATGTTATTTGTATCAGACCTGACATTGCATTAGTTGTAATAATTGTTGCAAGATTTTCCTCTAATCTTAAGGAAAATCACATGATGGTTATAAAAAGGATAGTAAGATAGTTGAAAGGAACATAAGATTATGGTTTATTATATAGGAGGAAAGATAAGTTTGAACTAAAAGTTTATACAGATGTTGATTGGGTTGGCAACATTGATGGTAGAAAAAGTAAAAGGGGAGGAGATTTCTTTCTCAGAAAGAGATTGATTTCATAGACAAGCAAGAAGAATTTTTTTATTTCACAATCTACAACATAAGTTGAATATGTGGTAGTAGTAGTGAATTGTTTAAACATTATGTGGATTAGACAATTGTTGGGAGGTATGAAGGAAGAGATTATTGAACCTATACTAATATATTTTGATAACACAAGTGCTTTAAACATATCTAAGAATCTGAGTTCAAAGACAAAGTATATTTCAATTAAGTATCATTACTTGAAGGAATTAGTGCAAGAGAAATAAGTGAGACTAGAATATGTGAACACAAAGGAATAGATAGCTGATATATTCTGTAAAGTATTACCTAAGGATAAGTTTGAGTATCTAAGAAGGTAGGGATTATTTCCTTATCTAAAGAAAACTAACAAGAGATGTAGCATTGCATCAATTGTAATAATCATAATATACTACATATTGATGCAAGAGGTCACACTTTAGGAGATGCCTAAATTTGTGAGAAGTAGAATAGAAGCATGAGTTGACAAAGCTACAATTAGAAGATGAAAGAGGGAATGATATTTTAAAAGATCAATCAGTATAAAAAGTGATAGAGAAGATGGTATGTATAGTAGATGATGTCATTGGCATTGTTGTGAAAGAAAGAGAAATGTATGGCAATTACCATCCAATATTTGATGATGTATGAGGGAGATATGTGTTGATATGTGCTAAGATGTGCTAAGTTACCATTTGGTTACAGGAAGAGAGAAAAGTATGTCAAGCTACATGGATATATATGTCAAAAAGGGAGTCGTTAAAATTGGTATTATAATGAAGAATCACAAAGTCACAATTGGTGTCATAGAAGGAGTAATATGAAAGAAGGAAAGAGATAATATATAGGAGCTTGCATTGATGAGAATGAGAATGAAAATAAGGATATTAATGAAGATCTAGTGCAGAATACAGAGGGAGAAGATAGTGAAAATCATGAGAAAGATTTTGCATTGCATGTTAACTAAAGGTGTTGCAATCAATGCCAAAGAGGGAGATTGTTGGAATCTACAATTGTAATGTTGTCATTAATGTCAAATATTATTGGTAAGACATTTACGAATAGTGTTGAGTGACATATAATTTGATTGATGAAGATTCTTTGAATATAAGAGATAGTAAGGTGAGCTAGTCAACTTTTTGAGAAAAGAGGAGTTAAGTATGATGGAATTATAATGGGCACTTGAATCAGTTACGCTTTGACAAGATAATGTGTTATTCGATCATTTTATGAAATATAGAAGAGATGATTGATAGAAGTCAAGAAGATGAGTAAAATACTAAGCTTTACTAAGCAACAATTTTACAAGGTCAATGAAGAATTTGAAGTAGAAGATTAAGGAACTTAAGTTATAGCAAACAAAAATACTATTAATTGAGTGAAGGTAATGGTCGAGCAAGATGAAGAAGAGAGATGAAGAAGAGAAATGAAGAAGCAACTGTGTAAGCAAGTGAAAGTTGAGTGAGAAAGTGAAAGTTGAGCAAGACAAAATAGTAGAGACTGAGCTACCCAGTGATGACTAAGATGAAGAACATAGTGATGACTAAGTGTCAAAAAATAATAGTTTGTGAAAGAATCAAAATTTGAGGCTGACATAGTTGAATTTATGAATTGGTCAAAACATGTAAATGACAACGAATGATGAGTTTTCATATTTAATGCATGAATTAAGTATGTTAAGTGATCTAAGGAAAAGATATATTGAGAAGTTTCTAGAAGTTTCAAGGAAGAAGTAGAAGGACAAAATTAAGGATAGAATCAGTGAATCTGATCAAACCCTAAGATCTAAAGTTATGTTTAAGTGGAAAATGATCAAAGCTACCAATTTAAGAAGGCATAAGAGATGTTTTATGTTGTTGGTTGGCTAGAAAATTTATGAGAACAAGTAAAGAACAGAGTTATAGAGGAAGATTGAGAAGTTAGTGATCATGAGATTTCTTGAAGGGTTATCAAGAAGATCTGAGATGGAGAATGTGATGAAGTCCACTTAATGAATTGGGAAGAGCCAAATGAAGACTTGATATTGCAAATTAAGTATTTTTTTATCAGATCAGCCTCATTGTTACTTTCTAACCATTGAGGAAGTAAAATTATTTTATTAAGGTTGACCTAATAGACATATTATAAAATTGTTAAGCAAGGTGACATTCTAAACGAATATTCTAAAGTCCTTTAACAAGGCTACTTTTAACATGGTGATTAATTATTTTAATAGGGTTACACCTAATAGTATGATTTGTAACCTTTAACAGATTTGTCTCTTAACTGAGCTCACTTTAGAAGAGTGAAAAAGTGGTAGCATATTACTTGGTGGTTTTTCCCAAAATGGGTTTCTATATTAAATCCTATTGGCATACATGTGTGAATATTGCTTTCATGTTTTATGCTATTTACAGATATATTTTTATTATTCAACATATACTAAAAAGAGAACTATGTGTTGGGCGAATAAGTTGAATTGATGATGAGTTGCTATATTTTCCAAGTGGATTTATAAGTTTTATTAAGTTGTTAAAAGTTGAATTGGTATATCTATACTTAAGGATAACTGATTCACCCCCACCCCCTCCTCGTTGTCAGTTATTATTACTGTTCTAACAAAATCTTGACCATTTTAGGAGTCTATTACATTTGTATGGTGTCCTTGTACTTTTTAGAGGACTAGGCCTTGTTTGAAGCCTCAACCCTATTAGGAGTTATTATTACAATTATACAATGTGTGCAATATGAGTCCCTACCCAAACTTGCAATATACAATGATTTATATACAATAAAAAAAGTATAAATACAAAAACCTCTTGTCAATGTTGATATCTTTAATATCTGATTTGACCTTTATATCTCATTGCACAATCTTCACATAAACTATATTTTAATACTCTAATCATAAAATTTGCATCACAAAATGATTGGATAGTTATCACACTGGCCACACACAACTTTGCATCAAAATTTATGTCCTTTATACCATTTTTTTTGTTATGTCCACCTTCATACCATCACATGTGTCCCAAAATCAAAACTAAGTTTTCTCACTTAGGATTAGGATATCGTACATAATAGGTTAAGTAATTGTTTTAATAAACAAAATGATTTCTTAACTTAAAATATCAAATTCCTTATCTTTTTCTTGTTCTACTTGTGCATACCTACAATCACTAAATCATATATATCTCTATCTATACTGAACATAATAAATCACACACTTTCATGTTGGTTCTTTATACCTCATGTCCATTCTCTATCTATCAACTTCTCAAGACAAAACTATATTTGTGTTGATAGATAATGTTGACACAAAATCTTGCACCCTAGCTTGAGGGAATACTTCTCAGGTAGCTTTGTGTAACATGGAAACAACCTCCAAGTTGTGGGACTTGAACTATGAGGTTAAGTCTCCAAAGAATACTAACTTCCTTTGCTATTAGGGTGCACCTAACTACACTTAGAGAGGAAAAGGGAGAAGAAATGCACGAAAGAAAATCTACCTATTCTAACCTAAGGGGTGATGCACCAAAATAGAGTGTTCAATCCTATCTCTGCTCATACATGAATAGTTAACTATCATGACATCAAAATATACAGATTCAAGCTTGATTAACCTATCAATCACATGCAGATCAGACAACCAAACAAATGACACAAGGAAAAGAAGATTTACTATATATCATTCATAGGCCAAAAGAGAAACAGTTATGCAAATGATAGTCAACCACAATACATTAAAGAGAGGCAAATAGATCTTGTCAATAAATCAATGGTTGAAAGAGATAAAGTAGAAACTCATTAATAGTTTAGAGGCAAAGGGAATTTACAATGTAAATGCCAAAACATGCCAAGGAATCAGAGAAGATCATCCTTAACAAAGATTACAAAATCTGCTTTTATAGTTCAAGCATAACTCTAATGACTTCTACCCTAAGGCAAAGCACAACTACCACCATTAAGATTATAGAGAGCAGTCACTGCAGATCCAAAAAATCTTATCTTTAGTACATAGCTAGATGCAGGAAAATAAAAAATTTCACCAATAGAACCTTGAGAAGCAGTAGCCATTAACATTCTGACTAGGTAGATGGATAAAACCAAGGTGGTGGAGTGTTTCTTACATCTTTTTAGCACGTTATTCATTTGGGAGTGGTTGAGATCAATCATGGAGATCAGATCACGTAGGAAAACTATCTTCTTCCCATTCCTGGCTCAATGAGTCATCAAAATCAGCAAGTCAACTGGGTCAAGCAACTAGGATGAGCCACATAGACCAATAGTTTTATTTCTTTTTGCCAACTCACAAAGTCTTTGAGTGTTGACCATCTTGTTGGCCAATTAACCACTTGCCCTATGAAACTGTGGACTTAACCATGACTATTACCGCAAAATTTACCACTACTTACCACCTAGGTCCACAAGGACACGTGTCCTCATGTCACTTCCCTGCTTTGTCTAAAATCCTTGCAACTTAAAAATGCAAAAAAGCAATGATCATTGATCACCAAACAATCAACGATCATGAGAGACCCTAGTTATTATTGCACTTTCCTTTAATATTTTTGGGCCTATAAAACACTCAGCATCCACCTCATTGAACATGTAGACCCTCAACTAATTAACATAAAGCAACTAGCATATCTTCAACCTCAATAAACTGTCGAGCACCTCCTTTTCAACCCTAGTGGCCCACATTGAAGAACAAACCCACAAGTACATGTGGCATGATGTCACTTCCTTGTATTGTATAAAATCCTTGCAACTTTATAAATTAGGAAAGCAACAACCATCGATCCTCCAATATCGACAGTGAAAACATAATCTAGCCCACCTCTTGCATAGTCAACATCTTGACCAATCAAAACCCATCATCCTATCACACTGCTCTAACATATCCACATTGTTATGACAAGATTCATTTGTAGCCCGCAAGGGAGATGACATCATGAAATCCATGTGTCAATTTGTCACTTTCCCACATTTTCTAAAGATCGAATATGTTCAGAATGTGAAAAAGAGACAATCATTGATCATCATTGATCTAACAATAGGCAAAATACATTGAAAAACTTGACCCATAATACCAAAAATGAATCAAGAATCGCCAGCTTTCCCCCTTCCTAACAACCCCACCAACCACAAAGAAGGAAGGCCCACCATGTGCATGTGTCAATATGTCACTTCCCTGCATTCCTTAAAAACCTTGCAACTTCATAAAGCAAGGAAGTGACAACCATCGATCCTCCAAGATTGGATGACCCAAAAACATGTCACCACTTTGTTCATCGTGTTAGTATCTCAGCCAATGAGGGTTCTATCATACGCCAACTCAACCTGACAGCTTTCCTAGCTGTGATCCACAAGAGAACAAGACCCACATGTCCACATGGTAGGATGTCATTTTCCCACATTGCTTAAAGTTCAAGCAATATCAAAATATGGGAAAGCGATCGCCATAGATCTGTGCAAAATTTGATGTTAAAGAAAGTTGTGGGGCCTAGGAAATAAATTTAGGAAAATAAGGAAATATTAAAGTTTTATAGGGTTTATTTCATATTTACATTGGCATTGTTTAATATTTAAATTTTTGAAAGTGACCGTTGGGTGACCTTAGGCATTTGAATTCAATTTTTTGGCAGGAGGGCATTTTTGGTTAACAAATAAACTTTGTGATACTTAGAAAATTTTGTAAGTTATCAAGCCAAATTTCATCTTCATAATTTTCTCACTTAATGCTGAATATATGTTTTCATAAATGACAACCCCAAACAATCTACCCAGCAAAATTTCCAACAAGATGTACCTAATGGAGTGATTTGATATGGCCTATGCAGATTTTATTAGCAAATAGTCTCGAGATAGAATTTTTTCTCAAGGAGAAATCAAGACTATAGAAATAAGTACTTTTTTGGAATGCTTAACAAGATGTTTTGAATGTGACTATATGGTGGAAATAGTAACAATAATCTAATGTGATGTTGGGAATTAGAGTTTAGAACCTTACTAATTATAATTATTTCTCAACTTAACAATAGTTGGACCAGTCCTTTATCATTGAATAAATAGATTCTAACCCTAAATCAAAGTATCATCAAACCCTTGAAGATAGTGTGCACACCATCAATTATTAGACAGAGAACTTGTGAAATATGGACCCTAATCTAAGTGAATTTATCTCTAGTAATGGAGACCAATTAGAAAAAAATTACATAGCACGAAACATTTGATAATTATAGATACAAATAAAATTCAATCCATCAACAATAACAGAGATTGAAAAGGACAGTACTGAAAATTAGTTGTTGAACATCTAGATATCTGAATAAAGTTTTGAAGAAAAGTATCTTATGTTGCTATATGAAATAAGTAACAATAGTAAAATAGTGAAGATTGCATAAATCCTAAAATTGCATTGATCATTAAGTTTGAACTATTTTATAATACTGCATGAAAAAGAGAAATATATGTAGGATATAAAATTGTATCATGAATAACCTGTATGTATCTTATAACTTGTAACTTCTATCAAATACGATCATGGTGCCTTTTCTTATATTAAAAAATGGTACAATAGAGCTTTGGATCTATTCATTATATGACTATTCATAGCTAACTAAATTATAATCCATATAAACTAAAATTAACTTAACAAGGGTTGTATGACATTCATTCTCCAATAGTAGCCTTTTTCCTCTTCATTTTTGTTGCCTCCACCTACACCTACTCAGGTACTTCCATGTAATCATTGATCCAATTGGAGATTTCTTTCTTGTAGCCACTTGAATAATAGTTTGAAATATGCAAAACTTGTTCTCCAAAGCAATGACCTTATCTAGTAAAGTATGGAAATCATTTATTTGGAAGCTTTCCTTTTCTTTGAAGTGATTCATATCCCTTTGTGGAAATGACATCATTTTACTCTTCCATTCCACTATGATTTTAGTCTTCCCATCACTAATCATCAAAGAAGGTATGAAACAATGTTCGATAGAGAAAATGAGCATTACCTTTTGTTCAATTTTTTTTGTTCCTTCTTTGTATAGGTTAGCTTCTTTGGTATATCTTCAAACACATAAATGGTATCCTTGATTAGCTAAGGAGTATCTAGATCCCATATAGTTGGGTCAATTCATACCAGAAAGGCTTCCATTTACATCAATATAGCCTTGTTGTCTTTGAAGAAATTAAGCATTTTGTTTATGCATTGAAAATCTTTATACACTTCAGTGTACTTTCATATAATCATTTTGATCATGAATGATAGGATATCCTCAATGTTCCTATAATTGCATTCTTTATGTATGTCCTCATCCTTGACTTCTTCAATTTATTCTTTCTTGACCTCAATGATAAGGACTATAGGCTGGTGAATAACAATAGCTCGAGGTGCTTAAAGGTCTCCCATGCTATTAATATGATTCTCTAACCTCCTTTTTTTGTATGCACCTTATTAATAATTACATTCATATCCATTTCTCTTATCTTCAATTCACCAATCATCTCCTTTATATGTTTCATTTGAGCCATGTTAAACATGGCTTTGTGCATTAATTCATTTGCAAAGACTAAGGGATTAGTAATGTCTATAGTTTGGACCACTGTCATTCCTTGTGTATCCCTATTGATGTCAATTATTTTATACTTTTCACCTTTAAAAGTAACATAGGTAGCCAATTTTTATGTTTTAGGATCAATTTTTGATCCTTCTATTTTCTCCAAAGTTTTAATTTCAATGGCAAAAGTAGCATCATCTTGTTTTCTCACCCTGTCCAGTGGGAACAACTCCTTAAGTGATAGGCTAGGAACAATTAGGATATCGCTCTTACACATAGTGTCTCTGGATTCTCCCTTAGTGCAATTTATATCATGAAGATGTAACTATCAATCATTTTTTGAATTATAGTATCATGTTGAGACTCACCAACCTGCTCCAACCTCTTCCTTTTCCTTTGATCAAAGTCCATTCTGTATTTCATCTAGAATTATTTAAACTCTTATGTCCTAGTACAGTCTTTCTACTCAATGAACCACTAAAAATTTTCTTCTCTTTCATCGTTAGTGTCAATTGGTGTATCATTTTACATTATTAAGGCATGATAGCCACCTATCTCTTCCTTGAAAATTGGTGTGGGTTGTGGTTCCTTAACTGTGGTACCTTCCTTTAGAATATTCAATATTTGAGCAACCTTCTCTAACCCCTCTTCCTTATTTGAGTCCCCATAAGTAACTAGTGGGATGTTTCTTTCTTCAGAAACACTAATATTAGGCTCTAAAATTGAACCTCATGCTAGCAATTTTCTCTTCATTTGAGCGAGTGAAGGTTGGCATTGCTCAACTTCTTTTTCCTTTTTCTTTATATACTATTGTTGTAACTCATCAAAATTATGGATACATTTATCAACTCTAATGGCCTCCAACTCAATTTCATCATAAAAATGGAGAAGTCTTGTAATTAACCTATGTTTCTCAATGTTAAGAAAAATAGCCTACTTCTTCATCTGATGCATAATCTCTGGAATATGATCACAATTCCTTATAATATCTCCCTCAAAATTTATTTAATTATCAAACCTTTCAAAAAAATACTTAATATGCCCCTCAATATCATATTGTCTTACCATTTCACTCTTAAAAGCAAAACCATTCATAATATACTTGTGTACTTCCTTTATATTTTAGTATCCACTTATGAAGCCATCATATTTTATAAAGTGGGGCATGTGGTTCCCCTTTCTTCTAGGTTTTGCAATGCCTTTTTCAAGCCACATCAGCTTCAAGATAAATTCAAGGAAACCTACCCTCTCAGACACAAATTAAGGTAGCACATGTGGTTGTTTCCTACATCCATATAGCCTAATCAATGTGAAATTAGGCTTGCATATCTAGTCCCCAAAATTTGAACTCATATTTCCCATTGGGTAAGTAATCCTATGGCCCCAACATGACTTTGATCTGCTTGTGTAGTCTAGTGATGAAACCTCTGAGAAGTTTATTAATCCACACAACAAACACATCTATAATTGTCTTGAAATATCGCTCTCTTCCATGTTTGTCTCAAGCTTTGCACCACATTTCAATGGGTAGTGGATTTCCTTCTCCGTTTGTGGTAGTGAGATTAAAAGAGCTTCTAAAATGATCAAAATTTTGAATTAATAGGAGATGGCACAACAAAGAATAATTCTTGAATGATTTGGAATTTTTCCATCTAGTAAACTTTGTGTGAAGGGCTCTCTCAATCTCATTAGTAAAATTAAACTCTAAATAGGAATGAGGGTTCTTAATTGTCATTGACATGTACATGGAGTCAAATGGAATTTTCTATTTAGAGTCCTCTCCAAACAATCAAGTCCACCCATACTAAGTGTTTTTGAAAAAAGCCATAAACATGTCAATGGAGTGGGGACCAATATTTTTCATAGGCATTAACATGTTTTTTTGACCGCTATTCATGAAGTGTGCAATTTTAGTGATCCTAAATGTCAGTGTCCTTTCATAATCCACCCTAAAGTTATTTCTATCTATTTTATTCAAGGCTTGGGTACTTAATTTGAAACACTCATCAATACAAGACCTAGTTATAACTAGAAAGGGAATCCCATCTAGGTTTCTCATTATTCTTGTAGTTGGTTCATAACATTCAAGTAAAACATTAATGAGTTCTATGTCCACATATATATTGGGAATAATGATTTTTCCTAGGTCAAGTTTCCAAGAATTACTCCTAGGTTCCTTTTCATCCTTATTTTCA
The DNA here is from genome assembly GCA_028749045.1 of Cupressus sempervirens. Lineage (NCBI taxonomy): Eukaryota > Viridiplantae > Streptophyta > Pinopsida > Cupressales > Cupressaceae > Cupressus > Cupressus sempervirens. The sequence continues at coordinate 460,898,610 of CM053787.1, forward strand.
TAAAAGTACTACAATAATGATCTACCATAAATTGGCAAAGTTGCATCCTTACAACCACTAAATTCATCAAAGAAAATGGACATATTACTAGTAGCTAAAGAGTCAAGAAATAATTCTAAGATTGTCTCTTCTATGATTTTTTCTATGTTTTCACCTTTCTCTCTTTTAGTAAATACTTCCTTCACAAAAATAGCTTCTTTCTTTGATTTCATTTGAGTAGGAATTCAAATTCATAGAGAGAATTTAACTTACAACTTTTTGAAGCTTGGTAATGTAGTTTTGCAGCTCACTCGCTCGCTCTCCAAATCTTTCTGCACCTCGATGTGGTATTTCTCATAGAATGACTTCTTTATTTAATTAACTTATTGTCTTTATTCACCTACTGATTATTCATTTATGACTTCATACATTTTGCACAAATCATCACTTCTCTATCTCACTCATCTATCATTTCAAAAAATTCTTCCATTATTTTCTCGTACTTTGATGTACATAAAATAGTTTATTTTACCTTTTAGAATTCTCTTTTTGCAACTTCACTATATGGTTCTTCCCCTTCTGAAATGGAAAAGATTGTCACTTTGCACTCCTCTCTCATGTGTATCCCCAAAATAGAAAAAAAAATTATATATTGTGGTCACCTTCCATGGTTATGTGCGATCTTGTGAAAATCATTATTTCACAGGCCTTTCATCCTTAGTTGTTTGAAATAGTGATATATTGCTACTCCGCAAGGTGCTTCCCTTGTGTCGCCCAAAATAGAAAAAAAAAAATTTCATAGGTTCTCCTAATCCTTTCATCTAAAATGGAGAAAACATGTTTACCAAGACATTATTTAAGGAGAAATTGAATTTTAAGCTATAATAAAGCATGGAAATTTTCAATGTTTACCACTCTATTATGCATATGTATGAGAAGTTATGGTAAATGCACTGAAAGAATGAAAAATGTTACATAGAAGAATTAATGGATATGCTACTCTACCTTGTCAAATACAAAAAATGAATAAGAATTCTTCCTATATAGGGCTATCTCATAGGCTTACTAACACCAATGTATGATAAAAGTAAAAAGATTTCTCCATATTAGGGAGTACCAACAACATAATTTTGTATCATACACACCTAATACAATGATTAATGCCAAAATATAAGCTAATCTAATGAGCATAAAAATGTGTAATCATAATACACTAAAATAGAAGGAAGGAATAGATTGATCACATCATGCTCTACACCCTATCTCTATAAGTTCATCATTTGTGCATCGGTCCCTCGTAGTGGTCTAGTGCAATGTCGCTTTAGTACATGAAACCTTAAGGGACACTCCATTGTTCTTATGAAGATAGTCACCTAACTACAATCATAAGATACACATACCAAATATGTCCAACACACACATCCCAATCAATACATAACATAGATGATGATATAAAGGTCCAATACGATGCATAGTTGCAGAATACAATAGTACATGGAGAACACTCAACATGAGAACCAAGGTACAGATACAACCAATATCGCATGTAATCACAATACACCATGGTACTACTTAGTACAATAGGATCTAGACACAAGTACCAACTATAATTGTATAGGTCAATACTAACATCTAAGGCTCAATACTAGCTACCACCTACATGGGTCACTTGTGACATTCAAGGATTTACTTGATTTCACTTCTCCCACAAGTTTATAATTTACATTTGATGGTTTCTATTAATCTTGAGTAGTGTTTATAATTACATTTTAATCACACCAAGTTTACCTCTAAAGTGATCAACTTTTACCTTTGAGAAGGGTTTGGTAAGGATTCAAAAACTTTCTCATATGCGCTAATATATCTTAGTAATATGATATTTATTTCCACTATAGCTCTAATATAATTCTAGGGTATCTCAATGTATTTTGATTTTTTATGAAATAATAAAATTATTGGGAGTTTTATGCAACTTTAATTTTTGTATAGTGGGTTCCAAGGATTTTCCAAACAATCCTACAAGTCACTTCCTCAACCATACTACTTCTTGAGCTCCCATGGTAACAATTGCTTTCTGTTGAACAAGGAAATCATCGCAGAACCTAAGATAAAACAACATCCTGAGGTACTTTTCCAATCAATAACTACAAGCCCTATCTAATTTTGAATATCCATGTAAATGCATGTCAACATTATTTTAAAATTTAATCCAAGTCTAGTAGTTCCATGTACATACCACATGATATGGTTGTTGCTATAAGATCTATTTTCTTGGGTTTCCTCAGAACTAGTTGAGAGCATTAGTATTGTAACAAATATTTGGCCTAGAATTCTTTAAATACATTAGGGATCCAACAATCTGATGGTAGATAATAAGATCTTCTAATTCAAACCTGAAAGCTATATCTTTAACTTATGTAGATTTATTTTCATGGGTGTTGCATAGGTTTCCACTCCATCATTCCAAATCTATTTAGAATATTTATATTATATTTATCTTGATATAGAATGATATAATTCTCTTCCTACCATACTTCTAGCCCTAGAAAGTAATGTAGTAGGCCCAAGTCCTTCATTTCAAATTTAGAAGAAAGAAGGATTAATGTATCACCATTTATTACCTTGAAGTAAAGGTTGAGATTTGCTTTATTTTTGACAAATCCCAATTTTTTATCCTTTCATTCTAAGGTCTAGAGGATTGTTTGAGTACATTTATGGAATTATTTAACCTTTTGACATGAGAAGTGTCATTATGAATAGTAAAAACTTTGAGTTGTTCTAGATATACTTCTTCTTAGATATAATATCATTCAAGAATGTAGTCTTTACATCCATATGATGTAGTTTCCATCTTTTTGAAGTGGCAATAGTAAGTATTTTCCTGACTAAATTGTATCTAGAAACTAGGGAAAATATTTCTTCGTGATCATTTCTTTTCTTTTGGGAGAAACCTCTAGCAGCAAATATATCTTTGTATTTTTCAATGCTTACATATATTGCATGTTTGATTTTGAATAGCCATATAGATAAGACTATTGATTTCTCTTTATCCCTATGTGCAATATCCTAGACATTGTTCTTTAGAATGGATTGATACTCTTCAGACATGGAATCCTCCCGAACTTGATGTTTCTTGGACTTAATAAGTTAACTCATAAAAGAGATATAATTTGAGTGACCTATTGGCTTCATAATTTCTCTAAATGATCCTTTAGGTGCAACACAATATTTTCTTCAAGATTTTTTGTTGGCTAGAGTAGTCTCTTCTTATTATTATTAATAGGTTTCAAAGTAGAATTTCCAGTGTCATGGTTTTCTATAAGTGTCTCTCTTTAAAGTTCAGTGTCAAGATCTTCCATTTCTTGAGATGGGTCATCATATGTCTAACTAATTTTTTAGATTTTTTGAAATATATGTCCTCTTCAAAGGTTACATATTTTCTTAGTTTTATTATATTTTGGTTAGGAACATGTATTTTTTAAGCCTTGGAGGAGTCACTATACCCAAAAAATATCCCCTTCTTTAATGATGGGTCTAGTTTTTACCTTTTCTCCTTAGGAATGTGAAAATAGACTAGAAAACAAAATATTCCTAAGTAACTTGGTCAGGTTTGTTTCCAGTGAAAGATTCTTAAGGAGTTATGTTATCAAGACTAGAGTGGGATATTCATCTTGTATGTAGATAGTAGTGTTAGAAGATTCTGCCAAAATGAGGTATGAAGGTTTTGATCATGTATTATAGCTTTAGTAGCTTCTACTATGGTTTTTCTCTTTCTTTATACTACCCATATTTTTGTGGATTGTACAGTACATTGTACTCCCTCTTAATCATTAAAGTATTACAAAATTCTTCAAAGACATATTCTCCTCCATTATCTAACCTCGAGTTTTTTCATTCATTTCCTAGTTATATTTTCAACTAAGGCTTTACGTTCTTTAAATTTTCCTAATGCCTCATTTCATTCTTTAAGTTTTAGAAAATAAACCAAAGTCTTTCTAGAGTAGTCATCAACAAAAATAAGATAGTAAAAAAATCCTCCTAAGGAGGGTACTATCATTTGTCCACATAAACTAGTGTGAATAAGTTCAAGTACATTTTTAGATTTGTGTTCACTATAATGAAAGGTTCCTTTAGAATCATTTCCTAATGCACATCCCTTACATTTCCTTTGTGTTCAAGTTTTAATCTGGGTAGTCTTGTAATAATTATTTCTATAGAAGGTAGGGTGCAGAAGTTAAGATGTCCTACCCTTCTATGTTAGTTTTCATTTGTAGTGGAAACATCATTATTCAAGGCTTGATTCTGAATATTACAAAATTTATGTAGACATTCATCACAAACTCCTATACTATATTCATTCTTAATGTTAGAACTCTTAGGCCATATAAGGACTTTCCCATCCAAGAATGTCATGTGGCACTTGTCTTCCAGAGCTTAGATAGATACTAGATTTCTTTTGAATCTTTCTATCAATAGATCTCTAGTTAGTTGTAAGAAAACTCTAAAATTAAATTGAATTGTCTAGGTCCCAATTCCTTTCACAAGATATGTGGAGTTATCTCCAATATTAAATTTTTCATTCAGATTTTCTTGGAGACTTAGTCGATCAGTAAATCTATTTATGTGACAAGATTCTCCACTATATATGACCCAAGTATTTATATTGGTCATGAACTCACTTGATAATACCAAAGAGAATACCATTCTTTCTATATCCTTGACATTTTCTATAGATGCTTGATTCTTGAGTCTTTTACAAGACTTTAAAACAAGATGTCCAAACTTTCACATCTATAACATTGGACTTTAGACATATCCTTATTTCTTTTGAATGAATGCATATTTGTCATTTTCCCTTTTTTCATTTGAATCTTTCGTTATATTCTTTCTTGACACAGGAGCATCTTGGGTTGTTTTTCTTGTCTTTGTTTTTTTGTCAAGTTCTAGTGTTGGCCGAGTTGCAGCTTTGACCAATTTCAAGTTCCAATGTTCGCTAACATGTAGTTTTGACCAAGTTCAATTCTAGTGTTTGTCAAGTTCCAGTGTGTGTCACATGCTAGTATTCATGGAGTGTTATTTTTTTGAGCCTATTCAGTGGTCATTTCACTTGATGCTTGCTCATGTCTTTGTCTTTCTTTGGTCAAGTTTATCTATGTGTTGGTTCTTTTGTGATCCAAATTCTTCATTTTTTAAAATTATACATTTAATATAAGGATTGTGCATTGAGACGTGTATAGAACATTATGTGGTCAACCTTCTCTAATGTGAAGATCTAGAATCTTCTATAAGTCATATTGGAAAGTATAAATAAATGTGTCTAGGGTTTGGTTAAGTAGCATGTTTTTGAGGAGCAGTTCAGGGGCACCAACGTATAGAGTCTAAATCAAGAGTGAGATCATGGATCTTGATTTGTAATTTGTAAATCATTTTGTTGGCTTTCACCAAAAATGCCTTACACCCAGGCATGTTTCTTGATCATTTGATGAGTCAGTAAGATATTGCTCTCTCTCTCTCCCTCTCTCTCTTTGGTGATGTTATTTGTGTTTTGCTTCCATTTTTTTTACTCAGCAAGGTAGTTTGATAGTTAGGTGTTTATTTTTCCCTTATTATTTGACCTACCTTGTGCTAAGTGGTACCAAAGTGAAGTTCATCTTTGTGGAGATCAGATTGTGTAGAACCCTAGTTGATCTTGGTTATAGGGTGACAAATCTCATAACTAGCAGAGGGTTACGATCTTGCAAGAGCTTGTTCAAAATGGTTCATGGTAGAGGAAATGTTGATAATGCTATTATGGACATGTTGTGACGTAGGAGCATCCTAGGGTAGTTAGCAATCTTTTATGATGGATGGATTTTGGCTTTGGAATTAAAGAATCAATCACCAAAGGAATGATGCTTGCCCATATTTGGGTAGTTCTGCATGCAATATTAACTAAGGAGTTCAGTCGCTGAAGGAGGTTGACTGCTATGCTGCGCCACACTCACTATGATGTTAAACGTGTGTTGGTTGTTTAACACCTCTGGAACTTGGCAATGCTTGTGGCTGCTTAGAGATGCCTTTGATTTTTGTTGACACTTGACAATGTGGCCTATGTGATGGAGCTCATGTGGATTTTCTTAGTTTACTTGGTATATTTATTGCATTAGGATTGTGATCGTGATGTTGAGTCATCATGGGATTTTGTGTGGACCTATTTGGGTCTTGTTTATTCATCTTATGTGTATTTAATGGGTGTTGTAAGCATTTTAAGGCATTTGGTACTTAATATATGGTGTAGGTTGACTTGTGGCTTAAATAGGTATTTAATATAAGGGTTTTTTTATTTTGTAACTTGTTAGACCAACTTGTGGCTTAGTTGGGTATATGTAGAGGGCCGTTTGGAGTCTTGAATTGTTATTATTTGATGTGGAGAAGGAGTAAATGAGAGGAGAGAAGTGTAGTAGAGCTAGTAGCTAAGTGTGGGCTTTGGAAACAAGAAGATTTCTTTGTGGCTCACGAGCACAAGTTCAGAATTTTCTTGCAGTACCTACCAGATTGTGGTTCTAGACTACCTAGGGTTTGGGATTGGATCTTGAGGGATCTTGTAGAACTATTACTTGCTTTATATTTGGCCATAACCAAGAAGACCTTATAGTCTAATGCATTGCATGTAATCAATTGTTTTATGAATTTAGAATTGAGTTTGGTATCAAATCTTGTATCTTGTGTTGTTTTTATATTATGTGGTTATTTTGTGGGGACTAGGACATATTCTTTAGGTATTCTCTTGCCTTGTACTACATCAAGTGGTATCGGAGCCTAGGTTTCCTGAGCGTGTAGACAGATCGTCAAAGTTGAGGCGATTTGCACTAAGACTTGGGGTGAAGATTATCAGAATGAGGATCTAATTGATCTTGTGGATTTTTTTTAGATAGTTTGCAAAGATCTTTGAACATGCCTCCAATAAGATTAGACCTTAGGGAGATTGAAGCTTTATCTGATGTTATGGAAGAAAGAATCTCAGAGAAGGTTAAAACATATTTCAAACCCGAGATTGAGTTGATGAAAAATGAGATCATGAGGGATATAGTTTTTGTACCTCAACATGTGTATGATAAATATTATTATGAGGAAATCAATGAAGACTTTGAGTTTTCTAGATCTAGTGGCAAAGACAAAATTGCTCGCATGGAGGGACCTGTGAGAGATAGGGCTGGTTAGTTTGCTAGATTTGACACTCACTCGAAGAGGAAGCATAAGATGGATGTTTCTAATTTCTCAGGTACTTTGAATCTTGAAGACCTAATTGATCAAATTGGTGAGTTGGAAGACTACTTTGAGTTAGAGGATATTGCAGATCTACCCAAAGTGAGGTTGGCACAAACTAAGATGAAAGGGCATGTTGCTCTTTGGTGGAAAGAATTGCAAAGAGTCAGGGAAGAGGAAAGTGAAATGAAGATCACTAGATGGAGATTGATGTTAACTAAGTTGAAGACTAACTTCATACTTATTTATTATGAACTTGAGTTGTTTAAGAGCTTATAGAATCTGAAACATAAGGATTTGTCTGTGAAAGATTATACTAAGGAGTTCTACAAGTTGACTATTTGGTCTAGACATAGAGAATTTGTCTAAGAAGAAGGTGGCTCGGAAAATTAATGGTTTAAGATTCAATATTCAAGATGAGATTCATATGTTGAATATTTATTCTATTGAGGATTCTTATCAGTATACTATAAGGGTAGAAGATAAGTTGAAGAGAAGAAATATAGGTAGGTCACATGGAAAAGAGAAGCAGGATCACTTGACAAAGGATAATCTAAGTGCAAAAGATGAACCAAAACCTATTGAGCTAATGAAGATAAACGCTAAGGTTTCCTTTAAAGGTACTTCTTTTCATTCTGGTGAAGAAGGTCACAGATCTTCTAAGTGTTCATAGAAGGCTAGTGATAGGAGATTTTTTGTTATGAATGAAGTTGAAGGCTAAATCAATGAACGTGAGCAAGGAGAGATCTTTCTAGCTTAATGAGTACTATTTGGTAAGAGGACACTAGAACCTTGTTAAAGGAATAATTTGTTTAGGACTCATTGTAAGTCTAAAAGTAAAATCTGCAACATTATTGTTGATGATGATAGTACTAATGACCTTGGTGATGAGGAGATGGTTCAGAAACTTAGTTTGAATAGAGTGAGATGTGTTGATCAAATAAGTAAGATTAACAAATGAGTGTCAACACACTTAACCATCTTCACCATACATGTCGAGTATATAATGGAAGCCAAGCTAGAACTCTAACACATGCCGAGTTATAGATAGTGCCGAGTAGATCAGAAGACAGTATGTGCCAAGAAAAGAAAAAGTCCAATGTGTGTTGAACATAGGGAGTTAATAGGTGTTGAGTAACACATGAAGTTAATAGGTGTCGAGTAACACAAAAAGTTAATAGGTGTTGAGTAACACAGGAAGTTAATAGGTGCCAAGTAACATAGGAATTCTATAGGTGCTGAGTGACACAGTAATTCTATAGGATCTGAGTAACTAGGAAACACAGTGGATGTTGAGCAATCAGGAATAGATGGTGTCAATCATCAATATTACTTCATGTGCCGAGCAATGCAGGATCAGCATGAAAGTTTGTGCAATCACAAGCCAAGATGTAAAATGGTTATGCATGACTCATTACTTAATAAGGAGATAAGATCAAATCCTCTCAACCACCTATGCAATCTTCATGCAACCAATCAAAAAATTGGAGACTGCATGCAGCCAATCATAAAATTAGAGATTGCATGTAGCCAATGGGTGAATTTCAAGGATTTGAGCGGGAACACTTGAATAAAGGATGCATAACAAACCACTAATATTTATAAGGGAGTCTTGATGCCACTGAACAATGAGAAGTGTGGAAAGAAGAAGGAAAAGAAGAGCCTATTATTAAGTTCATTACAAAACATTGGTGTCAAAGACTTAGTGGAAAGGACAAAATTTACACATCTAGTTGATCATAACAGAACAAAGAACACAATTAGCAGATCAGATCTAGTAGAGATCACTGATAGAAGAGCAGATCAAGTACCTGAGATCAGCATCAAAGATTGCATTAGATCAGGTGTATTATTCTAGTACTCTCTCACAATTGTATTAGGAATTTGGAAATCCTATTGAGTTAGGTGGGTTTAACATCTCTATGTAAATCCTTTAACAGGGTGGCATTCTAAGTTGAATGTTCTTAAGTCTCTAACAGGGCACACTCCTAACAGGGTGTAAAAATCCTTTAACAGGGTCACATTTAACAGTCTGTTGTAGCCTTTAATAGGGCAGGCCTTTAACAGGCCAAACCATTAGAAGTGGTTGAAATTAATTGCTACAGTAATTTTGTGGGTATCATCCCCACCCCAATTTTACCTTCTTATTCCTAGAGGGTTTCTAGGTCACCAAAATCTTAAGTGTTGTGTGGTGATGCATGTTTTCTTCTCATGATTGTTTAATGTTTATATCCATGCATGTTTATTTAAGTTATATGTTATTAAGGATTTAAAACAAGTGAAAAGGCCAGTACTTCTAATTCACTCCCCCCCACCCCCCCCCCTCTTAGAAGCACTCTTCCCATTAAGACATTCCAAAAGTTGGTATTAGAGCCAAATTCTCTTAAGAAGAAGCATAGAGGCTTGGAGGAAAAGATCTGAAGATGGAAGTCTTCAAACTTGGGAAGATCATTGAGAACCAGCTGATAGATGTGCATCTCACTTTACACAAGGTAGAGGAAGCTAGAGAGGAATTAAGAAAATCTTTAAAAAGAAGGAAGAAAATAGCTATAGCCAAAAATAATATTCACTACAAGGAGATTGACACCACACAAGTATTTTCCAAAGGAGATTCCAAAGAATTTGATGCAGCAATAGTAGAACTAATGGAGAAAAACAAAGTTCAAGTAGAAGAGATAAGAACTCTTAAGATGGAGCATGAATCACAAGCCATGATGCTATGTGAAATCACTGAGCAAAAGAAAAAGAATAGTTGAGGATAGAGTCATGATGGAAGATGACAAAAGAAATCTTGCAAATAGACTTGAAGAAAAATGTACTGAATTAACAAGGATCTCAAACATGCAGATGGATACACTTGGCCAACTAATGAATTTTCATCATGAACTCAATATGAAAGATATTGAGATCTCTACTTTGAGGATGCAGAATGAACAATTGTAGAATGAATTGAAGAGAGAAAAAGAAACAGCAAATAATCTCAACAAGTCAAGTGAAGCTATCAAGTACTTTGAACAGTTGCTCAAATCCCCAAGATCAGCCCATGATACATCAAGACTTGGATACACTAGCACTGAAGTTGGTGAATCATCAAAGAGTCTTGAGCAAAGAAGTGACAAAGGTAAGGATCCTAAACCCACTTGTCATTACTGTAGTAAAAAGGGGCATACTACTAAAGTTTGTAGGAGTAGAAGGATCAATTAGCCAAACACACCCAAAAGCAATGGTTACTATCACAAGTGCAACATGCAAGGTCACATGACACAAGACTATAGGTCTAAAGTCACAAGGACACAAAGATTTGATGGACACTACCATAATTGCAAGAAGTATGGACATAAACCCTTTGAGTGTAGATCAAAGCCTATGTGGACACCAAATCAGCATGTAAGGGGGGACAACTATGTACACCATTACAATTGGGACTACAATACAAGACAAAGCTGTCACTATTGTCAAGATTATGGACATATACCCCAAAATTGCATAAGAACACACTTCAAAGGGAACTATAAAAGATGGTTGAACCAAATTACTTGTTTTAGTTGCTTGAAAATTGGACATGTCAGCAAGAATTGTCCAACAAAGGCAGAAGCACCCAAGACTAAAGTAAATAAGGGAAAAGAAAAGGTTGAAGAGGCACACATTAGAATAGATATGAAGAAGACATGGCAGAAAAAATATGGACCAAGTACATCCAATGGAAGGGTCACTTCACCCAAGAGGTCAAGTGATCATATCTTATCCAACTAATCAAAAAATGAGCCTATGGGGCTGATACATATAAGGAAGTATCATACATTAGCCCTAAACAGTGAAGAAGTACTACAAAGTATAAATCTACATGAGATAAGATACCAAGACAAAATTTGAATAATGATGTCAAGATGTCTTTGGTTGTCGATTAAAACTACTTTGGAAGCAAAGTTAAGAAGTCAAGTGGAAGCCAAGCAAAGATTGAAGTGGTTGCCGAGTTATTAACAAAGTTAGTAGATGCCAAGTGAGAATGGCTGCTCAGTAAAATGGAGTGGATGCCGAGTTGAAAATCTATGGAAGCCGAGTGACAGGTGAAAGTAAAGGAATGCATTAAATGCAAGGTTTGTTTGAGTCACTTAAAGGTGAAAATCGATTCATTTTGAGCCATTCAAATGAAGAACAATTACCAAGAGTATGACTGAGTGATTTTTGAGTATTCAACTAGCGATTTGCAGCGATTCAGTATTAACCCAAGTGATTTCAAGCATTTAACCAGGTATTTCCTTCAGGTGCCGAGTTGTACAGTTTGTGAAGTTTACTTTAAATGTCAAACCTTAGTTCGCTTTAAAATGGTGTCTAGTTCACAGTTCACCAAAGGGAAGGAAAGCCATGAGATTTAGCTTGTTAGTAACAAGGTTAAACAACCTGAGTTTAGGCCCATACCAGAGGTAGCATACAAAAAAAATCTCATAGGTGCATTGTCTATGATTCCAGAAAAAGTTGTTATGGTCCAAAACGTGCATAACTGTTACAACTATAAGATTGGAGCCATAGGAGACCTAGAAATCTTCAACACCTATGATAAATTTTGTGATAATGGTATATTAAAAGATGAGTTTTCAGTTGTTGAAAAGAAGGGTTTAACCAAAGCCCTAGTTTTTCCAATCATATTCAAAATTGAGTGGATATGCATAGTACTTAGTAGAATCCATGATGGATCATTCTGGTTAGAGCAAGGATCAATTAAAATTACTAAGAAGATGGTTCATAGGGTCATAGGTTTTCCAACCCTAGTTCAGCCAAAGACATTAAGAAGTGATAAGAAGGAATCAATAGAGAAAAACACAGGAGCAAAGTGGAACAATAGAGGCATGACCATATACACCATAACTGATCCCTTCTACACTTTGTTGTAAGGATCATATCACATAATTTTTATCAATTCGGCAAGTTGAATAGTGTACCCTACATAGCAGTGGATGTGGCATATAAGCTTGTAAAGAAGACCACACCTATGACCTTATAGAGCTCATGTTGCAACAAATAAATGAAAATCTTGGAGCAATAATAAAGTCCAAGGGAGCACAATGCAAATTTGGGTCAGTGTTGGTATGCATGTTCTTTTATGTGATGAAAGAATTCCCTTCATTTGGAAAAGTCAACTAGAGTCAGAATAAAACAATTGTTGATCAAATTGATGATTATATTGCACAAATGGGAGATAGCTTTGATGATCAAATGTCTATGTATTTTGATGATTTCAAGAATGCAATGAAGAAAAGAATGAGGATACCAGTCTCATTGGTGAATCAACATGAGAATGACATATGATTTCTTGTTGACATTGATTATACTTACATCCAAGCATTCCTTCCAAGAGTAAGATGGCTTAGACCATTGGGATATAAGCTTGATGTTGATCAAGATTCTACAGCTATTACAACATTACTTGTAGAGGAAATGGACAAAACTGCCAAGGCATTTGGAACTTATGACACTGTCATATTAAGAGTTGTTACAAAACTCAAGACAGCCACAGTAGTCAAGAAGAAGGACAAACTAGTAAAGAAAATAAAGAAGAAATTTGGTGTTGAAGAAATAAGTGTAGCAGAAGAAGTAGAGGAGATTAGTGATGATGAAGAGGAAGGTAATGATGAGAAAGATGAAGATGAGCCAGAACAAGGGCCACTTGAATTGACACAAGGCCAAGATGAAGACAAAGATGAGGATGTTGAGGAAGAAGAAGCCAAGGAAGCACCCATCAAAGGCAAAGTCCTCAAAAGGAAGGCAAAGAGGCCTCCTGATCCTAAGCCTATATCAAAGAAATCTACCATGCTAACACCCAAGAAGCCAACAACCAGAGCTACAACAAGGGCCTCCACACAAAAAGCCAAAGAGGAAGTGGCTACAAAGAAGAAGAAGACAGCCAAAAAGGCACAAGAAAAGCCAAAAAAAGGAAAAGATATGTGGCTCAACCTAACACTGATGAGAAAGATCAATTTGAAAAGGTAAGTCATCCTCCTAAGTCTTCAGTTGATACATTATGTGGAAAGATTAGGAATGGAGACTTAAGCGACATGGAAAAGATTGATTTCAATAAGTTCACTAAAGAGGAATAAAATAGAATAGAAGAATCAGTCTATGAAATGATGGCACAGTTCAAGTAAACACCTCTTGAACTAGATGGACAATTGCCAAAAGAATTGTCTAAAATTGTAGAGGACAGATGGCATTTTTGTTTGAAAATGGAGAAGGAGATGAGAGAATCAACCCTAGCAAACATACTGCCTGATTTGACAAGGGAACAGATAACTAAATTAGTCAAAAGGCATAACACAAGGTTTACACCTAAGTATAGGGCATTTTCCATACTTCAAAATAAAATAGAAGAAGTTGTACAGAGAACCACAAGATCTTGGAAGAACTTATATAAGAAAACTGAAGATGTCCTTGAAGAGGAATACAAAGAAGAAGCTACTGCTAAGCCAAACGATAGAAGAAAGAGGAGAGAAGAGAAGATAGAAGTAGAGAAAAAGGTTGAAGAAGAGGAAAACAAGGAAGAAAAAGAGGAGGAAGGAAATGTTGAAGATAGGGGTACTGATGGGTAGCAAAACCAAAGTGTGCAAGACACACAACAACCACCTCCTAGTCCTCCTCACTCTTCCATCACACTTGCAAAAATCATGAAGATTAAGGATATTACTGACACCACAAGTCAAAACATCAACCCATTAACTACAGAGGATCTCACTAAGATCCTTGACTAAACAAATCTTCAAGTACAATTGTGTATAAGTCCAATATCGGTCAGTGTAGATCAGCTCCAAAATTCAGTAGATAAAATTAAGGTGAGGTGTCACCACAAGAACCACCTCAAATCACTCAAATTACTAGACTTTCATTTCTACCATCTCCATCACCACTAAGGATAACCATGCAAGCTCATCAGGAGCCGAGTGCAACAATAGGGGAAGTCACAGGTACATTAGTATAGATAACAAGTACACCCCCAGCGTTAGTGGCACAAGAAGAAGATAAGGAAGAAACACATGATAAGGAGGACTCTGCAATGCAAACTTTAATTGAATTGCCAAAAATAGGTACTCCTACCAAACCTATTCAGAAGCCAAGTATTGACATGTTGACCTTACAAGTCAGCACACCAAGCTCAAGTTCTACTAGGGTAGCCAGGACCATTCATTATGGTATTCCTAAGCTTGACAAAGAAATTCAACTACCCTATTATGATTCAAGCACTTTAACTGAGGAAAAGATGAATGAGATACAAAGTGCATTGGATAAAAGGAGGCAAGAGGCAATGAGGAAGGAATACAAATACAAGCAGGTAATGAATGAGATCAAGGATATATTCATGGATGCCTTCAGCCTACAACCTCCAGATGCAAGCAGGCCAATCCTGGAGCACCTATCTAATATAGTTGACCAAGTAAATAATGAAGACCATGATACAAATGTAAAACTCATGGAATGGTTAGAAAATAAGTTTCTAGGCAAGGTCAACCAAAAGATAGCTAATGGAATTATTTTGGGACAGGTTGACCTAGCCAAGAAATTGGTAAAGGTAAAGATTGTACTAGGGAACATCTTTTCCCTTTATAGAAAATTGTGTGATTTCTCCAGGTTCACACAAGAAATTAATCCTAAAATTATGAACCTTGATAGCAAACTAAAGCTCTCCAGTATGCAACTACCCTCAAATCCTACACAGAGTGAGAAGCAATTAGCTCAAATGCTTAACACTCAGAGGGAATTAGCTGCATTATTAGTAGAAGAGGCCACTATTAAAGAAAAATTGATGCAAATTCAAGCCTAAATTACTCCTCATTTGGAAGTCTTACACAAGGAGAAAATGTATGTTAAAATAGTCCTCAAGAAGGATCCAAATATTTCTACACATGAAGGATTTTTTGATCTAGCAGTAGAGCTTGCAATCTAACAGAAGTCATTGGATATTGCATTGAATAACTGAGATGCAGCTCTCAAAATACTCCTTGAGGTTAATAAAATATTTTTGGCCAAACATGGCATTACTATTTAGAACCCTTTGACATCAATGTCAAAAAGGTGGAGATAATATAGGAGATAATATTCTAAGGGGGAGATATATTAAAGGAGGATAAATGCATATAGCAAGAAGATAAGGAGATAACAGGATCAGAAGGCAAGAACAGGACAAAATTAGAAAAAACATCAGGCACAATGGCACAAGATATCAGAATTCATGACATGATAAGGCATAATCAACTCAACGGGAGTCATAAGGTATATTGTTGTTTACAATATCTTTTTGAAATTTTGTATGTGAATTAAGCAAGTGAAGAATTGACACACAAGGATTGGATCATGAATGACTAGTTAAGTGTTTTTGACACTCATGTTAAAGGGGGAGATTGTTAATCAAATAAGTAAGATTGACAAATGAGTGTCAACACACTTAACCATCTTCACTATACATGTCGAGTATACAATGGAATCCGAGCCAGAACTCTAACACATGCCGAGTTATAGATAGTATCGAGTAGATCAGAAGATAGTATGTGTCAAGCACAACAGAAGTCCAATGTGTGTCAAACATAGGGAGTTAATAGGTGTCAAGTAACACAGGAAGTTAATAGGTGTCGAGTAACACAGAAAGTTAATAGGTGCTAAGTAACATAGGAATTCTATAAGTGCCGAGTGACACAATAATTCTATAGGACCTGAGTAACCAGGAAATAAAGTGGATGTCGAGCAATCCAGAATAGATGGTGTCGAGCATCAATATTACTTCATGTGCTGAGCAATGCAGGATCAGCATGAAAGTTTGTGCAATCGCAAGCCAAGATGTAAAAGGGTTATGCACGACTCATTACTTAATAAGGAGATAAGATCAAATCCTCTCAACCACCTATGCAATCTTCATACAACCAATCAAAAAATTGGAGACTGCATGCAGCCAATCAAAAAATAAGAGAATGCATGCAGCCAATGGGTGAATTTCAAGGATTTGAGCGGGAACACTTGAATCAAGGATGCATAACAAACCACTAATCTTTATAAGTGAGTCTTGACGCTATTGAAAAATGAGAAGTGTGGAAAGAAGAAGGAAAAGAAGAGCCTATTATTATGGTCATTATAAAACATTGCTGTCAAAGGCTTAGTGGAAAGGATGACATTTACACATCTAGTTGATCATAACAGAACAAGGAACACAATTAGCAGATCAGATCTAGCAGAGATCACTGATAGAAGAGCAGATCAAGTACTTGATACCAGCATCATAGATTGCATTAGATCAGGTGTATTATTCTAATAATCTCTCACAATTGTATTAGGAATTTGGAAATTCTATTGAGTTAGGTGGGTTTAACAGCTCTATGTAAATCGTTTAATAGGGTGGCATTCTAAGTTGAATGTTCTTAAGTCCTCTAATAGGGAACACCCCTAACATGGTGTAGAAATCCTTTCACAGAGTCACATTTAACAGTGTGTTGTAGCCTTTAAAAGGGTAGGCCTTTAATAGGCCAAACCATCAGAAGTGGTTGAAATCAATTGCTGCAGTAATTTTGTGGCTATCATCCCCACCCTAGTTTTACCTTCTTATTCCTGGAGGGTTTCTAGGTCACCAAAATCTCAAGTGTTATGTGGTGATGCATGTTTGCTTCTCATGATTGTTTAATGTTTATATGCATGCATGTTAATTTCAATTATATATTATTAAAGATTTAAAACAAGTGAAAAGGCTAGTACTTCTGATTCACCCCCCCCCCCCCCCCTCTTAGAAGCACTCTTCCCATTAAGACATTCCAACAAGATTTCCTTTTCCTTATAGAATTGGTTCATTACAGGATGAAAAATGCTTTAAAAATGAGAGAGTAGTGTCTTGTTGATTTCTAGATTCAACAATATAAGGATCAAGTGTTATGTTTTATTGTGGACATGAGTAGTTATCACATATTTCTTGGTAGACCTTGGAAATATGATTGTAGGGCTATGCATGATTGTGTCAAGAATGTGATTACTATAGAGAAATGTGATAGGAAGCATTCCCTAATTCCTTTTTAGAATGAAGAACTTGGTGTAAGGAACCTGAGTATTGGCACTTGAGTTGAGTTGAAGAATTTTGAGAGTGCTAGAGATCATAGTGAAAAATAAACATGTGGAACACCAAAGAAAGAAGTAGCAAAGAAGAGATGGAATAAGGGAAAGAGTGTGCAAGTTGAAGACTTGGAGGACATGTATGTGAAGAACCAGTTTATGATTTATGTGTTGAATCCCAAAAGATTTTCTTCCAACTACTGAGAACATCTTTTCACACCTAGGGTGTCTGATGTAAGAGCATCCTGTGGTAGTTAGCAATCCTACATGTTGGAGGGATTTTAGCTTTGGAGCTAAGGATGTAGTCACCAAAGGAATATTTCTCAGTCATTATCATGTAGTTCTAGATGCACTATTGACCAAGGAGCTCAGTCATTCAAGGAGTTTGGTCACTATGTTGATGGACACTCAGTACACATCTCAATGTGTGTTGGTTGTATTAACCGAGGAACTTGAGAATGCTTGTGGGAACTCTGTGATTCTTGTGATTTTTTCTAATGCTCAGTAGTGTTGCTTGTAGGATGGAGTTCTTATGGATTTACTTAGCTAAATTGATCCATTTATTGCATAAGGATTGTGATCATGACACAGAGTGATCATGGGAGTTTGTGTGGACCTATTTGGGTCTTGTTTATTCATCATTGTATATTCAATGGGTGTTTTAATTCTTTTAAGGCATCTGGTATTTAATATTTTTGTAGGCCAACTTGTGGCTTAAATAGGTATTTACTATAAGGGTTTATTTAATTTGTAACTTGTTAGGCCACTTGTGGCTTAGTTAGGTATATCGTGGAGTCTTAAATCATTGTTATTCAACATGGAGGAGTAGATGAGAGAAGTGAAGTGTAGAAGATCTAGTAGGTAAGTGTGAGCTTGGGAAACAAGAAGGTTTATTGGTATTTAGTTGTAATTGGGAAGGCCTTATAGTCCAATGCATTTCTTGTAATCAGTTGCTTTATGAATAAAAAATTAAGTTTGGTATCAGATCTTATATCTTGTACTACTTTTCCACTGTATGGTTATTTTTTGGGGGCTAGGACATTTCCTTTGGGGATTCTCTTACCTTGTATTGCATCGTGTTGAGACAAATTAAAGCCAAATTAGATGTTGTGGATGTTGGCATTGGACCAATGTCTCCTATAGAATTCACAACATGGCTTAACTTCCACATGTGGTTCTATAAGACTACTGGTTGTATCAAGCATTGATAGGTCAATCTTTTTGTGCAACAAAAACCCTAGTCTTTCTAACAATTGGTATTAGAGCTTGGTCGTAGGTTTGAATCTCATAGGCCACAACAAGTGGTGTTGGAAGGGGGTAAAATTTGTGACATGGATTAACCACCTCCTCTGGTTCTATAACACTATGGGTTGTATCAGGCATTGATAGGACGATCTTTTGGTGCAACAAAAACCTTGACCTTTCTAAGAGTGCAGACAACCTAGAGGCGAGGAGTACATCTTGATGATGTTAGTAATGATGAATGAGCACATGTAGCACCAAACCCTAATCATGAGCCTTAGGTGGAATCTGATGCAGAAATATTATTGCAAATCCTATCTAGGTAACATTCAAGGCCATTTATTGAAGTGGCAAGTAATGATGGAAGATTGCATACCAATGCTTTGTTGGATTGGATTTCTAAGATGGAAAATTTCATTGATTTTGAAGGCACTTCTAATAATAAGAAGGTGAAAATAGTTATTACTAAGTTGAAAGGTCATGCCTCACTTTGGTGGGAGCATTTGTAAATTGAAAGACAAGGGAAGAGAAAAGAAAATATATGAACCTGACTAAAGATGGTGAATAAATTGAAGAAAAAGTGCCTCCCTATTGATTATCAAGTGAACCAGTTAAAGAAGATGCAAAATTTAAGACAAAAGGACATTATTATCAAGGAGTACACTAAGGAATTCATTAAATTGGACACAACATCTGGACATGTTGATGATGAGATTGTGAAGATTTCAAAGTACTTGAAAGATTTAAGATCTAGAATTCAAGATGAGATCATTTTTGTGAAATTGGATAGTGTGGAAGAAGCATACCAATATGCCTTGAAAGCTTAAGAGATATTGATGAAGAAGCATGAACAAAGACAAAGAGGTAGAGGTGGTAGATTTAATAGAGGCAAAGGTAGGTGTTATGGATAAAGTGGCAGATTTGACAATTATGTGCAAGATAAGGGAAAATTTGAGTGGAAAAATAAAGAAAAATTTTAAGTCAAATGGAAAGGTGGTAGTTATTACCAAGGAAGAGATAATTCTTATCGAGATAGTTATGGAAGAGAGAAATTTAGTGATAACTATTTTAAATTTGGTGAAGGAAATAGAGCCTTCAAATGTAAAAATTATGGAAGCAAAAATGAAGGTAATAATGGCCAAAATGTTGTGGTTCAAGGAGATCTTGAAGGTTCACCGAGTGGACCTAAGGCTAGAGAAATCTTGATGGTAAGGAGAACTTTGTGTAATGACAAAGTTGACAAGGAACCTATCCTAAGGAAAAGCTTTTACAAAACCAGATGTAAGATGGCTAGGAAATGTTGCAAAGTGATCATTGATTGTGGCAGTTCTTAAAATTTTGCATCTGAGGAGCTCGTTACAAATTTGTAGTTGCAGAGGTTGGGACACCCTAAACCCTATCATGTTTCATAGGTCAAAGATGAGCATAAGTTACTAGTGAATCAACAATGTATTATGAAATTCAAGATTGGAAATTACTTTGATGAAATTTTGTGCCATATTATGCCTATAGATTGTTGTGATCTACTCTATTTGTCAATCCCTAGCAATATGATAAAAATATTTTACATGATGGTAGATTGAATCAATATACTCTTTGGGTGAATGGAAGAAAGAAAACATTATTTCCTTTGAGTGAAGTCCTAGATGAGGTAAAGTGTACAATTGTTAAAGTTTGTATGGTTAATGAGAAACAATTTGCAAAAGACATGAAGAACAAAAAATATTTCTTTGATATGATTCTTCGAGGACCAAGTTATGATAGTAATGGTCCTGTGACCAAAAAAAATATGGGCTAAGCCATCGAAGAAAGTATTCATTGAGTGACAACAAAAGATGACAGTGTAAACTGAGTGCCAACAAAATTGGGAAATTTCCTAATGAATACAAGGAGATTTTTCTAGAAGATATACCTTATGGTTTATTTCCTGTGAGAAGTATAAGTCATTGTATGGATCTAATTCTTGAAGCTATTTTTTTTAATAAAGCACCATATAGATTCACATCTACTAAGAATGAAGAACTTAATAGGAAAGTGCAAGAGTTGTTGCAGAAAGGTTTGATCAAAGAAATATCGAGTCCATGAGTTATACCTGTTGTATTGACACCTAAGAAGAATGGAGAATGCAAAATATGTATTGATTCTAGGGCTATCAACAAGATAATAGTGAAATATAAGTTTCCTATGTCGAGGATGGATGACATAATGGATTCTTTGAGTGGAGAAAAATACTAATTTGAAGAGTGGTTATCATCATATCAAAATCAAAGAGGGTAATAAGTGGAAGACTTCTTTTAAAACAAAAGATGGTTTGTATGAATGGTTGGTTATGCCTTTTGGTTTGACTAATGCACCAAGTACTTTCATAAGGTTGATGAATGAGGTTCTAAAAAGATTCTTGGAAAAGTTGTTGATTGTCTATTTGGATGACATTTTGATATTTAGTTAGTCTAAGGAAGAACACCTTGAGCATATTAGGCAAGTGTTACAGAGATTGAAGGAGGAGAAATTATTGATCAATTTGAATAAGAGTTCATTCATGCAAGAGGAGATCTTGTATTTAGGATTTGTGATTTCAGCTAATGGTTTGAAGATGGATCTGAGAAGATTGAGGTAATTCGTGAATGACCTACACCTAAGAATGTGGGAGAGGTAAGATCATTTCATAGTTTGGCTAGTTTCTATAGAAAGTTCATAAGGAATTTCAAATCTGTTTGTAATCCCACGACTGAGACAATGAGAGGAGATAAAAAAGGGTTTCAAGTAGACACATGGTGTTGATAAGCCTTGAATAAGTGGAGACATTATTATCTTCCTAAATAATTTATGTTAGAAAGTCAACATAAGTTGAATTAGAGACATATGAAGTGGATTAAGTACTTGCATAGTTTCACATTTGCGATAAAGCATAAAAATAAAGTCACTAACCCTGTTGCAGATGCATTGAGCAGAAGATGTTCCTTGTTGATCGAGATGAAGGTTGAAGTTCTTGAATTTGATGAGATAAAGGATTTGTATCATACTGACCTTGATTTTTCTACAGCATAGAGAGAGTGTAAAACACTAAATCTATCAAATCAACCAAGTAAGTATGATGAGTATTTTATACAAGAGGGTATGTTGTTCAAAGAAATTTAGTTGTGTATACTAAGAAGTTCTATGAGAGTTAATTTGATTAAGAAAAAGCACTGTGGTGGATTGGCTAGACACTTTGGTATTGTAAGACATTGATGTTTCTTAAAGACAAGTATTATTGGCCATAGATGTATAAGGATTTTCAAATGTTTGTAAAGAGTTGCGGAATTTGTCAAGTTGTAGAAGGAGCAAGTCAATATATTGGATTGTATACACCTAATTCTATTCCCAAGAAACCTTGGAATGACATTAGTATGAATTTTGTTCTTAGCTTACTTAGGACAGTAATAGGGTGTGATTCCATATTTTTTTGTTGTGGATAGATTTTCTAAGATGGTACATTTCATACCATTTAAGAAGACATCTAATACAATTCATGTTGCAAAAAAATTCTTCAAAAAGGTTTTTAGAGTGCATGGGTTGTCGAGGAGTATTATCTCTTACCAAGATAGCAAGTTTATTGGTTATTTTTGGAAGACTTTGCGGAAGAAAATGGATACTGAGTAAAAGTTTAGTTCTCCATTCCATCCACAGATTGATCGATAGATAGAGGTTGTGAATAGAAGCTTTGGTAATTTACTAATATTCTTAGTTGGGGGTAAACTGAGTAACTAGGCTCTGGTATTGGCACAAGATGAGATTGCATATAATAATTATGTGAATAGGAGTACTTGGAAAACACCCTTTCATATTGTTACTAGAATGTATCTTAGAGGTATATCATATTTAAGGGATATTGTTGGAGAAGAGAAGAGTAGTGCTAAAAAATAAGTGTTTGTTGATGTCATGAAGTCTTTGCACGAGGAAGTGAAATTGAGGTTGGAACAAAGTAATCAGAAGTACAGGAAGAATGCAGACAAGCCTAGAAGACACTACATTTTTGAAGTTGGTGATGATGTGATGGTTCATTTGAAAAGAGGTAGATGTTATGTTGGTACATATAGTAGATTGAAAATGAAGAAGTTTAGTTGTTTCAAAATCTTAAGGAAGTTTGACAATGGTAATGCATATGAAGTTGAGTTACCTGATGAAATGGATATATCTCATTTATTCAATGTTGTTGATTTATATGAGAATCATGAGGCAGATGATGAATTTTTTATATCAAGTGATTATCCTAAGAAGCATATTAAAGAGATTTAAGAGATATTGGACAAGAGATTTAGCAAGATTATAAGAGGCAAAGATTACTATGAGTATTTGGTAAACTGGAAGAACATATTGTTTGAAGATGCTACATGGATTTATCAATATGAGTTGGATCCAACTTAGATTGTGACAGCTTTATGATTAAAAAGAATCATTTCTTTCAACCCCTATTGTTTGATGTACTTTGCTTATCTTTGTTGTTTTGTCAAGTTTAGTGTTAGCCGAGTTGAACCTTTGACCGATTGGGAGTTCCAGTGTTGGTTGAGTTGCAGCTTCGATAGAGTTTAAGTCCAATGTTGCTCAACTTCCAGCATTTGTCGAGTGCCAATATTCCTTGAGCAATATTTTGGCCAAGTCTTTTCATTGGTCATTTTTTCTAATGCTTTTTCATTTCTTCATCTTCCTTGTGTTGAGTTCCTTTTTGTTGTGGTTCTTTATGAGCTAACTTGTTCATTTATTTTAAGTCGTGCATTTAATGTAAGGATAGTGTATTGGGATGTGTGCAGACCATTATTTGTCGACCTTCTCTAATGTGAAGATTTAGCATCTTTCACAAGCCTTGTTAGAAACTATAAATAAATGTGTCTAGGCTTTGATCAAGTGGCATGTTTTCGAGTGGCGGTTCAAGGGCAGCGGTGTCTAGAATCCGAATCAGTAGTGAGTTCATGGATCTCTATTTGTAACTTGTAAATCATTTTTTTGGCCACAACCCAAAAGGCCTTACATTTGGGCATGGTTGCAGATCATTTAATGAATCAACAAGATATTTCTTGTGTAAGTTTGTGTTTAATATTAGAATATTTTCACTATAAATATTTATCCAGACTCCTCTGGTGGTCAATCCTAATTCTTAAAAATATTCAATTTTTAATTGATCAAAATATAATGCCCCACTGAGAGATCCTTGGAAACAAGGATGAAATACAAGCAAGATAATTTTTTTAAAGGAAAGTGTAAGTGTATAGGATAACAACCAACATGGCTCACAAAGATCGTAACGAAAGACTAACTAAGCATCTTGACATCAATGAATCTCCAAATGCCACTACTAACCAAAATGACCAACAACAGAAAGATGAAGCACTGAATTCAACCAGAAACATTTTGAAACCAAAATGCAACATCAAAGGATTGAAGAACACCGAAGAAGGTATACAAAACACTTCCCAAAAAGTTTAGTTCTTACCAAAAGTTTCCACTACCCACCCGCATAGGTTTTTGCAATTTCTAGGTGATACTTTAATGCAGCACTGGGCGATACTTTCTAGTATCACATGATACTTCTAAAAAAGTAGGGCAACATTTTCAAAGATGAGATGATACAAATCCCAACAGCATGCGATACATTAAGGGTATCGTACGACAGTTCTTCTAAGGGGGGTGCGATAATGGAAAGTATCGCACGACAAAACTCAAAGAGGCATATGACACATTCAACAAATGCACGATACAGATCTAATGGGCATGCGATACATAATTGTATCATGCCATTATGACACATGGTTGCCTAGGAAACTCCAAAAACAATTAAAGAGAACACAAAAGAGGAAAAATAGAGAATAAAACCTCCACACTGGGAAGTATCGAATCCACCTTTCGAGGCAAGAACACTCAAACTGAATATGAAAGAAAGAAATAACAAGTAACCATCTAAAAAATAGTAGGTAAAGGTACAGAAGGGAGACATTGCATTGTACTAAAAGCAACATCACAATAACATAATTAACATTGTAATGAACAAAACAACTAATGAAGTACATGATTCCTCTCAACTGTCAATAGCTTCAGAAGACCATCGTGGGCCCTAGCCATCCTCCGTGCATAACATCCCAAGCCATCAATCAGATTGTCAGAACTATCCTAATAGGGACGTCACTACTAAAACATGCTACAATCATAAGCATAAGGAAGTCTAACATGCTAGTGGAAAGCATAAGATAATCCTACAAGTAAATAACATCACCTATCACATGCTAATCATCATAATAAGGAAATGTATCAATAACTAACATCATCAAAACATGATATACAAGCATCCCAATGAAAGCATAAGCCACCAGAAAGCATACTCCAAAAACCAAAGTACCAAGTGAAACATCTAGCCACAGTCATGCTAGAACAATAGATCGTCTTTGTACACCGGTCCCTAGCATTGGTGTTACACCGGTCCCTAGCATTGGTGTAGGTAGCTATGCCTCCCAACCACATGGTACCCATAGGTCCACACCCACCATGCTAATGGAGATAATGATCCAACCATAAACACACAAAAAAAACATCCATGGCTAATACACACGCTAAGCAGTATGATGACTAAATCCTAGACATAAACAATACATAAACTATAGGTCTTGGTTAGACATCTCTATGGGCTACTATGTAGGGACTGACATCATGGAGAGTCACTTGGCATCAACAAGCCCAAGCTCAGATCGTGCAAATAGAACATCCCTTAATGGAAAGCCTCTCACACATACATTTTATTATCTTTAATTTGATTACCACCCAATATTATCTTAAGTTATCACTTAATTAAAACTCCCTCTGTCATACCTGTGGCATCATGATCACCAAGCTATGAGATAGAAGCTCTCTCCATATGCTACCCTACCCTACGCACTCATCAACCGACAAGTGCCCGTAGGCATCCAAACTCCCAACCCAACCCCAATGATCATAACATCTAGAAGTAACACAAAAGATCAAGCCCCACAGGTCACCCCAAAAATGTACACATACATACTCGTGTGTGGCACACCACCATCATGAAGATCAACACAATGACTGGATGAGAACACAAAAATAAAGTCACTCACCCGAGACACAATCGAGAGGACAGATGTAACACGCATCCCAATGCATCATAAGTGCAATAGTGGTCAGACAGATATCCAATGGATCATCCTAGTCCACGACTCACATTGTGCCAAGAAAACTTGAGAAAATAGGGTGGCACACAAAATGAGGCAAAACTCTAAATTTTACAAAAAAAATTGAAATTAAAACCCATTTGGCCATTGGGTGCAAAAACCCTTTAAATCCAAAACTACTTGAAATCGTATATTGTATGCAAAAATGGCCAGCATAACGGCTCAAAATCCTAAACCCTCATTCGAAAAATAGGGAAAACATTCATACCTGACCAAATGAGAAGAACCAACAAATAGAAACAAAAGGGAACACTAGTTCTCAACCTCCTGACATACTACTACAAGAAATAGAAGCTAAAATGAAGCGAAAATAATAAAATGAGAAACCTCTACCTAACAGCAAAAAGGCAGAAATTGAAACTCGCACAATAAATCAAATTGACTATCAAATATGCCAAAAATTACGGCAAAGCACGGTCTACCAAGGACAAATCCAACAAGACCAACCTCGTGAAGATCCCACACTCACAGCTGCCAAATTGAACAAAATTCCAATCCTTCAGAAGAGGATTTTGGAAAATGCTCTCCAAATTCTCCAATCCAAAATAGAAAAAATGAGGAATTAAATTCCTCCTTCAACACTTATTCAATTTTTGAGTGAATAGTCAATTAAGAAAAATAGCCAACTATAGCAGCTAGACTCTGAATCAATTCAACAAAAATAGGTTATTCTACATTACAAGAATTCACTTAAGGAAAAGCTACAAGAAATTAAATACAAAAAGAATTAAAGCCCAAAATTCCAAAATCACAAAAAATCACTTAACTCTTTCACAACAATGCAAACTTCTAAATGCACAAACACACTCATAAGTCTAATCACATAATGCAAATGAGTTTGGATTTACCAATCACGAAAAAGTTTTAATTAAAACAATTAAAATAAGGATACGTTGACCATACAAGGACGACATTGGTGAAATATGAATAGTTGAATCACTAACTCCATGTGCCACTGCCAGGGATATAATTCATGTACACTAAAATACATGATCAAGTGCAATTGCATATAATATCATAGCCAAAGCAATTAATGCATTAAATAACTAATTAATCTATTTACACCACTCATGTTCGTAGAAAGTGTAAAGATACAAGAATGAAGTAAATAACCATGGCATAAAATTCATCTCATATCATAACTAACAAATATGTCAAATAAATCATATAAATAGATATCATCATAGATCTACTATAATCTAAAAATAGCATCAACATGCAAATATGATAAGCTGAATAATATAGCAATAAAGCATCTATGGTACTAAATTAAAGTATAACATCTGACCCTTAGGTCATCTTAAAATACATATAATAAGAGTATCAAGTATCTCTCAAATCAAAATAGACAAGATATAGACTGCAAACATGAGAGGCACTACATCCTCCTCCACTACCATAGGCTTATTCTTGGAAGCTAGCAAAAATTTAGAGGTACAATCCCCTCAATCGTGAAGCATCCTCCCAAGTCGCAAAGGTCTCATTGCTCGGGTCCCATTGGACCCTTACCTGCTCTATGACCTAACCTTGCAAGGTCAGCCTCCGGTGTTGTAGGATATGAATGGGCTCCAAAGTAAGCTGCCCATCTGCTACCTACAAAGCATCCCAATCAAGAACATGGGTCACATCCAGAATATACTGCCTCAAAACATAAATATGAAAAACATCATGGATGCACAATAGGCTAGGTGGCAATGCTACTTGATAAGCAAAAGGACCAATCCTCTTGATGATCTCAAAAGGTCAAAAAAAATGTGGCGCCAACTTAGAGCCTTTCCCATAATGGATGGGGCTCTTCCTCGGACGCACTCTCAAAAACATCTTGTCAATGACAGAAAAGTGACGATCCAACCTATGGGCACCTACATACTTCTTCTACCTGTCCTGAGCTATGATAACATGCCAAGAGAGCTATGATACCCTTTTTTGTATGCAAACTCAACAAGGTAGAAATAGTCCTCCCACTTCACCTACCTATCCATAACATACATGTGAAGCATATCTTCCAAAACCTGATTCACTCTCTCAGTCTGACCATCGATCTTTGGGTGATAAGATGAACTGAAATTGACCTATGCACCCAAAGCATGTTGGAGAGATGTCCATAGTGCAGAAGTAAACACTGGATCTCTATCTAAAATAATTCGACGATGAATGCTAAGCAAACAAACAATATCTACCAAGAAAACATGTGCTACAAAAGAAGGTGTGTAGGATGCTCTCATGGGTGAAAAATGTGCTACCTTGGACAACTTGTCCACTGTCAACATGATACAACCTGTGATAAAATCAATAGATATCGTATCCCATTTCCACTCTAAAATGGTATGTGGATGCAAAAGATCCATCGGATGCTAATTCTCTGCCTTCACTCTCTAGCACTCAAGGCATCTAGTAACAAAATCAACAACATTGTGCCTCATCCCTACCAAAAAGTATAGTTGTTTGAGATTAGCATGCATCTTCTTGACTTCAGGATGTGTGGAATACGATGCATGATGCACTTTCGACAAAACTAAGGTATGAAGATCACCTGATGCAAGTACATAGATACACCCCATGCCATGCAGTAGTCCATCAGACTCAAGCACATAACCTAAAAATCTCCCCTCAAGGATACGTCCAGACTCAATCTCCACCCTCACCTCCTGATACCAAGTGTCACTGGGCAAAGCCTCTAAGATATAGCTTCGCAAATCCACATCTAATGACATCACGGATACCTTGTGTCGCCTTCTACTCAAAGCATCTGCGACGACATTCTCCTTCCCTTTAATGTAATGAACATCAAATTCATAATCACACAAGAACTCCATCCAGTGATGTTGTTGTGAATTCAAGTTTGGTTAAGTAAAGATATGTTGTAAGCTCCTATGATCGCTATGCAACTCAAACCTGTGTCCCGAAAGAAAATGCCTCCAACGAACAAGGGCATGCACTACGGCTACAAGTTCTAAATCATGAGTGGGGTAGTTAAGCTCATGGTCCTTGAGTTTTCTAGACTCAAATGCAATTTCTTGACCATCCTGCATTAACACTACACCCACACCTTCCAGAGAAGCATCTATGCAAACCATGAAATCGCCTACAAGATTAGGCACTGCAAGGACTGGTGGACTGGTCAGACACTCCTTAAGAGTACTAAATGTTGACTTGCACTAGTTTGACCAAACAAATTTCTTCCATTTACTCTGAAGAGAAGTGATGGGATAAGCTACTCATGAGAAATCCTTCATGAAGCGACGTTAGTAACCTACCAAACCCATAAAGCTACAAATTTTTGAGACATTAGTGGGTACCGACCAATCCATGATAGCCTAAATCTTTTTTGGATCCACTATAATTCCATCATCTATAATGATGTGTCCCAAATACTTCACCTTGGATTAGAAGAACCCATATTTACTCAAGTTACCAGATAACTGATGGTCTCTCAAGCATTGCAATACCTAACGTAAATGGACTTTGTGCTCCTCAACAGTCTTTGAATAGATCAATATGTCATCCAAAAATTCAATGACATACTAATTGAGGTAAGTGCAAAATACACCATTCATTAAACTCATAAATAGTAATGGTGCATTGGTTAACCCAAAGGGTACAACCGTGAACTCATAATGCCCATACCATTTACGAAAATTTGTTCGATGAATATCATCCTCTTGAATACAACGCAGATGGTATCCCAACTTCTGATCAATCTTCGAGAACACTCATGCTCCCTTCATCTGATAAACAAGTCATCTATCCTCAACAAAGGATGATGATTCTTTAGCATCACCTTATTCAACTATCGGTAGTCAATGCACAACCGCAAAGACCCATCCTTCTTCTTCACGAAGATAACTGGTGCACCCCATGAGAATACATTGGGATGAATGTGACCCTTGGCCAACAATTCCTCCAACAGTAATCTAAGCTCACTCAACTCCTGAGTAGTCATGTGATAAGGAGCTCATGATATTGGCTCAACTCATGGTACAAGGTCAATCCAAAAATCAATGTCACGTTGTAGTGGCATACCTCAAATTTCATCAGGAAACACATCGACATACTCACGAAGGAGTGGGTGATCATCAAGAGTCCTCATTTAGATCTCGACTTCCTCGAGATCACTGAGAGACACACAAAACAATTGGCAACCATTATGCACACTCTGCTTTAGCTGATTAGCTGAGATCATACAAAGTGAGACTAGTCTCTGAATTCCCAAAAGTTTCACCTGCCCACCTATGTCATCCACACACTATACCACCTAACAATGGAAATCAATACTCACCTAATGGATGACTAACCAATCCATGCCCAACACAATGTCATACAATCCCAGAGGTAGAATGTATAAATCAATGGTGGTGGTGAAGGTTCCCAAATTCAAACTACAATAGCTAACCAACGAGTCAACAACCACTTTGGAATCCGTGGCTAACTCAACCTGCCACCTATCAACCTAACACATTGCCACTAGCCCACATCCTTAAACAAGAGATGGTGAAATGAAAGAATCAAAAGTACCAAAGTCAAACAAAATTGAAGTTGAAATACCATGTAATGTACCTGTAGCCTCGACTACTGTACCTTGATGCTCAACTTGACGATTGTCAACCAATGCAAAAACTCTGTGATTCCTACCCACATCTCCTACAATAGGCTCAGATCTTATTGCACCCTTACCAGGTCTTGTAAATGTTTTGATGAAGCACTCAAAATATTTATGTGAGGTTGGCCACAAGAGTAGCAGTTTCCTGTAAAGTTGGGACCTGTCCCATGACCACCCTAAGTAGCACTAGGATAAGGTGCACTACCTCTACTATAATTATGTTGACCACTCTATGGAGGATGACCCTGCTAAGATTTTTGTCCTCAATTCTGGTTATCTCCTTTCTTACCTAAGTTGCTAGAACCATATCCACCCTTTTCTCAAAACCTCTTATTCTTATGGTAAGGACCACCCTGAGAGGATACTGACTGGGGTTGACCCTTCCCTAAGGACTAAGAATACTAAGCATCTTGCCTTGAATTCTTTGCACTTTGTCTCAGGGAACCAAATGTGCTACTGAACCCTCTAGTTAGATTCTTGTCTGCAATACATACTTTCTCTACAATGAGAACAAGAGTCCTAGGTTGACACATATGAACTTCTCCAATGAGAGAGTCCTTAAGGCCTCAAATGAAATGAGAAGCTAATATTAAATCATCATTGTTATAGCATGAATACTACCTAAGTTCAAAGAATCAGATTTTGTATTGATCCACTATCATGTTTCCTTGCCAGATTGCATGGAACTCATCAGCATGGGCCTCTCTGAACTGAGGAGATAAGAATCTCTCTAGGAACCTCTCCTCAAAGATCTTCTAGGTGAGATCTACAACACTAACCTAAATCTTTTGATTCTCAATATTCCACCAAATGGATGTGTGGTCCCTCAACTACATAATTGCACAATGGGCCCTCATGTTGGTTAAATATGGATACATGGTGATGTAGCACTGCATGTCCAACAACCAAGTCTTAGCCTT
The DNA here is from genome assembly GCA_028749045.1 of Cupressus sempervirens. Classification (NCBI taxonomy): domain Eukaryota; kingdom Viridiplantae; phylum Streptophyta; class Pinopsida; order Cupressales; family Cupressaceae; genus Cupressus; species Cupressus sempervirens. Next base: position 460,929,884 of record CM053787.1, read on the forward strand.
GAAGCCACTTCCCTTACCATAATACACTAGTGGTCTACATTGTTGAAGGGACTTCATGATATCCAACCTAATGGAATCCTCACTGTTGTGGTCCCTACCACCTCGATGGTTTCTTTTGCCCACTAGTGGGCTAAGAGAATGCTCATGTTCATGTTCCTCCTCCCTATGCTCTAAATGATGGGAATCTCCATGATGAGACCCCTCTTCCCAATCATGATCCTCTCGGTGCTCCTCAACACAAGGGCCCAACCAAGCAAGAAACTCCTGGAGTAATGGCAACAATACCACCACGCCATCCTGATTAGCATTATTACCTTATTCTCCCTCTCCATCCTGACGCTTCTCTTGATGGTGTTCTTCCTCTTCAACCACCCGTCAGTTACCACCCCAACTAGACCTAGGTGCAGGAGGCATCACTATGGAAGCAACAAGGCAAAATCAAATACAAGGATCACAAGCATAAGAGTCAAAACATGAACCCAAGAGATAAAAAAATACTAATATAATATAACAATACACTATGGAAAATAGAACCATAGTGGAAGCATAACACAGAGATCCCAATGTTTCAACATGGGCTTTGATACCAGATGTAATGCCTCGCCCAGAGATCCTTGGAAACAAGGATGAAATACAAGCAAGATTTTTTTTTTTAAAGGCAAGTGTAAGTGTACATGATAACAACCTACACGGCTCACAAAGATTGCAACAAGAAACTAAATAAGCATCCTGACATCAACAAATCTCCAAATGCCACTACTGACCAAAATGACCAACAACAAAAAGACGCAACACTAGATTTGAATAGAAACATTTTGAAACCAAAATGCAACACCAAAGGAGTGAAGAACACCAAAAAGGGTATCTGAAACACTTCTCGTAAAGTTTGGGTTTTACCAAAAAGTGCTTGTTTCCCGCCTACACAGGTTTGCACAATTTCCAGGCAATACTTTAATGCAACACTAGGCAATACTTTCTAGTGTCATGCAATACTTCTAAAGAAGTAGGGCAACATTTTCAAGGATGAGGCGATACAACTCCCAAGGGCATGTGATACATTAAGGATACCGTACGAAAGTTCTTCTAATGGGGGTGCGATAATGGAAAGTATCACACAAAAAAACTCTAAGAGGCGTGCGACACATTCAAAAAATGCACAATACAAATCTAATGGGTGTGTGATACATTATTGTATCACACCATTCTAACACATGGTCATGCAGGAAACTCAAGAAACACTTAAAGAGAACACAAAAGGGGAAAAACAAAGAATAAAACCTCCAAACCGGGGAGTATGGGACCACATTTTGAGGCAAAAACACTCAAACCGAATATGAAAGACAGAAAGAACAACAACTAACCATCTAACAAATAGTAAGAAGTAAAAGTATGAAAGGGAAACATCGCAGTGTAATGAAAGTAACATTGTAATAATACAATTAACATTGCAATGAACAAAAGAACTAAGTACGCAGTTCCTCCCAACCGTCAATAGCATCATAAGACCATCGTGGGCCCTAGCCATCCCCCATGCATAACATCCCAAGCCACCGATCAGATCATTGGTACTATTGTAATAGGGGCGTCACTAATAAAATATGCTACAATCATAAGCATAAGGAAATCTAACATGATAGCGAAAAGTATACGATAATCCAGCAAGTAAATAACATCACCTATCACATGTGAATCATCATAATAATTAAATGTGTTAGTAACTAACATCATCAAAACATGATATACAAGCATTCCAATGAAAGCATAAGTCACCAGAAAGCATACTCTGAAAACCAAAGTACCAAGTGAAACATCCAGCCACGGTCATGCTAGAACAATAGACCATTTATGTACATTGGTCCCTAGCAATGGTGTAGGTAGCTATGCCCCCCAACCACGTGGCACCCATAGGTCCACATCCGTCATGTTGATGGAGATAATGATCCAACCACAAACACACAAAAATAACATCCATGGCTAACACACACACCAAGCAGTATGATGATTGAATCCAAGACATAGACAATGCATAAACTACAAGTCATGGTCAGACATCTCTATGGGCTACTATGTAGGGATTGACATCATGGAGATTCACTTGGCATCGATAAGCCCAAGCTTAGATTGTGCGGATACAACATCCCTCAACGGAAAGGCTCTCACACATAAATTTTATTATCTTTAACTTTATTACCGCCCAATACTTTCATTAGTTATCACTTACTTAAAATTCCCTCTGCCATACCTATGGCGTCATGATCGTCAGGCTACGAGATAGAAGCCCCTTCATATGCTACCCTACCCTACACATGCTCATCCAACAACGAGTACCCATAGGCATGCAAACTCCCAACCCAACCCCAATGATCATAACTTCCAGAAGTAACATAGAAGATCAAGCCCCGTAAGTCACCTGAAAAATGTATGCATACATACTTGTGTGTGACACACCACCATCACAAAGATCAACACAAGGATTGGATGAGAACACAAAGATAAAGTCACTCACCCGAAATAGACTCGGGAGAATGGATGCAACATACACCCCAATGCATCATAAGTGCAATAGTGGTCTGACTAATATCCAACGAATCATTCTGGTCCACGACACACATTATGTCAAGAAAACTCGAGAAAATAGGGCAGCATGCAAAATGAAGAAAAAACCTCAAATTTTGAAAAAAAATTGAAATTAAAACCCATTTGGCCTTTGCGTGCAAAAATCCAAAAAATCCAAAAATACTTGAAACCAGACATTGTATGCAAAAATGGCTAGCATAACAGCTCAAAATCCAAACCTTCATCCAAAAAATTAGGGAAAATGTTCATACCCAACCAACCAGGCAGAACCAGCAAATAGAAACAAAGGGAAACACTAGTTCTCAACCTCCTAACATACTGCTACAAGAAATGAAAGCTGAAACAGAGGGAAAACAATAAATCGAGAAAGCTCTACCTGACAGCAAAAAAGCAGAAATTGAAAATCACACAATAAAATAAAGTGCTCGCCAAATCTGCCAAAAATTATGGCAAAGCACAGTCTACCCGTGCCGAATCCAACGAGATCAACTTCGCAAAGATCCCACGCTCATAACTCTTAGAATGAACAAAAGTCCAATCCTTCAAAAGTGGATTTTGGAAAATGCTCTCCAAATTCTCCAATCCAAAATAGAAAAAGTGAGGAATTAAATTCCTCCTTCAACACTTATTCAGTTTTTGAGTGAATAGTTGATTAGGGAAAATAGCCAACTATAGCAGCTAGACTCCAAATCGACTCAAATGAAAATAGGTTATTCTTCGTAAAGACAATTCACCTAAGGCAAAGCTGCCAGAAATTAAATATGAAAAGAATTAAATCCCAAAAACCTAAAATCATAAAAAATCACTTAACACTTTCACGACAATGTGAACTTTTAAATGCACAGACATGCTCACAGGTCTAATCACATAATGCAGATGAGTTCAGATTTACCAATCACTAAAAATTTTTAATTAAAACAATTAAAATAAGGATACACTAACCATACAAGTACAACATTGGTAAAATATGAACAATTGAATCACTAACTCCACATGCCACTGCTAGGGATATAATTCCTACACACTAAAATACACAATCAAGTGCAATTACACATAATATCATAGCCAAAGCAATTAATGCATTAAATAACTAATCAATCTATTTACACCACTCACATTCATAGAAAGCGTAATGATACAAGAATGAAGTAAATAACCATGGCATAAAATTCATCTTGTAACATAACAAGCAAATATGTCCAATAAACCATATAACCAGGTATCATCATAGATCAACTGCCATCTCAAAATAGCATCAACATGAAAATATGATAAACTAAACAATATAGTAGTAAAGCATCTATGGTACTGAATCAAAGTATAACATCTGACCCTCAAGTCATCTCAAAATATATATAATAAGAGTATCAAGTATCTCTCGAATCAAAATAAACAACGTACAAAATGCAAACACGAGAGGCACTACATCCTCCCCCACTACCACAGGCTTAGTCCTAGAAGCTAGCAAAAATGTAGGGGTACAATCTGCTCAATCGTAAAGCATCCTCCCAAGTCACAGAGGTCTCATCGCTCAGGTCCCATTGGACCCTTACTTTCTCTATGACCTGACCTCGCAAAGTCAGCCTCCAGTGCTATAGGATACAAATGGGCTCTATAGAAATTTGTTTGTCCACTACCTGCAAAGCATCTCAATCAAGAACATGGGTCACATCCAGAATATACTGCCTCAAAATATAAACATGAAAAACATTGTGGATGCAAGATAGGCTAGGTGGCAATGCTAGTCAATAAGCAACAGGACCAACCCTCTCAAGGATCTCAAAAGGTCTGACAAAACGTGGTGCCAACTTAGAGCCCTTCCCATAATGGACGAGGCTCTTCCTCAGATGCACTCTCAAAAACACCCTGTCGCCAACAAAAAAGTGACAATCCAACCTATGCAAATCTACATACTTCTTCTGCCTGTCCTGAGCAGTAACCAAATGCTCCCTAATGTGAACAACCTGCTACTCCGTATCTTGTAGCATCTCTGGACCCAAAAGAACTTGGTCCTCTAAATGATCCCAACTCAAAGGGTTATGGCATGGTCTACCATACAAGACCTAAAAAGGTGACATGCCAAGATAGCTATGATACCCGTTATTTCATGCAAACTCAACAAGGTAGAAATAGTCCTCCCACTTCACTTGCCTATCCATAACATACATACAAAGCATATCTTCCAGAACTTGATTCACTCTCTCATTCTGACCATTGGTCTCTGGGTGATAAGCTAAATTGAAATTGAATTGCACGCCCAAAGCATGTTGGAGAGACGTCCACAGTGCAGAAGTAAACACTGTATCTCAATCTGAAATAATTCGATGAGAATCCCATGCAAACAAATAATATCTATCAAGAAAACATGCGCTACAAAAGAAGCTATGTAGGATGCTCTCATGGGTGAAAAATGTGCTACCTTGGACAACTTGTCCACTATCACCGTGATACAATCATGTCTCTGCAATGATATAGGCAACCTTGTGATAAAATAGATATCATATCTCACTTCTACTCTGGAATAGTGTGTGGCTGCAAAAGACCCACCAGATGTTGATGCTCTCCCTTCACTCTCTGGAAATCAATGCATCTAGCAATAAAATCAACAATGTTGCAACTCATCCCTGCTGAAAAGTACAACTATTTGAGATCAACATGCATCTTCTTCACTCCAAGATGTGGAGAATATGGTGCACGATGTGTTTTCAGCAAAACCAAGGTATGAAGATCACCTAATGCAGGTACATAGATACGCCCCATGTGATGCAGTTGTCCATTGGACTCAAGCACATAACCTAAAAATCTCTCGTCAACGGCATGTCTAGACTCGATGTTTTCTCTTACCTCCTCATACAAAGTATCACTACACAAAGCCTCCAAGATACAACTTCGCAAATCTACTCCTAGTGACATCACCGATACCTCATGTTGCCTTCTGCTCAAAGCATCCACAATGACATTCTCCTTCCCTTTAATGTAATGAACATCAAATTCATACCCACAGAAGAACTCCATCCAACAACATTGTCGTGCATTAAGGTGTAGCTGAGTAAAGATATACCGCAAGCTCCTATGATTGCTATGCAACTCAAACCTATGTCTCAAAAGAAAATGCCTCCAACAAACAAGGGCATGCACTATGGTTGTGAGTTCCAAATCATGAGTGGGGTAGTTAAGCTCACGGTCATTATTTTTCTAGAATCAAATGCAATCACTCAACCATCTTGCATTAACACCGCACACATGCCTTCTAGAGAAGCATCTGTGCAAACTATGAAATCAACTATAGGATTAGGCACTGCAAGGACTGGTGCACTTGTCAAACATTCCTTAAGAGTACTAATTGTTGACTCGCACTAGTCTGACCAAACAAATTTCTTCCCTTTCCTCTAAAGAGAAGTGATTGGATAAGCTACTCGTGAGAAATCCTTCATGAAGCTACTGTAGTAACCTGCCAATCCCATAAAGCTACAAACTTCTGAGACATGAGTGGGTACCAGCCAATCTATGATAGCCTGAATCTTCTCCAGATACACTACAATTCCATCACCTATAATGTTGTGTCCCAAATACTTCACCTTGGACTGCAAGAACCCACATTTACTCAGGTTTCCATATAACTGATGGTCTCTCAAGCATTACAATACCTAACATAAATGGACTTCATGTTCCTCCACAGTCTTTGAATAGATCAATATGTCATCGAAAAATACAATGACACACTAATCGAGGCAATTGCAACATACACCATTCATCAAACTCATAAATATTGATGGCACATTGGTTAACCCAAAGGGTACAACCGTGAACTCATAATACCCATACCATGTACAAAAATTTGTTTGATGAATATCAACCTCCTAAATATGAAGTTGATGGTATCTCGACTTTAGATCAGTCTTTGAGAACACTCGTTCTCCTTTCATATGATCAAACAAGTCATCTATCCTCGAAAAAGGATAATAGTTATCTACCATCACCTTGTTCAACTACCAGTAGTCAATGCACAACTGCAAAGAACCATAGTTCTTCTCCACAAAAATGATTGGTGCACCCCACAGGGATACACAGGGACGAATATGACCCTTGGCCAACAATTCCTCTAACTACAATCGAAGCTCACTCAACTCCTAATTAGTCATGCGATAACAAACTTGTGATATCGACTTCACTCCTGGTACAAGGTCAATTCAAAAATCAATGTCATGTTGCGGTGGCATACTTGGAATCTCATGAGGAAACACATTGGCATACTCACGAAGGAGTGGGTGATCACCAATGAGCCAACAGCCACTTTAGAACCTGTGGCTAACTTAGCGTGCCACCTATCAACCTGACGCATTGCCACTAGCCCACATCATTGAACAAGAGATGGAAAAATGAAAGAATCAGAAGCACCAAAGTCAAACAAAACTAAAGTTGAAATACCATGTAACGTACCTATAGCCTCAAGTACCGTACCTTGATGCTCAGCTTGATGGTTGTCAACCACCACAAAGACTCTGTGATTCCTACCCACATCTCCTACAGTAAGCTCATATCTCACTGTGCCCTTACAAGTTCTATAGATGGTTTGATGGAGTACTCAAAAGATTTAATGCCAGGTTGGCCACAATAGTAATAATTTTCTATAAAGTTGGGACCTGTCCCATGACCACCCTAAGTAGCACTAGGATAAGGTGCACTACCTCTGCTAGAATTCTATTGACCACTCTGTAGACGACAATCCTGCTAAGATTTTTCTCCTTGATTCTGGCTATCTCCTTTCTTACCTAAGGTACCAAAATCCTGTCCACCCTTTCCCCAAAACCTCTTATTCTTATGGTGAGGACCACCCTGAGAGAGTGCTAACTGAATCTGACCCTTCCTTGAGGACTGAAAAAACTGTGCATCCTACCCTGAATTCTTTGTACTTTGGTTGAAGGAATCAAATCTACTACTGAACCCTCTAGCTAGATACTCCTCTACAATATGTGCTTTCTCTACAGTGAGAACAAGAGTCCTAGGCTGATGCATACAAACTTCTCCAAAGAGGGAGTGCTTAAGACCTCGAATGAAATGATGAGCTAAGAGTAAATCATCATTGTTATAGCATGAATACTACCTAAGTTCAAAGAATCAGATTTCGTATTGATTCATTGTCATGTTTCCTTGCCAGATTGCATGGAACTCATTAGCGTGGGCCTCTCTGAACTAAGGAGATAAGAATCTATCTCAGAACCTCTCCTCAAAGATCTCCCAGGTGAGATCTATAACACTAACTTGAATCTTCTGACTCTCAATATTCCACCAAATGGATGTGTGGTCCCTCAACTAAATAATTGCACTGTGGTCCCTCAACTAAATAATTGCACAACGGGCCCTCATGTTGGTTGAATATGGATACATGGTGAAGCACCGCTCCATGTCCAACAACCAAGTATCATCCTTGAGGCCACTTCCATTACCATCATACACTGGTGGTCTAGATTGCTAAAGGGACTTCATGATATCCAACCCAATGGAATCCTCACTGGCATGGTCCCTACCACCTCAATGGTGCCTTCTACCCACGGGTAGGGTAAGAAAACACTCACATTCACATTTCTCCTCTCTATGCTCTGAAAAATGAGAATCTCCATGATGAGACCCCTCTTCTCGATCATGATCCTCTTGGCGCTCCTCAACACTAAGGCCCAACCGAGGAAGAATCTCTTGGAGTACTGGCAACAATAACCACACCATCCTGATTAGCATTATTACCTCATTCTCCCTCTCCATCTTGGCATTCTTCATGATGGTATTCTTCCTCTTGAACCACCCATTGGTTACCACCTTGACTAGACCTATGTGCAGGAGGCATCCCTATAGAAGCAACAAGGCAAAATCAAATATAAGGATTGGAAGCATAAGAGTCAAAACATGAACCCAAGAGATAAAAAAATAACAACATAATATAACAATGTGCAATAGAAAACAAAACCATAAAGGAAGCATAACACAGAGATCCCAATGTTACAACATGGCCTTTGATACTAGATGTAATGCCCCACCCAGAGATCCTTGGAAACAAGGATAAAATACAATCAAGATTTATTTTTTTAAAGGCAAGTGTAAGTGTACATGATAACCACCTACATGACTCACAAATATTGCAATGGAAGACTAACTAAGCATCCTGACATCAACGAATCTCCAAATGCCACTATTGACCAAAACGACCAACAACAGAAATACTCAGCACTGGATTTGACTAGAAACATTCTGAAACCAAAATGTGACACCAAAAGATTGAAGAACACAAAAGAGGGTATCCGAAACAGTTCCCAAAAAGTTCAGGTCTTACCAAAAAGTGCACATTGCCCACCCGCATAGGTTTTTGCAATTTCCAAGCAATACATTAATGCAACACTGGGTGATACTTTCCAGTATCATGCAATACTTCTAAAAAAGGAGGGCAACATTTTTAGGGATGAGGCGATACAACTCCCAAGGGCGTGCAATACATTAAGGGTATCATACGATAGTTCCTCTAAGGGGGGTGCGATAATGGAAACTATCACATGACAAAACTACAAGAGGCGTGCGACACATTCAGCAAATACACGATACAAATCTAGTGGGCATGTGATACATTATTGTATCACACCATGCTAACACATGGTCGCCCAAGAAACTCAAGAAACACTTAAGGAGAACACAAAAGGGGGAAAACAAAGAATAAAACTTCCACACTAGGGAATACCGAATCCACATTTTGAGGCAAGAACACTCGAACTGAATATGAAAGATGGAAAGAACAACAACTAACCATCTAACAAATAGTAAGAAGTAAAAGTACAGAAGGGAAACCTTGCAGTGTACTAAAAGCAACCTCACAATAACAGAATTAACATTGCAATGAACAAAACAACTAAGTACGCAGTTCCTCCCAACTATCAATAGTGTCATAAGACCATTGTGGGCCCTAGCCATCCCCGCGCGTAACATCCCAAGCCACCGATTAGATCGTTGGTACTATCGTAATAGAGACGTCACTACTAAAACATGCTACAATCATAAGCATAACAAAATCTAACAAGCTAGTGGAAAGCATAAGATAATCTTGCAAGTAAATAACATCACCTATCACATGCTAATCATCATAATAAGAAAATGTGTCAATAACTAACATCATCAAAACATGATATACAAGCATCCCAATGAAAGCATAAGTCACTAGAAAGCATACTCCAAAAACTAAAGTACCAAGTGAAACATCCAGCCATGGTCACACTACAATAATAGATCATCTATGTACATTGGTCCCTAGCAGTGGTGTAGGTAGCTACGCCTCCCAACTACATGGCACCTGTATGTCCACACTTGCCATGCTAATGGAAATAATGGTCCAACCACAAACACAAAAAAATAACATCCATGGCTAACACACACGCCAAGTAGTATGATGACTGAATCCAAGATATAGACAATGCATAAACTATAGGTCCTAGTCAGACATCTCTATGGGCTACTATGCAGGGATTGACATCATGGAGAGTCGCTTGGCATCAACAAGCCCAAGCTTAGATCGTGCATATACAAGATCCCTCAATAGAAAGGATCTCACACATACATTTTATTATCTTTAATTGTATTACTACCCAATATTTTATTTAGTCATCACTTAATTAAAACTCCCTCTTCCATACCTATGGCGTCATGATCATCGGGCTACAAGATCGAAGCCACCTCTATATGCTACCCTACCCTACCCATGTTCATCCAACAATGAGTGTCTGTAGGCATGCAAACTCCCAACCCAACCCCAATGATCATAACTTCCAGAAGTAACATGGAAGATCGGGCCCCGCAGGTCACTCGACAAATGTACGCATACGTACTCATGTGTGGCACACCACCATCACGAAGATCAACACAAGGATTGGATGAGAACACAAACATAAAGTCACTCACCCAAAACAGACTCAGAAGGATAGAAGCAACATACATCCCAATGCATCATAAGTGCAATAGTGGTCTGATGGATATCCAATGGATCATCTTGGTCCACGATCCACATCGTGCCAAGAAAACTTGAGAAAATAGGGTGGCACCCAAAATGAGGCAAAAATCCTAAATTTTGAAAAAAAATCTAAAATTAAAACCCATTTGGTCTTTGGGTGCAAAAACTCTAAAAATCCAAAAATACTTGAAATCAAACACCATATTAAAAAATTTCCAACATAATGGCTCAAAATCATAAACCCTCATCCCAAAAATAGGGAAAACATTCATACCTGACCAATTGAGCAGAAACAGCAAACAAAAATAGAGGGGAACACTAGTTCTCAACCTCCTAACATTCTTCTACAACAAACGGAAGCTACAATGGAGTGAAAATAATAAAATAAGAAAGCCCTACCTAACAGCAAAAAGGAAGAAATTGAAACTCGCACAATAAAATAAATTGTCTACTGAATCTGCCAAAAATTACAGCAATGCACGGTCTACTCGAGCCGAATCCAATGAGACCAACCTCACGAAGATCCCACTCTCACAACTCCGGGAATGAACAAAAGTCCAATCCTTCAAAAGAGGATTTTGGAAAATGCTCTCCAAATTCTCCAATCCAAAATAGAAAAAGTAAGGAATTAAATTCCTCTTTCAACACTTATTCACTTTTTGAGTGAATAGTCGATTAGGGAAAATAGTCAAATATAACATTTAGACTCTGAATCGACTCAAACAGAAATAGGTTATTCTCTGTAACGAGAATTAACCTAAGGCAAAGCTACCAGAAATTAAATATGAAAAGAATTAAAGCTCAAAAATCCAAAATCATAGAAAATCACTTAACACTTGTGCGACAATGCAAACTTCTAAATGCACAGACACGCTCACAGGTCTAATCACATAATGCAGATGAGTTCGAATTTACCAATCACCAAAAGGTTTTAATTAAAACAATTAAAATAAGGACATACCAACCATACAAGGATGACATTGGTAAAATATGAACAGCTAAATCACTAACTCCACATGCCACTACCAAGGATATAATTTTGTCATACTAAAATACACGATCAAGTGCAATTGCATATATTATCATAGTTGAAGCAATTAATGTATTAAATAACTAATTAATCCATTTACACCACTCACATTTGCAAAAGGTGTAAAGAGACAAGAATGAAGTAAATAACCATGGCATAAAATTCATCTCATAACATAACCAACAAATATGTCCAATAAACCATATAACCAGATATCATCATAGATCTACTATCATCTCAAAATAGCATCAAAATGAAAATATGATAAATTGAATAGTATAGCACTAAAGCATCTATGGTACTGAATCAAAGCACAACATTTGCCCCTCAGGTCATCTCAAAATACATATAAATAGAGTATCAAGTATCTCTCGAATCAAAATAGACAAGGTACAGACTGCAAACATGAGAGGCACTACACAAACTTTGAAAGTTTGGATCGGGCACTTATCCCTTGTATGAATGATTTCTAGGATGTGGGAAGCTCATTTGGAGACAACATTGTTAGTTCTTCATTATCAATTATTTGTCCAATTGTAGATAATAGTCCCTCAATTCAGTTATTCCTATTAAAGAAGTAATAATTTCACCCTTATTCATTTTTATATGATGCATTAACTGGTGTTTAAGTTCAAGGGTTCTACTAGTATTGTTTATTTCGTACATATTTTCTAAGAAGGTAAACATGACATGAGTAGTGGCCAAATTTGATATGATGGGGACTATATGATTCTTTACTAAGTCTACTAGGATCTTCATAGCTATATTGTTATTATTTTTCCCATTTAGTTTTCTCAGTCTCGTCATTTGGTATAGCTACATTATCTTCCACATATGAATGTAATTCTTGTTCACTAAGTGTCATCACTAATTGAAGTTTATGAGAAAAAATTTGTAGCACCTTCTTGTATATCTTCAAATCTATCTCAATTCACTATGATTGCTAATTATTTGCAAAATTTCTTTTGATGATCTTTTAGATTTTGTTGTTGTTATATGTGCTTTTGTATTATTTCCAACCTGACTCTAATAGCATGTTAAGGAATTAGGATCAATTGCAATACCTTTATTTCAAATTTATATACTTGATCTGTAGGATATTATTTCAAGGGATATTCTTAACAATATGAGTATTTTATTCTTTATGCAAATTTTTCCAATTAAAGTGACTGCAAAAACTATATCTTTTATTTATTATGTTCACAATGCATTTATGTGTGTGTGTGTGTGTGTGTGTGTATATATGTATATATATGTCTATGTATATATGTGTGTGTATATTTATATATGTGTAGATATGTGTGTGTATATGTATATATATGTGTATGTATACACAAATATATACATACACATATATATACATATACATATATACATAAACATATATTTATGTGTATGTATATATGTATATGTGTATGTATATGTGTATGTATATATTTGTGTATACATACACATAGATATACATACACATATATATACATATACACACACATATCTATACATATGTGTGTGTGTGTGTGTGTGCATGTGTATGTGTATGTGTATGTGTATGTGTATGTGTATGTGTATGTGTATGTGTATGTGTATATATGTATATATGTATGTATATATGTGTGTGTGTGTGTGCATATGCGCATGTATTAGAAATATGAATTACTGAGAGGGGAGTGAATCAGTATTTCACAAACTTCAGCTCAAAACTAGATATCTTTAACAACTTTATAACATATATTAGAAAGTAAACTAACTATGTTGAATAGTAAACATAACCATGTAATAAGAGAATCCATAACACCATATTTTATTAACTAGGGAAACCTTGGCCAAGGGAAAACCCTGATGAGGATGGTACCCACAAAATGATCCACTAATCAAAAGTATCTTGTGATAGATATTGATATTATTTTTTTATTAAATAAACAGATTTTGAATGGTGCCTGAAACCCTGTACAAGACTAAAGATATTCAATAAACTCGGAAACAAAAATACAACAAACAAAAGTAGAACTGGTCAGCCACCAAAACATAGGGTAACCAAGGTGACAAAAAGCCTATCACCAACCAAAAGAAACAATCTAGCAAGGGGGCAAAGCCAGATATATCAAGATTTTCCCTTTGATTTCAAGCCACCCTTGCATGATCTGAGGTTCATTTCTCAAGGAGGAGTAGATGGTCTAGTGTTCTTTCTTTTAACCGCAGTCCAACCATCCTCCACCTTAGTTGCCTTAGCAATCCAATCCCCAGATGAGACCGAACAATGAATCCCAGGGGGATCCGAAACACCAAAAATCATCCTAGAAGAGCCCGTAGCCAACTAGCCCCCCACAAAAATAGGAGGAAGGACGGGGCCAAGGCCAGTCAAAGGGTCCTAGCCCCCAACGAGACTAGGAGGAACATCCAGTACTGGGGCAGGAGAAGGAATAGGAACCTCCTCAAACACCGGCACTGAAAGAACAACTGTAGAGGAAACATCCTTGGATACAACCGCTGAATCCAAAGGCGCATCACCGAACTTTACCATTGTATAGTCTCCAATAGAGGCCCCTGACCACCAGGAAGGAGGATGCCTAGATTTAGTCTTCACAGCAGCACAATGAGCAGCAATGTGACCAATCTTATGACACTTCCTACAACAAAAAGGAATACCTTCATAATCCAAAATAAGGGACCAAGAGCCCCTCAAAGAATCCAAACAAACCTTCTCAGGAAGGCCCTTAGAAATATCCATCTCTACAAGAAAACTAGCATATATCGAATGAAGGATATCCAAAGTGTCTGAGTCCACATATAAAAAATCACCAATAGTAGCCCCAATAGCTTCATAAACTAAATCATGCCAGAGATGCATCAAGAGATTTGGTATTCGGACCCAGATAGGGACCTTGTTAAAAGATTTAGTTAGCAGATCAAAGTCCATATGCCACAGTTTGGCCATAAGAGGAAATTTGTCCTCCCATGAAAAACTATTATTGCACAAAATATTCTTCCTATCTTTAATAGAATTAAACTTTACTATGAAAAAACCTTTAGCCACTGAAAAGATGTGGACCTCACTATCTAAAATAGGCTCCCAATGCTTAGAAATCCAAGCATGAAGATTAGAAAGAGAGGGCCAGAAATCCCAAAATCTAAAGATAGCAACAAAAGAAGAGACCTCATCTGTCGTACCAAAAATATTGTCGACTATTTCAAAGTCCAGGAGTACCCGTATAGGGTTTGAAACACAAACAGGGGAAACTTCATGGGAACAGGAAGGCCTAGATTGAACAGCTCGAGCACCATGAAGACCCGCCTCAAATGTAGCCACATCGGCATAAGAGGCAGATCTACCCCTAGAAGGCATAGTAGAAGCTGACCTAGAACAAAGCAGCTACCTACAACCAACAGAGAGAGGCACGAAGCACCCAAGCAAAAGAGCAGACTCGAAAACCAGCAACAACAAAAACCCTGATATTCCTCCTAACGTCGAGACAATCCAGACCTCCAGCCCAGTAAAAGTCGTCCAAGCATAGAGGCCAGATCAAAGCCGAAGCCAAGCACAGAGGCCAGATCAAAGCCAGGGATTGAAACCGAAGTCGAAGCCAGGCTCAGGGAGCTAGGCAGGAAAAAATTCAAAAAATTGCAGAGCCAAACGGGAGTATTTTCCAAAGTGATTATAGATATTGATACTATTAAGAGTCTTTACATATGTATAATGTCTCGGTTCTTGTTAGAGGACTAGGCCTTGTTAGAATCCTCAACTCTTTTGAGAGTTATATACAATTACAAAATACATGCAACATAAGCCCACTACCCAAACATGCAATATACAATATAGTTCTTCAATACAAGATATAAATACAAAAACCTCTTTACACTACTGCAGATATCTTCAATATCTAATATTTCCTTTTCTTCTTATTAAAATATTTATATTCCTTTGATCATACATCAAAATTTTCATCTTAAAAAATTACATCAATATCACACACATTCACACTTAACTTTGCATTTAAAAATCTTCCTTTATACCTTGCTAATTACAAAATATTTGTCCAATTGGCCTTCATCCCTTTATACACTAATCAAAATACAATATTAACTTTTTCCCATGTAGGATTAACATCTAGGATGTCATTCCTAATTAGTTAAGTAGTTATTTCATTAAAAAAATAATTCCTTTACCCAAAATATCGATTTCCTCATATACTTTGTTTTGTTTGTATAATGTTATAACTGGTAAACTCATCATAACTCTGTCTATATAGTCCATACTATCTTGCGCACTTGCATACGTCATCATCACAGTCTCAAGTATCTATACCTAACTCCACACGTGTTTATGATGTGCTTGTGAAGCTTGCCAATCAAAACTCTATCTATTCTACCTACTAAATGACACAACATTTACACAATTTTCTAAGTACAATTGTCACATCTTCATCTTCACATTTTACCCACTTCATAGGAATGATATATTGTCATAAATGATAACATCAAAATGTCTGACCTATCCAAATTGTCAATAATCTCTCCCTTTGGCATTGATGGCAAGATGTGGAAAAGCTAACTCCCAAAACAAAACTTAAAAACTTGACCTTTACAAAATTTTGAAACTGTGGACCATTACATGCATATACTATATTTTCTTTATATCTCCTAATTGCATTATAACTCTACACATCTCTCCCTTACACACACACTTACTTTTCTTTATCACTCCCCCTATGACATCAATGACATGCATGTCAAAACTTATGTACAAGTCACAATTTGTTGTCTTTACCTTCAAGGTTGCTTCTGATTGGTAATCCGTAAGATGTAATCATCAAAGTTCTTTTTCAAGATGGAGAATTTAATGAATCATTTGTCCTTAACTACATCTGCAATACTGAATACTACGCATAGAGCATAAGAAGCAATCTCTACTACATCTAGATTTACATAGGAAAATTTCTCATAACATGCCTTAACTAACAAGCATTTCTCTAACTGTCTCTATACAAGATCAATTTTCAAGGTAAGTTGTTCCCTTAACAATGAAAATCTCTTTAGCATCATCTCCTTTTATAGCTCCAAAAGCCTAATTTCATCATTGATTTTGTTGACTCTTCTTTCTAGATCAACAATCTGACCTAAGGGATGTTGCACTTCATTCCTAAGTGCCTCTAACTCTCTAAGTTGGGTGCTTATCTAATCTAAAATGTCTCTAGTAATGTGTGTTCTCCAACACACTTCACATACACATTCTTCCCTTTTGTCAAAAATTGTCTTAATTCCTTGAACTTCTCATCAAGGTTCTTTATATCACCTCTAATATTGTCACAGACTTTTCTAATCATGCAATGTTTGTTCCTTCACAGTGGTTGTATCAGATAACTTAGTGAATTTTGTGTCAAAAGCTTGATTATGGCCTTTTCTCTATCTTATGGATCTAGCTCTATCATCTTCACTGATATGGCACTTTGAAGTTTTTCAATTACTATCATTAGTGAACTCTAAAGACTCTTCACCTTTTTGTTCTTCTCTATAATCTTGTTGAGTGTTGAGATCAAGTGGTTTGTTCTTCTCTATCATTTGATCCTCCTTTTTCTTCTCTTCTATTATCTTCTTATCCTTTTCTTCTGTCTTCTTTCTTTCCTCCGTTTTTATCTCTTCTTCTCATTTCTTCCTTTCTTCTAACTTCTTATTTTCTGCTTCTTTTTCCATCTTTTCCTTTTCTTTCTTTCTCTTCTTCTCTTCTACCTTATTCTTCTCTTCTTCTTTCCTCTTCTTTTCTTCTAATTTCTTATTTTTATGAGCTTCTTTCTTCTCTTTTTATCCTCTTCCTTGCTTCTTTTATCTTCCTCATCTTTAGAACTTCTGTAGCTAACCAAATTGTCAATAATTATACCAAAATCCTTAAATAGTTCCTTTGTTGTATCTAAGATGATTCTTGTATTGTCCACTTGCATGGTATCAGTTTTAATAGCTACGTGTGGAGTTGCAGAGGATTTCTTTAACAATGTTGTTGTTTTTGTGGGTGTCTAAACTGGTGGTGTCTCCTTATCCCTTTTATCTGATGGTTCTGTAAATATAGTGATTAGTCCCCCTAAGTCTTCGCTTCCCTATTCTTGGTTGAGTTGTGGATGTCACAAATCTTACAATTTCTTGCTTTGTTTCCTTATTCACCTCCTCATAATTTCCTCCCATTATCAAAATTGATCTTCTCTTATTTCTCAAAGGGGGTTCAATACCCTTCATTATACTTTCAAGATGTTCATCATTCCTCACTTTACATGATTTTGGTATCATATTTTCTCTAATATTCTATCTTCATTAGTTACTCTCTTCTTTCTATTCACCTATCTATCATAAAGGTCTTTAGGGATTTGACTTTGAATGTCTTCAAATTTATTATTAGACAAAATAATATGTCTAATAACTGTATTCTCTAGCTCTAATCTAGAAATACGTAATTATAAGTGATAATATTTGTTTATTTGCACAAAATTGCCTTCATCAATGATAGCACAATTCACTTTCTCAATTTTAGGCTTCCAAGTATTTCTTCCTTTGCTCTTAATCTCTTATTTTTCTTCTTCTTGCTTTGGTAGCTCAATTTCCTTGGGAGTGTCTACTTGACCTCTCATCTTCTTCTTTGTTTCAAATGTCATTATCTCTTTGTGCCTTTTTCTAGGACCAGTTGCCATAGCCTTCATCATTTTCTTCCTAGGTGCATTAGTTGATTCTTGTTTTACCTCAAGCAATCTAGTTGACTTCATATTTACCTCAACAACTTGTGTTGCTTCTTCTTCTAATGGTTGCATAGGTGAAATAAAAAGTGTAGCTTGTGGTTGTACCTAGGATACTATTGCATAGGGTGCAATGGATGCTTGTACAAATGGAATTGCAAATGTTACTCCTTCTGATGGTTCCCCTGCTAAAGGTGGCACATACATTACACCTTTTCTCCCACTTTTCCTAATGCATGAAATAATTTTTTTTACTCCACTTACTTCTTTTGTTGTCATATGTGATTCCTACATTATTCTCTTCATTGTTGACTCAACTTTATTCTTTGTAGACTTTTTAAGTTTAACTTGATAAGTCTTTTCCATTATTTCATCATAAGTTCCAAATCTATCAAATTCTTCATCATTATTAGACTTAAGAATGGTCTAAACATATCATTCTATTTCAGCATATGTAATCTCTTAACCAAGCTGCTTAACATACAATATCATTCGTTCTATTGCTTCTATGTAGCTAAGATTTGTATCTAACATAAAACAAATGTCATCTTGAAACTTTTCAACCATAGATGATGGAATTCTATACATTTCTTTCATCTCATTTTGAAATATCTTCACAATAAGATCTATGTTGCTATCATTCTTATCAATTGGATTCCTTCTCTAAAGATCATTTATCTTCTCCATGATACTCTTATCAATGTTCAAGAGTACTGCTACAAGAAAAAATGGGACTCTTTTGATTAGGTGGAAAAATATGTGTAATCAAACATGAGAATCTAAACTGACTATTTATGACTTCCTTTATCCTTTCTAGGTTTTCTACCAACTGTGCTCTTAGAATCTCGCTCATACTAACCTTTGTTCTTTCAATGCACATTTTTTAGGTTGCATGTATGAATCTATTGCTATGCTATCTTCCCTAGAGCTAGAACAAATCTTAGTGGCTATGATTATGCTCACAAATCTAGCATCATCTTGTTTGATCTTATTGATGACAATTCCTCTCCCATTGTATACAGATTTAGTGTTTTCAAGAAAAATTGTCTTTACATTCTTTTCATTTACAGGTATAGCTCCATTACACAGACTAGTGACCTTATGAATAAGGTTGGGTGATATTTCTACCACATTATCTCCTAATCAAAACTTTCCATCATGAATTCTACTCAGTATGATCTTGGTCCACTCATTGTCAAAATCATAAGTGAACAAGTATTTAACTAGGTCATTGTGTTCTAGGTGTTTGAATGCATCTTTAGACTCGTATCCTTGTTATATATGAAGTCGAACTCAATTTCTATTCTTCCCTCTCCTACAAACTCAAATTTTCTTTTAAAATAGTTGTCAATATCCTCTAAATATAGAACTTTATCTAGTATTTTCAAGAACGCAACTGCGAGATTGTATTCCATGGCTTGAATAGGGTTAACTTGCATCTTAGATCTTGGTTCATCTTCCACGTTATGAATTAATGACATATCCATCTTTTACTAAGAAAATTGAACTTAATTTTCACAAATTTGACCTTTGTGAATCGTAAAATACCTCAATTTTTGCAGAAATAGGGTTTGCTAGTGAATTCGCTTCAATGCTACTTAGATTGCCTTGAATTCTCTCTCATTTCGCACCTTAACTCTTCACACGTTCAATTGATGCTCAAAATCTTGATTCTAATCCTTAAATCCTTCGCATTTACCTACTCAATTAATTTCCCAAATATGCAATTTGCAAAAAGTTGTTTCTAATTACTGGGAGACTTGTTTTCTTGATGTGTCCACATACAAACTCCAAATTGTCTACACACTTAACCATAGCTTTGTTGTATCATGTACTACCTCATGTTAACTGTGCATGCCTTAAATCTCTTGATGACCTTTAACTACCTTTATGATGCTCGTTCTCTTATAAAAGTGCTTAATGCAAGTGGGACGAATCAATCACAACAATTGATTTCAATCTACATTCAAGTGCTTCATTTGACTGGTCTTCCAAAACCACATGTGAACTTTATGGATCTTTGGCTTCGACAAATACTTCTTTAACTTCTTGTGCATGTTCTCTTATATTGTCTTTCTATGTATCACTGGTGCTATCATTTCTTGTAATATTTATGTTCATGTTCATTATGGAATTTGGACTCCTTGTGTTGTTTCTCATGTTCATTCTACATAATCTTGTTATATGATGAAAGTTCTTACATAGTTGGCATACTAGTGCATTTTTTTCCAAATCTAGGTCCAAGATGGTTAATAGGTGCTCTGTAATTTATGGCAATATGTCCAAAGCTTTTGCACTCGTAACACACAATGTATCTTCTCATTGCACTATTTCCTTCGTCAGATCTTCTTCCTCCAAGGTTAGTACCTTCAAACATTCTACTATTGCTATTACTATTATCAAATTTAGGTTTCTTACAATTAGCTGCTCTATGACCAAAACCATGACAATTATAACAATAAAAATCAATAACTAGTTTAAATGACATACCTATATAGTCCCTTTTCATACAACCAATTGTGTTCCATGCATAACATCTACCTTTGAATTCATATCTCACTTCTATAGGTGATTTAGTTTTCTCAAGTTTCTTAGGTTCATTAATTTTCTCATGTTGCCTGGGTTGCTCAACCTCCTTAGGTGCATCATTAGATAGATTTGACTCAATCTTATTCAAATCTTCTTTTTCTTTCATAGGCCAATGATTTTAAAGATTAGGTTCCTTTCTAGCTTCGGATTTCTTAACTGAATTTTCTGCAATGAAATATCCAAGACCAGTCTTATCATCAGAAGGTCTTTGAAAAGATATTTGTTCATCTCTCTTCTCACTGATAGAATATGGCTTCTCAAGTTGTCTCTTAGACTAAGTTAATTCTCTTTTCACGATAGTGTTATACTTCTCAAGTTATGCATAATGCAACTTGATAAACTCAAGCTCAGATGTCACTTTGGTAAGGTTGGATCTTAGATCTCCATTCTCTGACTTAAAATCATATTCAACTTTACTAT
Source organism: Cupressus sempervirens (assembly GCA_028749045.1). NCBI lineage: Eukaryota > Viridiplantae > Streptophyta > Pinopsida > Cupressales > Cupressaceae > Cupressus > Cupressus sempervirens. The sequence goes on from CM053787.1 coordinate 460,951,197, forward strand.
CATAATTCTTCAACCTCAACTTTAGATATGTAATCTCAAGTTCATGGTTCAAGATCTCGTTTTCTTTCTTCAGTCTTGAAACTTCATCACCTTCCTTGATATGATCTTTAGGCTATTTCTTGGACTTGAGATGATCTATCTTATCTTTCCATTTCCAATATAGTCTTTAGCATCTTCATATCTTTCTTTCAAAGCATCTCTTTCTTCAGTAAGAACATCAATTTGCTCAATACCTTCTTCTAGGTTCTTTTGTTACTATTACATATCCATAGGGATCTTACTCAAGTTGTTCAGCTTTCTCTGAGTAACGGTACTCTAATACCAATTGTAAGAAACAAGGAATAATGAGAGGGGGGTGAATTAGTATCTCACAAACTTTAGCCCAAAACTAGATATCTTTAACAACTTTATAACATGCATAAGAAAGTAAAGTAATTATGTTGAACAATAAGAATAACCATGCAATAAGAGAACTTACAACACCATATTTTGTTAACTAGGGAAACCCTAGTCAAGGTTAAACCACAGTGGGGATGGTATCCACAAAATGATCTACTAATCAAAAGTATCTTATGAAAGATATTGACCCTATTAGTAGTCTATTACATATGCATAGTATCTTGGTCCTTGTTAGAGGATTAGGCCTTGTTAGAAGCCTCAACATTGTTAGGAGTTGTTACTTACAATTACAAAACGTATGCAAGATGATTCCACTGCCTAAACATGCAATACACAATATAGTTCTTCATTACAAGAGTTAGATACAAAAACCTCTTTATATTGTTGTCGATATCTTCAATATTTGATATTGCCTTGGTTGCTTATGACAAAATTCACATTCCTCTAATCATACATCATTATTTGCATCTTAAAATAGTAGATCAATATTGCACACATTCACACTTAACTTCGCATTTAGTAATCTTCCTTTATACCTTGCTAATTACTAAATATTTGTCCAATCGGCCTTCAAGCCTTTATACATTAATATATCAAAATACAAGATTAACTTTCGCCCACTTACGGTTAACATCTAGGATCTTGTCCCTAATTAGTTAGGTAATTATTTCATAAACAAAATAATTCATTAACCCAAAATCTTCATTTCCTCATTATACTATGTTCTGTCTATATATTGTTGTAACTGGTAAACTATTTATAACTATGTCTCTACAGTCTATATTGTCCTGTGCACTCATATACGTCATCACCATAATCTCAGGTATTTATACTTGACTTCACACATATCTGTGATGTGCCTATGAATCTCACCAATCAAAATTCTATTTGTTCTGCTTGATAAACTACACAACACTTAGACAAATTTCTAAGTACAACTATCACATCTTCATCTTCATGTTTTGCCCACTTCATAGGACTGATATGTTTCCATAAATGACAACATTAAAATGTATGACCTAGCCAAGTTGGCAACATGTTCCAGGTAGGGACATGTCTTACACGAAACATGTCCATATCCCAAATGTACTTACTCATGTATTATTGTAGGTGTTGATTCATCATAAGATCGGTTTGTTTAGTAATTGTGAATCACAATGTAATATTGTATAATAGTTATCAAGGATTACAAGTAACCTGATCTACATAGATAACTCAATGATTAATCTAATATAATTACAAGTTGTTTTGCACAAATACATTGATTTGATCATGTTATATCTTTCATGATAACTAATTACAAGATAATTGTTAAAGTATGTATGCATGTATGTATATGTGTGTGTGGTTGTATATATATATATATATATATATATATATATATATATATATATATATATATATATATATATTTGTCTCTGTGTGTGTTAATTGTCTAGTAATTATTTGTCAAGAGCAACAATAATTAACTAGTAATTAGGGTAGCTGATTAAATGTAATTTATCCATGATCAAACCAATCCAACTAAATCTACAACACTAACAATATAAATAACAATGTTTCTTAAGGAAAACACTATCATGGCCCAAAAGCACCTAAGCAAGCACATGGGCACATGAAGGGAAATGGGGCCAAGAAAGCCAAGGAGACATCAATCATGATCAATTGGCATGTATTTAATCCCATCATGGCATTTTCTAAAAATAAAAATAATGTAAGAGTTAAAACTCCTCAAGGTCTTAATAAGGACCCTAGGACCTAAATAGTTGTAATAAATGACAATAGTCCAATAGTGCTCAAGGGGGAGTCAAATAGGATAATAAGGTCCTTAGTAAGTTAAATGGATACTACGAGAAACAAAGTTCAAGGTTTGATACGTTAAATTGATCAAGAAGTTAATTAAAATGGAGTTTCAAATTCAAATTTCACAATGTAATGGCTTGTGTCATTTAGGAGGGAAAATGTGTAAATGGGTTTTCAATGACTTGAAATTGATCTGAATGGTTGATAAACACCTTATTATGCCTAGTCAAGGCATGAGGAGGTCATGTTGTACAAAAGAGACAAGATTTTGTATGGACTATAATAGCAATCTGCAATAAAATCATTATTTTCTACAATTTCCTTGTATATTTGGATGATTGATCAATCACATTGATTGAGTTGGTCCTTTGAATGATTAGAGGATATATACTTCATCATATTAGGCATCTCTACTAAATAAGGTATCAAAAGTTTCATATATTTTCAATTTGTTGCTAGTAGATATAAAGGATATTTTATTGTGTTTTACAGTTCTTTTTTCCTCATAGAATGGTCATAATCTAACTTGTATTATGCATTAGAAACATTGTGCAAAGAAAATTGATTAGATGGGTGATCATCATGACTGATTTGGTTGAACACTAATTTGGAGGCTTGGTTATAACAGTAAACATTATGCTTTAACAAGGGCGTATTTTTCTAATTGGAACAATTGTATTATGAAACTTTAATAGTAAATCAACTTTTGTTTCGTCAAGATTGTGTTTGGGAGACCAACATTGACCAAGCCCTAGTTTTGTGATAGTTTCTAGGAGCAATTTGGGGCTTTTGTATTTAGAAAGCTTGTAAGACAAAATTGACTACATATTCCTTTAACTAGGAACATATTAGCACTCTATTGAAAGAGTCAAGGTTGGAGGTTGAGTATTTGGCATAGTTGCTTTGTAAATTTGAGGTAATTTTTGCTTAAATGTAGTGGCAATTGGTCAAACTAATGATATGGTCCAAAACAACTCAATTTTCATTTTTTATATGTTGAATTGTGTTCAAATGGGTGTCAAAATCTACAATTGTCTTTAAAATATTTTGGAAAGTTAGGAATATAAACGTTAAAATACTCAATAGAGAACTAATAGGGAATTAGGCCTACTAGGACAACAAATTTGATTTCCTTATAAGAAAAGAACTTGGAACATTAAAACTTGATTGTTTTGGTAGGATTGGATAAGTCAAAGCTATTTGAACCTTTGTTGGTCATTGGAAAATTTGAGTTCACAATTTTGGCCATTGAGCCATTAGATGCCTAAGGAACATTGTGGAATAGCATAAACCTTTGAAGTATTTTGATACATTTTTGGCCTAGAAGCCTTAAGCCTTGATTTCTCTTCATCACATTATGACCATAGTAGTAATCTCATAATGAACATAAGAATAAACTACAGTAGGTGAATCATTCATTGCCAATATAAATTCATAACATGGGAATTGTCACAGAATCACTAAATGAACCAAGATAAGATCAAAACAAAACAAAAGCAATGAGACCTCAAAAATAGGGTAAAGATATCATAAGGCCTAGCATCATAAATTAGGTATCTAAACACCTACAACTCAATGGTTCTCGCAACTAAGTATAAGGGTAAAATAACTTGATGATGCAATGTAATGATTTAGATCACCCCATAGGTATCAACCTCTCACAAGTCCAACATGTTAGACGTTGCAAATAAATATCTAACAAAGCATAAGGTGCACTCAACCAATCACACAAGGCATAAAGAAAACATCGCAAGCCAAAACAAGGAATCACAAGGGATCTTATCCAACAACATAAAAGATATAACTCACTTAATTATGAAGCCACATCCATTAGGATGTCATGCACAAAGTAGATGGGAGAGGCGTTACACTTTCTTTTAAAGAACCTTTCTCTAATACCAATTGTTGAATGCTTAAGATATTCGAGTGGGATGAATAATTTCTCTGATAAAGCCTTCAAAAAAATTATTGCTTCATATGTTAAAACCTTTACTTCATGCATCAACTACAATGTAACATTGAAAATTGTTCATCTAGACAACCCTTGGGTTGTGGTGGTGTAAGGATTAGCCCACTTGCTAGGTTTCTTTAATAATAATAAATATGTATGTTGAAAGATCAAACCATTCCACACAACTCTACAAGAGAACACAATATTTATCCTAAGAACTCATTGAGGGAAAACTATTGTGAGAAATACCACAACATTGAACAATTACTCAACTTGTTGTAGGGTTATAACCCAAAGAAACAACTTTTTCTTGAAATATTAGTTTTAAGCTTACATAGGAGGAAGACTACTATGGCCTGATTATGATAATATTTATAGTTCATAACCTTTATACACCATTAAGAGAAAATGAATATCCATTGCAATGCAATTAGACCACCAACAACATTCGGGACACTACTTAGAAAAATATAGGGAACTTTTGAATGCAAATACTTCCAAGTCACTGATTCTATTCCTTAGGCACTGCTCTTGCGCATTTCACACCTCAACATACTTCCACACTTGTTTCACCTTACAAATAATTTGATCTTTAATTTATATCCTACGAAAACTCAAACAATCTTCTTTGACTTGTCCATAGTGAGACCTATAAATAGGAAATGTGCAATCACCAAATAGGTTGGCCCCAAAGACTTCCCTAGTGAAAAGGAAGTGTTGGTAGACCAAGGTAGGAGATAAACATGACCCAAAAAAAGTTTGAAACATTCTCCTAGATAGCACAAGCTTCAAAGCATTGTCATAATTAATCTAGGTTGACCGAATAACTACAAGCTCTTCCAATCATTCAATGCAATGAAAAAAATACCAAAATGGATCAAAGACATCCTACATACCATAAAGGAACATCATATAGTTTTTGTCAATATTCTAGCACTATCCATATACATTGTCACATGCTTTAAGGAAAGTGAAAACATATTAAATCAAGAAAAACCTAGCATCATATGCAACCAACCAATAATTGGGCATTGCTCTTGCCCATTTCACACCTCAACATACTTCCCCACCTTTTTCACCTTCCAAATGATTTGATCTTCAACTCATATCATGTGCAAACTCAAACTATATTCTTTAACTTGTCTATGGTGAAACTTATGAACATTAAATGTGCAATGGCCAAATATGTTGGCCCCAAAGACTTCTCTAGTGAAAAGGAACTATTACTAGACCAAGGTATGAGATAAATAGGACCCAAAAACTTTGACACATTTCTCTTAGATAGCACAAACCACAAAGCAATCATTTTTTTTCTAGGTTGACCAAACAACCATAAGCTCTTTCACTCATTCAATTCAATCAAAAACAAAAATACCGAAATGATTTTCAGACATCCTACAAACCATAAAGGAGCATCATATGGTGTTTATCAATATTCTAGAACCATCCATATATATTATCACATCCCTTAATGCGAGTGAAAACATATGGAACTAGAAAAAACCTAGTAGCATATGCTTCCAATCAATTAGTTATAGGATATAGAACTTAGAATCATACGTGTGGTATAGCTAAGCATTTGAAATTTAAAGGGAAGTTAAATAGAGACAATATGAGCACAATCCCAAGACCATAAGAAAAAATATGAAAACATGGGAAAGTGTGAAGCATTCTATTTTCTCCTTAAAATCAATTACATTATCAAAAATGAAATACAATACTTAGTCATATCTAGCTTTCTTAACCAAGACAAGCACAATACAAAACTATAAATGTCTCATCTTCAAAGCTCTATGAAATTAACTTCTAGAACACAAACATATTTAAAAGAAGAGAAAATCCATGAGCCAAATGAATTAGCACTAGAATGTAGTAGATAGAAATAGGTTTGCAATTAGAACATTTTGACATTCATTCATGAACTTCATTCTATAAACAACCTTGAGCTCGAGTCTCTAGATATTTGATTCGACATCCAAATGTGAGCATTAAATCAACACCCATTTGATTTAAATATTTTATTAACAATCATTTTGACATCCAACCATGAACATCAATCATTCAGATATGGATTGATGTCATATGCAACACAAATTGCCCCATAACTATCGTTGTCGATTGAAACCAATGTCATTATATTTCTCTATTAATTAACATGAAAGAGAACACACATATTCCTCCAATTGCAACACTAATGTAGGAGCATCCTAGGGTAATTCACAATCTTGTATGTTCAAGTGGTTTTGACCTTGGAATTGGAGAACTCGGTTGAAAGGAGATGATGCTCGATCATTATTGGGGTAGTTCTTGATTGTAGTTTCACTCGAGAAACTCAGTTAAACTTATGGTGCTCGATTGGTTATTTTCTCGGTGGAACTTGTGCTTGGTGAATAGTGAGCTTGGTGGATGTGCTTGCATAGTATGCTTGGTGTATACTTGAGGTGATCGGTGGTCGTTGTTGACGTTCAGTGGTTTGGTTCACCGAGTGGACGTTCTTGGGAGATTTGATCAACCAACTTGGTGCATTTGTGATGTGCACTTAACATATGATTCTATTTGCAACATGTTGACTTATGGTCATGCAAGAATAAAAGAGGGGTTTAGGTAGTGTTGTAGGCAATCTAGAAGGAGTTGGTAGTCGGCTAGAGAGGACTAGCTGAGAGGAGAAAAATTGATCAAAGCTAATAGCTAAGCATGGGCTTAGGAAATAAGAAGATTGTTTGGTGGCTTGCGAGCACAAGTTTAGATCTTGCTTGGTGTTTATACCAAATTTTTGTGTTGTTACAAATTTGGATTGTTAGGAGTTTTTTGGATCTTGTGGGATCTCGCATAACTACTACTGTAATTTCTTTGTATTTGATCGTAATGTGGAAGGTCTTACAGCTAGACACATTTTATGTAATTAGTTATTTGATGAATAAAGAGTTGTATTTTCTATTAGATCTAGTGTTGTCTATTGTGCTTCCAACATGTGGTAGTTTGATGGGGGCTTGGTCACCTCCATTGAGGATTCACTCAGCCTCGCACTACGTCAGGTGGTATTAGAGCTTAGTTTGATCTAGTTGGTAGTTGTTAGAGTATGGTTGTAGATATTTTGTGTGATTCTTATTGCAGATATGTGTTCCTAGACTTGTAGGACCCTTGTTGTTCGTGTGAGGTGGTAGGTTGCGATTTGACTTGCAAACAACTTGAGTTATTGCAAGGGGCTCGCGTAGGATTTGTTGCAGAGGGTTTTTTAAGATCTTGGAACATGCCTCTGAGAAGATTGGACCATAAGGCGATTGCAGATCTCTATGATGCGTTGGTGACTAAAAATTCAGAGAAGGTTAGATCATATATAAGATCTGAGATGGAATTAATGAAGAATGATATGGTCGCTGAGATCATGAGAACTATAGCTGGTGTACCGAGGAACATGGGTATCAAAGATGGTTATGAGGAAGCTACTGGACTCTTTGAGGTTGTTGGATCTAGTGGTGAAGATAGAATCAGTTGGATGGAGAAATCTATGGAAGATAGAATTGGTTGGTCGGATAGATCTAAAGTTTGGTTGAGTTGAAGCATAAGATGGATGTTTCTAATTTTTGAGGTTCCTTGAATCTCAAGGACCTAATTGATTAGATAGGTGAGTTGGAAGACTACTTTGAGTTAGAGGATATTGGTGATCCACTCAGAGAGAGGTTGGCATAGACTAAGTTGAAAGGACGTGTTTCTTTATGATAGAAAGAATTGTAGCGAGACAAAGAAGAGGGAGGTGAAATGAAAATCACACGGTGGAGATTGATGGTGACAAAACTGAAGGTTAAGTCCATTTCTATTCTTTATGAACTTGAGATATTTAAGAGGTTGTAGAATCTAACTTGGAAGGATATACTTATGAAGGATTATATTGAGGAGTTCTACAAGTTAACAATTCGGTTTAAACATACAGAATTTTCGAAGGAAAAGGTGGCTAGATATATTAATGGTTTCAGATTCAATATTCAAGATGAGATTAGTATGTTGAAGATTGATTCGTCTTAGGAGGCTTATCACTATGCTCTCAAGGAAGAAGATAAGTTGAAGAGAAGACATTAAGGTAATTCCTAAAGGAAGGAGAAGCATGAACACTCAGTGAAAGATAAATTGATTGTTGAGGATGAACCAAAACTTGTTAAACAGAGGAGAAGAACAAGTAGAGGTGGATTTAAAGGTCCCTTCTACAAATGTGGTGAAGGACGTCAGTATTTTGTATGTCCCAATGATGATAGGAAGGTTGGTGATAGAAGAGTTGTTGTGGTAAATGAGAATGAGGATTCGGTGAAGATAACTTGTTGGCTCGACGAGTATTGCTTGGTAAGAAGGTATAGGAACCTTGTCAAAGGAAGAACTCATTCAGGACTCGATGTAAGTTTGGAGGTAATTGTTGGAGTGTGATTATGGATAGTGGTACTGTAGGCAGTGGGCCAATGACCCTCGCAGGATTCACGACATGGCTTAACCGCCTTCTTTGGTTCTATAAGACTATTGGTTGTAACGGGCATTGACAATTTGATCTTTTGGTGCAACGGCAACTCTGCCCTTTCTAACAATTGGTATTAGAGCTTGGTTATAGGTTTGAATCTTGCAAGCCACGACAAGTGATGCTGGAAGGTGGATTGTTGGCAGTGGGCCAATGTCCCTCGCAAGATTCACAACATGGCTTAACCGCCTCTTGTGGTTCTATAAGACTATTGGTTGTATTGGGCATTGACAGGTCGATCTTTTGCTACAACAGCAACTCTTTCCTTTCTAACAGGTAGTACTAATAACCTAGTTGTTGATAAGATGGTTCAGAAATAGTGGTAGTACTAATAACTTAGATGTTGATGAGATGGTTCCAAAACTTGGTTTGAAGAGAGTAAGACATCCTTGTCATTATAGGACCACTTGGTCGAAAGATGAATATGCTTTGGAAGTCAGGGAGCAGTGTCTTGTTGATTTTCAAATTGAGCAGTATATAGATCAACTGTTGTTTGATACTGTGAACATGAGTAGTTTTCACGTATCACTTGGTAGACCTTGGCATTATGATTGCAAGGTAGTACATGATTGTGTCAAGAATGTGCTTATTGTTGAGAAGGGTGGCAAGAAGTTTTCTTTGATTCCTTTGTAGAATGCAGAACTTGGTAGGAGGAACCTATGTTTTGGTAGGCGAGTTGAGTTGAAGGATCTTCAAGGGGTTAGCGATCAGTGTGGGAAACAAACCTATGGTAGACCGACGAAGGATGTAAAGAGGCAAAGTAAACAGTTGTATTTTGTAGGAAAAGATTTGCTCAAGTGGAACAAAGGAAAGAGTGTACAAGTTGAAGACTTGGAGGACATGCATGTGAAGAACCAATTCGAGGTTTATGTGTTAAATCTTGAAAGATGTTCCTCTAGCTATTGAGAACATCTTTTCGCACTTGGGGTGTCTGATGCAAGAACTGTAGGAAATATAGATGGAGTGACTGAGAGGGGAGGTGAATTAGTTACCACAAAATATATTTACAGATCCTTTAGAGGTCAAACAAAACTAATTACTGTTGTCACTCGGTAAATACAGAGTATGTTTTACTTTAGTAGATCTAACATCAATAGTAATAATTTGCAAACATGAGAGAAAAGAAATGAACACAAGAGACACTAGATTTAACGTGGAAACCCAATATGGGAAAAACCACCAATGTAACTAGTTACTGTTTTTCACTCTTCTAAAGTGAGCTCTATTAGGAGCCAACCTAGTTAAAGGTTACAAAACACATTGTTAGGTGTGACCTTATTAGAGGATTTAATCACCCTGTAAGAAGTGGCCTTGCAAGAGGTCTTAAAACAATTCAATGGAACTATCACCTTGTTAAAGGATTTACAACTAGCTGTTAAACCAACTTTGTTAAGAGATTTTGGATCATTGCTACAATGGTAAGAAAGTGACAATGAAATGACCTAATTGTGATGCAACTGAATTGCTAAATCTAGATTTCTATTCTATTCACAAAAACTTGATCCTTCTTGATCAAATATTATTTTGTTTCTCCACAAGGATATCTAACCATCCTTCAAATTCGCTCACACACTTTCCTTCTCAATCAATCAATACACTTGCATACTACTGAAAATCACAACTTGACCTTATATTTATATCATTCAGGTTGTCAAGTCGACTCAATACAAATTACAATGACCAATAATCATTACCATACTCGGCTAGAATCAATACTTGAAATAATTAAACTTCATATCCCAAACCAACAAAATCCTTCGATAGCTAACCCAACTTGGTAAACATTGGTCCTGAAATGATTTCATGTGTTAACCAACAGAAGCTCGGTTAACACTACGAACTTCACACAAATCCTTTGGCAACTAAGTAAACTCAATTAATACTAACTCTGACCGACTTTCCTTCATTAACCATGAGAACTTGATTAACACTGCTTTCTGTCATAATTTCATTCGACGCCTGAGTGAGCTCAGTAGACACTGCCTGACAACTGATATGACATTTGTGTGACATCAAAGACAACACACAATTAGTCTATTGTCTCCAACAATCTCCCTCTTTAGCATTGATGGCAATAAAACATGTCATAGCCCAATGAAATTTGAGAACAAGACTTTCTCCCTCTTAGATTTTTACCAAAAACTTTTTCTTCTTTCCTGCAATAATCTCCCTCTATGAAGGAATTATATAACATCCATGACAGTATACTTCTCTCTCAAAACAAATTTTAAAAATATATGACAGTAAACTTTTCCCTCTTTGACAACACATGCCAAAGACAACATATACCAAATTAGTATTAGTGTACCTTGAGTATTTATTCATATACAATATTCTTTTTTGACTATGTTGCATCAACTAATTGATCTTCAACTTAAATCTTATTGATGCATCACTAAAACTTTATTTACTGAGCTTCAAATAGGGGAATGACCCCTACCTTACCTCTTAGATACAGGAATTCATCCTTAGGTAATGGCTTGGTGAATATGTATGCAATTTGTTCTTTTGTGTGAACATATTCCAATCTGATTTTTTTATCCTACACCATTCTCTAACAAAATGATATTTTATGGCAATGTACTTAGTTTTGGAATGCATCACTGGATTCTTTGATATGTTAGTTGTGTTGGTGTTATCACAATACATGACAACTGGTTTATTGATTTCAACCATCATACCTTGGGCGACGTCTATACAGCCACGAAAATGCACTTCCTTACGAAGGAGAGGACTTAGAATTTTTTTTTAGAAGTTTGAAAAAGCAATGTAAAGGAAGTGTATTTTCGTGGCTGTATAGCCACGGGCCATACCTTGCAACAATTGTTTAAACCAAACAATGTTAGAACAATTTACTGTTGCTGCAACATATTCTGCTTCTACCGTGGATTGGGATGTGCAGTTTTGCTTCTTGCTTGTCCAAGATACCAACTTTTTACCAAGAAAAAATGCTCCACCGCTTGTGCTTTTTCTGTCATCAATATTTCTTGCCCAATTAGCATCAGTAAACATTTTTAGGTCCAGATTTCCTCCAAGTTTATACCATAAACCATAGTCTTCAGTGCCTTTCAAATATGTCAAGATTCTTCTTATTGCCATCATATGATTTTCTCTGAGTTTTGTCAAGAATCTTGCCACTATACTAACTGCAAGAGCAATATCACGTCTTGTATGAACTACACACTGTAATTTTTCAATCATTGATCTCTATAAGGTCTGATCTACCTCTTTTGAATCATCATCTTTGTTAAGCTTTAGTCAAGTACACATGGGGGTTCCAACTGGTTTAGAATCTTTCATTCCAAATTTCTTGAGTATCTCTTTGATATACTTAGATTGAGTAATGTAGATACCATTCTTGCTTTGTTGTATCTAAAGTCCAACAAAGAATTTTATCTCATCAAACATGGACATTTCAAACTCTTTGTTCATTTGTTCTGAAAATTTTTTGCATAGATCATCATTCCCTATAAATAAAGTATCATCCACAAATATTTCTGCCAATACAATCTAGTTATCTGGTCCTTCCTTGATGTACAAACTATTGTTATCATTAGCTCTCTGAAAACCAATCTGTATAAGGTAGTTATGTAATCTTTCATGCCATGCTCTAAGAGCTTGCTTTAGACCATACAAAGCTTTGTGCAGCTTGCAAACCATGTCCCTTTTATTGGATCAGCAAAACCTTCTGGTTGTTCAATGTAGACTTCTTCATCAAGAATACCATTGAGAAATGCAGATTTAACATCCATCTAATATACCTTAAATCCTTTATGTGTTGCATATGCAAGGTCCTGACACCTTCCAATCTTGCAACAGGAGCAAAAGTTTCACCATAATCAATGCCTTCTTCTTGAGAGTAGCCTTTACATACCAATCTAGATTTGTTTCTTGATACCTTACCATCTTCATTCAACTTATTCCTGAATACCCATTTTGTGCCAATGACATTTTTGTCTTTGGGCCTAGGTACAAGAGTCCAGGTTTTGTTCTTCTCTATTTGTTCAATTTCTTCATTCATAGCCTCAATCCAACTTTCATTTTCCAATGCATCTTTAAATCTTCTAGGTTCAAATTCAGCAAGTAAACATGTACCTTTTAGCTTACTTCTTGTCATAGTACCTTATGTTTTATCTCCAACAATTTGATCAGGTGTATGATGTGAACATCCACTATCTATGATCCATGTACCATTTTTGCTAACATGAGAGATAAGTGTGATCTTATCTCCTTCATCATCAGATTCATCTTTTACAGCAATGTAAACTATTAGAATCCTTAGCCATAAAACAAGTTTTCTTACCTTCGTCCTTATATGATTTATGACCTCTGAAATCCTTTTTATCTTTGTACTTGTGACTCTTCTTTTCATCCTTATCTTTGTTTGGGCACCTAGGAACAATATGACCAACTTCTTCACATGAAAAATAGATTAAGGGAATTTTACATTTGTATTTTCCTCTGCTTCTAGAATATTTCTTTGCAAGCAAAGCTTCAACAACTTCAAGATCACTATATGAGCTTTCCTCGGTTTCCTCTTCACTATCTGACTGATTTTCTTTTATCCTCTTTCCTTTTTCTTTGAGTGAAAGTTTGGCCTCAAAAAACAGACTAAACATTTTTGGAAGCTGGAATATAATTGTCAAAGTTGTCTAGCTTAAAAGCTATCAATCTTCCTACTAAGGTATCCAAAGTTATCTTATGATTTGTCTCACACCTCCTTTCTTGAATAGCAAATACTCTAATTGCATAGATAGGAAGTAATGTTCTGAGAATTTTACTTACAACAGTTTCTTCTTTGATTTCTCCTCCAGATGCTCTAATTGCACTGACACTAGCTTTGACTCTTTCCTCATATTTGGCAATATTTTCATCTTCTCTCATTCTCATCTAATCAAATTGTCCTTTAAGGCTTTCTGCTTTAGCTCTCCTCACATTGTCATTACCACCATAGATGTCCTTTAGCTTATTCCACATATCAAAAGCAGTTTTGCAATCCTTGATCTTATCAAATTCATCATAGCTAAGAGCAGATGCAATATCTATCATCATGGTGTTATGGTTCTTTTTCTCAGCAATATCTCCAACAGATAATGTACCAATAGGAGTTGTGTATTCTTCACCAAGGTATTTCAAACCTGAATCACTAATGGAAGTCAGATGAAGTCTCATAAGTCCCTATCATGCTGAAAAGTTGTCGTTATTAAGCTTTGGAATTTCTCTCTTGTAAGACATCCTGATCTTTAGCTTAGGTCCTTGAAACCTTTCCTCCAAGCACCAAAGGCTCTGATACCAATTGTAGGAAATATAGATGGAATAACTGAGAGGAGGGGCGAATCAATTACCACAAAATATATTTACAGATCTTTAGATGTCAAACAAAACTAGTTACTACTGTCACTCAGTAAATGCAGAGTATGTTTTACTTTAGCAGATCTAACGTCAATAGTAATAATTTGCAAACATGAGAGAAAAGAAATGAACACAAGAGACATTAGATTTAACGTGTAAACCCAATATGAAAAAAAACACCAATGTAACTAGTTACTGTTTTCCACTCTTCTGAAGTGAGCTCTGTTAGGAGCCAACCCAGTTAAAAGTTACAAAACACACTGTTAGGTGTGACCTTATTAGAGAATTTAATCACCCTGTAAGGAGTGGCCTTGCAAGAGGTCTTAAAACAATTCAATGGAATTGTCACCTTGTTAGAGGATTTACAATTGCCTGTTAAATCAACTATGTTAAGAGATTTTGGATCACCACTACAATGGTAAGAAAGTAACAGTGAAATGATATGATTGTGATGCAACTGAATTGTTGAATCCAGATCATTGTTATGTTCACAAAAACTTGATCCTTCCTGATTGAATATTACTTTGTTGCTCCACAAGGATATCTGACCATCCTTCAAGTTCGCTCACACACTTTCCTTCTCAATCAATCAATACACTTGCATACTACTGAAAATCACAACTTGACCTTGTATTTATATCATTCAAATTGTTAAGTTGGCTCAATACAAATTACAATGACCAATAATCATTACCATAGTCGGTTGGAATCAATACTTGAAATAATTACACTCCATATTCCAAACCAACAAAATCCTTCGATAGCCAACCCAGCTCGATAAATATTGGTCCTGAAATGATTTCCTGTGTTAACCAACAGAAGCTCAGTTAATACTATGAACTTTGCACAAATCCTTTAGCAACCGAGTGAACTCGGTTAATACTAACTTTGACCAACTTTTCTTTGCTAACCATGAGGACTCGATTAACACTGCTTTCTGCCATAATTTCCTTCGACACCCGAGTGAGCTTGGTTATACAATGTTAAGAAAGTAACAGTGAAATGATCTGATTGTGATGCAACTGATTGCTAAATCTAGATCTCTGTTCTGTTCACAAAAACTTGATCCTTCCTAATTAAATATTACTTTGTTGCTCCACAAGGATATCTGACCATCCTTCAAGTTCACTCACACTTTCCTTCTCAATCAATCAATAGACTTGCATACTACTGAAAATCAAAATTTGACCTTATATTTATATCATTCAAATTGTCAAGTTGGCTCAATACAAATTACAATGACCAATAATCATTACCATAGTCGGCTGGAATCAATACTTGAAATAATTAAACTTCATATCCCAAACCAACAAAATCCTTCAATAGCCGACCCAGCTCAGTAAACACTAGTCCTAAAATGATTTCCTGTGTTAACCAACAGAAGCTCAGTTAACACTGCGAACTTTGCACAAATCCTTTGGCAACCGAGTGAGCTCAATTAATACTAACTCTAACCAACTTTCCTTCGCTAACCATGAGAACTCAATTAACACTGCTTTCTACCATAATTTCTTTCGACGCCCAAGTGAGCTCGGTAGACACTGCCTAACAACTGATATGACTAATAACCTAGTAGTACTAATAACCTAGTTGCTGAGAAGATGGTTCAGAAATAGTGGTAGTACTAACAACCTAGATGTTGATGAGATGGTTTAGAAACTTGGTTTGACGAGAGTAAGACATCCTTGTCATTATAGGATCACTTGGTCGAAAGTTGAATATGCTTTGGAAGTCAGGGAGCGATGTCTTATTAATTTTCAAATTGAGCAGTATATAGATCACCTATTGTTTGATATTGTGAACATGAGTAGTTGTCACATATTACTTGGTAGACCTTGGCATTATGATTGCAAGGCAGTACATGATTGTGTCAAGAATGTGCTTATTGTTGAGAAGGGTGGCAAGAAGTTCTCTTTGATTCCTTTGTAGAATGCAGAACTCGGTAGGAGGAACCTAAGTTTTGGTAGGCGAGTTGAGTTGAAGGATCCTCAAGGGTTTAGCAACCAGTGTGGGAAACAAACCTGTGGTAGACCGATGAAGGATGTGAATAGGCAAAGTAAACAGTTGTATGTTGTAGGAAAAGATTTGCACAAGTGTAACAAAGGAAAGAGTGTACAAGTTGAAGACTTGGAGGACATGCATGTGAAGAACCAATTTGAGGTTTATGTGTTGAATCTTGAAAGATGTTCTTCCAGCTATGGAGAACATCTTTTCGCACTTGGGGTGTCTGATGCGGGAACATCTTGGGGTAGTTGGAATTCTCATATGTTGGAGTGGTTTTGATCTAGGACTTGGAGAATTTGGTTGAAAGGAGGTGATTCTCGGTCATTATTGGGGTAGTTCTTGGTTGTAGTTTCACTCGAGCAACTCAATGAATAAAGGAGCTCGGTTAAACTTATGGTGCTTGGTTGATGATCTACTCGGTGAATGTGCTTTCTCAATGTATACTTGGTGTGCTTGATGGTTGCTTCAAACGCTCGATGGTTTGGTTCATCGACTAGATGTTCTTGGGAGATTTGATCAGTTGACTAGGTGCATTTAATGTGTTGCACGTGATCATGACATCGATTGACTATGGGATGTGCAAGGACTTATTTTGGGGTCTTGTTTCTTTCTCCTATGTGCATTTAATGATTGTTGTAAGCCAACTAAGGCAGCATGTCTTTGTTTTAGGTTCTAGATGATTCTATTTGCAATAGGCCGACTTTTGGTCATGCAAGTATAAAAGAGGGGTTTGGGTAGTGTTGTAGATAGTCAGGAAGGAGTTGGTACTCAACTAGAGAGGAGTAGTTGAGAGAAGCAGAATTTAGTAGAGCTAGTAGCTGAGTGTGGGCTTAGGAAACAAGAAGATTGCTTGGTGGCTTGCGAGCACAGGTTTAGATCTTGCTTGGTGTTTATACTAGATTGTTGTGTTGTTACATATCTAGGCTAGCTAGGAGTTGTTTGGATCTTGTAGGATCTTGCAGACTGTTATTGTACTTGCTTTGTATTTGGTCATTCCTGGGAAGGACTTAAAGCCCAACATATAATTACATGTAATCAGTTATTTGATGAATAAAGAGTTGGTTTTTTCATCAGATCTAGTGTTGTGTGTTGTATTTCCATATGTCATAGTTTGTTGAGGGCTTGGTCACCTACATTGGTGGTTCACTCCATCTTGCACTACATCAAACATAATTTCCTTATCGAACATTCAAACAAAATCATCATTGGTTGTCATTAATGACAACACACACTGCATTATGCTTACATCAGCTCTCTATACTTTATCTTCAACAATAAGCTCAATATTTATAGCAATCATATAAGGATATCAAGAAGAAACAATACCTTCACCTTCGTCTTCATTTGCATGAAACCATTATTTTGTCATACAAGTATATCAAAGGTGAGGCACAAAACAATGACAATCATTCCTTCATCTAAACCAATCCATCAAGTTGACAATAATGACAACATATTGCAACATACTTCACTATGGTCGATGCACACATAGGCTACTGATTCATTATTTAGAAAGTATAAATCCAAACGATCATTAGGTTGTTCACATCTACTAAATTGCAAGAAAAATTAATATGGAGATAGTTTACCAACATAGCATCTTCCTCTAATAAATAATCAAGAGCATTATCAATAGATCCAAAAAAGACATTTGAAATTATAGAGGGAGATTGGAAAGTCTGACATGTGGTTTTGCTCCTAATTATTGGTTAGATAGCATCATATTTCTCTTTCATCAAGGCTGAACAAAGCCAAGCTACTAATGTCATCACAAATCCATTTGCTTTCAATGCACCCCTGCAAGGTTCAACATTACTTTTCATAGGCCATTAATCATCCAATGTCAAAAGTAATTCAAATCTCATTAGGACATATCATAGACCACACACACTGCATTCAAGAGCAAGACATTGATATCAAATATTGCCTTACTTCAAACAAGGATGTAAAAATCTTGATTGCACCCTTCACATATAGAAATGGTCATCATTAACAAGCATTGTAGAAGATTTAGAAATCTACTCCTTTATTGCAGTTATCTACATTTCTCTCTTTTCTCAATTTAAGGTGGTTTTCCTCTTATATGAGGTGTTTTCAAATTAGGGTTAGATCATTTGAACATGTGTACATAGTTGTCAAGACCTATCTTAAACCACCTAACTGTACTTTTCAAGTGTTGATATTTTTAATTATTTAACCAATTTAGTATATTTGTTTACTTTTCTTTACTTGTACCTTATGTTTTTAATCTACTAAGGTAGTTATTGCTCTAGTAGACATAAGCTTAGTGATCCATGAGGTGTCACTTATCATTAATGATACACTTACATCTATAGGTAAGTGGTGCTTCTCCTTCCTATGTGGATAGTAAGTTTTGTTGTCCAATAAGTTGGTTTCATGTATTGATGTTAATAACTCTTCTTCGTGTAATGGGTCAAGTTTGATTATTTGTACTTTTAAGGATCCTTTATTTAGTGTTGCCTAGAGTTAAGGTGGGATATATCAACATTATTGAGAAAAAAGATGGCATATCATGGTTCCATTCACTCGGAAAGGTGATGAATATTCTTACGATCTTAGACAAAAGAGAATGTTAAATATTACAAGATTCTCACTATAATGACAAAAGGAACAAGGAAAACTAATATAAAATTTCAAGTGTGATGTTATGTACTTGGAAATAACAATACAAATGGCTCTCATGCACCCAATTTGTACATGCTTTCTCGCCTATTGCGCTCATGATTGTGAGGTTTTGTGGATCTAGTCTCATAGATTTTCCATCCCCTTTGTTAATGCCTACTTTTGTTGGGGATGCTTTTGTAGTTGTGTTGTCTGTTAATTGTAGGTTGATCATTAAGAAGTTGATCGAAGATTATGGTCATGGTGCTCTTGTAAAGAGAGATTTACGCATATGGCTTTCTCTAATGTTAACGGTTTTGGCAAACCCTTCTTCTATTGTTGATATATAAATCTTTTCTCATGATGTTGATTCTTGCATTGTTAATCCTCATAGGGGGGAATCTCATCCCCTTCTTTGTGACAAACCCCCACTAAAAGTGGTTTGTGGCCAATTTCTGGTATAAATAAAACTATAGCAACATAGGGTTTCAATGAGTAGCTTCTCTGATTTTTGGTCTTCCCTTCCAAATCTTCAAAATTGGGAGTTGGATTCTTGGAGGCCCCTCATGGCTAGTATGTTTGAACTCTTTCCTTTTGCTAAGGACTCTTTATTGCTTCCTTTGAATCTTTTGAGGCAAAACTTGGTGTTGGGTAAGTTGAAAGAACTCTCTTGGTTAAACCCTAAACAAATTAGTTAAACCACCCTATAAGCCACTCAATGTGTGTTTGGTGGGGGTAAGGCTTTTGAATCTCCCACTCTAATTTTGAAAGGATTCTTCTTACTAGGACATTAACAACTCCATCAATTGCTTCTTAGATTTTGATGATCCCACTTCCCACATAGGGAACTCTAATGTTTCTCGAATACTGACATCTCCAAGTCTCTCCACACAAATGTGATTTTAATGGTTGGAGATAAGTCGTGGACACAACTACTTGGTTTTTTACATGTCATTGCTTCTCTTTTGCCTCAAAATGACATAATTACTCGTTAGAAGAATGCTAATGGTGATAGCTTGAAAATTATGGTTTCTAATTATTCAATTGTCAACTCCTCTTAGATAATGTTAAGCCCCTCGATTTTGGTGTGGGCTTATCATGCTATAAAAACCCTATTGTTAAAACTCTCACTTCATGCATGCAACTCAATTTGCATGTTGCTTCAGCTCAACTACAAATTTATGATGAGGACAATGCTCACCTCTGCCTAATGATCTTATTCCTTCCTTTTCATGTGTTGGCATGCCCTTGAAGGTCTCTTGTCTTGCCTCCCCTTGCAACAAAGATATGGATGCTAATGTTGCATGTATTATTGTTAGTAAAAGAAGAAAATGTCCTTTTCATTCCTCTTCCCAAACTAAACTCAAGTTATTTAAGATCAACTTACTCCTAACTTCAGATTGTAAGAGAGAAATTGAAGGTTTCTTCTCTCTTTCATTTGTAATCTTGTTTCCTACCTTGGTTGTAACAGTTCACCTTTCTCTTGTTTGTGATATTTCTTAGTTGTTTTAAGGCTTCGTTGGGCCAATTTCATCCACCTTTTGCTAGCTTAGGTATAGGGTTGTGACCCTTGTTTCTTGCTTATTTTTTCATTGCACAAGTGTATTGACCTTCTTTACTGGACTTTATTGTGCCTCTTTAAAAAGTAAAATCTTTCAAACCTTGATCAAGACACTATTAATAATGTAGAACTTGTACAAGATTCACATCAAGTGCAAGCATAAATTTTGAGATACAAATTAACAAAAAAGACCTACAAAATCCAAAATTGTTAAAACAAATAAGGGATGATTCTTAATCGATCTCGATGAATCTATATCAATCAACCATTCCTCTATAAGTCTTCTAGGTGCCTAATTTGGCTAGAAATGTTTATCTTGGCATATGACAATCTCCTTTCATCTATAAATAAAACTTAATAACAAGTATTTGTATTCAATCTTTTCAAATAAAACATACACACAAGATACAATATCTCACATGGTTCCTTCATTATCTAACAAAATTTCAAATAAATGAGGCCTCTACCCCTAAATAAAACCATGTTTTGATAGACAAGACATGTTTGGCACAGTATTAAAGGGGAGATCGATGTCCCTGATAGGTATAAGGTAGACACAATAAATGGAATGGAACTCATTTGGGAAGAGGGTGATTAAGTTCTTCTGTTTATTTAGTGATTTAAATGCAAGAGAAATGATATCTTATTGGAATTACTTTAAAGCATGCACTAATACTAATGGAATTAAAAATGATAAAAATTGTGTTTATAATAGGTCAATGGGACTTGTATATAAGTTTATTTATAATAGGCAAGTGTTTTGACATGAATATCCCAACACAAAATGCATCTTCCAAATTAATATGGAAAGGATGCCCAAATCTAAGATTTGACAAATAATGCAAATGATATAGAAATTACAACATTCAAAAATCGACACAAGTGTCTAAATTTAATATGGAAAGAATGCCCAAATCTAAGATTTGACAAGTAATACAAATGATATAGAAATTACAACATTCAAAAATCGACACAAGTGTCTAAATGATCTATCAATGTGCTAACTATTAACAATATCTTGGGGTTGTTACCGAGTATTGAAAATGAGAAACTCAAAAAAGAAATTCCACCTAAGAAACTTTGCTTTTACAACAAAAAATGTAAAGAGATTTTGGAGCACTAACATGGTACATGCATACACATATATAAGATGAGATTTGAATACAAAAAACAATAGTTTGATAATCAAGCGAGTGTCTGAATAAGAAAAAGGTTCCAATTGTCCTAGGTACAATGACCTTACTGACCGCATACATAGCCTCTTTTCAACAGCATGAAAAATAGTCTAGCATATCATGTGTGTGTGGATGAATTTGATAATGAACTCTTTGGAGTAATATACAATATCGCATTGACTTGGACTGATAATCAAGAACATAATTTCATGACACTCTTTAAAATTGTGATCCGGATCATCCTTCATACTTTATTATGAGAAAACCAAACTGATTTGTATTAGAAGAGAGTAATATTCCCATCTGACTTCTGATTTCTAAACCAAGAAGATGAACATTATATGGTTCAAGCATGGCAGGCCTAGGGCACCCTCAATTTAGTCAGTAGCAGAAACAACAATTGAACTTAGTGATAATAGTAGAGTGGTAAGTTATAAGACAACTCAGTCCATTATTTTTATAAATGGGGTTGACAGCATACCACTTCAATGCAAGATTGAACGGGGAAGTGTAGGAACTAATTCCTCATACCAAATGACATCAACATCAAGGAAACGGCCATGAAAGAAGAGTTGAAAGGCATTCCATTGCTCAGAAAGTCGTCTTATTTATAATACATAAACCTAAGAAATGCAGTTGTCCATACAACTTCATGAGGCAGTGATGGGAAGACAACAACCTCATCACCTTGAATTTTGAATTGCATCAATCCATAAACCTAAGAAATGCAGTTATCCATAGATTAAAAATAACAACAAAACATTTCTTGATCATGGCCCAAGAAAAGGAATAATAAAGCAGGGGTTAACTAAATAGTAAATTAGTAATATCAAGTGGTTACATGGAAGAGGTGTGATTAGTTGCATAGGTCAGGATTGTTGAAATATAATCGCTCACACCATGTCTCCACGTTACATATCGAGGAAGAATTATTCACTTCTCCAAAGGGATTCAAAATTGTTCTTATATACAATTCATATGTAAGTGCTCAAAGAACTGTAACACAGCCAAGAGATGATGGTATCGATCCACAACTGGGAAGATAAAAGAATGTGTGTGCATCAAGCTTTAATTAGAAATACGTCAAGAAGATTTTGCATATGCATAAGCACAAGAATCACAGACAGCAGTCAAACTAAGATAATTATATCATTCTTGTATCCATAAAGAGATCACTATAAAACAGAGATTGCACCTGTAAATCAACTGCTTGTTCAGACATTCTCAAATTTAATACATCGAGGATTCATTCCTAATAATATCAGACTTCTCTACATTTTTAGATCAGCCAGCATGTCAGATTTCTTGTTTGAATCAGAAATTCCAAAATTTATTAATAATTAGATCTTGTCTTTCTTAGTACAGTACATTTATAGACTGAATTATTGACCATATTTATATGATCACTGCTTATCCAAATTTATATGATCAATACAATCTCCACCAAGATGGCATGTATATTGTAACCAACATCATAGAAGACTTGGTCCATCAAATTCAGATCAGAATTATATCAGAGTTATTGTTTCACAATAGAATCTCTGTGATTGGAAATAAACTTAGTTCTCATTATAATAAAGACATTTCAATTGCATTGATTGAATTCTCCATTCTCTTCCAACCCAATTGTATTATCATAAAGGATAGCGATCATGTGATAAAGGTAGAAAACATACCTTGCAAATCACATTCACTGCATATTTAATATGCAAGTAATCCATTTGACCCTTCTATCAAAAGCCCAAGTTCATAATGGTAATCATTAGATTGTGAAGATAGAATAAATCTTACAAGGGGGCATTACAATGAGACAAAAAATTGACTGAAGTTGAATTTGAGAAGATATCAAGCTATTTTCTTCTACTTCCCCCATTGTTTTTCAGTAGCAAACCTCTTTAAAGTTATTAAGATTGCCAGGGCCTCTTAACACTTCGAAATTTAGACATTGAGGTAATGGTTTTGATAAGCTTCCATGATTGACTTCATGCATAGGTAACATTTCCTATAAGTCTTCACAATTTACAGTTTCATTAAACAAGCACAAAGAGTACACTGTAAATGTCACTGGCAGAGGACATAAATAATTCAAATAAAAGTCTGCATGAAGAATTAAAATGATCCTGCATTAAGCATAAATCACAGTACATCTGCATGACAGTTTTGACGTCATCCTTCCCCAACTTACCATTGCCCCAGGTTTCCTATGGTGCTAGTTAGCTGGCACAACAGGCTGACTTTGCTCATTTGGACATTCCATCCAAACAGATGTGCAAACAGCCTCTGATTTCCTCTTTGATCATCAATGGTAATTGTTTTAAAAATAGGAGACACTTTGCTAGCCAAGATTTCAGATATAAGAATGACTGGATATTTTGGAGCCATTCTGCTGATTGTTCTAAGAGTAATCACCCTTCTTTCTACAGTGAGTGTGTTTGTGATCATTTTCAATCCTATGTAGGGGTAATTAAGGTGATATCTGTTCTGGTCTCTGGGTCACAATGGCTACCCTTAAATCTTTGCGGCCCACTACACCATACTACATTTCCAAAAACTCACACCAAAGGATGCTAAGAAGATTGACTAACATGTAAATAAGTTTACAGTCTTATTATAATGAGTCCCAAGGTAGCCTAAACATCATGATTCAAAAATCAACTAACCTATAAAGCAATGCAATAGTTTTGCTTACCCAATTTACACTTTATTTTTCCTATGCAATGTCATCATGTCCTTAAAAGGTTGTCTATATGTATCAAAAGGTTTTGAAACCTCAATCAAAACCAACCTAGCCCACTACATGTACATGGTTTTGTCCATTGGAAAAATAAGCAAGTTTATCCAACAACCAGCTTTGACTTCCCTTATCTATCACTTGGTATGTGCTTTCAGAAAATGACTATTAAATGAATTCCTGTTTTGACCACATGTTTTATTATTTTGAACAAAGTCACATCTTTTCACTTCCCTAGACCAAATATCGGGACAGAGAATTTTCAATTGTTGTAACTGCATTATACCTACTTCAATTTATAAGACAATTTCAATGTCTTTCCCAAACATGTTGCCATTTGTTCCGAAGTAGAAGCTTCATGATTTATAATTGAATGCATACCATAAAACATACCAAGAAAAATGCATTGCTTTAGCGATACACGATAAGATTGATGAACAAAACACAGTATGAATGCAGTGGGAACCCGTGAATTAGGAAGATTATCCACTCAGGGAAACATATTATGCTACCCCTAAGATTAGTTTGGTCTATACTCCATACAAATTACACTACATATAATGATATGAGCTGGGTTGGCATGTATCTGTGATTCTGAAGTGAAACCCATCAAACAGAAGGTAATATGAGACATGACTGAATCTAATATTGTGTCTATTGCTAGCTAGTTCCAGGCTTTGTCACAATATTAACATTTGAGTCTGCCCACAAACAAATTAGAAACTAGTTTGTCAATTGATAAATTGGGAAAAACTAACGGTCATCATTAAGTTCAAATAATGTAAATATCTTTTTAAAAACAGCATAGACTTATACTATTTATTAATAGCTGATAAGCTTCTTAAGTAGACTTGCCAGTCCACAATGACTGGAAAATGTGACTCACGCCCCAATATCATTGTCTCACACTGCTTAACTATTTCCCAGTCATTCCAAACTGCTGGCAGCAGTTGGCGGCCAACAAATTTTTACCAAAACAGTAAGTCCATACATCTAACCCCAGCCAATTTGAAGCAGAAAATGCAGAATATTGAGGAAATCTAATTTCCCATAAACTGGCATAGAATAATAACTATTAATAGGAGATAAAATCTTGGGGTAGAATTAAGTCTCTAACATGAGACATGAAAAAATTCATGATCTGTGAAGAAAAGGAGTGTTACTCTGTGTGTGATCAAAATCATTCCTAAGAACAGAAAGTCCAATTCCTCAATGACATGCTCCAATTTCGCAACACATAAAGGAATACGCAGGGCTGTTGTACTGGCTACAATCACTGTCACTTGGACCCTGAATTATACGTCACAGGCATTATCATCTGCTTTTGTTATCCTTGATATGCAAATCTACTTTAGATAAGTGGTGACTGATTCTTACAGAATGGAATATATGTGGGAATAGTTTTGAGAGATACAAACAGTGCTAAATGAATCTGTAATTGTCGTGTCAATTAGTTCATTCTCTTTATGCCTGATAGCAATTAAGGTACTGAGCATGTGGGCACTTTTAGCTAGCCATGGTTCACAAATATTGGTATAAAGAATATAATGCTATTTGGGCTATGCCCTATCCATAAAAGAACAAGCATGAAAAATTAGAATTTTATGAGAGGTAGAATTTAATCCCAACATTCAATTATTATCATGCAAATTGAAACTGAACGCAGAATTCTCACACAGAAATATGGAGAACACCATACTATATAATTGAAAGTCTTCCAATAAACCCTTTTTGTGGGCTGGATTTAAAGATGCCCACAAAGCCTCCATCTGCTTTTTTATATTTAGTTTGTAACTTATGTTTGAGTAATAATGAAAATGTTCAATTATGTTATTTTGAATGTTTTAGATTTACAATGATTAAATCGCTTTTACATTGTATTGATTAGTGAGTAAGAAGTTTCTTACATACAAAAGGTAAATGTAATGTTAAATATTCATAATTCATATTTAATTTAACTTAATTATTGTAAGACGTATTATCTTAGTTTTTATAAGCTTTAATTATATATATTTCTTGGTCAAAAAAATTTTTTATATATGATGAGTAGTTGTTCATAAGAATTTATCTTATCCATATGAATAGTTCATTTAGTACACATTGTATCTAGGTGATATTCATAGAATTCCTTAGAGGAGGCCCATTCGAATACTTGGCCTCAAGTGCATCCAAAATATGATTTTTCCCAACATCACACCCAGTTAGCTTGTTATTGCCTTGTGGGATTCATTATGATATTAATTATTTTATATTTTTTTTGAAACAAACAATCCTCGTTATTATCTACTATTTGCCTATCGGTGAAACTCTTGCATCTGTTAATGATGCAAGCGCTAGTTTAAAAAATTAAACTAGATTCAATAAATTATAATCAGGTTCATCAAAAAAAATCTGAAAGACTAAAATGTTGTGAAACATTAAGCATTAATACTTCAAGTTTTTTTGAAAGCATCTTCTAAATGGCTGTTGCTTCTCTCAGCAGCCTCAACCCACAAAACCCTAATGAACAGATAAATTCAGGTCTCTGATCTGGTGGCACTTATGTACTAGCAAATCAAGGTGAAGCATCCTATTTGGAGGTCATCTTTGGCAAACACTGAATTCCCTGCTCTTGTTCTCCTGAGGCTGCACAGATGGACTTGGCTATGCATGGTATCACTCCTGTTGCAAATAAAGGTCCTCTCTTATAAACCTCTACAGAAGTCTTCTGCATCTGTTGTGGGTAAGGCTGTGGCAGCTTCCAGCTCTCATGAAGCATTTTGAATAAAAATGATTGCAACCTAATCCTTGGGTCAACTTAAAAGCTACCATATGCTCTATTTCTTCTCATGTTTTAGTTTTTGGTAATTAAGTATAAGAAAGCAACAACCACGTTTCCGAAAATGGTTCGATTTCCCTTTATCATTGCATATGACCTTGTATTTCAAAAATGGACAAATGGCGGTTCAACCACTGGCATTCTCTCATGTTTTAGTTCTTGGTAATGAAGTATAAAAAAGAAACCATCACTTTTTTAAAATGGTTTGATTTGCTTTTCTGATTGCCTGTGGCCTAGTATTTCAGAAATGAATAAACAGCTGTTAGATCCACTGGCATCCTCGCATGGGGAGCCATCTTCAAATCTATTCCCATGCATAGTGATTTTTTTATTTAAGCGTGTGAATACCTCAAGGTTAGAAATTTTTTCCCTTAATGATCAGACCTGGAGTTGGGGAAAGCATATGCTAGTCATGAAGTCCAAAAATTCCAGATTTCAACTCTCTGACAGAATCTTCTAAAGTAATGCTGATTTCGATTGGGCTTCCAAGCCTCCCCTTGCAATTTTGGATTGATCCTACCTCGAAAAGATTGGAAATTCCTTGGGAAAAATTTTCTCAACAGATATGACAACTTTTGTTTTTAACTTTTTATCATACTAATTTTACCTATCATTTGGTTGAGTTGGATATATTTAAAGACCTTCCAGCTATTGTTGTGCTAATTGGTTGATCATTTGCGCAAGCAACTTTTGAACTATGATGCTCTTGCCTTTCATTATTGTAGATGCTTTGAAATGGCTCATATCCAGCCTCAATCATAAACCTGTCTGTAATGCTTCTTGGTTGGGAAAAGCTCTTTCCCATCACTTACCCTCTTGGTACTTTGAAGGAGTCATTCAACTCTTCTATGCCACAATCAGGGGCTACAGTAATTCATTCTTTCTCAACATTAAAAAATTCTGATGTCAAGTTTGAATAGTTGTGGCTCTACATTCATACCTTGACCTCTATCTAAAGATCTGTAAATATTCCATAATTGATGATATACTTCTTGTGTGGATTGAATGCTTGTACAAGAACCAACCAAACACCCATTCATGATCTTGTAGAGGAAGAGTTGTGTCTACATGGAATGCATTCAGAGGACTTTGGTATACAAAGAGTTTTTGCATAGTTACACCACCCTGGGGGACCGGGAGACCGGAGGACAAGGGGACAAAGGGGCCTCAATTTAGGGACAGTGTCAAGGGGTTGTATATACTATATACTATACATGTACTAAAAATGCTAGTAATGAAAATATGTATAACAATATAAGACATAATGATGCAAAATACTAATTTACTAAAATTTAAATACTTGAGCCTTGAACATTGAACATTGAACAATAAATATTAAAATTTTAAATACTCGAATGAGCAAATGAAAGAGTTCTAATTTCTATTATATAAATATTAAATAATAGTAGTCATAGATATCAAAAGTATGAGTATCTTATCATAGAGATGATTACATTGAGCAACATCATATGATATTTGATGCCCAATAGAATATTAAAACATGTTTATATTTTTTAAACATACTTTTTTTTTCGGTTGGATAAGGCACATCTAACCGTCCCCAGGAAGGGTCAACAGACATTTTCCCGTCCTCTTGTCTCCTCAGGGAAGTTGTTTCTATCTCCCTATCCCCACAAGAGACGCAGGGATGTCCCAATGTCCCCAACAAGATGATGACCCAATTGTGGCACCGTTGGGGATGCGGGAACGTCGTCCCCCATCCGAGGTGTGTCTCGTCTCGAGTGCGTCGATGAAAAAGAGCCCGGACACATCCTCGTGTTACTAAGAGTTTTTGCTAATGGGAAATATTATTAGCACAACATAGGGAAGACACCTCTAGTTTGGAAAATCTCAAGCCTCCACATTCTCAACAAGCCCCTTTGCTACCTTGAGCAATGTTGGCTACTTGCTTTCCTCATGGCGGTGGTGTCAACATCATAGAATAGGTTCTCTTCTACAAGTCCCTCATCCTCCACTTATGTGTATTCCTTATTTCAACCCAATTCCCACATCAACTATTCTAGATTAGTATTCACCCTTCACACAAATTCCAAATTCCCACGTCCCTCACCACTAAGCACACCAGAATCCATTTTGAAAATGTTTCAACCTTCATTCTTCTACCCAAATCTCTCTTATTTTGCTTGACTTCTACGTGTTCCTCTTCCCACTACTCATTCCATGCATAGGTTATACATCGAGCCCTTGGGATGTTGCCCTTGTCATCATACATTATCTAATACCACCTTGCATCCATAGATCCTATCCTACAAATCAATGAATTGTTGAAAAATGTAAATACCTTCATCAAAGACTTTACTAATCCCTAAACCATAACTCCCCATCCCTACCCTTCATCTGTAGGAGCATTGTTGCCTTCTCTGATACAAGAAGCGAGGTGTCTTTCTTTTTGACAACTTGCCCCTCCATAAGTATCTTCAAGACTTCTTGAAGCTCCTCAAACACACTCTTTACAACGTTCCCAACCAACCTACTATTACAATCCACACACCAACACCATCTTCAACCATTTTCTTCGTGTCTAATATCCAAAAGGTTGTTTTGAAGTTATGTACCAATAAAAGAGAAAACTGCGAGGGAATCCACACTGAACTCATCAAATATGAGGTGGACCCCCTTTTCTTCTCTCTAGCAAATTTTTAACAAGGCGGTTCACTCAAGCCTCCTCAACCTTGTTCCAAAAATATAAGTCATCCTATTCATATATTTGGATATATATTTAAACTTGGCAACAAAATTACCATCATGGTTGGCCATAAATTTACAAAACTTTATAAAATGTGTAGTTTTCTAAGCACCTACAAAGAAGTCATCTTAAAGCTCATAGGAAAGTTGGTTTCAAAATAGAATGTCAATCCTTTGCACTATCATCTATTATTGAGGCTCATCATTGATTCCACAATCTTTTGTTGTTTTATACAACTCACAAAGGCCTTCGACTCAATTCCAAGACACTTCTTTTCCAAAGAATGTGCAATGTTGGAGTTCACAATTCTCTCATTACCACATCTTGGATGCTTTATGAAAAAATTCTTGCACAGTTTTGTACTTCTCATGGTCTTTCCAACTTTATGAAGAGTGTATTAAGGTGAAACAAGAGTGTTCTCTCT
Organism: Cupressus sempervirens; assembly: GCA_028749045.1. Classification (NCBI taxonomy): domain Eukaryota; kingdom Viridiplantae; phylum Streptophyta; class Pinopsida; order Cupressales; family Cupressaceae; genus Cupressus; species Cupressus sempervirens. The sequence goes on from CM053787.1 coordinate 460,981,245, forward strand.
AACCCAACCTTTTCACAATTGACAATAATAAGTTGCAGTAGTTTCTTTTGTAGCAAACTCATATATATGATGGTTGTATTCTACATGAGATGATTCTAGCCACAATTCTTTTTTTTTCATTATGTTCTCTTAGTCATTTAGAAAAAAGGTTTACAACAACTCAATGCCTTCGCTAGATTTACATGCCAATTGTCAACCCTATCATCACATGTCCTAAGTTGCCAATCACATGTGTGAATAATGTAAAAATCTCATTCTAGCAATAATGCCCGTTCATCGAATTAAGGGTACTACTCTCAAACCCCGAAGGAGCAGATTACTGCTCAATCTCATTGGGGTTTCCGCTCCCAAATCCCCATCAGTTAAAGGGAATTCTTAAATAGAAAACTTGATTAAAATGAGAGGTTGATGAGAAAATTGGCTACAACTCTTCAATGCGCTTAGTGGTGCAGAAGCACCTTAGGGAAAGCCAAACCCTAATAGTGATTTTGGCTTGTAGATGGTCTAGCCAACCATTGAGCTAATAAGGACTAAGCATTAAGTCCCAAGGTGTGTTTAGTGTGTGTAAATAGGTTTGAGTCAAATGCTTGCTCTTGGTTAAGTTGATAAGGCTTAGGTGTTGTCCTAAGGTCCTGATGGAGTCAAACTTGGTCAAAGTTGCAAAATACCTCAAAAATGAGGGATAAGTGTTAAAATGTGGTCCATAGGTGTTTTAGGATCAAATTAGATAGGTATGAACCAAACTTGACAAGTTTGGAATGATATAAGGTCCTTTTTACAAAAGTTGTCAAAGTTACTCATGACAACTTTGCAACTTCATGGCAACATTTCCTCAAATGTTGGAGGGAGCATTTGTTAGGTCTAAGGCTCGACCTTAGGGTCCAAATAGGTGAAGTAAGAGTATTTAAGCTTACCCAAACCCTAATCATGGGGGGTAGACATTTGTGTACAGATTGAACCAAAAGAATTGAATGGACTATTGTGACAATTTTGTGTTTTTGGCTTTCATCTATACTTCAATGGATTGAAAAGCTGACTGTTTCTATTGAATAAGTTAAGGTTCATCCTGTAATTGGTCTATGCATTTTGGACGTTTGGATCAATTTACTATCGTTTTGTAAATTTTCTTGTTTCCCCAATTTCACTGGCCTGTACATAACTATTTGTGTGAAAATATCTACAAATTGAATTTCAGCCATGGGATCTTGATGGCCTTTTGGAATCAAGAAGTTGACACTGTACATTGTGTAATTATGGAAGGAGGAGTTGGTTGGAGTCAGTTTGGTATTTTCGCAAGCAAGCCCTAGGCAAGCTTGGAGTAGTTTGGCTAGGAAAAGGAACGCTTGCAAGTTAGTTTTATGGTGTTTGCTTGATTGATCTGAGCCAATCTTGCTTGCGGAAATGATGTGGATGGAGTCAAGTGTCCAGATGCTAGAGGAGAAGATCTAAGGAGAAGACCTAAGCACATTATGGAGACAAACAAGTAAAGTTGTTATCAATGCCCTGGAAACCCTTTAAAGTAGGGTTTTCTGGAAAAGTACAATACGAATACTTTGGAGGGTCAAAACCTAGAAAATCCTTGAGACTAGGTTGATATGAAGAAGAGTCTAGAAGACATCAGAGAGGCTTGTTAAGGCAATTTTGGAGTTTTTCCAGCTTCCTTGTTTGTAGGAGGCCTAATTGGGGCTCATAGAGCTACAAGGCCTAACAGTGCAAGATTTTGATTTTGAAGTCCAAAACTTTCAAAGATGGTGCACAAAGGTTGGGAAATGATCAAGAACCTTTTGAGGGTGGTCAAAACACCTATTTTCCTTGTTGGGAAACAAATGAGAGCCTATGTGCTTGTTTATGCGTAAAGTGCATAATCGAGGTTTGAAGGCTTAAGGGAGTGTATTAAATTGATTGGGTGAGTTTCTAGATTGGAGAGGACTAGGAAGAGATCCTCTAGGATAGGGTATAGAGAAAAGACTCTCGGAAGGCAAAGAGAAAGCCTTGGGTAGAGCAAGAAAGCTCTAAGTGTGAGGAGCTCCCTATCACTTAGAAATTGTTATTGCAGAACTTTCCAAAAATATCTTTAGATGAGGCAACTTCAACATGTAGCATGGCTAGTGGAAGTGGCATTGTAACTCAATCAAATGTTGAACCCATGTTGCAGTTTATGAAATGTATAAAATCTATTTTTTATTTACATATACACTCTACAAATTTAATAATATATTTTTTTAAAGATTAATTTTTAAAAATTATGTTTTTAAGAATCTTAAATTAAATAGCCAAGGTATTTTGAAATTTTTCCTAAGTTTTGCCTTGTCCTATGTTTTTTGAAAATTTGGGCTTCCTCAATTATTGTCAAGTCCGAGTTTTTCAACCATGTTAGAGGGATCCTAGAGTCCCCAGTTTAATCACCTCTTCCTTCCTGCCCATTCAAGACACTAGCATCTCTAAATGACCTTTGGGTAAAACTACTTGACACAAACACAAATCAACCTATGTAATGACATTTCTAACAACTTAGTCCCACCACATACCTCAATGACATAAATCTAATCTCTGATCACCCCCAAGCCATTCAGAAAAATACAACTTACAAGCTGCTGCATTACTACAAAAGTTACATCAATCTTATAAATGTTAGGAGTGATTCTAGAGAACGTATCTTTCTTCCTTAATAATCTTTTAGCTTCAAACTATTATGCTTAGATATTTCCCAATGAATACTACCAAATCAGTCCACTCACAGTTATTGATGTTGACATTTATAATTCCTCCTTTCCAACTTCAGGAAAAGACATTCCACGAGACTTGTATATTATCTCTCCAATTCTCCTTGTGTATGCTCTTTAGGGATCATGTTCCTCCTGCTTGGTTATTTACATTGTTCCTGGCCATGTGTTAGCGGTGCACATGTATTTGGCTCCTTCCCTTTTTAGGGCTTCCCTAGGATTCTCTTTCTAAAGTTTTCTATCAATATTGATATTTACATTTTTCTCACTTAAATTTTGGGTGATTTGAATAAACTTTTGCTGATTTTAAAATGATTCCAAGCCGTTTAATGTTAGAAAAAATTACAAGTTTTGAATAGTATTTTCTGAGACTATGTCCGAGTTAAATATGAGGCTGCCAAACTTTCCTGAGTCACAAGGGTTAATACAAATGGGTGAGGGACCTTACTCCTCAATTAAACTACCAGAGATATAAGAGGATTAAAATCTAATCAAAATCTTTAGTTGTTCATAAATTTTATTATCATAAGAACCTCAGGATCCTAGTTTAAAATATTATTCAAGGTTATGAAAATGGCAGCAACAGTGAAGCATGAGGGGAAACAAATAACAGTGGCAGCAGTGGCAGGCATGGCAATCGGTTTGGCAGCGTCCTGCCTAGGAACCTTGTCTACAATTAAATGTCACTAGCAGACATCGAAACTTGAGCAGTAGGCATTCAAATTTGAACAACAGATATCTAAACTCTGAAAGCAAATTGCAACAAACAGCTCTGAGATTCCTTCATCTTTGGCATGACCTGATAAGAGCAGTGAAGCCTTGTGTAAACAATAATTGCCTCCGTGGTTTTGAATAATATGCCCTAGCAGATAAAGATAAGATAATTTATTAATGTCAAACAAGAGACCACAAATAGGGTTAAATGGACTGCCAGAGCACAACAAGAGAGGCCAGTCAACAGCGGGAACACCAAATGGTGCCCGGGAAAGCGGAAACAGTAAGAAACACAGGAGCCAAGAACCGGGAGGAAGCCGTCCGCAACAAGCAGATGAAAAATGATATTTTTTTCATTAGAAGTCAAATCCTTTAAATTCTGTACAAACTTTAGGGCATTTTAAAATGATTTTTCTTCATTTTTCTTTTCTTGAATCTGTGAATTTCGAATTTGTACAAAAAAATACAGCAAACTCAGTAGCTAAGGTTCCAGGCATGAGCCATATAGAGTAAACTCCCAAGCATAGAAAAGGATCATTCACATCTAAGAACATACTTTCTGACCTCCACAAAGAAGATCAGATCATCAAAATCATCCAAGCTCTTAATATTTCAGCTTCTACTTCAATCTAACTTCAGAAGTGCAACAGCAGTGACCTCAAGAAATCTTACAGAACAATTGCAATAGATGAATCTGAGGCCAAATTCTGGCCCCTGAATAATCATACATATCTGTCTCCTATCCAATAATATGGAAATGACAACTCAGAGAACAATCTCACTGTAATACACAAAACTATTGAAACAGTTCTGGCTCTCAGAAAAACTCGGAGAGATCTAAATTGGAATCATATGTAATAGCATTCAATTTTTACACTATATGTAACAAATAGATTTCCAGGAGACCATTCCAGATAATTACAGAAAGAAACTCTAATTTGAAGCCCTTGACAACTTCTTTTCTACAGAGGAATCTTGCCCATGAAACCAAGACCTTAAAATAACATCTAATTCTTTATAAATTACTTACTCTGCAAAAGTTCTACAGCTTGGCAATCAAATGCGAGCAATTTTCTTGGTCGACATAAATTCAGTGCCTGGTTAACTCTGAGATTCTAGTTCTTGTGCTGTTGAAGTAGAAATTCAGTTGAACATATCATTCAATTGTAAGGAAGCAGAATAAAGATCTTAAGGAAGATATGTACTCTACAAAAAAAAAGGCATTATGAAAAGCTTAACAGAAAACAATATTTTACCTTTGAGAATGAATGCGTGAAGTAGACTCTGAGCTCTGTGTGTTTGCTCTGGAGATCCAGATATTTCAACTACTTTCTCGAATCCAGGTCTAACTTCAAGCAAGTTAACAGTTGCCCCTGACATCTGAGGAAATGATGTAAATATTCTTAAAAATTATTTGAATCTTTGAATAAACAATAGAGACACTAACAGGAACCACATTATGCATTACATTTGTTGAACTAAAGGAAATATTCTCAGAGACAAATAACAACTAGGACAATATGTGAGATTGAAAAGGGGACAAAAAGCTGCCTTTTTTTGTACATTCGAGCTCCTAGAGCACACAATATATTGACACACTGAAAATCTCACAGCAGCATTCCATTTACACAGCAATTGAGTTGCATGAGCTTGAATCAGGGAAAATATTGGGAATAAAAAATTTTACATGATTAAAAATATTCATTAAATAATAAAAATAACTCGAGCACTTATTTTTTAGAGCAGTCTATGTAAAAGATGCTGATAAATATTCAGAAAATGTCTATTTTTAACTAGATTTGTGAGCAAAGTGAAGTGGGCGCTTGAAGAATGGTCTCTCTCAATCTTCTATGTAATTTTTCTAATGATAGGTATGCTAGTTTGAAATTTGAATATATAGAAATATGACTTTTATATAGATGAATAATATTGATGTTTTAAATTCTGCATTTATAAGAAAAATATTGTTATAGAGAGCATTACTACTTACATATGTGTATATGTAAGTAATACTACTCTTAATCATATCATATAAAAATTATAAATAATATATATTATATATAAATAAAGTTAGCAATTCTATATACATTACTCTTATGTATATCTGTATATGGGAATATCTCCAAACAACATAGATGAAGTAGTGTATTGATATATCCATAGTTCCCTGACTTAGCCTCAGCAAGGCTGACTCAACTCAAGACTCGGTGATTAATCTGCATGAGTCAGGAAAAAACTCATCAGGACTCTGCAAAAACTAAGTTTCTGGGGAGTTTTGCCTAGGCAAATTTTTTGGAGAGTCACAGGTCACTGGGACTCAGCCAAGATGACTCAACTCGGGACGCACCACGACTCGGACAGTTTTGGAGAGGTTGGGAACTATGGATATATCTATCATTATAAAGTGTATAAGTCAACATTTATATTTGGTTAGATTGAAGATGATTCTCTAATTACATAATCATTCTCGTTTTTTATTGATTGGTAATAATAAGCTTTTGTATCAATATTTCAGGAACTGATTGCAGAAACAGCTGATAATTCAGCACTCCACTGTTTTGCAAACTCTGTTCTACATTTCTATCTACTTTATCGTCCAGCCACCCCTACATCCAGGCAAAAAGACTGAAAGATTATGAAAAAAATCTCAGTCATTACACACTAATGATCCCCACTACTAATTACAAACTTATTCCTTTTACAATTTCATTAGAGCTTAGAGGCCTTCAAACACAAGTATCGAGTCAAACCACCTCAAGATTTACATATATGAGCCACTAGTATAGACAAAAATTGATTTTTAAAAAAAGGGATTCAAACCCAACAGACATTTTCCATTTTTTCTCCTTTAAAAGCTTCACACGACCATTTATCTAGAAATCCTCTAGCTCAAACTTTGGCCCTTTCTTTTCTTTTTTTGTAGCTGCAATTTCTGCTTGGCACCCTCTTGCACCTTGAGTAAATCTTTGAATCCATCCAAACCCATCTGGGCTTTAGTCCTCTCCTCTATTACTTTTTGCATTGCAAATGATAAAATGGCGAATGGAACCCTCACTATTTCCAATCTATCACCAATCTCCATACTTCACATTAAAGCCCTTAACCAAAATGGTTGTGGTCACTAGGGATTTCAGTTTATAAAGCCATTCATCTTGCACACACTCCACCCATTTGGCATTTAACCTGTAACAGTCTTACAAGTGCATGAATTCCTCACCCGACAAAATATCAACTGTTAGCAGAAAGATTGGTTCTTGAATCTAGAAAACACCCCATAGTCACTTCTCTGATATTATCCCTAGAAACGAGACTTGTTGCTTGATTCTAAACCCAGCCTTCATTTTTCTTCCTTCACATTAAGCTTCAACACCTTCACTAGCGAATACCACCTTTCTTCCCACAGGGTTTCCTCTCCTCAATTCAAAGCATGCCTTGAAAATGTAATGTCTCCTATTTAAATCACTCCCCCCACTACGATATCAACACCTCAGTAACACACATTTAAATGATGTCAAACTGGCATTAGTGGCATCCAGTATTTCCCCCTCATTAATTCCAAATCTCACATATCCTGCCAATGGTCCTTCGACAGTCGCTCGGTAAATGCCACTGCCATCTTGGAATAATCTGGTGACCACCTAATTGTCAGTTGGGCGTGCATGAGTGATTTTAAAATCTTTAAAAGTATTTAAAATTTTACAAGTTGATTTAATATATTTATTAAAGTTTCATGCCATTGCTTCTTTAATCAAGGGATCAACTACAAGCAAGATCAAGGATCTGCGTGAATTCATGGCCAAGGAAGCTAAAAAACAATAAAAAGTGGGCCCAATTATGCTTTTTAATGTTTTTTTGTGTAAACCCTCAAAATGACCCTATAAGTCATTATGTGAGTTTATTTGCTCTCACAGTTGCTCTCTATTTTGCTTTCTCATAGTTGCTAGTTTGAAGTAAAGTGCTTGGATTCGAAGGAGATTGGTTGTGGAACTCAAATACCTTGCAAGAAGTGTGTAAAGTATGCATTTCAACCATATTCTTTAATTCTTTCATAGATTATTGATTTATTTCTAGTTTTCCAAAAAAAATAAGTTTTTGTGTAAGTCTTGACTCATGGTTTTCTTTCATTTTTTTCCTAGAGTGCAAGAATAGAACAATGAGTAGTCAAGGTTGAGTGGGTGGGGCTGGATCACCAAGATTCAAAATTGATAAGGGGTCTCCTTTATGGAGACACACAACAAGAATCACACAATGTCATGGGGGTGGGTCATACATATGGAAATGTAATTATTGCAATGTACAATATTGAAGCTCATATTCCCGAGTGAAACTACATTTTTTGGGCCTTCTCGGTGAAGGAATTAACATGTGTGAGGGTAGTGGACCAGATAAGAAGGGATTATCAGCTGCATAAATAACAGTGCTAGGAAAAGAGCAAAAAGATTTTGATAGTGTAAAGTGTCTGCAAATTCTATGATTGAATATAGACTGGATTCGATCTTCGACTTCTCCTTGTGAATTGCTGAGAATAACTTCAAAGTATTGCCTTCCATTGAATTAGAAATGTAAATCAGAATTCTGTCTTTTAATTCTGCAACTCGTATGTGGGCAGTAATGACTAAGGAGCAGACTTGCGTTGATCTTGTGTGGTCTTAGACTTCATCCTTACCCTCTATAAGTATAGGAGTCAAGGGACATGTCCTTAGAAAGGGCATGTCTCTACCAAAATTATATGCCTAACCCTCTAGAAGTCGGCGACTTTCTAAGGATGATTAAGTTTAATCACAAATATACAAAATTAAGTTTAGTTTAGTCTTTAAATAAACATCCTAAGGATAGGTGCCGATTTTATAAAGGAGACAATGCAAACAACTTAGTCTATTTATCATGCAATTTCAGATCGAATTGATCTGTTCTCAAATCAGCAAGCATTAACAAGTTACAGAATTAACACTCCCTCTTAACTTGATAATCATACCGAAAGATATCATACCTAGCAACATCAATACAGATGACCAAGCAAGATTTGATACTATATATCTATCTGAATCTCCTTAGCATGTGGTATCATAGAACACATGATACAATGTCATATTACTAAACCTATAGTATAACAAATCACTACTACTAGTGATAATAGTATTGCAAAGAATACAATGTACAAGATAAATCTCAAGAGTAATATAATTTCTTCATTTATCCAAGTTGTGACTCATAGATACTGGTATTTCTATATTACAACATGATCCTGAGTTTAAGACCTACCAGAATACAGGATAAACCTGGAGAATAATAAAATTCTTCCTTTATCCAAATTGTGACTCATTAACATAACAATGTTAACATCACAATATGATCTTAAACTCATCTAGATCTTACAGTAGAACTCTAATGTTTAGCACATTATCTAAGAGATCTTCATCTCTCATAATGTTTTTTATACAAGTGTTCATTATCTCAGAGATCGTCACCTCTTAAATAATGAATACAAATGGTGAAGCCCATAATAGTCAATAGCCTGACAAAATAAAATTATTTTATTAATAAGTTAAAAGTACAAATGGATTACAAATCAACCATACCAAGTCTCCTCCTGAAGTGTTCTATCTTCACTCTTGATAGAGGTTTGATGAGTATGTTTGTTGTTTGATCTAGGAATTGCAATATGCTTGGGCCTGTAATGAAAAATTGGATTCACTGAAAGCTTGATGGAACTCTGATTATCACAATGAATAATCATAGGATTCATGGCTTGCCCAAGTAATCCCACAAGTAACTTACTTAGCTAGACTGCTACTCGCGAGACCATCGTTGCTACAATGTATTTGGCTTCTATGGAGCTTTGAGCTACTGAAGACAGCTTTCTGCATATCCAAGATATCATCACTAATCCTAAACTGAAATAGCATCCTGAGGTACTTTTTTTATCTTTAACACTTTCACCCCAATCTGAGTCGGTGAATCCATGTAAATCTAGATCAACATTCTCATATTTGAGTCCAAAATTAAGAGTTCCTTGTAAGTATCTCATAATGTGTTTAACTGCAACTAAGTGAATCTCCTTTGGCTCACACATAAACTAGCTTAAGGCATTAATAGCATAGCAAATATCCGGTCTTGTATTTACTAAGTACATAAGGGACCCAATCATCTGTCTATAGAGAGTAAAATCTATGTAAGGTGATTCTGCTGCTGCTTCCTTAAGTTTATGTAGATTAGTCTCCATTGGAGAAGACATGGGCTTGCAATTCCACATTCCAAATCTCTTCAAAATGTCTGATGTATACTTCCCTTGATTAAATATGATACCATCAAAATTTTGCCATACTTCTAATCCTAGGAAGTGTCCCAAATCTTTCATCTCGAATTCTCTAGGTAGATCTTTCTTGCACTGATCTATGAGATGATCATCACCTGCTATTAGTAAATCATCAACATACAGTATCAGAATTACCATATCATCTTTATCTCTTTTATAATATAAATTTGGATCAGCTTCATTCTTGGAGAATCCTGAGCCAGTGAGATACTTATCAATTCTTTCATACTAGGCCCTGGGAGCCTGTTTAAGCCCATATAGAGCTTTCTTGAGCCTACAAACAAAAGCGTTAGGATCATGAGTTTCAAATCCTTCAGGTTGCTCCAAATATACTTCTTCTATAATCTTTGCATTTAGGAATGTTATTTTTACATCCACCTGATGTACTTTGCATCCCTTTAATGCTGCAATTGCTAAGACTACTCTTACGGAGCAAAGGTTTCTTCATAATCAATCCCTTCTGAGAAAATCCTCTGGCTACAAATCTAGCTTTATACTTTTCAATGCTGTCGTAAGCAGCATGCTTTATTTTAAATATCCACTTGGAAGAAACAACAAATTTTCCTTTAGGTCTTGGAACAATTTCCCAAACATCATTTTTCATAATAGATTGGTATTCTTCTGTCATGGCTTCTTTCCAAGTTGTATGTTTAATAGCATCAAAAGGATTGGTTGGTTTTGTGTTGGGTAAATCACTCATGTTTACTGTACAACTAGAGAATCTTTTAGGTCTTTTGCTTTCTCTGACTGTTCCGGAAGGTGCAACAAAGTCTTGAGCTGCCTCGACTATTTTAATGGCCCAAACTGGTCTTTTCTTTGAATTTTTAGTTTCTTCAAGATTCAAATTTTGAATTTCATCTTCAATTTCTTCTAAGTTCTCCCTCTGGGACCTAGATTCACTATTTCTTTTAGAACTAAATAAAGGAGAAGGTTCTTCAGAACTTAGGGCTCTTTTGAATGCAAGATCTTCTTCAAAAATCACATCCCTACTAAGTTCAACACTTTTCTATCTAGGTATGAAAATCCTATATGCCTTAGATGTGTCATTATACCCTACAAAAATACCTTTCCTCCCAAAGGGTTCTAACTTGGTTCTCTTTTCTTTTGGAACATGGATATATATAGGGCACCCAAAAATCCTAAGATGACTTATATTAGGTTTGACCTTAGTAAATACCTCTTCAGGAGTTTTATCTCTAAGGTAAGAATGCGGACTTTTGTTTTGAATATAAACAACAGTACAACAGGCTTCTGCCTAAAGGTAATATTCTAGATTTTGATCAAAAATCATAGCTCTAGCAACTTCTATGATTGTTCTATTCTTTCTTTCTGCGACCCCATTTTGTTCTAGATTATAAGGAACGTTGTACTCCCTCTTAATCCTTGATTCTTTACAAAACCTTATTAAACAAGTCTAAGGTATATTTCCCTCCGTTATCAATTCTCTGAGTTTTAATTTTGTATCCTAAAAGGTTTTAATGTTTTAAATTCTTTAAATCTCTTTAGGATTTCTTCTGAATCTTTGCATTTTAAGAAGTAAATCCATGCTTTCCTAGAGAAGTCATCTATGAACAAAATATAATATCACAATCCTCCAAGAGAAGGAACAGACATAGGACCACATAAATCTGAATGAAATAATTCCAAATCATTATTTGTTTTCCTAGTGCTATGATGAAATGGACTTCTAGTGTTCTTACCCAAAGCACACCCTTTGCATATGCTTGAGTGGTCTTTATTTAATTTAGGTAATCAAGTAACCATCTTCTCCATAGCTGATAAGGTTTTGAAATTTAGATGTCCTAATCTTTTGTGCCATATTTCAATTATGTCTGCAACTTCATGAACTAAGGCTTGAATAGGTCAACTAGATTTTGTATTCAATTCATTTAATTCATACAAATATCCTTTTCTCTGACCAATCAACTTCGCTTTCTTAATTGAGGAGTTCTTTGCCCAAGTTAATACTTTGCCATCCACGAATGCAACATTATGCCCATCATCTTCAAGTGTTGTAACTGAGATTAGATTTCTTTAAATTTCTAGTACGTAGAGTACACCTTTGAGAAAAAGAGTATTTCATGATTTTAGTTTCAAGGTGCAATTTCCAATTCCTTCAACGAAATGTGTTGAATTATCACCAATGGCAACTTCACCGTTAACCTTTTCTGATAAAGAGTCTAGTGTTTCTTTGTATCCCGTTATATGTCTCGAAGATCCACTATCAATTGCCCATGCTTTATTTGAAATTTCATTTGATAGTGAGGAGTACAATACACGATTCTCAGGATCATAGGTATCTTCTTCCCTAATAACATATGTATAGTTTTGCTTGTTGTTTAGAATTTTCAGGACAATTAGATTTATAGTGTCCAAATTTTTCACATTTGAAACATTTTATTTTAGATAGATCTTTCTAGGGTTTCCCATTCCTTTGATTTCCCTTTTTCTTCTTGAAGTGCTTCTTTTTGCCCTTATATGAGTTTGTCTTAAGAACATGAAGCTTTTCATCTTCTGTTTTTAGTTTCCCTCCTTTCTTTAGTTTTCTGGATTCTTCTTGAAGACAATCGTTCTTAAGTCTATTGAAGTCTGGAAGATTATCTCTGGCACTTATTCCTTATGCAAAAGTCTCCCATGAATCTGGTAATCCATCTATAGCCATTAGTGTTAATTCTATATCACTAATAATGGTTCCTATACTTGACAGTTCATCTCTAATGCCAGCAACCCTTAGGAAGTAAGAATTCATTGATTCTCCTTTCTTTATTTGAATGTGATTTAGTTGCCTTTTCAGTGCTAGAACCCTAGTTGCATTGACGACCTCGTATGCATTTTGTAATGTATTCATCGTATCAAATGCAATTTGATGTTTCGTAAGCATGGGTACGATATCATTTTTTACTCCATCCAATATGATTTGAATTGCTTTCCTATCTCCTTTGCTCCAGATGGATTTATGAGATTCAACTGGCAGTTGTTTGGATGCTTTATCAACAAATTGTCTTACATTATTCTCTTCAAGAATCATCATGATTCTGAATTTCCAGGTATCAAAGTGTTCTTTCCCATCAAACCTATCCTCGGGTCTAATTGTGTATGCAATTGAAGATAGGAGATAGTTGCTAGATGTATATGAAGTCTGATAACTGAATTTTGCAAAGCCTAGGTTCAACTACCAGAGCTTTGATACCATGTAAAGTTTCTACAAATTCTATGACAGAATATAGACTGGATTCAATCTTCTACTTCTCCTTGTGAACTGCTGAGAATAACTTCAAAGCATTGCCTTCATTTGAATTAGAAATGTAAATCAGAATTATGTCTTTTAATTCTGCAATTCGTATGTGGGCAGTAATGACTAAGTAGCAGACTTGTGTTGATCTTGTGTGCTCTTAGACTTCATCCTTACCCTCTATAAGTATAGGAGTCAAGGGAAATGTCCTTAGAAAGGACATGTCTCTTCCAAAATTATTTCCCTAACCCTCTAGAAGTCGGCGACTTTCTAAGGATGATTAAGTTTAATCACAAACATACACAATTAAGTTTAGTTTAGTCTTAAATAAACATCGTAAGGATAGGCGCCGATTTTATAAAGGAGACAATGCAAACAACTTAGTCCTATATTTATCATGCAATTTCAGATCGAATTGATCTGTTCTCAGATCAGTATGCATTAACAAGTTACAGAATTAACAAATAGAGCAGTTGCAAAAGAAAATCGTGGTGCTTACAAAAGAACAACTACACCAACACCACCATCCAATCAAACAAGCACAAGAACACATCATTTTTTGCTTGTGCGAACTACAAATGATGAAGATGCAGACTCGTCTCCACTCACCCACAAGAGAGACCCACTAGATATGGCATTCTAGAATGAATTGAGAGAGATTGCTGATCACAAAATTGGACGTTGTTTAATTGTAAATGGTGTTTCATTTAATTTTGCAAGATCACCTTATTTTAGGGAGATGGTGCAAGCAATAAATGAAGCAACCCTTGGTTACAGATCACCTGGTTATGAGAAGTTGCACACTACCATATTACATGATGAGAGGAAATCTGTAGAAGTTGAACTTCAACCAATAAGAGATTCTTGGGTTTAATCGGGTGTGTCTATTATTTTGGATGGGTGGACAGATTGTAAAAATCGTACATTGATCAATGTTATTGTTGCATGCTCTAAGGGGGCAATGTTCTTGAAGGCAATTGATTGTGAAGGTCAAGTGAAAGATTCAAAATTTATTTCACGCATTCTCATTAATGCCATAGAGTCAGTGGGTTTTGGTAATGTTGTCCAAGTGGTCACGGACAATGCAAAAGTTTGCAAGGATAATTGTAGAGTCTAGACATGATCATATTTTTTGGACACCATGCACTCTCCACTCTCTCAATTTGGTGATGAAATCAATTGGCACCGAAATAGATTGGGTGAAAAAGATATATGAGGAAGTTAAAGGGATTCAAATGTTTGTGACATATCATCACATGTCACAAGCAATTTTTAGGAGTTTCTAGGACTTGGAATTATTGACGGTAAATTTGTAAATTAAATACTCAATTATATATTATTGGATTCCATACTATTTTTTTTGTTGTTTAAATAAACATGTTTTAATTATTAAATGTATTACTAACTTTAGTTTAACATGTACTTAGGTTGTTGAAACCCACTTTGCCTCTCTGACAATCGTCTTGAGACTACTTGTGAAGGTAAAGGAAGCATTGAAACAGATGGTCATTAGCCCCCAATGGGGCATTTGGAAGAATTCCAATACAGCAAGGGCCTTAAATAGGAGAACAATGATACTAGATGAGGATTGGTGGGGTCTTGTGACTTGTGTTGGAAGTCACTGATCCAATAATGGCAATGCTTTGCTTTGCAAACAGTGATGAGTCATGCCTTGGGGATATTTATGATTCCATGCACACTATGTTGGAAAAGAGTAAAATGGTAAGTTTTATGCTCTTTTACAATTGTTATTTGAGAGATATCTAGATTCTAAATTTTAAATTGACATAATCACTAATTATAATTATTATTCATATCTCATATCCTAGGTCATACAGAGGAGGGAGAATGATACTCAGGACACCTTTTACAAAAAGTTGGAAGCAATTGTTCATCATCGATGGAACAAGATGACCAAACCTTTCAACCTCCTCACATAGGCTCTATCCCCAAGGTACCATAGTGCTTATCAAATGCATGTGCTTATGTTATCCAATGTTTGTGCTATTGATATTTGATAATGTTCAATTGTATTACATTATCCCCAGGTACTATAGTGCAGATATACTTTGCCTTCCAAGTAGAGTGCCACCATTTAGAGATGCAGAGGTTGCAAATAGATATAAGAGGGCACTAGCTAAAATCTTCCAAGATCCGGAAATTGGGGCGATTGTGAGGAAGGAATTTGCTGCCTTCACCTTAGGTGATAATTTCCACCCTATTGCTATAGTAGACCAAAGCAAGATGGATGTCATTAAAGATCCTATCCGAAGTAAGTTTGTGAAATTTAACACCTAAAGTTGATTTCTTAAGCTTAAAGTTAAGATTCTCAATTCCTTGAATTTATCTTGATTATTGTATTGATATTTTTTTAATTTCTCTTTAGGTTGCCAGCACTTCTGCAATTGAGCGAAATTGGAGTACTTACTCCTTTATCCACTCAGTCAAACGCAATTGGTTGGCTACAAAAAAAAAAGACCCTGTGTTCATTCACAACAATTTGCGCTTGTTGTCATGGAAGGATCCTATGTAAAAGAAGGGGCCCAAAAAGCTTTGGGATGTAGCACCCGAGACTCCTGATTTAGATATGACCATCTAGGATCTTACTAGATCCACTTTGCTTGATGTGGGATGAGGAGGAGGATTATGAGTTCACAATCCCCTCTACTACAAGTGGAGTTGGTTTGGGTTCATCTGGTGATACAGATATGGCACTTGGAGCTCATCAGTACCCCTCTGATGCGGATTTTCTTAAAAATCCATTTGATGATTAAATCAAAAAATTAAGTTGTTACTCTTGACTCTTTTATGAGTAAATTAAATTTAATGATCTATATTTTGAATGTTACAAACTCTCACTTTCGGTAATTCAATGTGAATGTGTTGATTTTCTTTATAATCATGAAAATAGATCAAGTATACTAGATTCATAGATGCATACTAGAATCATAGATTCATACTATGAAATGATTTAGTTTTAGAATTGTGTATTTATCTTATTTTTTAGTATATATAATGTTAATTTCATGGATCTTCTGCAAATGTATATTCAGATTTGATTGAGGCAGATATTACTAATGTTTACTGCAGGTCCAGTCCTCTATATTCAATCTTGGATAATTAATAATATCTCTGCTATGTAATTCAGAGGAAGTCGAATGCTTGGAAGATCAAACTGTTGGATATGTGTGTCTTCCAAACTGCATTCACAACCCGTACATATATCCTATCTAGAGGGTATGTCCCTCAAGGGACATAACCCTTGACATTAACAAACAAATTGTTATCCCTAAGCCGGTGATCTTTAGTAAATAAATTAGTTATGACTAAGTTAACCAATAACAAATAAGGTATTTGTCTAGAAATCGCCGGCACCTTTAGAGACAATATATATTAATTTGAAAGCCATTTATTAGGAATATATGTATAGAAGAGCAGGTACAGTCTGTACCATCAGACCTGTAGGTTTATCTAGGTTATATTCTTAACACTCCCTCTTAACCTGATAATCCTACAGAGAGATATCCTATCTAGCAACATCAATACAGATGTTTAAGCAAGAATTAATACTCTATATCTGTCTGTCTCTTCTTAGTATGTGATATCATAGAACACATGATACAAAGTCATACTACTAAATCTGTGATATGACAAATCACTGCTACTAGTGATAAGACACATGTGACTCATAGAAATTGGTATTTCTATATCACAACGAGATCCTGAGTTTAAGATCTACCAGAATACAAGATAAATCTGGAGAATTCTAAGATTATTCCTTTATCCAATTTGTGACCCATGAACATAGCAATGTCAATGTCACAATATGATCTAAAACTCATCTGAATCTTACATAAAATCTATTGTTTAGTACATTATCTAAGAGATCGTCATCTCTCATAATGCCTTTTACACAAGTATTCATTATTTCAGAGATCGTCACCTCTTTAAATAATGATTACACATGGTGGAGCCCACAACAGTCAATAGCCTGACAAAAATTAAATTATCATAAGAATACAAAATAATTCAATCATACCTGGATCTTTCCTGAGATGATCACTCTCAGAGAGGTTTAATAAGAATATCTGCTTTCTAATTTCCAGTACTTAAGGATGAAGTCTAGAGAATAATTAAATTCTCTCTTTCTCCAAGTTGTGATTCACACACATCGAAATGTCTCTTTCACAACACAATCTTGAATCTATTCAAGATTTGCCAGTGGTCCTCTGCTGATTTAAAAACACCATAAGATCATTTGCTATCACATCAAATTTGTGTTGGAAGATTCTTTTCTATTACTACAAACTGATGCTGCAAAACTGTTTGCTGAAAAATGCCTCCACACCATGATGTTTATAAAGGTAGGCCCATCAAATGGTTGCTCACTTTAGATTTTCAAGACTCCTACTGGATATCAAATCTTCTGAGCTCCTTATTCAAGGTTGCCTTGATGAGATGTTAGACTCCCTCTGAATCCAAAATTCTTTCCTACAAGAACATTCTTCAGAAAACAAAATCAAGGCATATACTCTTCTTATAAAAAAAATACCAATGAAAGATATTATAGACATAAGGTAAAAGAAGAGCTCAAGTACAATAGATACGTATCTTTCCATCATAACCTTGATGAAACTTTTGTACTTTATGAGTGTATACCATCTTGACATGGTACACTCAGTCTGAGTTTGTATAACCTAGATCCTGGGGAGTCAACTCGATCTTCTAGGTACTCTCTCTGACATATAACCTTCTTATAAGATGATACTTATGATTCTCTGCTACAAATTCTTTATTACTTGTGAATCAATAAAGCATGATCTTCCTTCCTCTAAGTCAAAATTCACCGTTGCAGATCATTTAGCTTCTCCTTTTGTCAGGAAGGCATACCATGCTAATGATCTTAGTGTCAAAGCATGATGTCACTTTATTCCCTCCTTTCCAAGAGAACCAATACTAATAATCTAAATGGTCATAAGGTTATATAGAATGCATCTTTTCTAAGTCCACAATCATTAACACTCCCTCTTGGACTTGAGGAAAGATCAGAACTGTCTTGAGTAAAATGTTTTGATATCACATATAATATCATGAGTATTGGCCTCCTAGAATATCAATGATATTCACCAAATACTCTTTGAGTAATGGCCTTCCAGTATGGTAGATAGTCACCAAATATTACAATGAATTTTGTGCTTGACTATAGTCTCCAGCAACCTGATGTAACCTCCTTTAATATTCCCAACCTGACAAAGTCTTACCCAATGTATCTCCCATCTAGAGATCACAACCTTCATTTATGGCCAATACCATAGAATTAAATATGCTAGAATCTGATTTAGCTAATTTCAATACTCCCTCTTAGCTAGGGAGGATTAAAAACATTCAAAATATTCACATAATCACTATGGCATTCTCAGAGGGTGCTATTGAACATCATGGACTTTCTATGATACCATCTTGCATACTCGCAAAGGATGGATCTACCTAGCATTGCCCACAGAGGGTGGGAGATACAACTAAATGTATCAATGAAGCAGTCTACATATCTCTCATCTTCCCATTGCATTCTTCTTATGAAAAGTAATTGCTCCTTGGTAGAAGAATACTTAGGTACATCTAGTACTCTAATCTTGGTGCCATCCTGAAAGTTTTTCATAGAGATTAATAACAGTCCAAGAGAAATATCAATGCTTGAATCATTCATGAGTCATTATCCAAATAATATAGCATGAATTAATAACAACATGAAGGATTGAAGAGCATTATTCAACCATAAAGAATACTTATCTCTTTGTACTTCTTGGTCCATCGACAGTCAACAGATATAAGGATTCAGCAACATAGAAGTCAAACTAGATCACATGCTCAAGTCCATAGTATATTATGAAATCCTTTACTCGTATTGATCTTGAAGTAATTTCAAGTGCAGACCCATCTCAATTCATTATGTTTCCATTAAAATGTAAAGTGTTGCTAGTCAGAGTACTAAGATTTCCAAGAATATCAAAGGTACCCCTCATTTGTGACCCCTGTTGCCTGTTGACACTCAAAACTTGCAAACTGCTGCTATTCTGAGATTGTTTGTGAATTTACAAATGTAACAATCAAAACGTATGGGTTAAAGTGTTTCACGTTATAGCTATTTCAAGAGTCTCTAATATTTCATAAGCCAAAGTAATCCTTCCATCCAAATGAATTCAACTTCAAGGTTAATTTGAATCCATATTGGATCAAGATAGGGAAACCAGAAATTGTTCCTTATCAACCACAAGCAATATTTGGCTTGACTAATGATTTCTCAAATATACCTGCCTACTTATCTAGTCATCTCCAAATATGGAACTTATTCAAAGTAAATTCTCAAGTGCGTCATGAATGATCTTTTCCTTAACTTGCTTTCTTTCAACGTGTAATGTGAAAGCCAAGGCACTTTCTCAATACATTTGTATCCCTTACAGAATGATAAAGTCATTCATGTTGGTTTCTTAGGATTGATTGCAGATGTAGCTGTTTTAAATGCTCATTTCTTAGTTCAAAACTTTCCTTACAACATACCAATGGGACCCATGCTTAATGAATTTCCTTTTATTTTGATGCATGGTAATCACACCCCCATTAATGTCGATGCTTGTGCACATCTTGACCTCTTACTTGATCAATCATGATATATAGATTTGGTTTTTCTGCCAATATAGCCCTCCTTTCTTTTAATACTGTGCGTGTACAAGACTTGCCTATTATATATGGCATGTGGCAGTGACTTAATGTTTAACGTCTATCCACGTCACCCTCCTTGCCGATTACCCTCAATAATGTTTTCAATGTACTTTCAGTTCCCTTTTGAAGGTCCATTATGTCTTCTTATCAATCTAGTTCTTACCTTATTTTAAAAAGGTTAATCGACGTTACGATTTCTTCACCGACCATTATGTGTTTTCAACCTAATTTGAAAAATAATCTTTGCATTTTATTTCTGAACACACTCTACTCTTTCTTCTTCCTTATACGATGTCCAACTTTCCTGACTTTTCTTAGGTTGCACGGTATGCATTTGCTAGGCACCACAGTCACTTGGTTCATCATGAATATGGAATCTACTACATCATTCTCTTTCAGAGAGACATGCGTAATCTGGTGAGTTTGTTGGATGATGTATTATGGGTAACTCATGGAAGAAGTTTATGATATAGCAAGAGCACAAGCTCATTGCATTGATTCCAATGATTTCTAGGTACTTGTCCGCCATATTCCTAGTGGATCGAATTTGGAGGTCTAAGATTCATCTCATTGGGTTCTTCTTCATGCCAGTTTTCTTCTTCGCCCTGAACCCAATACAATATCTTTCATTGTGGCCGCCAGATTATTTCATACCCAGCTTCGCTTGACTTGTAATGGTATCTTTGTAGGCACAATAATTGAAGTAGTTGCCTTCATCTATGTCGTCCAACCAGAGGTACTTCACAACTCGGGTGACCTCTTGATTCCCTTTTCTCTGCATTACCATTTTCTCTCTATCTACTTACATTTGCAGACTGAACCTGGCTCTGACACCATGTTAATTTCATGGATCTTCTGCAAATGTATATTCAGATTTGATTGAGGCAGATATTACTAATGTTTATTGCAAGTCCAGTCCTCTATATTCGATCTTGGATAATTAATAATATCTCTACTATGTAATTCGGAGGAAGTTGAATGCTTGGAAGATCAGAGTGTTGTATATGTGTGTCTTCCAAATTGCATTCACAACCCGTACATATATCCTATCTAGAGGGTATGTCCCTCAAGGGACATAACCCTTGGCATTAACAAACAAATTGTTATCCCTAAGCTGGCACTTGAGTAAATAAATTAGTTATGATTAAGTTAACCAATAACAAATAAGGTATTTGTCTAGAAATCGCCGGCACCTTTAGAGAGAATATATATTAATTTGAATGCCATTCATTAGGAATATATGTATAGAAGAGTAGGTACGGTTTGTACCATCAGACCTGTAGGTTTATCTAGGTTATATTCTTAACATATAATGCATATATATATATATATATATATATATATATATATATATATATATATATATATATATATATATGCACGAACCCTCCACAAATCATAATTGGGGGAAAAAAAATCCCAAATCCACAGATCTGATTCACATGCTCGAATTAGATTCGTTTCATGAATCAGCAACTAAGCTTTTTTGTAAATAACGCCAACACTCGTTAGAGAAATCACAATGTAGGAGATGGTCTAACATTTCCTCATTTTTGTCACAAAATGCACACTTGAAAGGGCCCAAAAATCTCAATTTTGTAAATCTTTCATCCATAGGCATGCAACCTCTTAATGCCATCCGTACAAAATGGTCTGCCTTTGGTAGACAATTTTTATTCCAATTGAGAGATTACGACCACTCTTCTGTTTTTGCAACAGATTCAGCAATTTTATACCCTATATTTACAAAATATTTACCCTCCTGTGACCCACACTAGATAATTTCATCTTGATTCTCTAACAACATAATTTTTCTTTCCTTAAAGATACCTTTTAACAACTCATAATTTACTTGACTTAAAGTAAGTGTATCAGGTGACTTCCATGTCCAAAAATCTTGCCCATTTTTTCTACTTCTTTTGATAAAGTCAATAACCTTAAATCCCCATTGAGCTCTGTTGCCCGGTTATAAAATTCTTTCAATTTTATAAGCCGTTGTTAATTTTTAAAACTTGCCTAGTTTTAAGCCTTAAATGGATCATTCTATCTATGAAATTTGTGAGTCTTTAAGCCTCCACATCTCCGGCTCGTTCCCAGCTCCGCGCAGCATTTGAAATTTTTAAAATCCAACTTCTGAGCCTCCAGATATAAAAGGTTAAAGATTGCCGCCAAAAACACGTATTTCTTAACCTTTAACTTCTTGAAAGGTTAATGTTAACCACCAAAAATGTGTTTTTCTTAACCTCCAAATAAAAGGTTAATGTTAACCACCAAAAATACGTTTTTCTTAACCTCTCTAATAGGTTAATGATAATGTCCAAAAACACGTTTTTCTTAACCTCTTCGACGTGGGTGCCCAGATAGAAGACATATTGAAGGTTACAAAAGAAAAGTAACATGCTGATGGATTTTGGAAATCTGTTTACCAACAAGCCTAGGCATTTGATGATAGTATAAAGGTTCTGATTCTGCCAAGTCCATAGATGCAAAACGCGGAATGATATTACCTTTCCAAGATATCCAGTATTTTGTTGACATGCCTATGGAAATGAAATGAGAGAGGGTGACAGAGAAAAGGCTTCAACGGCTGAGAGACGTGATAA
Source organism: Cupressus sempervirens (assembly GCA_028749045.1). Classification (NCBI taxonomy): domain Eukaryota; kingdom Viridiplantae; phylum Streptophyta; class Pinopsida; order Cupressales; family Cupressaceae; genus Cupressus; species Cupressus sempervirens. Next base: position 461,003,553 of record CM053787.1, read on the forward strand.
GAATTTTCAGGCTAGGAGTTTTAACAGCTTTGATGGGTGTCAGTAGAGCTGGAAAGATAACACTAATGGATGTTCTTGCGGGAAGAAAGACCGGAGGTTGTATTGAGGGAGATATACGAATCTCTAGATTCTCGAAAGCACAAGAAAAACATTTACCCGAATATCAGGCTACTGTGAGTAGAATGATATCCACTCTCCACAAGTTAGTGTTCATGATGTCACTGCTTTATTCAGTTTGGTTACGCTTTGCACCTGAAATAGATTCTAAGTCAAAGAAGCATTTTGTATTGGAAGTCATGCAACTAGTTGAATTAGATGATTTGAAGGATGCTCTTGTAGGAGTTCCTGGTGTTACTAGCTTATCTACCGAGCAACGATGGCCTGCCGACTATTGCTGTGGCAACAAGAAAGTTGAATCTAGAATCAGCTGTAATGATATTGCGGAGAAGAACATGAGAAAGGCGTCAAGTTGAAGGTATTGACAGGGGTGAGTTGTGGTTGGTCATCGAGTTTATGGACTAAGACGGTGACGCCAAAGAAGAATAGGTGGATCAGTTAAAAATATGTCAAATCCGCAATAAAAAGTTTGATTGTTTGTGGTGTGCAAGTAATGAAAACTTGGAGCTATAGTCATTGACCCACGACCACTTGAAGAGGACTATGCTTTGTTCATACACGAATACATTAAACAAATTCGCGCAGTCACCAGTGGAGGAACCATGTAATGATGCCCGTGGATTTCTAATTGGAGAAAACATGAGTGCCAAAGGTATAAATGGGAACCCGATATGCAAAGAAGAGCATATGATGCACAAGTTTAGCTCAATAGGATGTTCCTGCTTACACCAGAGAAAAAAAAACATGATGGGATGATCCAATGCCCGAGCTTGAGTTTCACAGCTGCCCAATGCAAAAGAAAATCCCGTGGCCAGCGAAGGAAATTTCCTTATGAAGGTATGAGTGGAATGAGTCAGCCCTCAAAGTCCACCGCATATGATACAACCATCAGCATCTGGTTTTACCTTCGAAAATCAAAACAAAGGATACGTATAGGTAGCCCGATCACTGTAATATGAAACACAATATTATATGTGTAGGGTGTGTGTGGGAAGTCGCCCAGAAATTAAGAAGCAATGGGAATTATCTTGACCCAAGATTCGCAAACTGTTTGACTAAATGCTCAATCCACATGAACATTGTCTTAGCACATCTTTGACAAAGATATCTGAGCGGTGAAAAGAAAACAAGACTTTGTCAGTTTAAGAGCATGCGGTTTCTTAAGTATATCTCATGATCAATGTCATTGTGATCTTCAAACCCGATGGAGAGATATGAATAAATTATGGAGCCTCATGATGAAATGCAACAGGCTTACACACGTAATGCCTCTTTTCAACCTCATCGGTATATTACAAAACTCCATGGCAGAAAACATCTGGTTAATCCATTGATTCTTGAAATGGACATTTGGCGCCTTGGGAAGACAACTGAGAGGAAGCACTTTCTTAGGATCAGATAGTGTTCAAGTTCAAGACACTGGAAATGGCCGCCATGAATTTCCTTGACGACAACAAGGTTGAGGAGACTCCAAAAGCCTATGGATAACTAATAAGTGATCCATTGTTAACGCGCGGAGCCTAATTAGAGAAGGAAACTGTAGTGGAGAGTTTAACTACACAACTCTAGTTGCTTTCTTACCAAAGTGTGCCGCAATTCAGGAAAATAAACTTTTAGCTGACGTAGGGAAGCATTTTGAAGATGCCACGAAAGCGTGTTGGAAAATGACAGCAGTTTGCTTTATTAAAATGATTATTCAGCTCTCCCTGGGCTGTTTCAGTTCAGATTGCTCTCATGTTTCTCATCAATTTCCTCCCAGATGTGCGTGTTTCTGTGGAAGACATACACTCAAGCATGAGAGATTCTAGATTTTGCTGATGCTGAGAATAATGCCAGAATTCTAAGCAAGGCCACTGATACATTCTTCCTTGAACTCTGAAAAAAGTGGAGAGCAAGAGCCCTGTGCCCACGAGAATTATTCATTCCACCGATCATAACCGCATAAGTAGAACAATGAATGAAGTTGCAAATGAGGGTTTGTAGAAAGAAATCAAGCCCAAAGGTTCGTACATTGGGGATGGTGTGTTTGGTGACCCTAGACTAGGAGTTAGTGAAAAGAAGACAAACCGAAACATTGATAATGTTCCAAAGCATAGGAACGACAGCTCATCATTGCAGCAGTTCTACAAGGACACTGTGATGACCATTTGGCATTATCATGGAGGCTATCAAGTTTAGCGTGTGGTGGATCAAAATTACCATGTATTGGGAGTGGATGCTCTCAGGTGGATGCTCTCAGAGTCATTGATGGTTCCACCTTTTAATGCTTCATTAGGCACCAATCCTCAAGCCACTGTTATGACGCTTGGCAGGTCCATGGGTGTCAAGATATTGGAGGAAAGGGGGATGTATAAGAGGTTAAGGGAGACGAATAAACAAAGTAAAGGTTGAAGTGGACCAGATCAGTCATTGTTTATGTCATTTTCAGAGGGATCAATAAGGATCAATTATTCAATTCCCCACCCCCTCAAAATATCTAAAATCCAAGATTCAGGTCATATAGGTTAATTTTGTAGAGGTTAATTAACCTCACCCAAATCACGTATTTGGGAGGTGGTTATTAACCTCAGAGAGGTAGTTATTAACCTCTATGTCTATATAAGGACACCTTTTGGCTTTGTAAAAGGGGGGGGACTTTTTGGTTGGAAAAATAGGGGAACACTATGCTGAGATTTTGATCTAAGGATAAATTTTGGAAAGTATGTACACTTTTTATCTCTGAATTGAAAAATCTCTATTGCTTTCTTGGTGCAAGAAAATAATGGAATGTGCACTTTGAGTTCCCTCTTTTTGAATCTAAATTGTTTCAAATGTTGATTCTCTTTGTAGTGAGCATTCTCACGGTATGGTGTAGATGTTTATGAATCTGTGGATCAGCGTTGTGCTAGTAATAGTTTTTCAAGCGTAGATCTTGATCATTGTTATTAGCAATTTTAATTTAGTAGTTTGGGAAAGCCTTGAAGTCGTGTGGTGCATTCGTCATCATGAGCTTTCTCCCCCTTCAATTTTAATTTTATATCTATTTGAAAAGCTTCGAAATTATATCATATGAGGGAGCTGCCCCTCCAAACGCAGAGGAAGGCCGGATATCAAGGGCCTATCCAACTGTTGTGAACGGTTTGCCACACACTCCGTTGGGCCAATTCTACTGTGACAAATCTGTTTACCAACAAGCTCTAATTATTTGTTTCAGCTCTCTAAACCTATCATGGATAGAGAATTTCTTAATCCATCCCGAGGGTCATTCCAAAAATCTGCAAATTGACCATTTCTAACATCCATGACATGTGGTTAGTTATTAATGATCTATAAGAAAGAATGATGTTCCATCTAGAAAAGCTTTTAGCATGGTTCTCAATCATTAAAACCCTCTCTTGACTGTCCAAATACTTGGCTAGCAGAGTCCTTGCCCCTTTTTTTCTGAATTTGGGAACAAGCTCCAAATAAGTTTGCCCCCCAGCTTCATCCATTAGGATCTGTTTGGTTGCTGGAATAGGACTGGAATATGAAGAGAAAATTAGAATATGTCTTATATTTGCTGTTTGGTACGTATAATCAGAATTGGGAATAGGAAGACATTCCAATTTTGCCCCTAAAATGAACGTCTGTGCCAAAAAAAATCTGTTATTGGAATAGGCCATTCCTATTCCCAATCTGATTTTTCTTTTTAATTTTTAATTTTTAACAATTTTTTTTATTTTTAACAATTTTTTTACCATTTTTTTTAATAACATTTTATTATTATATCTATTTGTTTTAAAAAATGAAATAAATTATATTTATCATTAACTTTAATGAATAAAATAAAAACGAAAAATAAATTAACCTTTTTACCATTATTGAAAAAATTAACCAAAGAACAATAAATTAAAACAAAAAAATTTAGGGGAAATATTTTTTAAAATACAAAACTTAACCTTATTCCTATTCCATTTTTGTACAACCAAAAAATGGATTAACATATTCCCAGTTGAATTCCAAGTGAACCAAACAGAATTGGAATTGCCCTTTTCTATTCCCATTCCCCATTTCCAATCTCATTCCATTTTTCTATTCTAATTTTCAATTCCTATGCTAGCAACCAAACAGGCCCTTAGATACCAATTACATATCCCAATACCATCCACATATTTGGGATGATAAATTATTAAATCTTATCCCAGGCCAACAATGGAATTTTATCTTGAGTATGGTAGCCATTCTAGAAACACTTTTTCATTCCTTTAGTAATTTTAGATAGAATTTTTAAATAGGACATGGAGAAGAGGAGTATGGCTCATACCACAAAGTTTAGCATCATTATATGCTCTACAAAAGAAAGCCAACTACTCTTCCACTTCCAAATATTCGACCTACCTATACCTTACAAAGAGGGGTATGCCTAGAAACTTCCCTAGTAAAGATCCAATTGTAATCCCCAAGATCCTCAAAATCTCAAGTTGTTTTTCAATCATGGTATTGAAGACAAATAGCTTTGATTTGTTCCAATTGATGTTTTGGCCCAAACCTTTACTATATGCACCTAGTGTTGTCTTCATTAATCTTGCTTCTCTATGCAAGGATTCCCCAAAAAGGTGTCATCCACAAACTATAGATGAGGAGTACTTTCCACTCCTTTAGCCACTTTCAACTCTTCCCAAAGCTCACCCTCCTCTTATCATGGATCAAATGCCCTAACACCTCTAGCATGATGATAAACAAAAAGAGGCAGATGGGATCTCCCTATCGTGACCCATTTACCATAATTGAGAAGTGAGGGCTGCATATGCAACTTCAAACCCAAGAGTTCCAAAGTACAACAATGAAAGTGCTCCATCACCTTCAACAGAAATTTCCTATCAACTTGGTCACGAGCATTTCGTATGTCAAGTTTCACAAACATCCTCTCCATTCTAGCACTTTTTATTGAGTGAATGGCCTCTTGTGCTATGATAATTCGTTCTACAATTGATCTAGTGCAAGCAAATCCACTTTGTTCTCCTGACATAAAATTGCCTAAAACCCTTTTTAGTCTTTTAGCCATGACTTAGAGATAATCCTATAAATTGTATTGCACAAAGAAATTGATCTAAAGACTTCAAAAATTTGTACCTCTTCTTTTTTCAAGATCAAAGCTATCATATTATAGTTTAAGTCTTTCAGCTTCGCACAATCCTGCCTTGACTCTTCAACCACATTCCACATCTCTTTCCCAAATAGGTCCCAAAGGCAATGAAAAAATAAAGAAGGAAATTCATTTGGACCTAAAGTATTGTCAACTTCAATTGAAAAAAAAGAGCCACTTTCACCTACTCTAACTAACCACAACCTGCAGCATATAGTTCTGATTTGTAGTGATAATTGTTGGACTTATTGAGAGGATTATCTCTTGGTCTATAGAATGATCAATTTATGTTGTCAAAAAATTCTTGAATAATCCTATTGTCTCCCAGTCGATTTCTGATTTCTCCCTTACTCATTGTCTATCACTCTTCTTGATTGCATAAATTAAATTTAACCTCCTTGTATTGACCGAATTATGAAAGAACATTCTATTTTAATCCTCCTTTTTAAGACAACATTCCCTTGATCGCCTCCTATGCATTTCCTCCCATACCAACACTTCCGAGTATTGAAAATCCAAAGCCTTCATCTCCTTGAAATCAAACTCCTCCACACCCTTCTGAATAACCTTACTACAAAGTTCTTCCAATTTCCTCTCTGATTGTAGTTTTTCTTCAAAAATGTTTTAAGTCATCCATGTTCCATTCCTTCATTTTTTGTTTCAAGAATTGTAATCTCTTAAAGAACACAGAGGCCTTCTTACTTTTCTAGTCAAAATCTGACTTCAACCACTGTACAACTAGATCTTTTAGACTTTCATCCCTAAACCACATTTTCTCAACTTTTAAGGGACATCGAATGGGAACAGAATAATTTTATAACATCAAGGAGATAGGATAATGATTTGATCCTGTAATGGAGAGGACCTTTGCTTCCAAAATCACTTGTAAATTTTGCAAAATCTCCAGCTAAAAAATTTGGTCCATATTTCTACAATATTGAGGAAACATTATCTCCTGTCAATCCATGAGAATGTTCCATCACTACAATGAATCTCCCAAACTCCGTTCCTTCTCACAAATTTTGAAACTCTATTTAGTTTGTTCCAAAAACCCCAAATTCACCTTTTGCATCATAATCACCTCCTAAGATCACCACTTTAATATTGATCTCTTAGTTTTGCAAAGATTCCTTTCCATACTCTTCTCTTTTGTATAACATTAGTCGACCAATAACTATTGAAAATGTCGAGATATTTCTGCAATGCAAGCAGAAAAAAGCTTTAGCAATTGCCAATTTTTATATTGACATTTTATCTCTACTTTCATTGTGTTTGTGATCCATACCATCCCCAACCCTTCTAAAGCACCTCCAACTTCTACAAAGGAGCCCTTCCAAAGTTTCTAGCTTTTCATCAGTCTTTCCATTTCCATCTTGTTCAATTTCGTGTATTGGATCAGCATCACATCTAATCCTGCCTAATTGAATTCACACTTGATCAAACGCCTCTTTTCACAAGCATTGCAGCCCTTGACATCCCGCTATAGGATTTTCATAAGATGTGTAGAAGGGAGAATCCTTCCCCAATCAAAGATTACTCAAACCCTTAGCATTTCCAACCAGCTCAAATTTCAGCCTAGTCAACTTTAAAGCTCACTTTTTCTTTTTTCCAATTTCAACCTTCAAAGGGAAAGCTTGAGTTTGATTGATGACTTGAGTTTCCATGATATCTTGGGAATCCCCCAAACAGAAGAAGTCATTATCTACATCTAAAAGGGAGTCTGAGATTCCTTTGGATGAAGGTACCGAAGAAGAGGACTCATTTCCAATTCTTTGTAGTTTGTACTATAAAAGTGTTCTCTTTAGCAAGAGAGACATGTATGTCTAAAATGCACATTCATCCGGTCTTCTTCCTCTGAAGCATCCACACCTTTTGCAATTCTAGAGCATATCCCGAGCTTGGAGTTCAGAAAATTTGTTTAATTCTTTCACGGATTCATTGTCCCATATCTCCTCCAATTCTTTATCATTAACCTAAACTAAATCTCTCTCCTTCACAATGCCCAAGCTTTCCATTGGATCAATTGCTTCTATTTGACCTAGCTTGGGCACTTGAGGCAATTTTGGATTTCTTTCATTGTTCTCCATTACCTCTAGCCTGGTCTCAATATTAATCTTAGTGATCGTATTGTACTTACTCCAAATAATGCTCTCATTTTTTTGTTCGAAACCCTCATTAGCCTTCTCTATTTGGATAACGTTCAATCCCTAGTCTTACAACAAGTTGCTTTAATTTCCCATTGTAGAATCCTCAGTTGCTTCTACCTCTACTAGCTTTGGGATTGAATTGTCCTTGATTGTTAGGGTCACTTCCTTCAATAAAGATTTAATCTTCTTCATTAACATTCTTATCCTGAATGAAGTCCTCTTCTAAATGACCCACTTCCTTGCATGCCTTAAGTTTTGAACCAAGGTCACCGAGGGACGGGGAGACTTGGAGGTCTCCAGTACTAGTACTAGTACCGATACGACAATTTTTCAAAAATAGGAGACGGGGGTACTTGGAGACGGCAATTTTTTTTAATGGTTTAAAAAGTCTAATACCAAATACAAAAATAGTAATACTGTAAAACCAAATGACTACTAAATAATAATAGTAATGGCACATTAATATAGAGTCAAATATTTCAAAACTCGCATAATCACATTACTATATCTCATAGTGATACTTGTTTTCTGAATATTGCATATGATCATTATCATATCAGATTGATAATCATTGATATTATCATTACATATTCAAATTTTAAATTTTAAGAAGTATAGTTTGATGTTAAATTGCCAATATGCAAACAAAAATGAATAAACTTAGTACAGTAAACAAACCAAAAATCTATCTAGTACTAGTATGTTGATGGTACTATCATCTACTCCACAAGGTTGTGATCATCTATCTCAAGGTCTTCAGCTATCATGCTCTCAAAATCAATTAAATTGTCATTGATCTTAATTTTTGCGTTAAAAAACATTAAAATAAGGGCTAAATGCATAAAATAATTTAATATTATATTTTAAGTTTATTTTTTATCAAGAGACTTCATGGAGACTTCACTTTTTGGATTAGGAGACTAGGAGACTTCGTCATTAAGTCTCCAATCTTTTTTGAGGTCTCCAAAGACGCAAAAATTCACTGAGACGTGTTTGGGGAGACGGGTCTCCAAGTAACCATCTTTTCAACTATATGTTCTATTTCAATCTCTTGCAAACAAACTCCATCTAACCAAATTTCAACAATGTGAGAAAGAGGCGAATAGGGTTTCCAAAAGCTGCAAATTATAACATACATACTGGGATCTTTCTGATAAATTGCCCCATCCACCTTAGTCGCATTGCCTAGTATATTACCTATGATTTTTTGGATTTCAATCTCCCAATATTTTTGTCAGAGATTATAGAGCCAAATCCAGACAGACACTTCCTTTATTGTTGTCTTTACTATGTCAAAATTTGGAAACCAATCTTTAATTTAAAAACCCATCCCACACAAAAAAAAAATGCTTCATTATGCAAAATTCGTTATTTTTATTGGGCATTTTCACAAGTAATTAAATAAATAGAAACCATAAGTGAAGGTGTTGAGAATAAAGTTCTTACCCCACTGACTATCACACCATTTCTGTATCCTCGAGAATTTTGACCACTCTACTACCAATTTCATTAAAAAAGAATGCCTTTTCCTTGTACAATTTAACCGCCTCTCTCCATTCCTAGTCTTCTATTCATGCAATTACCATTTGGTTGTGGACTATATTTATTCTTTATTGTTCCTACATTGTCACTAGTTTCTATATCTTTGGTTTCATATTCTTACTCCTAGGCCCTTTTAACCACCACCTTGCCTTAAGAAAATCTTGAAAAATGCCCACTAATTTTGAGGAGGTTGTTTGTACCTTTGAATTTCTTTTTGCCTCGGTTGCCTCTTACTATTTGAATTTTTTCTTTTGGTTTGCACATAGCCCTACTAACTGGACACCATGCACGACTCCCATATCTTCTTTGCCCTTGAAAGACCTAGGACTAGGCTCCTCAGCCATACCATAGTTGCTGAAACTCTAGTCTTCCAGCCATTCCATAGTTGCTGAAACTCTAGTCTTCTCCCTCTCCCGCACTACGTTCTCAAAAATTCCTTAATATTGGGCCCTTCACATTAGCAAAAACTATTTTACCTTGAGCAATTTCATGGGCAGCAACACCCACTTCCTTGCTAGCAATGTCAACACCTTGTAGAACGGATTTTTGCTTTTCCAGTGAAACACCCAATTTGAAGACTTTTCTCATTGAGCATCTAAAGACCCACCACAGTACTTTGGACCATGCAATTACTGAGAAAGCCCGCAACCATATGCTTGTGCACTTTACTAGATAATTTGATCAATTATACATCATTCGCGTTATCAGTTATAGATTCATATTCTATCTTTCACTGTAATTAAAATTAACTATACATCTAGTTGTTAATGTTGTAGCTTCACTCGGATTAAATTTACCTAGAGATGATGGTTATACACCATAGAGACATGTCTTTTCATGAGACATGTCTCCTCTACACATATTTATATACATTCGAATCTGCATTTGGAACAGGCAGAAATAATGGAGTGTTATTACATTTGCAGAAAACGATCCTACAAAATTTAACATGGTATCAAAGCTGCAGGCTGCAAATGTAGAAAATAGAAAAGATGCAATACGATTATAGAATAGGATTAAAAGATATGAATAAGGACATCATGGACTGTACAGGGTACGGGCTGTCATTGGAAACTAATATATACAATGCACATATCTTGTGCCGCAGAAGTATAGGAGATAAATCGATCAGAACAATTATCAAAATGATGTCTAATAATATCTTATGAAAGTTATCATATGAATTGGCAAATATCAGCAATCATAAAACAGTAACCATTAGCCTTCGTCTATTCAAAAAAAAAACAAACTTGTTTCAATCTGTAAACAAAGAAAACCTCTCGATCTATATTAAGGAGAACTTGAGTCAACCAGTAGTTGATAGTAAGCAATCATAATAAGGCAAAGAAATACCGCAAATATCATGAGTCATTCATTAGGAATCAAATCCAATCAACATTGGGAGCGTATAATAATCAGATGGATTGAAAGATCATCAAGCACAAAGATAAAAGCTTCCACTCACTGACTTTTTTTAAGCTCTTTATAGAAGAAGAATTAAGACAAAAAAAGGAAGATCCCTTATATGCAGAATCAACACTTAACAAGCAACGCTACACTTAATGGCATAAACAATAGAGACCAGTGGTTATGAAGAGAGAGAGAGAGAGAGAGAGAGATGGGAAAGAAGAATGTATTGTCAGTGATGTACTAAAATTAGAAGTAGCACTTGATCGCAGAAATGGAACTATTATCGACAGTGACTATGATTCACCATAATATTATCAGTATTGCAGGTGCAATCGTCATTATCGCAGGAGTTATGAAGAAGCTCGTAGATAAGTAAATATCATTTATTGACATTATGAAAGGAACGCAATACATGGTCAACATATTATCGTTGAAATGGAAATAGTAAGATTGTGGGTAATATAGAGACATTCTGTATGGTATCCGATTCATATTTCCCTTTCACTTAGCTGTGTTGAGGACTTATCTGAGCCTTGGAATTCATCACAGAAAACCGGTTCTTCTATGATTTGTAGGTAGCCTTGGCCTAGATCTGAGGCATGTTCTAACCAGTCCAAGTTAGTCTCTTGGACATAGTTATTATTGTCGTCTAACATGTATGAGAAGCAAGACTTAAGTTGAGAACAACACTGCTGCCAATCTTTGTGGAATGCGCACAAGCCTGGCCGAAGAGTTCGCAGAAGACTGGAGGACACTCTATACTACATTAACTTGTGAGCATGCTGAAGTAGATAAATGCATTTAAAAGAAACCCCCAGCACCATTGCATTTTTCCACGCCAATATCAAGTTGTCCACCTGCGCCCCTCACACACAAGCAGCCTTTCTCATAAAGCGTCAAAAAAAAAAACCGATAAATAGTCAGATCTTGAGCAATGTTATACCCAAATAGGAAAGCTTATTATCTATCTCTGACTTTTATTTTAAGTTACATGTTTTCTGTAGATGCAATGGTAGTCATAGATATATGCCTAAGATAATCAATGCTAAATTATTTTCCAATAATTTTCTGCTAAGAGCATTAAAAATTTATCCATGGGCCATAGGTCCGTCAGAGATGCATTCCCATCAGTATGAACATTTAGACGCATTCATAGTATTCATTCAGTTGAAATGAAAATCAAAGGCTATGTAAGATTGGTTACAACATCTCTATAAATTAAACTACATCCACTATCAAAATAAGATGACATGACATATTTCATATTCTTGAGAGGACTTGACTTTGTCTGTCATTCGCTTTTGATCTACTCACTTAACTATAAAGAGATATCATCTCAATAAAATGAATCCCTCAATGTCGACATTTCCATACAACAATCACAGTGGTTATATTGAGTATAATGGAATCCTTCTGCTGCAGTATTGATTATTTCAAAGAGATCAGATCAGAATTAGTTTGATAATAAATCATACTAAAATTGCATCAATTGTTTTGTCTAATCAATCTCTACCTGTACATGAGTTGATGCTCATTCGAGTTGGTACTCTGTTTATAAGAGTTGTACCTCTAAGAACAGGGGTTGAGCACGAGGATGTCGAATTCAATTTCTTCATTGGTACTAATGATGATATGACAATGATTCCTTACTAGGATAATTCTAAGAAGAAATATGGGTTTGAAGTGGTTAAGTTTAAGGATGTTCCTAGTAGTGTAAAGCGAGATGTAGCTTCTTTCTCAAATATTAAGATATAATTGTTTCTGTGCAGTATGATCAAGAGACACAAATGTGATTGAACAAGAAGAGAATATTTTTATTTATGAGGAAAGATTTAAATATTATGAGGAATTAAAGGCACAAGCCCAAATCACAGAAGAGATTTCTAGCTGGAAGCTTGTCCTGGAAATTACTGCTGACTAGAATGTAGAGGACTATTCAACGGTATTCTACAGTCAAAAGACATGACCCATCTTGATTTCCCTGAGTGGGTGTTTATTTGGAAACAAAGTCAATCTGTCTCATCATTCAAATTGTTGTTCATAGCCTAGACATATATATGATCAAAATCTATAAGGAAATTGCTAAAGTGATCAACAATAAAAAATTAAGATTAAAGATTAAAGAAATTTGAGGACACTTATATCTTCAAAGTCATTGGGGAAGATTAATATGGGTATAGAACCAGAGCAGGAACATAAAGGATCATCCTGAGAGGACTGAATAGGAATACAATTATGGCTATTCATCTACAAGTGGAAGCGATGTTCTTTTCAAAGCTATTGAACTAGACCATTTGATGGTTCAAATTGATTGAAAACTCTAGATTAATGAAGTGTGTGGGAATTTTAAATTGGGGGGGGGGGGGGTGTGGGGGGATGGCGTGCGGGGTAAATAATTACCTTAACCAATGTTTCATTCCCCATTGGAGGCATTTTCTGATTTGATGCATATGGATCTTCAATGGAGCAATTTATATCAAGGATGTTGATGTACAGAAAAGTATTATTATTTTTGAGTATTACACTTATTTGTTTATTATAGCCTCTTGCTTATTCGTATGAATAATGAGGAGTCATGTGCCTTGATGTACTCTTGTTCCATTCTTTGGTCTCCAAGGATGCTCTTGCAGGAAGAAAAAAATGGTGCATTAGGTATGCTGCCAAGGCATTAGTGCAGGACTCAATCTATGAGTTTTTGGAGAAAAATATCTTCAATGATCGGGGACCATGTGAGGAGTATTCTTCCATTAAGAGGGAGTCTAACACTTCTTCAAAGGCAACGTAGGAGCTCAGAAGATTGATATTAAGAGGGAGTCTAAAAATACATGTGTATGATTGCATGATTTTGATGGGCCTACCACTATGTGCATCATGAGGAAGTGACAACTTGTCACCAAAAAGTCGGAAGATTGATATCAGATTCAGGGGGAGTCTGGCAATTCATCTCAGGCATCCTTGGATAGAGAGAGCTTCTAAGAGAGCAGCTAGAGGAATCGACTTCCCAAAATCTTTGTTCAGGGGGAGAAAGGTTTGAGGTGAAATTCCTTGTAATGCATTCTTCTCCGTGAGAGAGGAGTTTAAAGTAAAAGCCCTTGTTCCACCCTCTAACATGGTTCATGGTGGATATCATGTGAGTTTCTACATAATCTATTGGAAAACATCATGAGAGGTGACGATCTTTCATCAATGTTTGTGTTGTGAGGTCGCTATTGTAAGGTGACAATCTTAACAATGGCTTGACCTATTATCATGATGGACTACATTAAGTTGTTGTCCTGAAATGTGTCAAAGACTATGATAACAAACATATTGTGATAGACTATATTAAGATTATTATCCCGAAATGTGTCGGAGATCGTGATACTACATTTGATGTTCTTGAGTTCTTGATCTATTATCATGATAGACTACATTAACTTGTCCTGGAATGTGTTGAAGATCATGATAACCAACATATCACAATAGACCACATTAAGTTGATGTCCTAGAGTGTATCGGAGATCATGATACTTGTCATAATGGAGACTACATTGTTGTCCCTAAGATCAAGGTTGTTATCTGATAGACTACATTCAGTATTGTCCTGGAGTGTGTTGGAAATCAAATAGCTCATATCTTTTTAGTATATGATATTCTTGTTGATAGGTATCTTGGTGTTGATTCCAGTGCTCATATCACAAGAATATGAGATTGGTAAGATTTCTCAAAATCAGATCACTATTTTATGAGATGATCGTATTGATCAAATCCTCCCTTGAGATCATGATACTCGCCATAATGGACCACATTATGCTGTTTTCTTTGAGATCATGGCTGTTATCTGATAGACTATATTTTGTCCTAGATTGTGCTGAAGATCAAATAACGCAAATTCTTCTAGGGTATAACATATTGTTTTGGTAAGCATCGTGATCATGATGCCAATGTACATACCGAGAGAATATAAGTATGATGAATATCATATGATTGATATTTATTATTGAATCATATTTTAGATGATATCAAAAGATAACATCTAAGTTGACGGATATATGTTGATATCCTTAAATATGTCATTCCAAGAATATCATATCGAGATGATACCTCTCTATATGCTTGAGAGCATAATGTGTTCTATAACAATCCTCCCTAGCTAAAAGAGAGTGCTAATGTTGTAGCTTCAGTCGGATTGAATTAACCAAGAGATAATGGTTATTGGTTTATCATAAATTAGACAAACTCTAATATGTTCACTTATATATATATATAGATATATACACACACACACATATTAATGTTAATATTGTCTAAATGATTGTTAACTAATACCATGTAGACATGTCTCTTCATGAGACATGTCTCCTCTACACATATTTATATACATTTGAATCTGCATTTGGAACACAGAAATAATGTAGTGTTATTACATTTGCAGAAAATGATCCTACAAAATTTAACACTAGCCATATAATTATTTTAAGATACTATCATCTATTTTATTCACTAAAGTAATTTTTTTCTATTTTATTTACTAAGCCACATGATGATTTCATTAAAATTATTTGATAAATATATAGCATGAAAAATAAATAAAAGTATAAATCAATATGAATATTGGGTTATATTACACAAAGCTTTAATTACGTAATGAACATAACATATTATATTTATTATCTCTTATTCTACTTAATACTATAATATATAGATGTCTAAATTATATATTTAATTCTATAGTATTATTTCCTGAAATGGATAACTATTTACTATTTTATTTTTCTAAAGACTGGATAGGAGAAAGAACACAAGCATGAAGCAAAACGACAAATGGATGGAAAAATGGGATGTTAATTCAAGAGTGTCTGGTTAGCAATGAATAAATAAAGAAGTTTGTTTGGTAAAAAAATTGAAGTATCATATGGTCAAGGCACAATGAGCTAAAAAAAAATATATTATACAAAGAATTTAACTCCACAACAGATCATGAGGAAAAAGCATATATAGGAGCAAATATTGAATGGATAGCAAAAATGCTTATATCCCAACTTAGAACTAGCCCTCACCATTTGAGGTACAAGACAAGTAGATGGTTGGTGCCAAAAGAAGAGTGGCAAAATAGGAAATGCCTATTATGCAACATGGAAGTGGTTGAGACAGAGCATCATTTTATCATGGTGTGCAGCATACAACAACATCAAATCTGGTTAAACTTCCTATCTGAAGAAAAGCAGTTGGACAGAACCACAAACCTGATTGTCAAAAATCCATCGTTAGAGAGAAGATTAAACTAAGAGGTTACAGCTTGTTTAAGTTCTCGGCATCTTGTCCGGGGGTGTGTGCTGGCTTTTGGGTCCCAAATGCTGCTTTGGCCTCATGGACGTTATTAAAGTCTTTCATTTCATTTCAAAGTACAAAGCTATTTCACATAGATTATTTATTAGCTATAGTTAAATGAAAATAAACACACACACAAATACAATAATTTTGTAGAGTTATTAAGACTTTTCTCTGTCAGTCATATATTTTATTTGTTTTGCATTTTATTTTGTATGTCAGCTCTTTTAGAGTTTTTGTTACCACACTCATGCCATTATACTCTACCCCCTGTTGCCATTGTAACTATGTCTCTCGTCATAATTACAAAACCTGCATTCTGTAATTCCAGGCCTCCAAATTAAGCACCAGGCATATAATGAACAAATTGCATCTTTAAATGCATTTAGTTACTGCCAAATTTTTCAAATGCATAGCAGTGTTACCTGTTAAATCCCAGTTTGATTGATGTACTATGCTACAGTAAACCTTGAATTATATTAATATATTGGAAATAAAAGGCATCCTTATGACGTAAGAAAAATCTCACCTCACTGATTTGACCAATATTGTTCTCAGATTTCCGAGTAAGTGCTGCAATTGCATATTCTGGTATGACAACTTCAACGGTAGTTTTAGTAACTACACCACCAGCTGATCTGATATATTCCATCAATCAACAAAGCATTGAAAGTATCGTGAGTTTAGAAAATGCAATATAATGCACTTGTCACAAACAGAATAAGGTAACAGACATCTTTTGTACCTTCCTAATCGCACTAATGCTGCTTCATGAACAGATCTTTCCTTATTTTCAAGAACCCTGCTGCCACTGTCTGCATCCTGCTTTGATTACATATGTAACAAACTTTTAAATCATAACTTGCATATGATTTTCTTCCAATAAAAAGAAAGTATCACAAAGGAAGATAATACAAAGAAAGTGAGAATGACAATATCTAAAGTAATGAGAAAGATTACAGAGGATTATTACCATGCCAAAAAGCATCAAGTTGAATTTATTATAAACAGGCACCAAATTCTGGGATCAAACTCAACCGCTTAAAATAACATATAATTAATCCAAAATTGCATAAAAAAATCTTGCCTCCATAATACTCAATGATGTTTACTACTAGAAGTTTATTGTGCCTTATGTGAGTAAAACTGTTTCTCCAATCCTCTGGCTGCTTATAATAAATGAGGTAAACTTGAAATATTTTAGTTGTCAACTTATAATAATAAAGAATTAACCAAGCACATTCTCACTAAGAAAATATCAATGTAAAAATGAAATAAATATCTACATAAACGATGAATACAATTGCTTCAAATTTGTTTGTTGAAAATTAGCTAAGCTCTTAAAATATTTCTAATATGTTGCTACCGCATTCTTAATCTTCGCCAACTGTCAACTCAGCGCACTAACATACTCATCCATCTTACTTGGTAATCCTGTGTGCTAGCTTACTCGGTCCTACACTCTTCCCCAAGGGACTATAACCACTACCTTTTGTCTCCTGTTGAATCTAGTTCAACATCATATTGCGTTGATGTGGCATTCGACTATTATTCCAAACTATCCAATCTTTCTCTACATCTGACATCCTAGTCATCCAACTTGGGAGTAGAAAAGTAGGTCATAGTGTCCTAAGTAAGGAGTCTCCAAATCTATTCATCTTTTGCCTTTGTGCAATGAGTTGTGAAACAAGTGGGTTCATTTGTTCTACTAGATAATCCCTTCGAAACCTCTTTCTTAAGCTTTTCTTGTGCCTTGTCCCCATTTTCAGGCTCTCTTGTAGTGCTGTTATTGTTGACTTTTCGGGTTTGTGTCACCTTGTTCAGATACATAAATGTAAAATAAGATTTGGACAGTTTGTTAGTGATTACTGGAAGAACGATCAGTGGGTCAACCTTACCCAAATCAGTTCTCCTCTTCTGTTATCCCTCAACTCGGTCTATGTAGATCAATTAAGCTCGGAAGATAAAATAATCTGGAAAGCTACTTCTACAAGGGGTTTTTCAGTGTCCTCAGCTGTGTCTCTGCTCTCTCATTCAGCTAATCCTCCTATGGGCAAAAGAGCGGGTGAAAAAACGTATTTTTTAAGTTAATATTTTTGTTTAGATTCTTCTTTGGAATGGACTTTTAACAACAGATAACTTGTGTAGAAGGGGCTTCTCTTCACCCAACAAATGTTATCTATGTATGACTGAGACTTAATCTGCATCTCATCTCTTCCTCCACTGTTTTTTTTACTCATGATGTTTGATGTCAGGTTTTGCAGCTTTGGAATCTTAGCCAGGTTTTTCTTGATTCTATATTGGAGTCTTACTCCCAATGGAAAGTACCCTCTGCTAATCAGATATTAAGGCTAGATTGGTCTTACACCTTTCCACATTTGGTGTGGGAGATCTGGACAGAATGTAACAATGGAGTTTTTAAAGAGACCCCTATCAGTGGATATTGTTTTTGAAAATATCTTTAGAGTTTTTGGGGAGAAACTCAATAGTCTCAATGCCAATGTGACCAAGAAACTAATATGGTGGCAGATTTTTTTGCTAACAAAGGGGCTATGGCAAAGGAAAAGATCACGTGACATAAGGGTGACAAGTTGGATGATGATGTCACTGCCCTGCCAAGGTATGACAGAATTAGCAGAAGGGGAGTAAATATCCAATTAGTTAATGATAACAATGGTAGTCCTCTTATATCATGTCTTCGTAGCCAAGAAAGCTTTTCGTACTTGTGGCTTTTTTGTTTGCTCATCTGCTTCTCTACTTTCTGCTTTTCATCTATGCCCTTTAGTACTGCATTTGTTAAGATGGTGGGTGAAAGGTGACAAGTGGAGCCAATCGATTGTGAGGGTTTGAGGGGGCATGCCACTGTCTAGAATTTATTGGTTAGAGGAAGGCTTACTCCCTACATAGAGAAACAAGGCTGGGATAAAAAACTCACAAAGATTTTCACTAAAAATTGGAAGGGAGGGAAAATGACCCCTTTTGGGAGGAATCTATTTATAGATGAGAATCTCATTGCAAAGATTACAGGATTGTCAATGGAGGGCCTCAAGCATTAAAGAGATAGAAAGTATTTTGACCTTGCTATTTAAAAAATTCCTATATTTAAAAGGAAAGGGAGGAACTGGTTAAGGTTTCAAAGAGCAACTATGAATTGCCAAGGTTTAAGCTGGTTTGCAAAGAGGTACTGAAAGTTATTATGGAGTACATCACCTTGGACGAGCAGATCACTAGAGCTTTCAGCCACCACTTCGTCCTCCTCAACCATTTTAGGCATCAAGTAAGGGTTTCAATTCTTGTTCTATTTGCTGACCTCTTTGAAAACCAGCATTAAAGAAACAAAAAAAAATCCTCATGTCTACCAAGTTGTGCATGAATTTTGGAAGTTGAAATTATGAATTCGTCCTGTTGTGAAATGTAGGAAGAAAAAAATTGATTTGGTACTTTTTAATGTGTTTCTAAGAATTTCGGGAGAAGAAATTGTTAGATGTGTTTGTGCAAAAAATTATGTTAAACAACAAGATCTCGAAACCTTAGAAACCATTTAAGAGAAAAATATGTTCAAATGGAAGCTATTAAAATCTTTGGTTACCCTTCAAGAAAATTTTACAGACAAACAATTAGAAATTTTGAAAATTCAACCAGTTAGGGTTTGAATAAAAATTGGGGTAAAAATCTTTTAGATTAAAGCAAATTGAAGATCATATATCCATTGTATGTTTTTATGCAATTAGAAATTGAATTCAATATTTGGAGAAAATACATTACCTTTTAAAAGAAGTGTGTGTGTGTATATAAGGTGCAAATTAGCTTCTTATAGGTGCACTTGGCTATGTCTTCTATCTCAAGCATCCAATTTTTGTCATCTCTCTAAAGGGAAAGTTTGTCGTGTCCCCATTTTAAGATATAATTTTAATAAAACTTAGATAATACAATATTATTAAATAATAAATGATAAAAAAAATATAAGAAATAATAATAAACAATAGGCAAGAGCCTACTGTACAATGGTAAATTGTGAGCCTCTTGTCTGGAGGTCAAGGGTTCGAGTCTACTCAAATTTAATATATAATAATAATTAATCACGACACATAATAATAATAATGAATCTTGGCTTCAGCCTCTAAACAATCAAAAAATAATAATAATAAATAATAACATATATAATCCTTATCAATAAAATAAGATTTAAGACAATTATATTTTTATTTTATTTTATTTTTTGGGCAAAAGATCATAGACCTATACATTGATCAAGCAAGGAAAAGCATTACAATGGAGAAAAGCTGCCAAATGTCACCAATTGCAGCAGATGAGACCCTCAATAAAAATTTACACTATCAGAGATAGTCAAAAGCTCTCAACCCATCATCAAGGGAGAAAAACAAATAAAAACAAGATTTCTGATCTTTACTATTAGCCAAAAGCCCATGAACATAATGCAGAAGCAAAATTACAATGAATGAACAAAATTAATTACAAGAGATAATATTGTAGAAAGTATGTTAACTTTCTAAATAGGATTTAATAATAAACATAAAATAAATAAGTAAATAAATAATAAAATATAGAATAATATAAATTAACTTAATTTAATGAAAAGTCAAGAGATATTTAATAAAGAGACATGCTTCCTTCGAATTAAGATATGAAGGGAGGAGAGTTCATCTAAAAGAAAAGGGGGAGAAGAGGAGAAGACAGGAGTAAAAGAAGAATTAATGGAAGAAGAAAAGAATAAAGAGAAAATAAGGAAGTGACTTTTTCAAAAGGTTTAAATGGTGAAAGTATGTGACTCTTCAAAAAGGTTGTTATTATGAATGGTTGTGACTTTTTGAAAAGATTATGATTATGAAGGGTTGTGACTTTTCAAAAGGACCTAGAGGAAAAATAAAACAAGATTTATAAATTACCATTGAATAAGAAACTAACAAGGACTTATGATTATGGGATAAAAGGTAATTTAGATTGGAATCATTCCAAAATAAAGTAAGATACATGGTATCAATTCATATCAATAAAATGTGATCCCATTCAAGGGAAATGTAGAAGATTTGATAGGCAAATCCTTTCAACACTAAGGAATACCTTTCAAGTAATATGGCTAACTAATCGAAGGTCATTCCATAAAACAAAGGGGGTCCTCCTAGAGGGTTATAAAGCCTAACATGAATAATTGTTTTAGGGAAGATGGAAGAATAACTGAGGACCGTTCCATACAACACAGGGAATCCTCCCAAAGGGTTAGGAAGCCCGATTTGAAGGAATCCTTAAGGATTATGTAGAAATAAGTGAACATCTAAATTTAATTATTATAATTAAATTAATTGTTTTTACTAACAAATATTTGTAGATTAATCTCATTGAGAAACAACTTAAGGAGCAGGATATTGCAGTCATATCAAAGTGTGATCCTGCCATCATGTAGGGTAAAAGAGTATATAGGAAAATAATTTATATAAAACACTAATGTGGAAAGCCAATGGAGATTGGAAGAGGTTCAATCATAATCGTGGCAACCACCTAAGACTTTGGACTATAGGACGTACACCTTTCAAATCTATAGAAGAAATTATCTAATTGCTTGAAGACAAGCAATTTGAGACAGGGTGGACTGTAATGACCCATTTTAAGATATAATTTTAATAATAATTAGATAATACAGTATTATTAAATAATAAATGATAGTAAAATCATATATTAAAATGTAAAACAATAATAAATAATAATAATGTATATATAATCTATTATCAACAAAATAAGATTTAAACAATTAAATAAAATAACAATGAATGAATTAATAAATAAAATTTTGAGTTGCCGGGTTCAGACCTTGGAGCTCAGTCCAAGTCCGAATTCGAGCCCAGGTCTAGGCAGGGTTTGTGTCTGGGCCTATGGGTCCGCTCGGGTCCGCAAAACATTTTTAAATGAGTTTTTTATTATTATTTTTTCAAACCCTAAAGGAAGGCATATTAGATACTTTTCATTCATCTAATCTCTCATTTGTTTTCTCATTTTGGTGTGGCCATTTTGCAAGTTTGAAGAGAAGGTTGTAGAGATTATTTGTGAAGTCTCCAATCTTTCAAATAATCAATGCTGAGTGTTCCAGGTATGCATTTGATGCTTCCTTGCTTCTTTCATGGTTTGTTTTTAGTTTTTCTATTGTTCTAATTTTTTATCAAGTTTTGTATAAGTTCTAAAAAAAAAAAATTATTTTTTTTTTTTAATAGATTGCAAGAATCATAGAATGAGTAGTCAAGGTTTGGTAAAATTGATAAAAGCTCTCCTTTTTGGAAGTATATAACAAGAATTGAGCAATGTTTTGGAGTGGGAGGGTATATATGGAAATGCAATTTTTGCCAAAACCAATATAGAAGCTCATATTACCGGGTTAAACATCATTTGATAGGCCCACCAGGTCAAGGGATTAGCATGTGTGAGGGGCCCCCAGAGGGAGGTAAAAAAGGGTTGTCGGCTTCTCAAATAGTAGGCATGTTAAAAGAACAACAAGAGGTTAACAGGTTAGTGTCAAAGACGAAAAAAGATAAATCAAAGCAAAAACCACCAACACCACCCTCCCAAACAACCACTAGACCACATCCCTTCCTACCCACCCCATCTGCGGATGAAGATGAAATAGAAACACCCCCATCCCACAAGAGAGACCCATTAGATAAGGCATTTGAAAATGAAAAGAGAGAAATTGCTAACATAAAGATTGAGCGTTACCTCATTACGAATGTTGTTTCATTCAATCTAGTGAGATCACCTTATTGGAAAGGGATGGTGCAAGCAATAAATGAAGCACTTCATGGTTACCGAGCCCCTAGATATGAAAAGTTGAGAACCACCATATTGCATAATGAGAAAAAGAATGTAGAAAACCTCCTCAAACCAATAAGAGATTCTTGGATCCAAACGGGGTTGAGCATTGTCTTTGATGGATGGAAAGATTGCAAAAACCGTCCATTAAGAAATGTGATTGTTGTCTACCCCAAGAGGGCAATGTTTTTGAGGGCGGTTGATTGTGAAGGGTAGGTAAAGGATGCAAATTTTATTGCCGAACTTCTCATTGAATCCATAGAGTCTGTGGGAGTTGACAATGTTGTCCAAGTAATAACAGACAATGCTAAAGTTTGTAAGGTTGCAGGTGCTTTGGTAGAAGCATGATATGAGCATATCTTTTGGACACCATGCACTGCCCACTCCTTGAACTTGGTGATGAAAGCAATTGGCACCCAAATTGACTAGGTGAAAAAAGTGTATGAGGAGGGTGAGAAAATCCAAATGTTTGTGGCAAACCACCATATGTCACAAGCAATTTTCAGAACTTTCTCCCACTTGGAATTATTGATGGTAAATTTTAAACTTTAATTAGCTTCATTTGCCGAACCCACAAACCCAAATCGGCAACTTAGATAAAATTAACTACAAGAGATTTGCTGAACCCACAAACCCGAACCCCGAACCCGAATCGGCAACTTAGATAAAATTAACTACAAAAGATTTTATTTTTTCGGTAAGAGGCCAAGGCCCTGTCAATTGTATACTACAAGAGATAATATTGTTAAAAGTAAGTTACCTTTTTAGATAAGATGATAATAAATAATAATAAATAAGTACATAATAAAATACAGAATAATATATATTACCTAAATCTAATGAAAAGTCAACATATATGTAATAAATAGACGTGTTTCCTTCAAATTAAGATATAAAGGGAGCAAAGTTCATCTAAGAAAGAAACGGGTAAAAACCGAAGATAGGAGTAAAAGAAGAATTAATGGAAGACGAAAAGAACGAAGAGGAAGGAAGTAACTTTTTCAAAAGGTTTAAATGGTAAAAGAATGTGACTCTTCAAAAATATTGTCATTGTGAATGGTTGTGACTCTTCAAAATGTTGTAATTATGAAGTGCTGTGACTTTTTGAAAAGATTATGATTATGAAGGGTTGTGACTTTTCAAAAGGGCGTAGATGAAAAATAAAACAAGATTTATAAATTACCATTGAATAAGAAACAAACAAGAAGAAATTGTGATTACGGAATAATAAAATAATTTAGATTGGAATAAAAAGTCAACATATATGTAATAAAGAGACGTGTTTCCTTCAAATTAAGATATAAAGGGAGCAAAGTTCATCTAAGAAAGAAAAGGGTAAAAACAGAGGATAGGAGTAAAAGAAGAATTAATGGAAGACGAAAAGAATGAAGAGGAAGGAAGTAACTTTTTCAAAAGGTTTAAACGGTAAAAGAATCTAAGTCTTCAAAAATGTTGTCATTATGAATGGTTGTGGCTCTT